>CM072545.1:4415000-5615000 GCA_036898215.1 Platycarya strobilacea | reverse complement strand
TGCTTTTTTTTTTTTGGTACTGCTATAGCCGTGGGTTAGGAGTATTTTTTTAGATGTGATGTTGAAATTTGGGAACTCGTTATTATTGTGGCTGGCTAGACTGCTTGGTTGTGTTGAGAATTTTGGGTGATTGGTCTCGTGGGTTTGTAAGCTGGAAAGTTAGGAATGTATATTTATTCATGTGAGCGTGGGATGACAACCCGGATTGTTGGGGCTGGTCAGCACGTTATGGGTGTTGTTTGACTTGATATTTATAGTAAATTGTAGCGCTTTAAGCTAGTGTAGTTGGAAGAAAGAAGTGTTGCAAAATTTTTCAGATTAGGAACATTAGATTATCATTTTTGTATATACATAGATTGGGTTTGCTGGCCGTTAACGTTGAGTGTTTTTTTTTTATAAATGGGCGACGAGAATCTTAGAGATCGGACTCGAAATTTTGATAATTTGCTACAGGAGTCAGGTAAGCGGGGCTCCTATCCTAAATTTACATAAAAAGAAAATTTGTTCGAGGTTGGTTTTTATAAAATGTGCATGTTCTGCTTTTTAAAGAAAAATGTGAAAAACAACCTCAGTTTATGTTTTATGCATTCGCTCATGAAAATTTATATGATAGAGAAAATTTTCTTTTGACATGAAATGTGTAGACATGAGCAATATTTGACATGTTTCTGAAATATACATAAGAGCGAACATTAATTTTGATGCTATCTTGTGCATGTAAAATAATATGTTTTGTTGTGTTTTTGGCTTGTATGGAAATGGATATGAAAGTGAAAAACAAGTGGTTTAATATGATATGTCTACGGAAAAACCTTTGGCATACTTATCTGTTTGTCTTTATTTCTGAATATGTTTCGGACATGATTATATGAATTCACGTGATATGGTTGGTACCTCCATGATATAATATGATAGGAGTGCAATCACTTTGAAAACAAAGTGATCTTTTTTATGTGTTTCTTTCCTATGTGCACACTCGAGGCTCCGAGAACGAATGAGGGAAAGTCTCACAATATGATACTGCTTGGTTTGGCCACCGGGGATAGCACAACCCTACCACGGGGGTTAAACATGGTATATGTTTGAAAATAGATGAGATGTTACAGTTATTTTTGCCAAAGTGCTTTGAATAAAAAAAAAAAGTTAGTTTTGTGTATACTTTATGAAAAATAAAGGTTCGCTCAGCTTTTGGTTGGTTTATAAGTTTTTTTAGAATTGTTTACTTGGAAATAAAAGTTTTTCCATTACGTGCTTAAGGATTTTTATTAAAATGCTCATGATTGACATATTAGTATAGGTGTTTTGCTTACTGAGTTGTGGATGAACTCACCCCCTTATCTATATACATTTCAGATGAAGTGGAGGTCTTGCCTGAGGACCAAGGTTAATATATTGGGATCAAGATAGGCGGTCATTTTTGGGGTTGAAGTGAAGGCGATATTTATTATTTTTTTGTTACGTTATTTAGCATATTTAGATTAAAGTGTTAGTAGGATATTTTGATGGGAAGTTTGTGGACCCTATATGATGGCATTATTTTATTTAATGTGTGAACTTTATGGATATTTAGATTTTAATTGTTCTTTAAAATTTGGAGATGTGGAATTATTTGTGGATTTGATCAGATATATTTTTAGATAAAATTTGTAGATGAAAACAGGTCCAAGTCAAACAGGTTGATATTCAGGACCCCCCCTTATGGGTACAGAGTGTCACAGTTGGTATCAGAGCAAAGGTTTAAGATTCTGCAGACTTATGTAATAAAGTTTAGGAATTTGAGGTTCTAGAATTCACCAATTTTAGGAATTATTCGAGGTGTAGAATTTTATAGACTAGTGAGCCGATTTCGTTTGGTTGGAGATTGAAGGAATAGGTTTATGAATTTCTTATAATTATACTTGTGGTGGATACCTTACTTTTTGGGAAAATTGTATACCATTGTTGGGCTGCTATGACTACCTGTCGATATTTATATAGTTTCTTGTATGTGTGCTTGTAATAAACGATTTGTTTAATAGTTCAAGTCTTCTCAGGATGCCGCCTCGCCGTGAACGAAGTGTATCGGATTTGAATGCAGCCAGGAATGAAAGGGAAGCAAATCCAAGAGCTTCTGAAGTACTTCGGGCAGCAGCGCATCAATTGATAGACGATCTTGCACAAAATTCATCCGGCCGTCACCGCACCACAAGTGAAAGAGGTTGCACCATGGAAGATTTCAACAAGTTGTGCCCCACACCTTTTGATGGGAGAGGCGACCCAATATTAGCCGAAGATTGGGTGTAGGACATTGAAGAGATATTTCGAGTCTTGCCTTGTACGGATGAACAAAAAGTGACGTTTGCTACATTCAAGTTGACTGGGGAGGCGAAAAGGTGGTGGATCTTGGAAAGGACCATCAGGGAAGCTGAAAAGAATGAAATAAAAAGTTGGTCGCTGTTCAAAGAAGTTTTTCTGGAGCGTTTCTTCCCCATCTCAATGAAAGAGGATAAGGCTATGGAGTTTGCCACATTAGTCCAGGGGACGATGTCAGTACACCAATATGCAGCCAAGTTTACTGAGCTGGCACGCTTTGTAGCATATCTGATTCCTGATGAAGAGAAGAAGTATCGCAAATTTGAGCAAGGACTAAACGAGAAGCTGTACAAACGAGTGATGGGTTTCCAGTTGAAAAAGTTCACAAAGTTGGTGAATAAGGCCACTTTGTTTGAGGGATGCCTTCAGAGGAGCGCCACCTTACTTGATCAAAGGAAGAGGTCTACCCCATCTGGATATCATACAAGCAACAACCAGGGACAGTGGAAGAAGAGAAATGAAGGGAGTAATTCAAGCAAGAGGCCAATTCAGAGTGATCAGCAGCCTTATCATTGTAGAACTTGTGACGTGTTCACACGGGAAAGTGCCGGAAAGAGTTAGGCTTATGTTATCGGTGCGGCAAGTCGGGCCACTACCTCAAGGATTGTCCGCTTACTTTGGGCAGCAATAGACCTGCCCCACTACCACCCCCACCCAAGACTGGAGGGGCGCCACGAAGTAATACCCAACGCCCTACTGCACCCGCTCGAGTTTTCGCATTGACACCAGGAGAGGCTGAAGGCAGGGAGGATGTGATCACAGGTATTATTCCTTACTTTTCTTTTAGGAATAACTTAGTAATTATTGTGGATGTTAAATCAAAGGGTACTTGGTATGTGATCACAGGCATTCTTTCTTTGTTTTCTAATCATGCCACTACACTGTTTGACTCTGGGGCAACACATTCCTTTATTTCTAAGAATTTTGCCAAATTCTGCTCATGGGAAGGTGAAAGGTTAGATTTTGACTTAGTGGTCTCAACTTCGACGGGGACTACAGTGTCTTGTCACAAAATTCTCCGCGGCTGTCCTATATCCATAGAAGAGAGATTGATGCCTGCTGAACTTATTATTTTTTATATGATTGGATTTGATGTAATCTTGGGTATGGACTGGTTGACTTCATACCATGCCAGTATTGACTGTTTTAAAAAGGAGATAGTTTTCAAGCTTCCTGAAGGGGATGAAATTCGATTTGTAAGAACGAAAGTGCGATTATTCCCATCAATCATATCAGCAGTTCAGGTTGGGAAATTATTGCGAGATGGCTGTCAAGGATTTTTAGCTTGTGTGATAGATGCACCAAAAGAAGAGTTGAGCCTAGAAGAGATTCCTGTGGTGAGAGAGTATCCGGAAGTGTTTCCTGAAGATTTGTCTGGATTACCACCTGACCGAGAAGTAGAATTCGCTATTGATCTTGTGCCAGGTACAGCACCTTTGTCCAAGGCTCCTTATAGAATGGTGCCATCGGAGCTCACCGAACTTAAAGAACAGTTATAAGATCTATTAGACAAGGGTTTTATCCGACCCAGTGTGTCCCCATGGGGTGCTCCAGTGTTATTTGTGAAGAAGAAAGATGGAACAATGAGAATGTGCATTGACTATAGAGAACTCAACTGGGTAACCATCAAGAATAAATATCCCTTACCCCGCATAGAAGACTTGTTTGATCAACTACAGGGTGTGCAAGTTTTCTCGAAGATTGACCTTCGATCAGGGTATCATCAATTGAAGATCAAGGCTAAAGATGTATCCAAGACTGCTTTCAGGACCAGATATGGCCACTATGAGTTTCTGGTCATGCCTTTTAGTTTGACTAACGCCCCAGCGGTATTCATGGATTTAATGAACAGAGTATTTCATGGATTCTTGGATAAATTTGTGGTTGTCTTTATTGACGACATCCTAATCTATTCTAAGAGCAAGAAGGAGCATGAGGAACACTTGAGGCTAGTACTCGGAACACTTAAAGAAGAAAAGTTGTTTGCTAAACTGAAGAAGTGTGAGTTTTGGCTGAATGCAGTTACATTTCTGGGGCATGTTGTCTCAAAGGAGGGCATTTCAGTGGACCCTGGGAAAGTGGAAGCAGTAGTGAACTGGTCAGCATTGAAAAATGTACATGAGGTTAGGAGCTTCTTGGGATTGGCGGGATACTATCGCCGATTCATTGAGGGTTTTTCCAAGATAGCAGTTCCCCTCACCGCACTCACAAGGAAGAACAAGAAGTTTGAGTGGACGGAAAAATGTAAAGAAAGCTTTCAAAATTTAAAATAAAGACTAGTGACCGCCCCAGTTTTAACAGTTCCCACTGCGAGAGGTGGGTTTGTGGTATATAATGATGCTTCAAGACTGGGTTTAGGGTGTGTATTAATGCAACATGGGAAAGTTATAGCCTATGCTTCACGGCAACTAAAGACACATGAACAAAATTACCCCACACATGATTTGGAGTTAGCAGCAGTTGTGTTTGCACTTAAAATTTGGAGACATTATTTATATGGGGAAAAGTGTAAAATCTACACAGATCACAAAAGCTTAAAGTATTTCTTCACCCAAAAAGAATTAAATATGAGGCAGAGAAGACGGCTCGAGCTAATAAAGGATTATGATTGTAATATCAATTATCACCCAGGCAAAGCGAACATTGTAGCTGACGCCTTGAGTAGGAAATCAATGAGTTCAGCAGTAGCATCCCTTACTACTCAACACCAGTTACTAATGGACTTAGAAAGGGCTAGTATTGAGATAATCACCAATGATACAAGTGCTTTCGTGGCTAGTTTAATAGTGCAACCAGATTTGTTAGAGAGAATCAAAGCAGCTCAGAAAGTAAATTCAGCATTGATAAAGCTAGTGGAGGAAGTTAAGAACGGGGATAAAGTTGATTTTAGCATTTTTGAAGATGGAGTTCTGAAGTTTAGAGACAGATTGTGTGTACCTGCAGATGATACACTAAAGAAGATAATCCTTGAGGAGGCACATCGCTCTTTATACACAGTTCATCCAGGGAGTACCAAGATGTATCGGGATTTAAGAGAGTCTTTTTGGTGGAACGGTATGAAGAGAGAAATTGCTAAGTTCGTAGAACAGTGCCTGACTTGTCAACAGGTGAAGGCAGAACATCAGAGACCAGCAGGGTTGTTACAGCCATTACAGATTCCAGAATGGAAGTGGGAGCATATATCCATGGATTTTGTGACAGGTTTACCAAGGGCTTTAAATGGACAAGATGCAATATGGGTAATCGTCGATCGCTTAACGAAGACTGCGCGTTTTGTGCCCATTAAAGTTTCTCATAAGTTGGAGAAACTAGCGGAGCTATACATACAAGAGATCGTGAGGTTACACGGGATACCAGTATCCATTGTGTCAGATAGAGATCCTCGTTTCACTTCTAGATTTTGGAGAAGTTTGCAAGAGGCAATGGGTACTAAGTTGAATTTTAGTACGGCTTATCATCCTCAGACAGATGGACAATCAGAAAGGACTATTCAGATTTTAGAAGACATGTTGAGGGCATGCGTAATGGACTTTAAAGGGACTTGGATACGACATTTACCATTGGTGGAATTTGCTTATAATAACAGTTTCCAGACTAGTATTGGGATGGCACCGTATGAAGCATTGTATGGCAGAAGATGTAGGTCTCCATTATATTGGGATGAAGTTGGTGAAAGAAAAATCTTGGGGCCAAAGATCATTCAGAAGACCACAGAAAAGATTAACATTATTCGAGCCAGAATTAAAGCAGCTCAGGGTCGACAAAAGAGCTATGCCGATAACCACCGCCGTCCACTAGAGTTTGAGGTGGGAAATGAAGTATTCTTGAAGATAGCATCAATGAAAGGGGTTATAAGATTTGGAAGTAAGGGCAAGTTGAGCCCTAGATATATTGGGCCTTTTGAGATTCTTGAGCGGGTTGGACCATTGGCATATAAGTTAGCACTTCCTCCGAATCTGACGGGAGTGCATAACGTATTTCATGTATCCATGCTGAGAAAGTATATTCCCGATCCAACTCACATCATTCATTATGAGCCGCTACAGATTCAGGAAGATATGACATATATTGAAGAACCAGTGCGGATCTTAGAAAAGAAAGCACACAGGTTGCGGAACCGTAGCATCCCCATGGTTAAGGTTTTGTGGAGTAATCATACAAGCAGTGAAACTTCCTGGGAATTCGAGGAGGAAATGCGAGAGAAATACCCACACATCTTCAACGAGGATTATGAACTCTTGTAGCAAATTCTGAGGACGGAATTTATTTTTAGAAGGGGAGGATGTAAAGCTCGCAGCCCAGCCCACCACAAAACGACGCTGTATCACTCCCAGGTAAATGATTTCCGTCCTTCTCCTTTCTTCTTCTTTCTTTTCCTTTCTTTTCCTTTCTTTCCTTCGGCACCAACGGTTCCAACCCCCCTGTTTTCCCTCGGTTTCTTCCAATTTTCACTCACCCGTTTGCCACGTCCAGCGGTTGCATCAAATGGAGTTCCCTCCTCTCGCGGTCAGTTTCACTTCACCGGTCTCTCTCTCTCTCTCTCTCTCTCTCTCTCTCTCTCTCTCTCTCTCTCTCTCTCTCTCTCTCTCTCTCTCTCTCTCTCTCTCTCTCTACGATAATACCCCTATTTTTGGGTTTCTCTCTACCGCCGATCTCCTCTGTTGCGGCCACCCACTCATCTCCTCGGTAAGTTGATCTAAACCTCTCAACTTTTCTGGAATCTCATCTAAATTAAAGGGTTCGGTTTGGGGGTTTTAGCCACTGTTAATCTAGCATTTTTTTTTCGTTGGTGGCAGCCGAGCATTTGGGGAAGCAAGGATTTCATCTTCTAAGCTTCGGTTCCTTGCGGATTGCTCTCCTTTCTCGGGTAGGTTTCTCAGATTGATTGAATGGGTGACTAACGTTTGTGTTTTGGGTTAGAGTTTTCTTTTAAATTTCGGGGTCTGTTCGAGGAGTAGTATTTGTGCTTTGTTCAGAATTTAGTTGATGTTTTTCTTTCCGTTGTTGGTATGCGGAAGTTGGAGTTGATTGAATAGGGCTGGAATAAGGGTGCTGTTGTGGGGATATAATCACTGAAAATATAGTCGGTTTCCGTTGGTTGCAGTTGAGCATTAGGGAGGCGAGAATTTCATTGTTTAAGCTTTTGTTTTCTTGCGGTTTGTTCTTCATATTCAAGTAAGGATTCAAGGTTCTTTTTGAATAGATGTTCTCTTTGTAAGTGGTGTAGATTATACCTTTATATTTTTTCTAATTTCTTTTGAAGTGAGGCTAGAAGATTTTTGGAGTATGTTGGTACAAATTCTTGCTGTTTTTTTTTGGTACTGCAATAACCGTGGGTTAGGAGTATTTTTTTAGATGTGATGTTGAAATTTGGGAACTCGTTATTATTGTAGCTGGCTAGACCGCTTGGTTGTGTTGGGAATTTTGGGTGATTGGTCTCGTTGGGTTTGTAAACTGGAAAGTTATGAATGTATATTTATTCATGTGAGCGTGGAATGACAACCCGGATTGTTGGGGCTGGTCAGCACGTTATGGGTGTTGTTTGACTTGATATTTATAGTAAATTGTAGCGCTTTAAGCTAGTGTAGTTGGAAGAAAGAAGTGTTGCAAAAATTTTCAGATTAGGAACATTAGATTATCATTTTTGTATATACATAGATTGGGTTTGCTGGCCGTTAACGTTGAGTGTTTTTTTTTTATAAATAGGCGACGAGAATCTTAGAGATCGGACTCGAAATTTTGATAATTCGCTACAGGAGTCAGGTAAGCGGGGCTCCTATCCTAGATTTACATAAAAAGAAAATTTGTTCAAGGTTGGTTTTTATAAAATGTGCATGTTCTGCTTTTAAAAAAAATGTGAAAAACAACCTCAATTTACGTTTTATGCATTCGCTCATGAAAATTTATATGATAGAGAAAATTTTCTTTTGACATGAAATGTGTAGACATGAGCAATATTTGACATGTTTCTGAACTATGCATAAGAGCGAACATTAATTTTGATGCTATCTTGTGCATGTAAAATGATATGTTTTGTTGTGTTTTTGGCTTGTATGGAAATGGATATGAAAGTGAAAAACAAGTGGCTTAATATGATATGTCTACGGAAAAACCTTTGGCATACTTATCTGTTTGTCTTTATTTCTGAATATGTTTCGGACATGATTATATGGATTCACGTGATATGGTTGGTACCTTCATGATACAATATGATACGAGTGCAATCACTTTGGAAACAAAGTGATCCTTTTTATGTGTTTCTTTCCTATGTGCACACTCGGGGCTCCGAGAACGAATGAGGGAAAGTCTCACAATATGATACTGCCT
This sequence comes from Platycarya strobilacea, assembly GCA_036898215.1. Lineage (NCBI taxonomy): Eukaryota > Viridiplantae > Streptophyta > Magnoliopsida > Fagales > Juglandaceae > Platycarya > Platycarya strobilacea. The sequence continues at coordinate 5,606,321 of CM072545.1, read as the reverse complement.
GGTTTGGCCACCGGGGATAGCACAACTCTACCACGGGGGTTAAATATGGTATATGTTTGAAAATGGATGAGATGTTACAGTTATTTTTGCCAAAGGGCTTTGAGTAAAAAAAAATTAGTTTTGTGTATACTTTATGAAAAATAAAGGTTCGCTCAGCTTTTGGTTGGTTTATAAGTTTTTTTGGAATTGTTTACTTGGAAATAAAAGTTTTTCCGTTACATGCTTAAGGATTTTTATTAAAATGCTCATGATTTACATACTAGTATAGGTGTTTTGCTTACTGAATTGTGGATGAACTCACCCTCTTATTTATATACATTTCAGATGAAGTGGAGGTCTCGCCTGAGGACCAAGGTTAATATATTGGGACCAAGATAGGCGGTCATCTTTGGGGTTGAAGTGAAGGCAATATTTATTATTTTTTTGTTACGTTATTTAGCATGATTAGATTAAAGTGTTAGTAGGATATTTTGATGGGAAGTTTGTGGACCCTATATGATGGGATTATTTTATTTAATGTGTGAACTTTATGAATATTTAGATTTTAATTGTTCTTTAAAATTTGGAGATGTGGAATTATTTGTAGATTTGATCAGATATATTTTTAGATAGAATTTGTAGATGAAAATAGGTCCAAGTCAAACAAGTTGATATTCAAGACCCCCCTTACGGGTACGGGGTGTCACAAAGTCTATCTCAAGGAATTCACTATTATAAAGATAAGAGTACAAGAGAGCAATCACAAATCACCAATTAAGCTTTCTAGATCTCATAAACTAGTGCTCTCTTTTTCTGGCTACAACTCACACCATACAAAAATATGTTTATATATCAAATGGCATAGGAAGTAGGTCTTCTCAACATTCGCTTAAGTAGAGCGTCAAGTGAACAATCTATTTGAAATTCACTCAAGCCGAATTTTGCTCGAGCCATGGTAGAGCCACAGTTGAGGCAGAGTCGAGCCAAGTCAATGAAATAGCATTTTCAATAAGAAATCCCTTGACTTGAATAAAATGAACTCCACCAAATAAAATTTTACCATTCAACAATAACAAAGATATCAAATACGCCCACAAAGATTAAAAAAACAAACTCCTTCACAAATCCCAAATAGGATATTGCACAAAGCCAATCTCTTGAAAACCCAATATTTCTTCCCAAATGTCTTCATCTATATAGACAACTTGACCAAATCACAAACTTAGTCCTAATGAAGAGATTCAACCTCTACACACAAAACAATGCACCACCAGTATACACATTGCTTATATGAACAATGGCTTCGAACTCCACCTTCTTACCATATCATGCTCTCTGTTCCTGTGGAAATAACAATTCAAAAGTTATGGAAGAGAAAGATTTATGCAATATCAAGTTGTGTTGACCACTTACCCAATCTTTAAACAAGCCTTACATACCAAAAGCATACTACAAACTCTTACACAAGACTTTGATTCATTCTGTTTAGCTACCCCATTATGTTAATCAAGCCAACTATATGCACCACTATATAGAAAGCATGTTGATATATCCATGCTCAACATGCTTTCTAAATTGAATGGACATATTAGCCCCTTGTGGTCAATATGTTAACCTATTTTGCGCTTAGAATGCTTTTTTAAAAAGCCTCTCTGTAGTCTGAAGTTTACACCCAATCGAAGCAATTCAGCTCTACATTGATCCCATACCGCCTTGAGATTGAGGGGTAATGAAGAGAAAGATCCCATAAATCAAGCTTGTGATTATACGCTACAATCTATTTTCATTATTCTCCCAAATTGTACAACTCATTCTTACGTTAGCTTACATTCCTTTGTAGTAGTTGTATAGTCCTTATTTGTTTTTTACACAGCTATTCAATGTAATTGTTCTTAATCTGTAAATTTGTATATATCGCAATACAGAATCCTTGCATCCTTGCGTTATTTGTTTTCTACACAGCTACAATACTACAAAAAAAACCTCATTTACCGGCATTTATATTACTGACGTTTATATAAATGCCGGTAAAAACAGTAATTTGTCGACGTATAATTATCGGCACATATGCATATACGCCGAAACTTAAATATACATTTGTTGAAATTTACATAAACGCCAATAAATTAGAGATGATTAAGCGGCGTATATTTAGTGACGATTATATATATGCCAGAATCATAACTTTTTATCGAAGTTTTGTTTAAATGTCAGTAATCAAATATACATTTGCCGGCACTTGCATAAATATCAGTAAAGTAAAGAGAATTTAGCAGCGCTTATATTAGTGTCGCTTATTTATGTGTTAGTAAAAATAAATTATTATTGGTATTTAATATTTACGCTGGTAAATAAAATCTATTCCCAGCGTTTATACTATCACGTCAATAATAAAATATAGTTTTGCTGGCGTTTATAAAACGCCACAAATTTATTATGTATGCGCCAAAAAATATGAAGTTTTCCATCATCTATATTGGTGCGCCAGTAACAATATATAGCAGATATTTATAAAAATACTGCCAATTTATCGCATCTCAATTTTAAAGTTTAGTTTAATTTTATATATTTTTATTCGTTTTAGGAAAACTTCATTGTCATTTAATTTTTTGATTTATATTTAAAGAAATGATCTGATTATATTAATTAATTTGAATTAACTAATTAAATAGTTGTAAAAAAATTGTACGTATATTATTATCCTCAACAATTACACGTTCCTTCTAATATTACCATTTTAAATTCCCTTAACTTATTTATCTCCTAAATTTAGAGACTCTTCATCTTATAAAAATTGCCGAGAATGAATTATTTGAAGATTACATATTTTGACAAGACTTCTTCAAAGTTCGTAATGAAACAGAATGACTAATATTCAAATATTGAGAATAAGATAATTACAGATAGAGGGAAAAAAGTGGATATATATTTCAAATATATACATATCAACTAATAACATTTTTAAAAATTTTAAGACTCTTCCAATAAGATTTTTAAAATTTTTAAATTTTTAAAATTACAAATACGTATCAACAATTCTAGAACAAAATCAATTTTCCTTATATTAACCCACGTGATCCATGCCGTTATCTTCCCCAATCCCCTACATGAACTTTGCCAAGGTTGCCGCACCTCACATTGCCTCACATCGTTTTCACCTCCCTTCCTCTCTCAAAACTCACTGCTTGATCTATACAGTGACTATATACCCCCACGTCCCCAAGCCCCTGCTGCATTCACCACCAGTTTGTTTTTAGTTGATCTAATCATTAGTTAAATTGGGGTGGAGGCCTTGGCGGAAACTGAGGCTTAAACTTTCCCTTCCAGAAAAAAAAGAATCATTAATTAAATTAGAGGCTTTCGTTAATTTTTTGACATAACAGTTGCCATCAATATACTAACCTCTTGAAAAAATGTTGAGGTTTGAGATTGCCTGCATCTCATGTAATTCACATTGTCGGACCCATCTACAATTGAGTATATATCCTCTGTTTTGCCCCCATAAAACAGAGCACCTCCATATATAGCAGGTCACCAAACATATATGTGCTTTGTGTGTGCGTAGGAAAAGGATCTAGCTTGCCTTGCACCCATTTGGTCCATTTTGGTTTATTAGTTATGATGTTAAAGTGTAACGCTCTAATAAAAAACCCAAATCACATGATTTATACTCTAAAAGAATTAGTCAATCATATAATTGGAGCCATATTAAAACTTTATAAAGAATTAAAACTTTTCATTTTCAAACAACGTGGGATCCCGTACACTATCTACCTTATCATTCTCATATAGGATATATATAAAGTTTCTTTAAAACTTGACTTGTATCTGTTGGTTGCGACTTGCGAGCCCAGTATGTTATGTGCACTAATTGAACGATTGATCCAAGGGGCAACCGTTGCGCGCACTATCTATAATTTGTAAATAATTTATTTGAGTGACCCATAAGAAAGAAAACTAATAATTGGTTTGAGTGGGAGTGGGATCAGATTAGAGACTTTTAATATAGTATTTTTACTTTTCATTTTTTTAATTATATTTTGTCTGATAAAAAATTTGGGACGTTTTACCATCATTTATTAAGTTATTTATAATGAGTTAGACACTCTCATTGATTTGGTCAAATGAGGTATTGGGTTAAAATTTAAAGAATTTCAATAAAAAAAAATGGTTACATTGGGTTAGTTAAGTTCAAAAATATTTAGTTAATGTGAATAGTAGTTCTCTAAAGATGGAAAGTGAATAGTTGCTTGACTAAAAATTAAAATATTATTATTCTATCTAACGAATCTATAGAGTACCTTGAATTCAAATTAAAGTATTATTATTTCATCCAACATAGGTAAAAGTATATTAATTTAATAATATTTTATTATTATATAGAAAATAAATGATTAATTCAATGTGCACCTTAAATTTAAATTGATTAGGCAAATGTAAAATAATAGAATATTGGCTAAAATAGTAAGATATTGGCTAAAATTTGAAGATGAATTTGCCTAAACCAATAAAAATGCTCTTAGGAGTATGAAACTCAGGTTCTGGACAATCTACAGTACGACAGATTATAAATGATATTAACTAGCTAAACCATTTTCCCATTCTTTTTGTTTTTTCCTTAAAATATTGTTATTTCAACAGAGTATGTTAATGATATAATACCTGTTTTAGTGTGCTGTTCATTCTTTTTTTTCCCTTCCTTCGTTGCCCCATCTCTCCTCTCTTATTTTGTATGGAAGCATTCCCATCAAAGTGAGGTTAAAATGGTAAGTTTTTAAATCTTTCCTTTTCCTTTTATATGCATTACTTACCTTTTTGGAACATTCCCAAATATTCTATTTCTAAAAGCAGAAGAAAATGTTTGCTGCTTTGGTTTGTTAAAAAAAAAGATATCTTGGGGGTCGGTCAGGCCGACCACCCCCATAAAAACAACCTGCTGCCCTCGGTGGTGGTAGGCGACACTGCCCATGCTATCGGGAGCAGTGGGTTTCGGTGATCTCACATTTGCGATGGCGATCCCCGGAGACCTTCGACGAAGTCCCGACAGCCTTAAACCCGAAATGAGTCTGTTAGGCAGTGACTCTATTTGGCTGAAGACCGAATCTCCCTTAAAATTATCTTTATTTTATTTTTTTATTGTATTTTTTATTATATTTTTATTGTATTTTTTATTGTGTTTTCTTCATTTTATTTTTTTATTTTATTTTTTTATTAGTTTTTTATTGTGTTTATTGTCAGAAAGTAGCCCAAAAAGCAGTTGGGCTGCTTTTGACGCTGGGGGCAGCTCAATCAGACCCAGCATCACCTAAAAAAAAGGAGGTACTCAAATGAGTGCTATTAATATTATAGGTAGTACTCTAATTAGTCATGAATTTCTTTAACAAATAATTCCACATAGTTTGGCCGCAAGAAACCAAACAAAAAGAGAAGAAAGTGGAAGAAAATAAAACCCTGACCTCTGGAGATGATCTTTCCACCCAGATTCTTCACGATTATGGTGCATTTGGTTTTGCATTTAGTTGTTGAATGCAAACTTGGTGGGCTAGTTCATTATCAATGGATGTATCCCGTAGAAATGTATGTTATAACTAGTATCTAATATTAATGATTTATACACAATTGTGGCACAATTTCGTTGGAAATGACACAAGCTGCACCGAAAGGCTCCATGGCCAGAGAGTACTTATTGGAGGAATTGTTAACGTTTTGTTCTCATTATTTGGAATCCGCACAAAAGTATTTAATAAATCATCTAGAAACCCTGATGATTCTAGGGGGTAGGTTGTTGATATTCATCTTGATATAAAGTCATTGACTCAAGCGCATCGATATATACTCTTCAATGTTAATGATTTTATTCCATTTTGCAAGTGAGTATTTTACTATTAAATTCTTAATGTTATTTTTTAATTATGTTGGAGGATTTACAAAATTTATTTCTAACACCATGTAAGTATATAGGATTCATATGGAAATGCTAAAGAATACATTCATTCAAAAAGAATTATTGAAATACAATTTATAAAAGAAATATCGAGAAGAATTTAGTGATTGGTTTCGAGACTATGTAAGTTCTACATCACATCTACTAGTACATCACACATACATAGAAATCACATTACATTTAGTTTGTTAAAGTCATTGTAATATGCGTGGCTACATATATGTTAGTGATAATATGATGGTTACTTACTTTTTACAAAGATGTACATGATCATATGTATAGAAATGTATTTTAAAAAATAATACATATTATAATTTATTATGCTATAAAATGTATTTATCGTTGATATATATAGTTTATATTAATAAGATATGATCAAATGTTCAGCTTTAATATTAAAAAATTATATCAAATGTTATATTAAGATTTATAAGATTAATTTTATGTTATATTAAATGTTATATTAACTTTATGTTATTAGAGTATTTTATTAGAATTTTTTGCATATTTTACAGGTAAATGTTTGAAATATATATATATTAAAAAGAAAAAATCTTTACAACCTCTAACTTCCTCAATACATCATATTTTTTTAATTTTTTAATTTTTAATTTTTATTAAATATGTGATATATGAATAAGGAATAAAAAAATATTAATTAATTTAAAAATAATAAATTCAAAAAAAAATTGAAAAAAATAAAAATAAAATAAAATAATATGATATGAAAAAAGTTGGCTTGTGTAGAACTTCCTTATTAAAAATGGGACATAAATGCGGCATAGTTTGATTTTAAAAGTTGGAGGCAACTAAACTTTTCACCTTGGTGCCGAATATTGGCTCCAAACAAAATGTGCCAAACTTGTTTGTGTGAAGCCCTCAAAAACAAAAAATCAGAAACTGAAATGAACAAACGAAATTTATCAGCCGCTCCTGTCCCACCACTAAATTATGTGAATGACTCCACCACTATTATTTTAAATTTCGCATAGTGACTTGTATAGTGACTTGCATAGTAATTTGCATAGTAATTTCAAAGCCTATAAATAGGAGCTTCAGTTGTAATGAAATTCATAAGAAAAAAATAGAAAGAGAAAGAAAGTTTCAGTTCTTAAGAGTTTCAGAGAGAATTTCTTATTTCTCTTTTGCAATAGTAGTTCCTTTCTTTAAGTTTCATAACACGTTATCAGCACGACGGTTCTACCAATTCTGAAGCTAGTGGCCTTATTCCTCTGTAAGTTTTTCAATATATTATTCGAAATCTTTGATATATTTTATTGATGATTATCTGTGTGAATTTATAAATATATTTTCTGAGATACACATATTTATTATTTATATGTGTAGAAAATGGCAAATCTTACAAAATTGGAATTTGTTGCTCTTGATATATCTGGGAAAAATTATTTATCCTGGATACTTGATGCTGAAATACATCTTGATGCAATGAATCTGGGAGAAACTATTAAAGAAGGAAATCAAGCATCCCTGCAGGAACGTGCTAAAGCAATGATTTTCCTTCGCCACCATCTTCATGAAGAATTGAAAACTGAATATCTCACAGTAAAAGATCCTTATATTTTGTAGAACAATTTAAGGGAGAGGTATGAACACTAGAAGACTGTCATCCTTCTAAGAGCTCGTTCTCAATGGATGCACCTGAGGTTGCAAGATTTTAAAAGTGTTAGTGAGTATAATTCTGCACTTTTTAAAATAAGCTCAGTATTAAAATTATGCGGTGAGAAAATCACTGATGAAGATATGCTAGAGAAGACTTTTACTACATTTCATGCCTCGAATGTGCTCCTGTAGCAGCAGTATCGAGAGAGAAAGTTCAAGAAATATTCTGAACTTATATCATGTCTTCTAGTAGCTGAGCAGAATAATGAGCTCTTATTAGAAATCCACCAGTCACGCCCTACTGGCTCAATATCATTCCCTGAAGTGAATGGTAACAGGTTTGCATCATTCCCAGAAGTGAATGGTGCATCCTTTAGAAGAAATCGGAGGCGTGGACGTGGTAGGAGAAATTATAGAAATGTTGGTCCCAGGAATGACAACATATTTTCATATAAAATGGCCCTTGACATTACCAGAAGTAATGAAGAAAGTGAGCCAAAAAGCGTCGAAAAATGTCGACGTAGAAATGATTGACCAAAATGGAAAACAACTATTGAAACTGAATTAAATTCGCTAGCAAAACGAGAAGTATTTGGACCTGTTGTCCAAACACCAAAGAGTGTGATGCCTGTTGGATATAAGTGGGTATTTGTACGAAAACGTAATGAGAAAAATGAAATTGTGCGATACAAAACACGGCTTGTTGCACAAGATTTCCTGCAGAAACCCGGGATTGATTATGAAGAAACATACTCTCCCGTTATGGATGCAATCACATTTAGATTTTTGATTAGTCTGGTTGTTACAAAAGGATTAGAAATGCGGTTGATGGATGTGGTCACTGTATATTTATATGGATCCTTAGACCATGACATATATATGAAAATCCCTGAAGGATATAAGATGCCTGAAGCATCTACAAGTACATCGAGAAATATGTACTCAATCTGACTACAAAGATCTTTATATGGGTTAAAGCAATCCGGACGCATGTGGTATAATCGCTTAAGCGAATATCTATTGAAAGAAGGATTTGAGAATAATCTTATATGCCCATGTGTTTTTATTAAGAAATCAGAATCCAGATTTGTCATTATTGCGATTTATGTTGATGATTTAAATATTGTGGAAACTCCTGAAGAGATCTCAAAAACCGCTATATATTTAAAGAATGAATTTGAAATGAAAGATCTTGGCAAAACAAAACTTTGTCTCGGCCTGCAGCTTGAGCACTTGCCAAATGGAATTTTTATTCATCAATCCATGTATACTGAGAAAGTCCTAAAGCATTTTTATATGGACAAATCTCATCCTCTGAGTACTCCAATGATTGTTCGAACACTTGATGTGAAGAAAGATCCATTCCGTCCTTGTGATGACGATGAAGAAATTCTTGGTCCTGAAGTACCATATCTCAGTGCAATTGGAGCTTTGATGTATCTTGCAAATTGCACTCGACTAGATATTACATTCTCAGTTAATCTGCTTGCAAGATATAGTTCTGCACCAACTCGAAGGCATTGAAATGGCATTAAACATGTCCTTCGTCACCTTCATGATACGGTTGATATGAGATTATTTTATCAACGTGGTTCAAGTCCAGAATTGATTGGGTATGCAGATGCAAGTTATCTTTCAGACCCACACAGAGGTAGATCTCAAACTGGATATTTATTTACTTATGGAGATACTGCCATATCATGGAGATCTGTTAAGCAGACACTATCTGTTACTTCTTCAAATCACTCAGAGATCATTGCTATTCATGAAGCAAGTCGAGAGTGTATTTGGTTGAGATCAGTTATTCAACATATCCAGGAAAAGTGTAGACTTCCCATGATCAATAATAGCCCAACAATCTTATATGAAGATAATACTGTTTGTATCACTCAAATCAGAGGAGGATATATCAAAGGTGACAGAACCAAACATATTTCACCGAAATTCTTTTATACTCATGAACTTCAAGAAAAAGGTGAAATTGATGTCAAGCAGATACGATCTAGTGATAATCTGGCAGATTTATTCACAAAGGCGTTACCAACTTCCACATTCAAGAAGATTGTGCATAACATTGGAATGCGAAGACTCAAAAATCTTTTGTCATGCACTTTTCAGAGGGAGTAAATGTGCTGATTGTACTCTTTTTCCTTCGCTGAGGTTTTGTCCCACTAGGTTTTCTTCTGCAAGGTTTTAATGAGGCAATCTTAAAGCACTTGTGGATACATAAAAAAACTGTACTCTTTTTCCTTCGCCATTGGTTTTTCTTCCCACTGGGTTTTTACTTGGCAAGGTTTTAACGAGGCAGATTCCTTATTGGCAGTCATTTAATGAGGAGTGAAATGAATGAACGAAATTTATCAGCCGCCCCTGTCCTACCACTAAATTATGTGAATGATCCCACCACTATTATTTTAAATTCTGCATAGTGACTTGCATAGTAACTTGCATAGTAATTTCAAAGCCTATAAATAGGGGCTTCAGTTGTAATGAAATTCATAAGAAAAAATAGAAAGAGAAAAAAAGTTTCACTTTTTAAGAGTTTTCGATAGAATTTCTTATTTTTGTTAATAGTAGTTCTTTTTTTAAGTTTCGTTCCTTTTTTTAAGTTTCGTACCAGAAACTCCATATTCGATTCCTAAAGCTTGCGAACTCTGTATAGGAATTCTAGTGTCTCGTGTGCAAACGCTAGGGCTCACAGAAAAATCCCTAGGATTGGTCTGGACCTTCGTGATTCTCGCAATCTCATATCACCATCTCCCTGGCTCTAGCTCCCCGTGTGCGGATTCGTGATCCTAACTTCACGAAAACCCGTACATGCTTGAGTGTATATCTTTCGATTTCGTGATCCCTAGCTCCGCATGTGCGGATTCGTGATCCCTCGCTCTCGGATCACCAATCCCTCGTCGATTTCGTGCTAGACAACCATCGATCGCACGACTTTGCTTTCTCGTCAGTAGATGGGAGAAAACCCTTACATGCTTGAGTGTATATCTTGAAGATCTTTACACAAAGGCCCCAGTTTTAAGACAAATAGGAAAGGTAACTCTATATACATTCACTTCTATTTCCGCTCCCCTTCACCCACATCTATGTCTTCGATTTTGCCTTGTCATTTTTATATATATGGGTACTGCATAATAAATTGGAGAGTTGTTAAATAATATGCCCTATTGGAAACCCAGAATTTGTATTGGTCGTTGTTTCCGTCAAAATTTCATTTTTTCGTATATTGACACTTTTGGCATATCTCTGCTTATATGTTGCCTAACTTATTTGTAAAAAAAAAAAAGTCATGCAAGGAGATCATATTATTAGTCTAGCAGAAGAGTAATTTCTCCACGCTGTTTGGTTAATTGCCCCATTTTTTGTAGTCACATCCTATAGCGTTTCTGTCAATGGCTAGTAGGAATTATTTAGCATTTTTTGTTTCTGCTGGTGACAGTCTCTTGATGTTGGGATCTCTACAGTCATCATACTCTATAGGATTTGATAACTCAAGAAGCAAAAACAGAGTAAGCTGGATATGTTCTTTTTTGTTCAGATTTATATATTTGTTCTTGCAAATCTCTCTTTAAAGTTCATCCTGAAACCGTGGAAATCATTTCTCATCTACTTGAAATTGCAGGGGTTTTAGTGTTGGTGCTATTGTACCATCTAGTCCAAGAAATATTGCCTGTAATTATTTTTGTTATGCCAATGGTGGAAATGATGGGGAGGCAGCACAAATATGGAAAATTATCAGTAAATTTATGTATTTATCTGGAGCTCTTGTCATGTCTATTCTAATTCCATTTCTCAGATGGATTGATTTGCAGGACCAAGTGAAATCTATGAAGCGTGTTACAGGGAAAATTGACTCTCAAGTAAGAAGTTCGGTTGAAGCGCATACTGCAAGGAGGGCGCTCAAGAATGATGAGCAAAGCCATTAGTCAGACTTTATTGATGTCATGCTATCATTAATTAAGGATGATTCCATGTTTGTCATACCCGAGAAAACATTATCAAGGCAACCGCAATGGTATGTATACTATTAGTAATATTTTTGTAAGCCAAAAAGTACGGTAGAAGAGAATGTTGCCCCAATTCTACTATAACAAGTGAACGTATTTTTCCATCAACTATTAAATTTTTTATTTTAAAAATTACTAGTTTAGTAATTGATAAATAATATTATATCAATTGGATGTGGTTGAAGTGTGAGGATAGTGTAGTGCATAAGATAAGTTTGGAATCGTTCCATCAAAATTTTCTCCAGATTGCAATTAAGTCCACATTTACAAATTTGGTAAGTGATAGAATTGCAAAGATTCTTATCTATTATGAGCTAATTGAGGTTTCTTTAGCCCATTTTCTAATAAATTTGCAGCTTAATAATTTCTTTTATTTTGCTAACTATGGTCTCATTTTCATGTTGCAGATTCTCATCTTGGGTGGTTCTGACACTACTTCTATTAATCTGATATTGGGTATTTGCATCAGTCACTAATTTGGTTAATTGATAATTTTGGTAATTTTCTTCTGATTTGGAATTAATATTAGCCAGTCTTTGGCAAGCTGATACAGGTGCCAAATAAATCATTTATCTACTGTTTCAAGATTGCATTGCATCGGAATCATCGTGCTATGTTCCTCATGGCATTTTAAATGAGAAGATTTGAGGTCATACTTTGTGAAAGACTCTGGAGTACTCGTGTAAATTTTGTAACACCCAATAACTGATCATGCATATGATTTTATGAATAATTGATTTTTCTGGAACCCAGATGCCATTTGATTCTTTGTTGTATCTGGCTTGAATGGAGGAGGTAATTTTCCTTGATATTTTTAGGGACTTGTTATGTTTCATTTAATTTTAGGCACCATATTTGGGAGAAAAAATAGAAGTTGGATACATTTTTGGTGTACTCTGGCAGTGTTACAGCTGTGGTCATATTCAATATGCCCTTTCTCTTAGTTTCTGTTTTGCAATTGATGAAAGCCACCTCCTCATATCTCACACTGATAGAGGTTGATGTGCCTGATTATAAACATCATTGTCTAATTTTAAAGTATTAAAAAGAAGTTGCCTTTGCTGAAGGAATATGTATATTCTAGAGTATAACTTGCTCATAATTTCTTTCAGGGGCATTAGCAAGTCTACTATGTTGAGCTCTTGGCGATAAACATCTAATATGTGTTCCCCCAATAACGCATAAAGAGGAGGTGCAAATTGGTCAGACCCAAAAGCAAGGTCTGCCCTTTTTGGAGATTGTGGAATTCTTTTGTATTACATTTTAGAAATTAGATAATTTTATTGTATTTAGGAAATTTATAGTTTATGTATTACTTGAAGAATGTTCTTGTTAGGCCTTACTTTTTCTTAGTTTATTTATTACTGTTTTTTTTTTTTTAATTTGTAGTAGTTCAAAAAGAGTTAAATAAATAAAATTGTCTCCATTTGTGGGTGCCTATTTTTGTACATTTTAAAATTTTGTGGATGGTTTATTGTAAATTTAAATCAGTTGGTGGGTGTCTATTTTGGCATTGGCAAAATAAATATATAATTATTGGCATTTGTAAGTGCCAATAACATAATTTCCAAAATGCCAATATCAAAATAATTTACCGGCACTTATAGACGTCAGTAAAATAAAAAATATATATCGGCATTTGTAAGCGTCAGTAATACAATTAACAAAATGCATATACCAAAACAATTTACCAACGTTTGTAGATGTCAGTAAAATAAAAAATAATTATCGACATTTGTAAGCGTCAGTAACACAGTCCATAAAATGTCGGTGAAAAAAAATGGGTCGGTGGCATTTATATAAATGTCGGCAACATGATGCTCAAAATGTCGGTAATCAAAAATGAATTAGTGATATTTACATTAATGCCAGAAAATAAAAAATAATTATGGACGTTTGGAAGCACTGGTAACATAGTCTACAAAATGTACATTGTGGACGAATTGGATGATTACCGGCATTTGAAAACGTCAACAACATTATGCACAAAATGCCGCTAACCAAAAATGGGTTAGTGACGTTTACATAAGCGCCGGAAAATAACATTTCCGACCTTTAATTATTGGCGGTTGAGATGTGTTGGTAAAAAAATGCCGGTAAAAGCATTGTCGACATTTATGGTCAAATTGCCGGCATTTATGCAACGCCGGCAAATGGGACTTTTTTTGTATTGAATGTAATTGTTCATCATCTTTAAATCTGTATATAGGGCAATTCAGAAGCCTTGCATCCTTGTGGGCATTTTCACAATTACACTGTGCATATGCTTTTACTACCAAACGAGCTTTGTGCTTTTGGATTGAGCCATCTTTATTGAACTATGTTTTAAAGATTCCCATCCAATCAATTTAGCTTGCGTTTGGATGTCGAGTTGGGCTGAATTGATTTAATTTTTTATGAATAGTAATAAATTGAGATTAGGTTTGTTCATCCGGGCCGGGTGGCCGGGTTTCAAATTTTATTTTTTTGTTAATATTAAAAAAAAAAAAATTTAATGTTTAAGAAAATTTTAAATCTGGATTTCGGATTTTCAAATTCGGAACTCGGATGAACACCCTTAATTGAGATGGCTGAGTGAGTTTTGTGAGATCTACTTAGATAAGTTTATAATATGTTTAAATGTAATGATGAATTTAAATATATTTTTATGAGAATTTGTAAAGTTAGTGGAACCTCAATTGTTCACTAGCCGGCTTGTCGCCCAACGTGCCAACGTGAGAAAAAAATTATCTTATCTGGGCAGAAGTTGGGATGGGCAGAGAGAGAGAGAAAGGAAAAAAAGGAGAAGAAAGATGTCCGAGATAAGAGAGAGAAAAAAAAGGACAAATCTGTTAGTCGAGAGAGAACCAAAAATTGAAAAGAAAAATGTCATGTCACATTAGCAATAGTAACTAAATTCAGATGATTTCTTTCAATAGTAACTGTTTCCTCATCCCTGGTTTTGTCTATACATTTTCTTTTACAAAATCTTCAAAGGTTTGTGGCTCACAAGAAAAAATTGAAAATTCACAATATTGTCACACATATGATAATGAGCGTACCTTTCTTGCTGGACTATTTGAATCATAAGAATTTGTATAGTCCTTATTCAAACGTCTCAGGAATTGCTTGGAGATTTGGATGGTGTTGTGACATGTACTATTGGTGTTTAATCTATATAGGTATTATAGTAAACTACGAAGTATATATTAATAACTGGTTATAGTAAGTACGAACATATTATGATAAGACGTTTGAATGTAATGTTTTCATTGCCATTTGAACCCTAATAATTGAATGTAACACTTATTTAGTTTGAACATTTATTTTTATGTTCAAACCGTATGCACCAAACGTTCGAATGTAAGGTCTCATAGGATGCTTTAGTCATAACATTCCAATGTATACTTTGATATTTCGAATGTTTCGATAAATATGTTCAAATGCAGTCTCATGTTCAAACATATTTATATGAGACATTCAAATGTAAGGTTTTGTGGGTCTTTTGACTCTTAACGTTCAAACATGATTATGTACATTTTTTAATATTATCCTTTTATGTTTGACGCTTAAGTTTTACATTTGAATGCTTTTATTTCTTTTAATTTGTTATATATGTATACTAATATTCTCTCTTTTTTGCAAAATGTGGCTCATCCTTTGACAACTAGAAAACAGGAGAGGGAATAAATTAAAAACACTTCTCGGATAGGCTGTAGAACTATTATAGTCTTAAGAGAAGTGTATATCTACGATTTCAACGAGCTGATATGGGAGGAGACGATTCTAAGGTCCATCTTTGTTTCCAAAGGCTGGACCAACATCAACGCACTTAGGGGAGGATCTACCCCCATGGTCCGAGAGTTTTACATGGAGATGTCCTCCATGTCTTAGGATGCATTATCTCACATTAATGTGGTTGTATGCAGTTTTCAGTTTAAGATTTCGGCAGATATCATCACCAAGCTACTCAAAGTCTATTGGGTATTTGAGGCATCGACTACAATAGATGCTCAGCTGAAGCCTGAGGAATCAGCATATGTAGGCACATATGCATCATTTATTGGCCTAGTCGAGTTTATAGCCAGAGATGTAGACCGGTCGGAGGGCGGGGGAGTCATCAGCCTGAGGATGAAGACCGCAATAAGAATTTCCTTATCCTCACTGGAAGATTCCATTCACCATTCGAGAAGGACACATTCTTCTAGCATTGTTGCTACCATTCTTCAGCATGTTGCATCTTATAGTTGCAACAAACGTGGATATTGTCACACGTAAGGCACTTTCAGTCGAACTCGTCAACAATTCTTCATGCGAGTGACACGTGGAGAGCCCATTGACTTGCCACTACGAATTCTTGAAAGAATCGATTACAATGCAAGCATCATCTTCGCTGACAATCTCCCATATGGAGTGGTCATTACTTGACTATTACTAGACGAGAATGCCACTCCAAGCAGAGGAGTGGTTGACCGGGCTCTGGATCGGTGTTGTTCCCCATAGTAGGAGTATGAATTAGCAGTCGATGGGTACATTTGTAGGGGATGCGTGCCCTGCTGGAGTTGATGTGATGGTCTCAAATGTTGTTGTGCACATGGCCAATAGATCTACTAACAGATCGTGTATGTACAACAGAGTGTCTGTAACACCCGGCTCCAGCCTAACATTTTTTTTAAAATGTGTTATTTAATTAATTATTTATTTAAGTAAAAACTCATTTTGATATTCAAAAATTTATTTTAAAATTGACAGAGTGTAAAATTGTTATTTTAATAAATTTCGTCTTTTCTCATTCAATTTGATGATTATTAAAAATCTTTTTATGGGTCGAGAAATTATTTTTAGACAAATTGATTTTATTATTATTATTATTATTTTATTTATTCGCATGTGTGTATATATATATATATATATATATGAATTTAAAGATTTTATTCCGAGTCACATATCACGCATGTTTTCGTTCTATTTTCTTTTCTTTTATTTTTCTTTTTATCACGAGGATCAAACTTTTTTTTTATCTTAAATAATTGTTATCCATTTCATATGGCTAGGTTACAATTCGAGAGTCCTTTTTTTTTTAATTCTAAAACCCATGTTTTATTGATTTGTTACTATTATTATAATTTTTATTTATAATTAAATATATGTACAGCTCTGCATTGTGGAAAAATACTTTCTTAAAAACCTTAGTCAATTACTCGTTGCCCTTCCCAACTAAACATACCATGCACACACCCTTCAACGTCTCCGTATCGTGGTTCAAAATTCGTTTAGTTACAAATTCTCTACAATGCACGCCTCCCACGTGATTTGTCTCTCTAGATTTTATCTTGAATTTTCAACAGCGGCCATATCTCCCACTACCTTGATCAAACTACCACATATATTTTAACCCCATTTTCTCTCCATTTGACATTTAACCACCCACGATTTTGCCATTTA
Source organism: Platycarya strobilacea (assembly GCA_036898215.1). Classification (NCBI taxonomy): domain Eukaryota; kingdom Viridiplantae; phylum Streptophyta; class Magnoliopsida; order Fagales; family Juglandaceae; genus Platycarya; species Platycarya strobilacea. The sequence goes on along the minus strand of CM072545.1, from coordinate 5,589,341 downwards.
TCCTTTCCTTTCTCACGTAAAATTTTCCTCTCAACAAATTTAGATACTCAGACTCTCCATCTCTTTTTTCTCTACGGTTTCTAGGGATCCAGATACATATATAGATATATATATATATATATACATATATGTGAGATTCTCGTCTTAGCATTTCAGAAACTACCTAAAGGCCACAGCCCGTTGTGCCCCTACAAGCGTAGACCACAACTTTCCAACCCTCAAGAAAATGCTACCACCTTGTTTCCCTTCCCTAAACAACCAATGCCGCCCACTCAAACGTGCCGAGACCACCCCGAATGAAAGAAAACGAACCCACAACGTAAACCTCAGCCCCGTGCCATCGAGACCAGCCTCTGCAAGCCTATGGAAAGCCGCGTTTTCTACCACCCCAATCTTGACGCTGCCACCCTTGGCCAGAAAACTCACCACTCCAAGCCGTAGACCGAGAGAAACCTAACCACTTACCCAACGACTTGCACCGTAACACCCCTGTTTTTGACACCCGGAAACAGAGCAGCCACTATGAGCATCCTCCTTGCACCGCTCACGCAGCAACAACCCCTACATGTCGCCCTCCTAGCACCTTCACCGAACCACCACTGTCAATTACCAAAATTGGGAGCCTCTGTTTTTAGCAACGGAAAACAGAGTAGTCCCATACTCCTACCTCCGTTCACACTCCACTCAGCCGCACCCCCCCACATGATAGAACAAGCAGAAACTACCCAGGAGCCTCTGACGGTACCACCCCTGCTGCCGCAACCCCCCCTCGGTAAGCCCACGACGAGCTCCCTCCCAACTGCTTTCATCTTTATCTCTTCCTCTTGCTCTTACACCCATGATCTATCTCTCTTTGTATGCCTCCCTCATTTTACTTTATTATGTTTTATTTTCTCTCTGACCTTAGTGTGATTTCGTCGACGTAACCCCCGCCACCTCCCAGCCCTTCGTGCCGCCCCTTCTCTTGGTGAGTATATACACCCATGCCGCATGATTTGATCTGAAAGCTTCAAGTTTCCATTGTCCCTTTTTATTTTCGGGTGTCTTCTAGGGCCCATGCATCGAATGTTGTTTTTACTAAAAGAATACATTACCTGTAAATAGGTTTTACTTTTAAGTCTATCATTCTATTTTGCGAGGATTTATTTATTTATTTTATTTATGTTTCCTTAAATCCTTTGAGAGTAAATGTTTTGACTTGTTTCACGTTGTAATCTATTTTAGACTCCAGTTTTAAATTATTTCGGATTCGCCTTTATTTTAAACTATTTTGACCTTGAGTTATAAATTATTTTGAATCGGATATTGTGCGTTACAGTATTTTTAGTTGTTTGAATTTTGATTTTTGTTTTAGGAAGAGACTTCGATTTGAATTGGAAATTGAGTTAAATGTTTATTAAATAAAAATCGAGGTTTCAGAGATTTTCTAATATTTCAAGGTTTTTGAAGAATTTAGTAGACTCTAAGCATTTTGGAGAAAGTTGATACTCAGGTTTTGAGGATTTGTAGATGTTAAGAGAAGTATTGGATTTTATGTCTTAAGTTTTATTTTCGAGGTTTGTGATTATTTAGAAATTTATGATTTCTTGATTATTTTTATAGGTGTCGATCATTTATTTGTCTAGCGTAGTCTGGAGAAATTCTAAAAGTTAAGAAATTCAGGTAAGCAGGGTTTCTATGCTTAGCTTTGTACTAAATATAGACTGAGGTTGACATTTTGAAAATTTAGGTATGTTTCGTTATTAAATGAGAACTTGAGAAAAAAAAACCAACCACAGTCATTTCTTTGCATTACTTATAAAACTTATATGAAAGAAAGAAAAATGTTTCTATCATGCATTGTGCAGACATGAACTTAATTTTTGTCATGTTGTTTTTGAAACGTGAAAAAGAATGATATTGAGGATCTGAAAATTTGTGCATTGATTTTATAAAGATGATCTGACTCTGTTTTGTTTATATAAGAATGTTTCTGAAAATAATTTGGAACTATGTGTTATTTTATTGACTCTAAAAATATTTGGCATAGTTACTAATTTGTATCTGACTCTGTCTCTGCTCTACTCTATCTCTGCTCTGTTTGAGTTGGTACCAACTTCTCTGTCTCTGAGTACACCCATTTTGGAAACAAAGTGGTATATTGTGAACTTTCCTGTGTGCACACTCGAGGTTTCGAAAATGATTAAGGGAATGTTTCACCTTCGTCTCTGCCTGGTTTGGCCATCGGGATTAGCACAACTCTACCACGGGGGTTAAACATGGTCTCTGCTCTGTAAGATGTTCAGTTTGGATATGACGATGATGTTCAGTTTTGTTATACCAAAGTATTTCTTATTTCTTATCATTTAAAAATGATCGCTCTATTACATTTGAAAATATGTTTTATTCTGCATATTGACTTTGAGAATTATTTCTGTTTTGCATACAATATTTTGTAAATGCTCATATTTGCACTCTGGTATATGTCATCCGCTTACTGAGTTGTGGTTAAACTTACCATTTATCTCTGAATATTTTTCAGATGATTTTGGATATTTCAGTAGAGGATCAGATTATAAAGTATTATGTGAGATGATTTTAGGAATGATAAATTAATTATAGAGTTTATATGAGTATTGACAAGATTTAGTAAGGAAGTATTATTATATTTTTGTGACGTAGTATTTTTAGAATTAATGATATTAAGGAAAGTGCTTTTAGAATCAAGTTTTATATAATATTGAAGAATTTTAAGTTTTTAATTATTCTGTTGAAATGTGAGTTTTATAATAGGATGTAACTCTCCGAGCTGTGCGGGACCAGGTGTTACAGTGTCACTAAGATTAGCCATCGTTTAGATATTCTAAACGGAAAGGTCAACACATTGATTGGAGAGTTTCATACATTTTTAAACAACTCGTTGTGTTTTGCACTTTTATCATATTTTGTTTTTATATTTTAATATAGTTTTTTTCTATAATTTATGTAATCAACAATATCATTTAATATATCTAGTATTTTTGTATTTCAATTATCAATATTTTTTAATTTAAAATTCCATTTTTAATTTTAGAAAAGTTCACATTCGAATGTTGATGACTATTATTTGAACTTTTGAGCGAATAACTTACATGTTCACATTCGAACTTAAGTGAGCTTATTGTTCGAATGTTCATGAACTGTTCAGTCGTAACATTTTATAAGTTTGAATGTAATCATTTCAAAACAATATCATATGAGTTACATTCACGTTACGTTCAAACGTATTACCATTTCTCGTCTACCTTTGGTCATGGCGATTTCAAAAAATGATTTATTGTGATGGTTTCAAGACTGTCACAACTGAAAAACAGTCACAAAAACTCAATTGCATTGTAGTGATTTCCATTATTACAAACACAACATAAATTACGGATTTCCCACCTTTATTAGCATGAAAATCAACAATACTACAAGCAAAGATCCCAGTACTTCTAGGCCGGTTTATATATATGACAGATAAACGAGGGATACAAATGAAAATTAGTAAATGACACACAGATCACCATGGAGATTTCACGAGCTCTTATTTCTTTTATTGTACATGGTAAACAGTAATATTATACATCGATATATCCACAAACAAATGCCCCAAGTTTTAGACAAGCTGATCCAGGTATTTGTCCACAGTAGTGTATTTCACATCTGGGTAAATCTCAGAAGCCTCCACGCCAGAAGAAGCATCAATCTCAAAATTTGTAGCATCACCCTTAACGAACGCAGAGTGAGAGATGGATAGAATGAGGTTTGTGGGAAATGAAGATTCTGCAGAAAATCAAAAGATAAGTATCAGAAATACATGAGCTAGCCCAACCTTCACTTATTTCAGGGGAAAAAAAAACCCATCTCCGAGTGCAATGCAATTAATGATCTGCGAACTCATGTTCATTAATTCTACAGGATTCTTAACGGATAAATTACTTTCTAATCACTCCATCGGCATACTTGGATCAAATGAGATGAAAAATTTGTAAATAATATTAAAAAAATAATAGTGAGATAATTTGAGATATAATATTTTATGGGATTTTTAAAAAGTATAGAGAAAAATTGAATAAAAATATTATCAAATTGAAATATTATAAGATATAATTTTTTAATGTTATTTTTATTTTAAAATTTGAAAAAATTGAATAATATTCTGTGATTTGTTTTGAAAATTTAGAACAGTTATAATAATATTAGATGGGAAAGTTGAATATTTAAAATTGAGAAGTATTGATATTTTAGTAATGTTTGGGAAGAAAATGAGATGATTTCATTTTCCAAACAACCCCTAAATATTATATTCTCTTGGTACTCTCCCCTTCAAGAAAAAAAAGAAATGAAAAGAAAAGAAAAAAGTTTACATGATGCAGTACTAGAAATTGATGAAATAATAAAAAAAGAAAAAGTCATATTAATGAAGATTCTTGGTTTCAAGTTTCATCTAATGGGTAAGCAGTAACTTTTGATTAAGAAGGCTAGCTTTTAGTATTATAATCTGATTAACATTTCAATCATATATAAAAGTTAATTAGCTGGTTGGACCAATAGTTATAGAAATATAGAGAAGATCGTAATATTCCAACTACCAGCCTAGTAAATAAGTAATTGACACTAGGTAATTAAAATGCCATGTGAGTAAGTTAGATCTAGAAGCAAACGTCGTCTTTCAGCTAAAAACTGTTCTTACTCACCCTGGATCTTCTTAAGAAGTTCATCCTCTAGAACATAAGTCTTCTCAAGAGTCTTTCCGATCTTCTTCTCCCACAGAGATATAATCTCATGGAATGAAAAAATGTTGGCAGGGAGTCTCAGATAGAGGATCTTGTTCAAGGTTCTTGGATCATCCACTGATTTGATAGTATAAGTCGCTACATCTTCTTCCTTGACAAAAGTTACTGTTACCATAACCATGCACAATATTAATTTGAAGTATTTCATCTCCTTGTAGAAAACATAAAGCACAATAAGATGATTTCATTTTAAGCCAATAGTTGTAGTACCTTTGGTATTTCCATCTCCTAATACCACTACTTTGTCTCTTGGTGGAACCGTGGCATCCATCTGTCCAAGGTTACTCAAAAAGTACCCAATAAAGGCGTTGGACACGATATAGGTGTATGGGATTCCTTCAGCCTCAATTGATCTCCGGAAGTTAGCCTTGAGAGTGAAAAGGCTTGAGGCTGGATCAACTGCATTGACATGATCAACATCCACTCCAAACTCCGATGGGAGAAATCTCTGAAACCCAATACCCATAATTTTATTGTAAAAGTTTCTCTAGAACAGTACTACTCATTCAGTCCAGGATTTGGAATCGAAAAAGGAAGTGAACTTAGCTTCTAGTTAGGTAAAAATATATTGATCAAAAGGTATTGATGCCTTGCCTTGATATTTCCAGCTTCTTTAATGGCAGCAATGATTTTCGCCTGATCACTCATTTGTTCAACCCCAACTGTGGAGATCACTACATCGACTTGCTTGATTGCCTTCACCAAGCTCTCATGATGATAGATGTCTCCCTGCGATAAATCTCCGTGAATTTCCAAAATCAAATAAAAGCATATAATACGTACGCAAGATTAATTAAGTTGAATACATACGTAGACAAGTGCCACCCCACAGGTCTTGAAGCTCTCAATGAGTTCCAACCTTTTAGGATTAGAAGCTGATCCGCTTTCTCTAACCAGTGCAAAAGTCGGGTACCCAGATTTCACACTTGCCTCCACCATGTATTTTCCTATATATCCGGTCGCTCCGATTATCAAAATTTTGCTTTTTTGAGCCATTTGTTGCCAAGTAACTTCAAATGAAATGAAGGGACTGAAACAATGGCTATCTTGGGTACTGGAGTTCACAGTTTCTAATGAAGCAAACCAGAGTTCATTACATACTTAAAACATGCACCGACCGTATTAAAGTATTTCGAATTTTAAATAGACTTGGTTTGAATTTATAGCCACTTTTAATACTGTTTTGGTTTTCTATGTTAATCTAGACACAGTTGACAATGATATAGAGGAACGTGGAAATCTCTCTTGTCCAATCCCAAGATCCTTGATGCATGGATGTTTTCCAAGGTTTGAATTCAAACCCGGCCTACTAATTAACTTTACGCATTTTAATTTGTAGCAGATAATGTTTCTCCAACTAGTTGAGATTTTAAATTATAAGTACATGACAATTCTTTTCAATAAATCCTTTTATTTTTAATTATTTGAGTCGCAATCAAATGTTTTAGTCAATTGGACTTGCTATATTTTAGCAACCACGTTACGATTTCTTTTGTTTCAGATAGCGGAAACAACATCATCATTCCATGCAAACAAGCATCAATAGGACCAATTTTTCTATACGAATTAATGGTTCTTTGCATATCAACATAATATTATACTAAACATTACAACTTGTGAATCATCTTGCATCATTGCATATGTACGCGTACATTTAAAAATAGCAGAAGAAGAAGATGCTAAGGGGAGCTTTTAACCGGCCGCGGTGCGATGAATGATTGGCAACTATAATATTGGCCCTCATTAGCATAGTACTGGTCTACTTTCCATGCAAGAGATGACATTCATCAAGCTATGGATAGGCACAGAAAAGTAGTTTGAATCTGATTAAAATACTGGCAATAGCACAAAATAATGCTATTAATTGTAGTGTTATGTGGGGTTCCTTCTTTTTTGGAAGATGGCCCATGTGAGATCATTAAGCTTACATAGAGAGAGGATTTAAGCCCAACTTTATTATAGTCTTAAACTTTAGTGTTGCCTCTGTGTTGGTAGAGTAAAAAAAGAGAAAAAACGTGTAAAGGATTGGGGAGAGGAAGAGACACCTCAAAATAAGAGACTTCATCCAATTTCAATCAAACATTCTTATCGGAGTTGTCTGTGGTCCGATTGAGTTGAAATTTTGCAGGCACGTTCCCAACTCAAGGTTCTACAATTGGAATAGTGAAGCTCGAATTTGAAACAGTATTTTTTGTACTTGAGATCGTGAACAGTAACACATTTTTTTGTGAGCTTTCTCCTAATCACACTGTTTGATTACCAAGAAAATGTCTTTCTTAAGATCATTGTTAATTGTATGTCTCTAATGCTATCTAGAGAAAATATTTGTGTATACAATATTGTTGATAGTAGAAACTTTAAATGAACTAGGTCTCATTGTTTTTCCCTTTACATTGAAGAGTTTTTCGTGTAAAAACTCTTGGCTCTCTGTCTATGCAATATGATTTTACTTTATACTATGCTTTATTTAATTTCTTCCTAATAGATTCAAATAAAGTGGGAGATAATTATTTTCACTATTTAGATTTCTCCCAACATATAATAATTTTGGTATTTCCATCTCTTAATATTACTACTTTTTTTCTTGGAGGAGCTGAGGCATCAATTTGTCCAAGGTTACTCAAAAAGTACCCAACAAAGAAATTAGACACAATGTAGCTAGTGGTGTATGGGATTCCTTCAGCCTCAATGATCTCCGGAAGTTAGCCTTGATAGCGAAAATGCTCAAGGCTGGGTCAAGTCTCAACTGCATTGACATGATCAACATCCACTCCAAACTTTGATGGGAGCAATCTCTGAAATCCACTCATAATTTTCTTGTAAATTTCTACTATTTGAAATTGAAAAGGAATTGAACTTATAGCTAGGGAAATGTATATTGATCAAAAGGTGTTTGATGCCTTGCAGCCTTGATATTTTTGCCTGATCATTCATTTGTTGAACCCCAACAGTAGAGATCACTATCTTAGGTGGATGTAGCTGATCATAGTTTCAAATGAACCAAACCAGGATTCCTTAAGTACATAAAATTGAGTTTCCTTCATCTTATGGACAGTTTCCACCTCCTAAAATCAACAAGGCTTGCTGAATGACACCTAATTTTTGCTCGAATTTTCTTTAGTCTTTCTTAAAAACCACTGATTGTTTTTGTTTCCAATGTATATTTGTTAAAAGTCATTACAAAGGAACATGGATCTCTTGTTGTCCAAATTCAGGTTCCGCGGGGACCTCCCTAGTGTTTAATGACAAACCTCGATTTATAAGAGGCATTTTGCACTAGTGGTTTGTCCCAACTGATGACATTTTCAAATAGTTGGAACTTATTTGTTGATCACCAGTCAGAAATGACTACTACTTTTTCAACGAATTAAGTTGCAATTCATGTTGTGTTTGTCTAGCTAGTTATTTATGTTGGAAATTAATTTGTAATCTCTGCATAGAAACTTTACTTGCACCATAAGTACCAATTATCAGTTTGTATATATGAATACCAATTATCAATTTGAATTTTCAACTACAAGTTAGGAGATATGAAGAAACTGTTTATGATGCTTTGGAAAGAAAAAAAAAATCAAAATGGTATTTGTTTAGAGTGGTGCTAGGTACACACGGCGTTGTGTACACGGTGCACACACATTGACATGGTTTAAAAAATAAAGGACAAAAGTTAAAGAGAGGGAAAAACCAAATTTAAGAGCAAAGTCTGCACAAGAGAATCGGAACAAGCAGAAAAACAAAATCAAATGGTAGTTCATCAATGCTCTTTGAAAAACTTCCAAATTTCATGGCGTCCTCGTTCCAAGAACTCTAGGAAATTGCTCTTGATGATTTCCAGCCATTATAAAATCACCGGTCCTAACTGAGAGTGATAGGGAAGTTTTCGAGATGGGTTTTTTGCTTGATTGGTCAACGGGGGCTTTGATAAAACAAAGAGCGGGTTTGCAGATAAAACAAGCGAGAAGAAGTTCATACAGGTCAATAATTCAATATTTGTATAGTATCCTGCATAGATCTGTTGCCCAGATGTCTAACACAAGAGGGGTGTGAATTGAGTTGTATTTAAAAAAATAACAATTATAAATCAAATATATAATATAAAATATAAACAAAATATGAAACAACAATAAATATAAAAAGTAAGGATAAGAGAGACGCAAACTCAGTATGTTAACGAGGTTCGGCCCCACTGCCTACGTTCTCACCTCAAACTACCCCTTGAGGATCATCGAATTTACTATTCAATTTCCTTCAGGTGGAGATAGAAACCTATTACACTTTTGAGCAGCACCGCTCCAAACAATCTGTGTAGAACACCCTTTATACTTCTAATCACCTCACACTTGGTGATTTAACTATTCCCCGTGTAGAACACCTTCTACACACACAAGGGTTATACACACCCTTTTACTGATACAAAAATTGATAGTGGGTAGACTATCAGAAAACACTCATCAATGAGTGAAATAAAAACAATACAGTGCAAACTATATCTCTCAAAATGAACAAGGGTTAAGGCTCAATACTTAGAAAAGAGAGAATGAAAGTTTTGAATGAATGTTGTATGCTCTTGGTGTTGTGAATGTGAAACTCTCAAATAATCTATTTATAGGCATATGAGACTTCATATTCAAATTTAAAAAGATTCACATGTCAAAGACATCATCATTCACTTTTCAAAAATTTCAAATCTAATTTTTTTACTTTTTGCATGTGACAAAAGGAGCACACTTTACTTTTCAAAAATTTCAAATCTAATCTTTTACTTTTTGCATATGACAAAAGGAGCATGCTTTATTTTTCAAAATTTTCAAACAAAAACATCTATATTTTGCATAAGTCAATAAAAGCATCCATCACTTTTGAAAATATTCAAATAAAACATGCACATGTGAAATATGACAATCAATCATCTTAATATTTTCAAAATTCAAACATTTAATCATGTCATGCACATGTGAAAGATAACAATCAATCATCTTAATATTTTCAAAATTCAAACCTTTAATCATGTCATGCACATGTGAAAGATGACAATCAATCATCTTTCAAAATTTTCAAATTTAAATTTCAAAATATTCATGCACATGTGGAAAATGTATTTTAATACTTTATGATAAAATATTAATTTTGAACTTTAATCCTAATTTCAAATTTCTAAGAGATTTACAATATTATTCTATGACTTTAATGTGAATTTGTTCCCTTCTTGCTCATGCTTGGTTCCTTGATATTCTTAATTGTATTGTGTGGACAACTTGAGTTTGAGACTCCTTTATTCTTTGAATTCATTTGTTATCATCAAAATCCATGTGTAGATTTATAATTATACGAAACTTGAAACCTTGGGTTCAACAATCTCCCCATTTTTTATGATGACAAATGCTTGATAGAATCTGAAACCTGTATTAATACTTAAATTCTCCCTGAGAATGTGCATTAGTTTTTCAAGAAAAAATATAAATATAATTCCAAGCATATATAACAAGTTTAGCAATTTAAACAATGTTAATGTTATAGTCTAAAACTTCTCCCCCCTTTTGACATCATTAAAAAGGAATCATAATTAACTCAATAAGATATATTCCTACAATGTCCAATAGACAAATAAAATGCTGCGTTAGTAGAGACTGTAGAGAATTCGGTGTGTAGCTACACATGTTCGATAAAGCCTACAAAGGCTGGAGGCCTAGTTCTAGTAATTCGGTGCAGAAGAAGATTTTGTAAAGCGCTGAATAATTGAAACCACCTGTGCCCGACAAAACCTGCAAAAGCTGGAGGTATAGCTCTGGCAATTCGGTGCAGATATTTGATCCGATTGATGTTGCTGAAAAATGAGATATTATCATGATTTGTAAGCTTGTATTATTCTTATTTCCGTTTCTATAAGAGCAATCCTTAGTTTTATCTATTTCGCATCAAGTTTTCTTCTCATCTTTGCAATTTGCTTGCATTCTCATTTTACAAATTTTCAATAGCTCGTAGATTTCCCTTCAGTACTTCTCTTGATCAAGATTTGAGGTATCATTCACCTCAATCTCAATCTATTTCTGCATCTGTCGTGGGTGCCATGAAACAACAAGAGACTGATTTAGCTAATAAATTAGATCATGACGCCATTTACGAGCTTGTAGGTCTCGGAACTCGATACTCATCATCTATCGTCACGTTTTCTGCTCGGTTGCAGTCCAAAACTCGCGAAATTGAGAAACTTAACGAGACTGTTTCTGTACTTCAATGACTTGTTTATGAGTAAAAAAAAATAGTAGAGTTAAAGCAACAGAATAAGGATTTAAAATCATTGCTTACCTCTTCATTTCGATTACCTAATCCTTTAGATAAGGATGGAATGATGATTTATGAGCAGCAAATGCATTTGAATGATGAGGTTAAACGTCTCAAGTTTCTGTAGATCATTTAAGATAATAAAATAAAAGTATCTAGCAGATATTCATGGCATGCATCATTCCTATTTCTCTTGTAGTCATGCATAGTCTATCTTCTGGTAGGGGTTTTGTGAATTCTGTCTGCCAATTGATCATGTGTACTAGTGAATTCTAATACAATATCGCCCTTCTGCACATGATCTCTAAGAAAATGATATCTAATTTCAATATGTTTGGTCCGAGAATGTTGTATTGGATTTTTTGAAAGATTTATAGTACTTGTATTATCACATTTGATTGGAATGTGATTGTACATAAGTTTAAAATCCTCAAGTTGTTACTTCATATAAAGAACTTGAGCACAATAACTACCCACAACAACATATTTTGCCTCAGCAATAGATAGTGCAACAGAACTTTATTTTTTACTAAACTAGTGCACTACCTAAGAAGTGACATGCTCCACTAGTGCTTTTTCGAACTATTTTACAGCCAGCATAATCTGCATCTGTGTACCTGATTAGATCGAAAGATGTGTACTTAGAGTACCATAACCCTAAGTTAATTGTACCACTAAGATATCTAAGAATGCGTTTAACTGCAATTAAATGTGATTCTTTTGAAGATGATTGAAAGTGTGTACATAAGCACACACTAAACATAATATTTGGTCTACTGGCTGTCAAATATAATAAGCTACCAATCATACCTCGATATATTTTCGAGTCAACTGGTTTGCCGGATTCATCTTTATCAAATTTAGTGGATGGGCTCATTTTTGTTCCAGTTTCCTTAGTACCTTCCATCCCAAACTTTTTCAGCAATTCCTTAATATATTTTGATTGATTGATGAATGTCCTACTTTTTGCTTGCTTAATTTGCAATCCGAGAAAGAATGTAAGCTCTCCCATCATGCTCATTTCAAATTCTTCCTGCATAGTCTTAACAAAAACTTGGCACATATTTTCATTAGTAGCATCGAATATTATATCATCAACATAAATCTGAATCAAAAGAATATCATCATTTTCGTATTTAATGAAAAGAGTTGTATCAATTTTTCCTCTTGAAAAGCTTTTTTCAATCAAGAAACTACTAAGTCTCTCGTACCACGCTCTAGGAGCTTGTTTGAGTCCATATAGTATTTTTGTGAGTTTGAAAACATGATTTGGAGAAATATGATTTTCAAAACTTGGAGGTTGCTCAACATATACCTCTTCATTTATAAAACCGTTTAAGAAAGCACTTTTAACATCCATTTGAAAAAGTTTGAAATTTTTATAACAAGCATATGCAAGTAGCATTCGAATATCTTCTAATCTTGCGATTGGTGCATATGTCTCATCATAATCGATTCCTTCTTTTTGATTGAAACCTTAGGCTACAAGTCGAGCCTTATTTCTAGTAATGACTTCGGACTCATCTTTCTTATTTCTAAAAACCCATTTTGTTCCAATAATAGTATGATTTTTGGGTCTAGGAACAAGTGTCCAAAGATCATTTCTTTCAAATTGATTAAACTCTTCTTCCATAGCTAGAATCTAAGATTCATCAAGAAGTGATTCATCAATATTTTTAGGTTCAATTTGAGATAGAAAAGCAGTATGATTGCAAATATTTCTAAGAGATGATCGAGTGCTTACATCTCATGAAGATTCTCCCAGAATTTGTTCCACTAGATGATCTTTCACAAATTTTCACTGTTTGGTTGCATCTTGTATTAAATTTTGATGATCTTTCCTGAAGTCTCCATGTTAGACTTCCTCTATTGTGTTCTCTTTGTTGAAATTGAGACTTTTCGTATTATTTATACCTCCTATTTCTTCATCAATAGATTTCTTGGAGAGTAAAGAATTAAATTCATCAAATACTACATGCATAGATTCTTGTACAGTCAAAGTCTTTTTATTAAATACTCTATAAGTTTTACTATTAATAGAATACCCGAAAAAGATACCTTCATCAGATTTTGCATCAAACTTGCCTAAATTATCCCTATCATTTAAAATAAAACATTTACATCCAAATACATGAAAGTAACCAATGTTGGAATTTTTCTCATTCCAAAGCTCATAGGGGGTTTTATCTAATTTGGACCTTAGCATAACTCTATTTATAATATAACATGCAGTACTTACCGTTTCAGCCCAAAAATAACTAGGCAAGTTGTTCTCATTGAGCATTGTTCTTGCCATCTCTTGAAGAGATCTATTTTTCCTCTCTACTACCCCATTTTCTTGAGGAGTTCGAGGAGCAGAAACATTATACACAAAACCATTTTCATCACAAAATGTTTCAATATTTTTATTAACAAACTATTTTCCCCTATCATTTCGGATACTTGAAATAGTATAACCCTTTTCATTTTAAATTCTCTTGCATAACTTGGTAAATGCATTATGTGCCTCATCTTTATGAGTAAAAAAGATGACCAAAGTATATCTAGAGAAATCATCAACAATAACAAATGCATAATATTTTCCTCCTAAACTTATAACTCTATTTGGTCTAAAAAGATCCATGTGTATCAGTTGCAGTGATCTAGTAGTGGAAATATATTTCTTGGTTTTAAAAGAAATTTTTGTTTGTTTACCAAATTGGCATGTATCACAAATTTTGTCTTTAAGAAAATTTACCTTTGGTAAACCACTCACAAGATCATTTTTTGAAAGTTTGGAAATAAGTTCCATGTTGGCATGACCTAGTCTTCTATACCATAATCAATTAGTTTCATTTTGAGCTGAAAAACAAATAGCATCTTGTGAGATAATTTCTTCAAAATCAATTATATAAACATTGTTGCTTCTAAAAACAATAAAACAAATATTACAATCATGATCATTCAAAATAATGCACTTATCCATTTTAAAAGTAACTGTAAATCTTTTATCACATAATTGACTTGTGCTCAAAAGATTATGTTTTAGACCTTCAACAAGTAGAACATTTTCAATTATGAGAAAAGACTCATTACCAATTTTACCTATTCCCACGATCTTCCCTTTCGAGTTGTCTCCAAATATCACGTGTCTTTCTTCTTTAGATCTAAGATCAAAGAACTTAGTCTTGTCTCCCGTCATGTGTCTTGAACATCCACTATCTAAAAATCATTTATTTTTGTTTGTGGAAGACTTCATGCACACCTATAAAAACAATTAAAATGATTTTTCTTGGTACCCAAGTTCTTTGGGTCATTTATTTATTAGTATTAGAAGAAATATGATTTTTAGGTACCCATATGGCCCTAATAATCATTGTATGTTTTCTTTTAATAGGACAAGTAAAATAATTATGACTATTTCTATTATAAAAATTGTAAATAGCATGTGACATATATGAAGAACTTGAGTGATTATAATAGTATCCTTTTTTAACAAAATTATTTTTATGAAAAAAATTTAGAATATTGGACTTTGATGTAGAAGGATTATCAAAAAAGTTTTTATAAAGTTTGTATTTTTGTTTTGGCATATATCCCAAGCCTACCTTATCAAAAACACATTTTTGACTACCAAAAATTTTTTCAAAATTTCTTTTTTCATTCGTAAAGTTTTCAATAATATTTTCTAAATCAGTTTTCTTTTTCTTCAACTCAAGATTTTCATCTTTCAAAATAATACTTTCTTTTCTTAAAATATCAACTTCGTTTGTTAAAGAAGAATTTTTCTTTTTCAAAACAGTATACTTGATACCCAATTTTTCAAATTCCTTATATATCTCTTCTAAAACATTTTGCAATTTTTCATATGAAGGATTTTCAATATTATCAAGATTTGTTACCTCAATGTCATCTTTAGCCATAAGACAAAGATTTGCTGATTCTCCATTGCTTGTTTCACTATCTGAACTACTTGAATCATCATCCCATGTAGCTTTCATTGCTTTTTTGCTTTTGTTTCGATCTTTTTTTAATAGAGGATAATCTGACTTGATATGACCAGGCTTATTGCATTTATAACAAATTAAAGTGTCATTTTTACCTGAATCTTTCTTGGAAAACTTTTTGAAAGATTTCCTTAGAGGAGTTTTATTTTTCTTTAAGAACCTCTGAATTCTTCTTGTTATCATCGCAACTTCTTCATCTTTATCGTCATTTTCCTCATCTTTATCACTTTCACTTTCATATGGAACAGTTTTAAGTGCCAAACTTTTCTTTGGCTTTCATTCTTCTTCTTCTCTTTTCAATGTGTACTCATGGGTGATAAGTGATCCGATTAGTTCATTCACTTTAAGCTTCTTGAGGTCTCTAGCTTCAAGAATCGCTGTCACTTTTGATTTCCAACGTTTTGGTAGAGAGTTGAGAATTTTTCTTACTATCTCCACTTTGAAATAAATTTTTCCAAAAGCTGTCAATCTGTTTATGATGTTAGTAAAACGAGTATGCATACTAGAAATAGATTCATCATCATTCATCCTAAACATTTTATATTCATGAGTAAGAATATAAATTTTTGATTTTTTGACTTGAGAAGTTATTTCATAAGTAACTTCCAAATTATCCTAAATTTCTTTTGCTGTAACGCAAGTCATTACTCTATTAAACTCATTACCATTGAGAGCATTATATAATAAATTCATAGCAGTTAAATTCAAAGTATAAAGTCTGTCGTCTTTACGATCAAACTCTTCTTCTTCCTTTTTGACATTTTCTCCATCAACCACTTTTGTTGGAATATAAGATCCATTTACAATTCATTTCCAGATTTCTCGACCTTGAGCCTGAAGGAATATTCTCATTCTAACTTTCCAGAATGAGTAATTGTCTCTGCAAAAGAGTGGAGGCCAACTGCTATATTGACCTTCACCAAATGAAGTTGCAATGTTAGCCATAAGATCTTAACTCAACAGATAGTTAATCTTATAACAGAGCTCTAGCTCTGATACCAATTGTTGCCTAGATGACTAACACAAGAAGGGGGGTGAATTGAGTTGTATTTAAAAAAAAAATAACAATTATAAATCAAATATATAATATAAAATATAAACAAAATATGAAACAATAATAAATATAAAGAGTGAGGGTAAGAGAGACGCAAACTCAGTATGTTAACGAGTTTCGGCCCCACTGCCTACGTCCTTACCTCAAGCTACCCTTTGAGGATCCTTGAATTCACTATTCAATCTCCTTCAGGTGGAGATAGAAACCTATTACACTTTTGAGCAGCACCGCTCCAAAGAATCCGTGTAGAACACCTTCTACACTTCTAATCACCTCACACTTGGTGATTTAACTATTCCCCTTGTAGAACACCTTCTACACACACAAGGGTTATACACACCCTTTTACTGATACAAGAATTGATAGTGGGTAGGCTATCAGAAAACACTCCTCAATAAGTGAAATAAAAACAATAAAGTGTAAACTATATCTCTCAAAATGAATAAGAGTTAAGACTCAATGCTTAGAGAAGAGAGAATGAAAGTTTTGAATGAATGTTGTATGCTCTTGGTATTGTGAATGTGAAGCTCTCAAATGATCTATTTATAGGCATATGAGATTTCATATTCAAATTTAAAAAGATTCATATGTCAAAGACATCATCATTCATTTTTCAAAAATTTCAAATCTAATATTTTTACTTTTTGCATGTGACAAAAGGATCACACTTTACTTTTCAAAAATTTCAAATCTAATCTTTTACTTTTTGCATATGACAAAATGAGCACACTTTACTTTTCAAAAATTTCAAATATAATCTTTTACTTTTTGCATATGACAAAAGGAGCACACTTTACTTTTCAAAATTTTCAAACAAAGACATCTACATTTTGCATAAGTCAAGAAAAGCATCCATCACTTTTGAAAATATTAAAATAAAACATGCACATGTGAAAGATGACAATCAATCATCTTAATATTTTCAAAATTCAAACATTTAATCATGTCATGCACATGTGAAAGATGAAAATCAATCATCTTTCAAAATTTTCAAATTTAATTTTCAAAATATTCATATACATGTAGAAAATGTATTTTAATTTTTTATGATAAAATATTAATTTTGAGTCTTAATCCTAATTTCGAATTTTTAAGAGATTTACAATATGACTTTAATGTGAACTTGTTCCCTTCTTGCTCATGCTTGGTTCCATGATGTGCTCGATTGTATTGTGTGGACAACTTGAGTTTGAGACTCCTTTATTCTTTGAATTCATTTGTTATCATCAAAATCCATGTGTAGATTTATAATTACACGAAATTTGAAACTTTGGGTTCAACAAGATCAATCACTTGGAAAACAAATCTTAATTCTTTACTTCTCCTCCAGCTGCTTCAAGCTGGAAAACGTCCGAACAAGTGATCATAACATCGTGCATATCAAGACCCAGCTTCTCGAAGGCTTCTAATATCGATACGAGCAAACTAGGGAAATGCTCTAATAGGGAAATGCTCGCCCAGACAAAATGCTTGCATACCTATCGATAAGATTTAGGAATTGAATACCTTTTCTGTCACTAGCTTTCTAATAATAGTGATTGCAATTTTGAGTGTGTTTGGGTTTGGGTATCTTTTAAATGGAGGAGAAGCCGGATGAAAAAGAATAAGAAAAAAAATGTTGTGAGGTTTCAGCTTCCATGGTTTCAACGGGAAGATAAAAGGAGTATTTCTTTTTCATAAGTGAAAATAAAAAGAGAAAGAATAGAAAAGCAATGCTGCGTCTTCTACGTTTTGAAATATGAAAAAAAAACTTAGAGTAATCTTATGGAAGAGTTGAAGATCAACCAAGTTTAGAGCAGAGAGAAAAGAGATAAGGAACTGGGTTCTGTTGAGGGGGAGGGTGGAGAAGGCTACGTGGTTAGAAGATTTTCTCAAAAATAAAATAATAAGAGAACCAAAACAAAAACACGGTAAAACGTCCCGTTTCATTTACATATATGTGGAGTCTCTCCAACCCGTGTACAAATAGACTTTCTCATATATTTAACTAGGCATGCCGGAAATCAGGAAATAAAGTCGAAATTTAATGCGGATCAATAGATATTCTACTTATAAATATATCTAAATTGAAGATTTATTATTCTGCAGGCTCAAGATGATCTTTGATCCACTGCCTCTCTCTGAAATAAGTAATGTATTTTTTTTTTTTGTTCTATTATAATTTTTTGAGATATTAATTTAATATTTACTTTATATTTTAACAATGTCTTTTGTAGTAAGAGAAAGACATCATGATTTGACAAAATTATATATCACATATGTGACGCTCCTAAATTCCTCTTAAAATAAACACGAGAATCGAGATATCGGGATGCTGACAACACGGATCACGCACCCTCAACGTCAAGTGCTAAGTGTGTGAACACGTGACATACATAAATAAAAGCAGCGGATAAATTAAGTCGATAACTAAGTACCAGAATTTTTTAGAAATATTTTACAAACCAGTTTAACATAAATTCTCCAACAAGAGATTTAATACAGTCATCCGAAATACAAATTAAACAAATACATATTTATAAAAAGCAAAAAACAATTTCCCAAGATAACAATATATTAATAAATGTTCCAACGACGAAACCGCCTCCTCAGGCTCAACCTCTACAAAACTCTGCATCCAAAAACTACGATGCCAAAAACAGGATCGCAGGTAAGTACAACCCAAACAAACCCCAAGATATAAAATATACTCATGCACAACAATAACCTCACACATGAACAGGACACCGTATGCATGAAACTTAAAAATCATTTTCCTCAAAATAAATAAAATAACCACACAAGCCAAAATCTCATTTGGCCCAAAATAAAATTCCAGTAAAATCATCCATCATTTTTCTAGAAAATGATGTCCATAATCCATTAAAGTCACAACCATTTTCCCAGAAAATGGTTCACGTAAAACTAATAAATAAAACCTGTAACTTTTCCAAAAAATGGTCTAAACATCCATTTTATTAACCGTATGCACCATTATCTCCCCTAGGGATCATCTGCACACCCTAACTTTCATCATCACACTGAAGGTAATAACTACGCATGTGACTCCAGAATGGGCGATGCTCAGCTAACCGCGCCCAGCACGTACCATGACTAGGCATCCCCTAGCTCCCGCCAGTAGATGAGCCACGGAGTCGGCACGAGAGTATTACCATCATGTCCGATCTCATCGTTGTCTGGCGACGACTCAAGGGATGTCACTCAGTATATTCCGCTCCCAAGTGACTAAAGGAGTTCCACCGAGATAATGCCTCATCTCGGCTTGGGGTCGTGATACACACGCACCCGGAAACCGTTAACATATTTGAAACCTAGTTTTCAAATCCAGCACATGAATATCTGAAATTATGCATAAATCCAATTCCCAAATATTTTCATGAACATGCACGTAAATACACAATGCATACGACCATGTACCAAATAGCTAACAACTGATAATTTTCAATAATGACCAAACACAATATCTGTTGATACCAAAAATATATTTAAATCTTAAAATTTATTTAGAAAATACTTACAACGGTTAAAATATAAATCCTTTGAGCGAACGTCAATCCACTGCGTTCGTAGCGATCACTTGTACGTTAAGCTACAGTACTCGGTTTGACACCAAAATTTATGGAGATACTCTTTGGAAGGTCAGAAATCTCATGGACGTGGTGGTGGGGTGATACAACCACTAGAAGGTAGCGGATCGGGCTCCAAAAGGGTGGAAACCCATTTTCGGGTTTGGGGTCGTATAGGAAAGGTGAGGCTGCGGATGGGGAAGCTGAGTCAGGGGGTTGTTCGACTGAGCAATGGGACGTTTGGTGGCGGTGGTGAGGCCTACGGCTGCCAGACGACGGTGCGGCGCAGATGGATCCATTTAAGAACCCATTTTAGGTGGAGGAGCAAACGACGGAGCTGGGGTGCCTTTGGGCGGCGGGTTATGCTCGTCGGAGTGAGGGGAGGCTGCTAGTAGGTCGCTGGTGCCAAGGGGTGGCCGGCGGTGGCTGGCGGTGGCCGAAAAATGCAAGGGAAGGCAAAATACCAATTTCGGGTTTGTGGCCATGGAGGGGCGGTGGGATGGCCGTGGAGCACACCGATGGTACCACTGGACTCGCCGGCGGGTGGGGGTGAGGTTGGACTGGGCGGCGCTGGCACGGGCCGCACACGGCGGCGCTAGGGGTAGGGAGAAGGGACGGCGAGAGAAGAGAGGGAACAGGGGAGGGGGAACTCGCATGGGGCTGGAGAAGCAGGGGAAGAAGGAAGAAAAAGAAAATAAAAAGAAAAAAAGAAAGAAAAAAGAAGAAAAATAGGACTACTAAAAAAACACAATAAATTAAATAAAAGTCGATTGAAAATACTACCATTCAATATCAATAAATAAAATGTTTAAAGCCCAACAATAAAATAAATTAAACTCAAGCGCATTTTAATTATAAAACTATAATTAATATAACGAAAACACATCAAATAAACTTACATAATAAAATAAAGGAAATTACCACTCATTAAAATAATTACCTCACATTTAAATTAATAAAGAAAACAACATAACTCAACATTTAATTATAAAAATAACATAAAACTAATATTAACTAATCAATAGATCAAATAAATATCTTAAACAAATAAAACACGACTAATAATATTATTAAAATAAATTAAAATAGTCGACAACGAGAATAAAATAATGTGTAAAAAATACACTTAAATCCGGGATCTCACAACATATAGATCATAATGGACGGTGAACTTATCCAGATGGTCGTAAAAATTATGTAGGTATTATAATTTTTTTCAATAAAAAACATTTGAACTTTTATTAAGATATTAATTCTTTATGTTTTTTGTAGGATGAAATGATTGCCCTCCGTACTAAAGTTGCATTAGATCAGGATTCCTCAACAATTGATGCTTATGTTTTCACACAAGTTCTGGGTCAACACTAGCTAGGAATATTTGAGGGGTTTAGATCATTGTGTAAAGACTTCAAACTCTTCATTAATGTCAACTACAACCTCCAAAGTATTAGATGATACAAATTTCATGATTGAACAATTGATTGCAAGATAACAAGAGTTAAATACTCAATTGTCGAAACACGTAAACATGGAAATGCGCATAAAACAACATGAAAAAAAAAACAATAAGAGTTTAATAGAAAGATGCAACTCCAAATGCAGATGCTTATGCAACACATCCGACCTGCAAGCAACTGATTTTCTTATTATCCTGATATTTTGAGATTTACAAAGTTCTGTATTGATAACAATATTAATATTATTACTATTTTATTTAATTTGTGCAGAAGTATTAAATTAGTTTTATAAATACCTATTTTCTTTTTAATTTTTTACTAAAATAAACTACCGTTTAAACGTACATTTGTTACATTCAAATGGTTGTCTAAGGATACCTCCATTCGAACATGTTTGAACGGTTCTCGAAGACACCAATCGTTCGAAAGCATTTTGAACAATTAACTAAATCGTTCGTTCATTAGACGTTCAAACATCCAACTCAATCCTTCAAATTAGTATAATTGATGTTACATCATCAATTGGTTTGTTTGAACGTCTCTTCATGTTTATTTGAAGGAGTTAGTCGAACAAGTTTTATGTTCTAACATTCTTAATAGTCTTTCAAACGTTTATTTGGGATGAAAATTAACCATACTAGAAGAAAATGGGTATTCGAACATGATCGAACGATCTAACCAAATTTCATCTCAAAAGATATTTTTGGAACGTAGTTGAAGATTTTGTCCCAAAATACATTTTATACACTATTACTAGGACGAACTTGGAAAATGCTATTGGGACGAAATATATTGGGACGAAAATGCTATCTTTTGGAACAAAATTTTTTGTTCCAAAAGACCCAATCTCTTGTAGTGAGTGTAGTGGAAGTTTAGAGTTGCCTTGCATATGTGTTGAGTGAGAGCAATACATGTGAGGAATTGAAAATTGTGTGCAGATTCAGTTGGTCTTCTAGATTGAAAACAAGGATGTGAGTTGCAAAGGTGGATGATTACATGTTAAGGAGGCGATGATTATTTGTTGGTTGTACCAGTCTGGAAGTGAGAGATTGTTGAGTTTGTAGAGCCTAGTTTGTTGGTGGGTTGGCTAGATTTGATGAACCAATTCGATAAGGATGCATTATGAATTTTTTGATAGAATTTTAAGGAAGTTTGATTTTTTTTTTTTTCATTTTGGGATTGTTTGTGACTGAAGAAGCATCAGGCATAAAGTCTAAACAACAAGTAGCTCGAGTGAGATTTAGAGAAAGAGTTCGCTCAAAACTCGCTCAAGCAAATGTCGGACAGAGAGTTTGTACGAGCCTCGCTCGACATCTCACTTGAGCAAATAATGCAAAATAGGAAAAATTAAGATTTATGATGCGTGAATTTCATCCCAATAGTAAAAATAAATATGTATTTAATGAATAGCATAATCGATTCTAATAGTGAATTTCATCCCAAATTATATTTAGTGATTCTACAGTATAATAAAATCCTTTGTAATTCTGTAGAAATAGGCATATTGTCGAAACATATTAATTTTGTGTCGTATGATTAATTTACTTCTACTGTTTTCTGTAATTGTTTACATAAAAACTATCACAAGCTATTTAAGAACCTCATTGCCTCATTAGTTTTTTGAGTTAATTTTAAATCATCTCATTTAATCATTACAATTTTTTCAAATTTTCACATAAAATAAGATAAACAATTCAATTTTTTCAAATTCTAAAATAAAAATAACATTAAAAAGTATATTCTAAAAGTACTTTCAACTTTTTGAGGTGTTTAAATAGAAATATAGCAAAAGTCCCCCATCACTCTGGCAATTCCAAATTCATTAAAAACCATTTTCTTCCATCTTTTTCTATGCAGCAGATTTAGGGAAGCCTCGGTTCTCCTCTCCTTCCCTCCGCTTTCTCCCTCTCTCCAACCGTTGCTAGGTGTTTTTCTTTTCATTTAGTTTGGGTTTCATTTCATACACTGTATA
This sequence comes from Platycarya strobilacea, assembly GCA_036898215.1. Classification (NCBI taxonomy): domain Eukaryota; kingdom Viridiplantae; phylum Streptophyta; class Magnoliopsida; order Fagales; family Juglandaceae; genus Platycarya; species Platycarya strobilacea. Next base: position 5,566,228 of record CM072545.1, on the reverse strand, counting down.
GTGACTTTGGGATTCTCCGCTGGCCATTAACATCAATGTGCCCCTCCGGGTGCTTTCTTTGTTGCCAATATGCTAACCAGTCAAAGGAATCATTGTACGGAACTGTGTGTGAAGCGCACATGCGAAAAGCAATCTATCCATGGAGGCCACGTGCCTTCACAAAGAGGCTATTGTTGCCGCCACTCGCGGCCTTCATGAATTCCATGACATTGGTGGTTTCATAGTGGCCTATCTGGACCTCTTCAGCGTGGCGCATGTTCTACACGTGCTACTACAGTCGTGATTTGTTTTGTTTAAGTGTTCTGTATTTTGTTTGTCTGTATTATTAGTCTTTGATTTGTATTGTAGTTTGTATTTAGCATTTAGTATTGATAAAAAGGAAATTATTATTTCTTTTGCTTTGTCACACTCTTCTTTAAAGGATGGTGGTATTGATCCACTCTCCTCCTTTAGAGGATAATAGTGGGTGGCGTTTGGTTTATATTTTGTTTTACAAAGTGTCATACTCTTCGATGGACTAAAATGGAAGTCTCTAATGGTGTTTATCATTTAAGAGTATAAAGAGATTTACACAATGTTTATCACAAAGAATTTTGTGTGAAATGCTCAATTAGTTTAGTTAGTTTGGCTTGTAAAATTGGTTTGTCTTATTTTATCAGGTCACAATTATAATCTTCATCTATTAAAATGAAATTCAGTCTTTCCTATATAAAATAATAATAATTTTTATCTCAAATCCACTCAAAAAAATAAATCAGAATATTTAGGATTCCATTTTTACAAATACGACATAATTACCAATTTACCACCTTTATTTCTTTGTATTTTTATAATAATTTACCACCTTTATTAACATGGAAACAACACTACAAATCTAAATGAAAACATTGAAAAGTAGCAAATGGCCACGAGCTCCTATTTTTGTAGTACATTGTAAACAGTATATATTGGCGCAAATCCGCCTACGTTTTAGACAAGCCGATCCAAATATTCATCCACAGTGGTGTATTTCACATCTGGGTAAATATCAGAAGCCTCCACGCCATGAGAAGAAGCATCAATCTCAGAACTTGCACCATATTCTCCCTTCACAAACGCAGAGTGACAGATGGATAGAATGAGGTTTTTGGGAAAGGAAGATTCTGCAGAAAATCAAAAGATAAGTATTAACAGTGCATGAGCTAGCCCAGTATCTTCATTTAACCGTCACCGCCTGCAATTAATCACCAGCAGGTATATGGATCTGTTCAATTCTGGTTAAAAATATAGAAGATCATAAGTTAGATCTAAAATAATTCTTACTCACCGTGGATCTTCTTAAGAAGTTCATCCTCTAGAACATAAGTCTTCTCGAGGGTCTTTCCGATCTTCTTCTCCCACAGAGATATAATCTCATGGAATGACAAAATGTTGGCAGGGGGTCTTAGATAGAGGATCTTGTTCAAGGTTCTTGGATCATCCACTGCTTTTATGGTATAAGTCGCTACATCTTCTTCCTTGACAAAAGTTACTGTTACCACACACGATGACGAGTATTTAAATCTTTCTATGTCTCGTAGTAGAAATTGGATTTATGCTAATAATTGTAATACCTTTGGAATTTCCATCTCCTAATACAACTACTGTCTCTTGGAGGAGCTGAGGCATCAATCTGTCCAAGGTTCCTCAAAAAGTACCCAACAAAGAAATTGGACACGATGTAGGTGTATGGGATTCCTTCAGCCTCAATTGATCTCCGGACGTTAGCCGTGATAGCGAAAAGGCTCGAGGCTGGCTCTACTGCATTGACATGATCAACATCCACTCCCAACTCTGATGGGGGGAATCTCTGAACATGATTTTATTGTAAAAGTTTCTCTATAACAGTACTCACTCAGTCCAAGATTTGGAACCCAAAAAGGAAGTGAATTTAGCTGCTAGATAGGAAAAAAAAAAATAGTGATCAAAAGGTGTTTGATGCCTTGCCTTGTTATTCCCAGCTTCTTTAATGGCAGCATTGATTTTCACCTGATCACTCATTTGTTGAACCCCAACTGTGGAGATCACTACATCGACTTGCTTGATTGCCTTTACCAAGCTCTCATGATGATAGATGTCTCCCTGCGATAAATCTCCATGAATTTCTAAAATCAAAATAAAAGCATACGTACGCAAGATCAATTAAGTTGAAGACATACGTAGACAAGTGCCACCCCAGAGGTCTTGAAGCTCTCAATGAGTTCCAACCTTTTAGGATTAGAAGCTGATCCGCTTTCTCTAACGGCCAGTGAAAAAGTCGGGTGCCCAGATTTCACACTTGCCTCCACCATGTATTTTCCTATATATCCGGTCGCTCCGATTATCAAAATTTTGCTTTTTTGAGCCATTTGATGTTGACATGTACTTCAAATAAAATGGAGGAGCAGAAACAGTGACTATCTTCGGTGCATGTAGCTCACAGTTTCAAATCAAGCAAAACCAGGTTTCCTTAAATACACAAATGTGGGCTTCCTTCATCATCTCATGGACGGTTTCCACCTCCCGAAATCATCGAGGCTAGATGAATGACACCAAATTTCTTTCGGATTTTCTTTAGTCTTTTTTAAAAATCAGTGATTGCTTTTGTTCCCAATGTCTGCTGGTGGAAATTAAGTCATTACAAAGGAACACGGATTTCTTGTTGTCCAAATTCAAGTTCCCTGACCTTCCTAATGTGTTTAATGTCAAACCCCGATTTATATGAGGCATTTTGCACCGGTGGTTTGTCCCAACCGATGACATTTTCAAATAGTTGGAACTTATCTATTGACCAGTCAGAAATGAACTACTACTAGATCTTTCAACGATTATAGTTGCAATTCATGTTGTGTTTGTCTAGCAAGTTATTTATGTTGGAAGTTAATTTGTAATCTCTGCACAGAAATAATTTCTAGATAAAACTCCCAGTATTTAAGATAGGACTTTTGATATTCTTGACCTTTTGATATGCTCACTACATGTATCTAGAATTCTCTCTCTAAATATAAATATATGTAGTATTCAGCCTATGATGAAGTGGAAAAAAAAGGGTGAAAAATTACAGGTGCAGCAGCTATGCCAACAAATTTTTAAATCAGAGCAGCTAATCTCACACCTGAATTTCTTTAAGTCTGTAGAATTTCTATACATTGAATCTGAGAATTATTTCTCAAAGCCAACGGATATACAAAACCTCATATATTATAATCCGCAGAATCTCAAACCTATACTTTATTCAAATCGTCCCTTGTCAAATCGAAAGTCCAAGCATCCTGTCTAAACCAGAGTTCTTTAAATACATTAAAAACAAACAAACAAACAAACATGGATTACTCCTTCCAACTCATTGAAAACCACCCACCTCGCCCAATTTATTTATTCAGTCTTTCCTATTGGGGGATGACTTGGTTGGCAGATGGAGTAGGAATTTGTTCCTAAAGAGGTCAGGGGAGGGTGTTTTGGTTAATTGTTGGATCTCATTCACTCTATGGGCTGCTCAATATATTTTATGATCTAAGGCGATTATTAAGTATTAAATGTTTTAATTTAAAAATAATACAACTATTTAAATATGAAATAATGAAATTCTATTGAAAATTTTGAGATACAAAACTCATTAAAATCATTTTTACTAATAATATATGTAAGTAATATAACAACTTGAAAGAAAATCTAATTTTTTTGTAAAATAGAGTATACTTCCACTTGCTTAGATAAAAAAAAATTAAGTATACTTTTTTATAACTTAAATACTTACTTTTGTTTTAAGTAATATATACTTTTTTTAATACCTAATTTTAAAAATAAATAAGGTCATCAACATCAAAATACACATCATTTTACTACTTTTATTCTCATTTCACTATCATTTGAAAATTTTGTACATTTTAAGTAAAATCTGTTTGAGTCAAACTTTTATATTTACTTTTTTTTAACCAAATTTTCTCATTTAATATTAACTTTATTTTAAGAAAAATATTTTTCATCTTTTATACTAACCAATATTTTTTATAATATATATTTATTTATATATTTTATGGGAGCTTACTCAAGTTGGGAGGCCTTAGGCAGGGGCCTTAATTGCTACCCGTTTAAGCCGCCCTGATTCACTCCTTTCCACTTTTCAATGGCATAGAAAAAGAAACTCCTTTGTCATGGTAGCCCAAGCATAGAAAAAGAAATCATTCATAACACAAGGTAGTCCCTCAACGAACAAACCGTCGTTTTAAAAACTGGGTTTAGAGGAAAGTCTTCATGTCCCATCATCAAATAAAGCGAAAGGTTCATTTGAAGAACCAAGAGATTAACAAGAACTTCGGAATAATTTTTTTTATTTTTTTATCATTTCCGTTATTGAATCTCAACATAAATACCATCTTGAGATTGATACAACAGTACAAAGGTTCCAGCACAAGGGTTTATATAAAAGAATATATAAACAAGGCCATAAATGAAAAGTAGCAAGTGCCATGCACATAAACAGAACATATTGCCACAAACAAATGTCCAAGTTTTAGACAAGTCGATCGAGGTATTCCTCCACAGTCGTGTATTTCACCTCTGGATAAGTCTCAGAAGCCTCCACTCCCAAAGAAGCATCAATCTCATAATTTATAGCATCTCCTTCCACTAACACAGAGTGTCCGATGGATAGAAAGATGTTTATGGGGACGGAAGATTCTGCAGAAAAGCAAAAATTAAACTATCTTAGCATTCTCCAGAAATATTACATGGAAATAGTGCTCAATTTAAGTGGAAACTCCAAGAGGATTAAAGATAATCCACCTACCTTATTAGTCGAAACGAAGCAACAACAAAGTATCCCTATTGAAATTTGCTATTAAGTTATTAACTCACCCGAATTTTCTCAAGAAGTTGGTCTTCTAGAAGATGAGTCTTCTCCAGGGTCTTGCCGATCTTCTTCTCCCACAGGGCGACAACCTCATTGAAGGAAAAAATGTTAGCAGGGGGTCTCATATAGAGGATCTTGTTCAAGGTTCTCGGATCATCCACTGCTTTTATGGTGTAGATAGCAATGTCTTCTTCCTTGATAAAAATTGCTGTAACAAGGAAAATGGCAATTACATGATTTTTTATAGCCAAAATAGCTGATCTAAAGCCACTTACATTTACATAGACAAGTCATCAAAGGTAAAATGGTGGCTTAATTTTATGCTAATACCTTTGATATTTCCATCGCCAAGTATTAAAACTTTGTCTCTTGGAGGTGCTGTAGCACCAAACTGTCCAAGGTTTCTCAAGAAGTACTCAGCAAAGCCATTGGCTACGATGTAGGTATATGGAATTCCTGCGGCCTCGATTGATCTCCGGATGCTCGCCTTAAGTGCAAAATGGCTTGCAGCTGGCTCCACCGCATGGAAACGATCCACATCCGTTCCAAACTCCGATGGGAGGAATCTCTGAAACCCACCCATAATGTTTCTTTCCTTTACTCATTTAGTTCAAAATTGCAATCCAAGAAGGAAAAAAAACTTTTAACGAAAATATTGAAATATTGATTAGCAAGATGGCTTACCTTGATACTTCCAGCTTCTTTGATGGCAGCAATAATGTTCATCTGATCATCCAGTTGTTGAAACCCAACTGCAGAGATCACGGCGTCAACTGCTTGATTGCCTTCACCAAGCTCTCATGATTAGAGATGTCTCCCTGTGAAAAGTTTTCTTGAGATTTTTAACGATCAATATACCAAACCAACGTAAGAAAATACACGCAAGAAGGAAACATACATAAAGGAGTGTCACTCCAGAGCTCTTAAAGCTCTCAATGAGTCGGGACTTATCAGGACTCGAAGCTGTGCTTTCTCTGACCAATGCAAAAGTTGAGTGCCCATCTTTCAAGCTTGCCTCCACTAGGAATTTCCCGATGTATCCGGTGGCTCCAATGATCAAAATCTTGCTTTTTTGAGCCATTCCGAGGGAATTTGGAATTAAAATGACGGGGGCTGTATAGTGTGTATGATGAAATCAGTGTGTTGCCACTATGTTGGGTTAGTGAATAGACCAAAAGAGAGTTCCTTAAATAGATTAAAAAAAAAAAAAACCAGGCTTCCTTCAGCTCATCATGGAAAGTGTCAACCTTTCCCCAATCATTAATCAATAAGGCTTGGCAAATGACACCTAATTTGGTTTGTATTTTCTTTCTTCCCTAAAAACAACTACTGCTATAATCATAAAAATATTATATAAAAATATTCTCATAAATTGATATAATTTCATGTAGTCTATTAGATCTGCTTTACAATAATAAAAAAATTTACAAGTTCAAGTTCAAGTTCCTTGACATATCTATGTTTCTGACCTTTCTAAGGTTTGATGTCAAACTCCGATTTATTGCAAAAATGTAAAATGGAGGGAAAAAGTATATTGTATTCACTGAGTTGGACTTTCAATTTCAGTACTGTATATAAAGACATTTAGAAAATAGTGGGATTTACAGAAATAAAAGGAAAAATCTTATTACACTGAAAAAGGAAAGAAATAAGCTAGTATCATGCAAATAATAAAGCAGCACAATTGACATTTAGACAGTTTTTATTCTGATATGTCTTCCCATACTTGTAGTTTGTCTTCACCCGAGCCTCTATCATCTCCATTTGATCCTTTAGTAGTTGTCAAGGAATCTGAATTTGAATATTCTCTAACATCTCCCTTCAAGCTGATGAGTGAGGTGGTCACTCTCAGCTGGTCTCTTAGCAGAAAAAATTTTGTTGAAGTGAGCCCTTTTGTAAAAATGTTTGCTACTTGATCAGTAGTGGGAAGATAGTTGACAATGATATCCCCTTTGATAACCTTATCTCAAATGAAGTGGTAATCCATTTCTATATGTCTTGTCCTTACATGAAAAACTGGATTTGTTGCTAAGGGCAGTGCTCATATATTATCACACTAGAGGGTAGGTGCTACATTTAGGGACACTTTGAGTTCTTGAAGAAGCATCTTGAGCCAATATGGCTCAATTGTGGTTAGTGCAAGTGCCCTATATATACTCTACCTCTATGCTAGATTTAGAGACTATACTTTGCTTCTTAGCACCCAACTGATAAGACATGGGCTTAGATAGACATCATACCCAATAGTTGTCCTCCTATCATCTGAATTCTTTGCCCAATCTAAGTCACTATTGGCATTCATTGTGAGTGATCCCTTGGTGAATAACAAGCCATGATTGAGTGAGCCTTTTAGGTATCTTAATATCCTTTTGGCTACTGTCCAATGAATTGAGGTTGGATTGTGCATAAATTGGCACAATTAATTCACAATAAAGCTGATATCGCCTTGTTAAAGTTAGATATTACAAGGCTCCAACGACCTATCTATATTCAATTGCATATTCTAATGGATCACCATGGTTTTGAGAGAGTTGAGAGCCTACTAGAAGTGGTGTCTTGACAGGTTTAGCTTCAGTCATTTTGATTCGAGAGAGCACATCCATGGTATACTTTGACTGAGAGAGCAACATGCCATTAGATAAGTGTTGAGCATGAATTCCAAAGAAGAAACTTAAAGAGCCAAGATCTTTGATAGCAAATTCTTGCTTGACGTAGTGAACTAGATTTGTCATTGCTGAGACATTGTTCCTTGTGAATATTATGTCATCGACATAAGCCAATAAAAATATGTGAATGTCAGCACTATGGAAAACAAAGAGTAGTACTCCACTTTAGATTCTTGAAATCCAAAAGCCAGCAAAGTTGTAGCCAATTTGTTAAACCAGACTCTAGGACCTAGGACCTGCTTAAGTCCATAAATGGAGGCTTATTGAAACTTTATAAAAAAACAAAGACTTATTATTTTCAAGTAATGTGGGATCTTATATATTACATACCATTATTCTTATCATATGGAATATTACAATCTACCTATTTAAATATCCAACGTCCTCGACAGGCCTGTCTGTTGTAAATGACACGGCTTAAGTGCCACATTTTTAATTGGGATAGGCTTTGATACCATTTGTAATATATTAATATAAAGTCCAAACCACATTACCTATTCTCCAAAAATATTAGTCAATGATATAATTGGAAACTCATTAAAATTTTATAAAGAGTAAAAACCTCTCATTTCCAAGTAATATAGAATCTCATATATCACCTACTATTATTTTTATTACATGAGGTATCACAATAAACACTTAAACCAACAAATAAAGTTTTTGCGAGTTTTAAATTAGGGGTGGGCAGCGGGGTATCCGTACCCCGTTTGCCCACCCCGTTTACCCCGTCTCAGCAAGGCAGAGCAGGCTACCCCGCTCCGTCCATGCAGGAGCGGGCCCCCCACCCCGCATGAGAAATCCAAGCGGGAAGCAGGGGGCGGGATGACCCCTACGGTGACCCGGCCCACCCCTCGCCCCTCGCTCCGCATTTTCATTATTTAAAAAAAATTATTTTATATATTTATATAAATAATTTGTATAACCATAATTTGTATACAAATATTTACAATTTGATAAACTTGAAATAGAATTCAAGTTAATAGATTAACTTGACCTTCTAGACCAACTTTTATATAGGAGATCAAGGCAGTACAATAGTAAAACTTAAATAATGTGGGACTTGTTTTAAGTCCCACATTGCTTAAATTTCACTATTATATTGCATTGACCTTTTATATATAAAGATTGGTCTTGGAGGTCAAAACAATCCAAAATATAATTATAATGAGTTTATATTATTTTTGGATGTATAAATTTTAATTTATTATTTAAATTATGTTATAATTTGGGTCTAAAAAAAATTAGACCTAAAAATAATTTAAATACCTAATAGTTATCTCTATAGAGCGGGGTGCGGGGTGGGGTGCAGATTCAACCCCAATCCCTAGCAGCGGGATAGGGGGCCCGGCCCCCACCTCCCGGGGGCGGGGGGCGGGGTCAAAATCCTTCCCCCGCATGGTGCGGAGTAGGGTGTGGGGTTAGGTATCCCCGCCCCGCACCATCCGGGTAGCACCCCTATTTTAAAAAGGCTTGGTTTGGCTTTCTAGCGACCACTTTTATTGTTCTGGTTTCCTATGTTAATCTGGACAGTTGACATAAATGGAAACGTGAAAATCTCTGATCTTCTCCAAGCCCAAGACCGGCCTTGATGCATGGATGTTTTCCAAGGTTTGAATTCAAACCCCACTAACTTTAGGTATTTTAATTTCTAGCAGATAATGACGTTTGTCCAACTGGATAAGATAGTTCTTTTTATATATGCTATAACAGATTTTAAATTGCAACATAACACCTCATTTCAACAAACCCTTTTATTATCAATTATTTGAGTGGCAATCGATTTTTTAGCCAATTTGACTTGCTATATTGTAGCAACCATGTTGCAATTTCTTTTGTTTCAGATAGTGGAAACAACATCATCATTTCATGCAAACAAGCATTAATGGGTCCATTTTTTCTATACAAATTAATGGTTCTTTGCATATCAACATAAATACAAACTTGAGTTGAATATTACATTAAACATTACAACTTATAAATCATCTTGCATCATTGCACATGCACGCGTACATTTAAAAAAACAAAAAAAAAAATACAAAAAAAGAAGAAGAAGATGCCAGGGAAACATTTTACTGGGGGCGATCAATGATTGACAACTATAACATTGGCCCCATTAGCATAGTACAGTAGTACTGGACTACATTCTATGCAAGTGACAATCATCAAGCTATGGATAGACACAGAAAAGTAGTTTGAATCTGATTAAAATATAGGCAAGGTGCAGTACTAGTTAAGAGATCATAAAATAATGATTAGAATAGAATATTATTATAATATATTTTTTTTGATATTATTTTTATTTTGAAATTAAAAAAAGTTCAATGATTTATTTTATTATTTATGAAAATTTTAAAAAATTATAACGATTAGATTAGATAAGTTTAGTTGAAATGAACTCACAAACAAACCAGATTTGACCAGACTAAACGAGGAGGCAATATATATTTAATCAAGGCTTGATTGATGAATTTGCAACCAAAGTACAAAGTTTCTCAGGGGACGTGATTGGAAGTATAAAGCCATGAAATTTGTAGAGGTTACAGTGACTAGAGAGAGGCTTCAGCTGATAGCTAGACTTGACAATCAAATTACAGGTAAAACCTCAAAGAACAGTATTGGAAGTGTAAAGCTATATATATGAAATTTGTAAAGGTTACAGTGACTGGGGGGAGACTTCAGATGATAGACTTGATAACCAATCCAATAAAGCTCTGTTCACAAGCTCAGGAACTTCATCATGTGGACAGTGCCCGGCTTGTAAATTAACAAGAGATGTTTTGGTATAAAATTCTTTGATTCGGTTAGCCTTGGCAGGACCAACCCATGGGTCTAAGTCACCCCACACCAACAACAATGGGCAAGAGAGTTCACTCAACACACTGTCCAATGTGTATTTGCTTTGATTCATCATGAACCTCGTCATTAACCTGTGGACAAAAAATTAACACGATAGCATTAATAAAATGCAGGGCAAGCATTCAAGGGAGAACAAATAAGGAAACCTTTGTGTAGACCATGTCGAAGGCCAAGTAAGTTTTCTTATCATTGGCATTGCTTTATAAACATATCTAAATATTCACTTTCGCTGTAAAGAGAGACATCATGTTGTTCAATGATTCGTCAGGCAAGTTTCTAATTACAATGTTAACGTTGAGACTTTAACTGCGGATACAAATTACCAAAATCTGGTAGGCTAGGATACCAATTATACGTTTTGGTACTTTCCAGTTTTGGTTTTTATGGTGCAAAAAATAAATATATGATGTTAGTTTATGGGGCGCAAAGTATAAGTTTCCTTCTATTTATTATTTACTACAACTCTCTAGGACCACTTGGAAAATGCCTTATATAAAAAGATAAAAGCACATATCTACACTAGTACCTGTAATATACTTCACCGGCATTGGGGTCAGCTGCTGGCCTTGATATTGATTCCACAAGATAGTCGTCCACATTGGAGGGATTTATATACACCTGTGTCAGAAAAATGATGTATTTAGCATAATGTACAGATTCTACAACTTAGGAATACACTAATTACATGCTTTTAAATTTTAATCATATATATTAGGCTTCCAGCAATCACTTATAAAGTCCAGATTAACCTAATCACATCAGATATGAGACTCAATGTACATTCACACAGCTTTCTCAGACCATACAACTTGGGACATGTCATAACTTGAAGACGTGCTAGCCACGTCTATATAATTTTTCCAAGGATAATTCATTGTTGGACCACACTCAATCCCTTACATAGTCTAGAATGATTTGGCATACCCTTGATATGGAACATGACAAATGACTTCATCACAATCCAAATACTTGAGGTTCTGTCCCCTGTCAAGCCTTTGATGTCCTTGTCAAACAACCTATGTCAATACTATCGCAAGTCATATTGTGTAATTACATTAGTTTCAGTACCTATTTTGTCACAACCCAGAGACGTGCTAAACGCATTCGCTAACTACCCAATCATAATCAGTGACTCATACAGCCCAATACATATTGCAGCAGCTTGGATTCTGGGTTGAGTTCCAAATTGGATATGGAATTAGATTGTTTTGGGATAAATAAACAATTACAGGAAACTGTAATTGTGACTAGTCGTTCGGAGCATTGCTCAATGTGGCTAAGATGTCCTTGGATCATAACAATTATAATCAGAATCAATGTGGTAATGTTAAGAACTCATGTGAAGGAGAGTATTGCGGTACCCCGTGTCTAGGATTTAGACTATAAAGGCATTGTGTGGGCGTGTGCTAAGTTCTACATTGCATGCGATTGACCAATTTTGGCTATATAATAGATTTAAAGGATCCTAAATCATAACTCTTTTGGGTTTTTTGTGTAAATATGACTAATATGTCCCCAAATCATGGCAACAAATTCACAAAATAATTACAAACATAAGCCCGTGTTGTAAATCAAAATTCCAGGAAGCACGACAGACTGAATTTGCAACCACAGGTTAGGAGATGTGAAGAAGCTGTGTATGATCCTTTGAAAACAAAGAATCTTTAAACAATCAAAATGGTATATGTCTAACTAGGCATGCCCAAAATCAGCAAATAAAGTCATAATTTAATCGGGGATCAATAGATATTCTACTTATAGTGACACAAATGATACAGAAAAGCTACTGAGATACACAGCTTTGAAATGAAAGGCACTAATTAAATTAGGGAGCAGGTGACATACACTCTTCAAGACGGATTCAATGCGAGCTGGTTGCTTTGATTGCCAGAATAAGAATCCAAGAACTACACGCTGGATTATTTCCTTCAGTGGCTTTACAATAAACTTCTGTAAGACTGTTTCTTCAGACTCATCAGTTTTGCTATTAGCATTTCCAAACTGTCCGGCAGAATTCAGTAGTGCAACTCCGACAACTTGCTCAGCCAACCCCGTTGCTGCAACCAAAGCAGTAAAGCCTCCAAGGCTGAAAAATTACCATGATTTAAAAAACTCATCATTCTCAATGGCACCTATAAGTAAAAGGAAAAATTCTGGTTCTCACCAATAAACTATCCTTCCCGATTATCATTTCTCTATGTCAAGGAAATTAAATTTTATGCCACCATCTACCACCTATTCTTTAATTGCACTATAAGCTAATAATAGGATTCAATGTGAATTTCAAACTACAAAAGTTGTAGTGTGTACAACAAACGACTAATAGGTTTTAGCGTGCACTCTAAATTCTGAATTAATGACTTATATTAAAGAAACTGCATATTAAAACCTACTTGTAGTTTAGGGCGCACATTGCAACTTTTTGTACTTTAGGGGGCATATAAACCTACTATTGTAGCTGAGGGTGCACACTCGTGACTAATTGTACACATTACAAAATGAGTGGTAGTTTGGGGATGTAAAATGAAGTTTCACCTAAATAAAAATATATAAAAACTATTTTTGAGTAATTGCAAGATAGAGATTAGAGGTGATTTGGATGCATAATATTTTGATTACCATGTAGATATCCTCCCTTCCCTTGTTCAAAATTGCGCAAGCTTAACTTACAAGACCGACATAAAATAAGAGTAGGGCAGTCACAAGTGTCCCAATAAAAGAGCAAAATCGTTGAACCAGTCATAAATTTCGTATGTGGTTAGACAATTTTGTATGACTGGTTCTTCACATAGAACCAGTATTAAAAAAACAACCGTGATCCCAAACCTCAAGCTGAAGGTATGGAAGTTCTATCAAATAGAAATGAAAAGAAGAGGCAAAAAGTTGCACTTATTCTAGGTCATTACCTGTTTCCAACTAAAACCGCAGGCTCCTTCACTATCTCCTTCAAGAAGTCCACTAATTGATCCCTCCATACCAAGGCATCGTACTCAATAAGGGCTTTGTCACTCCACCCAAACCCTAACAAGTCTATAGCATAAACCTTGTACTTTTTAGCCAACTCGGGTATGTTGTACCTGCACACATGGATAAGAGGAAGAATTTTCATCATACATTTAGGGCCGATGAAACTTGTTATCATCCATAAGAGTGACAGAAGAGAGAACCTACGACTCCAACTCCCAACCAATTGTAAAAAGATTGCAACTTCACAACGAAATGGGGTTTAATCACATCATGATCTCACGTTACAGAAATATTATTCTCTCTCTTCCACCTCACAAATATTGGCGCAAGGACAGACAAATGTATATGTCTATTCCAAAGCAGAGTCGAAAGAGGTGCATGCAATGACATGCCTATTCAAAGCATCAGTACAATTGAAATAACGAAATATGGAAATGTGAGCGTACAGAGAACACACCTCCAGTGAAATGCAGAAGCACCAAACCCATGTATAAGAACAACCGGAGACCCTTCTCCTTGCACCACATAATGTATTCTATGACCCCGCCACGTCCAAAAATTGTACCCTTCTGGCTTGAATGGCAATCTCTCAACCCCTGTATAGAAATTCGACTTAAAGATGTCCCATCTAATTAAGCAAATCAAATCCGTATGACAAAAAGAAAAGGGAAAAAAAAACCTTGAACGGGTTCGGTTATCAAAGACGAGCCCATGACCGAAACTCCCGAAGCCATAATTCCTTTGAAAGCGAAGCCCCTCCTGTTCAGCTCACATTTGCTTCCTTGAAATACAGAAAGGTAATCAAACAAGTTTGTAGGTAGTGAATTGTAGAAGTAAAAGAGACAGAGAGAGTAGTGGGCTTACGGTGCTGATATATTGGGGCGGGGGCAATTAATCTGTTGGGGAAAGGGTTGAACAGTCGTGTTCTGAGGGAAGGGGATAGAGCATAGGAAGTAGAAGACATTGAAGCTTTAAAGAATATAATAGTAGTGGAGAAACCTCTGGTAAACCCTGGAAACGAATGGAAGATGGTTGAAACTTAGCAGAGAAGTGTATAGAGATTAATGATTTTTGGGAGTGGAGATACGCTCTCAGCCCGCCATTTTTGTGGCTGGTGGACGTTCGCCCTTTGGGCTTTGTGGCCGACTCCAGTCCAAGCCAATCTGGGATTGGTTCATATTTTTTCTACTTTTTTTTTTTTTTTCCTAAAATCCAATATGAATTGGTTTTTTTCTGTTTTTGTTTTTAATTTAGATTTAGTAATAAAAAAATGATATATACAACCTTTAAATATATGACTCTCGTAAAAATTCTTTATAAAAAATTAGATTCTATTACGAAAAAGTGTAAAAATTTTACCTTTTTTTTTTTTTTATGAATCCATATTATTACAAAAGACTTATTCAAAATTCATATACATAAAATTTGTATTTAACATCACTTTTTAGGTATTTTGATTAACAAACCCTTTCATCTTCTTATCCAATATAAATTAGAAATATTTTTTAATTTTATTAAGAAATGGGTAATGATAGATTTATAATCTTTTTATCACTACTTTATCACTTTTAGTGTTTTTTTTTTCTTTAAATATTTTTTAACAACTTTAATCATTAAGAAAAAATTTTAAAAAAATATATAATTTCACTAATAGTTACTTCTTAATCATTAAATAAGAAAAATTAAATTAATAAATCAAAAAGAGTGATAGAAGAATCGTTGAAGAGTGGTAAGAATATTTTATTATTAAAAAATAGCCACATCTGTGAAGAATGACTGAAAATTCTCAAGAATTGTCAAGATTTTCACTAACCATGTACTAAGATCCTTTTATTAACTGTATAAATATATGTTGTTACCTTTACAAGCAATTATAGCCAGGTTGGACTTGAAAAAAATAAATAAATAAATAAAACAAGGGATGCAAAAAATTCTAATTTTATCCTAGTTGTTAAAGTGTACAATTTAACTGTATATAATAATGAATCAAGATTTTAGAGTGGGTTTACTTCTTAAAGGAATTTGCTTAAGTAAATTAGTTTTAGTTTTTGGGTTTTTTTGCTTCGATTATAGCAGTCGCATCCGATTATTTACTTTTATGATTAATTTATATAATTTAAGATTATTTATAAACGTGGGTTATCTATAAGATTAGTTTATGAGAAGGTATGATTACTCTATAGGATTAGTTTATCATGACTAGGTTATGATATATCCTCTATTTAATTTCTACCGGCTATGATTCTATCATCTTTGGACTTAGATCCTGTTAATTGGATCTTTATTGTGAATATATAATTATATAATGACATAATAAAAAAAAATCATGATGCATATTACCATTTTTGTTCTTTGATTTTTTAAAATTTATCTCCAAATTGTAAAATATAAAGTTGGGAAGGTACAAGCATATCAATATAGCTTTAGAAAAGTGTTAAATTAAAAATATCATCAACCAAAAATGTTTGTTAAAATTTGTAGTATTTATTTTATAATAAAAAAATTATATAATTTGACGTACCATATTAATTTATGAATTTATTTTTATATGAACCTTTTGTTTAGGACACGGCACGAGTTGGCCACCCTACCCTCTTCAGTTTATCATTTAATAATTGGTCATCGCGGGGCTTAAGTTGTGCCAAGCCGATCTAAAATTTATCTCATATGCCCATCTTAGCCCAGATCTTATATGGAAAGTTTTATACAACTTTCCAATTTCCACATACTATTATTTTTTAATTTTTTATTAATTATTTTTTAATTTTTATTTTGAATTTGTTCTTTTTGAACTAATTTAATTTTTTTATTTATTATTTATATATTAAATATTTGATAAAAATAAAATAAAATAAAGTGTGATGTTTAGAAATTATATAAATAATAAAAAATTATATAAATTTTTTCAATCTTATATATAATAAGCGGCAATAAGCAAGCACTTGAACAAGATTTTTTTTTTCAATTTTACCCCTATCTTATTTCAAGACTTACTTGCAAATTAAGGGCACGCATAGGTGTGAATATCTTATATTAAAAACTCATCTGATAAGTGGAAATTTGGGAAGCAATTTAGCCCATCCCATTTACGAAGCCAACCCACTCCATATAAAGCGACTCTTCAACTTCTTTTTATTTTTTTGCTTTTCACTGCATGTTTGAAAGACGTGTCATCTTAATAGACCTCAATTCAGTTGCATATTTTCACTTTTACCAAAGCTTTTAAAGGCATTTTACCATTGAAGCCTTAGTTTTTAGAGAGACGCTGTAACCAGCGTTTAAAGGAGTTTAACGATAGTTAGACTATTTTTTAATAAAAAATATATTAAAATAAAATAAAAAATATGATAAAAAAATACAATAAAAAAATAAAATAAAATAAAATAAAAACATAATAAAAAACACAATAAAAATATAAAAATATAATAAAAAATACAATAAAAAAATAAAACAGAGATAAATTTTAAGGGGTATTCAGCTTTGACTGCAGCCCGCCGCTTTCGGTGGGTGGTGAACGACACCGCCTACCCCATCGAGACCAGCGAATTCCAGCGAGCTTACCTCTTCAATGGCAGACTCATTTCAAGTTTAAGCCTCCGTAGGGCACACCAAAAGTTGTCAGGGTTAAACTCGCCAGAGCCCGCCGATCCTGACGGGGTGGGCGGTGTCGCCCACCGCTACCAAAAAATGACGAGCTGCTTTTTGCACGAAGATCGGTCGAATCAATCCCCAAAAAAACTCTAGTTTTTATATTGCATATTTAAAATACTTGTCGTCTTAATGGAGTAATTCAAACGACATTTGTGCCTTATATTTTTTAGCTCATTCTTTTAAATTAAATATTTCTGATTATTTATTTAGTTATTTACTTACATGTAATAGTTAACAATTAGCAATAATAGGTTTATTAATATAATTATAAAGTGAAGTATTTATCAAAGATCACTTAATATATTTGATGTAATAATGTTATTTAACATAATTTATTAATAAAAAAAATTAACATCTCAGAACAATTAATAAATATTATTTTTTATATTACTAACAATTTGATAGTAATAACAATGTAATTTTACTTATAGGAGTAATAACGATGCTAATGTTGTTATTAATAAGAGTACCTTTACTAAAAAAAGTGTTTTATTAACATATAATATAATTACCATAAAATAAAAATATATATTTTATTCA
Organism: Platycarya strobilacea; assembly: GCA_036898215.1. NCBI lineage: Eukaryota > Viridiplantae > Streptophyta > Magnoliopsida > Fagales > Juglandaceae > Platycarya > Platycarya strobilacea. The sequence continues at coordinate 5,548,699 of CM072545.1, read as the reverse complement.
CAAGTTCGATATGTCTATCTATTTATTAAATCACTTAATATATATGTTAATTAATATAGTCTTATATAATATAATTTATTAATAAATAAGTTGAATAGTTAAGAAAATATTTTTTATATTAATCAATATGAAAGAAACAAAGTTAAAAAAAAATAAAATTACATGTAATAAAAATAAGAAAATATTTTTTATTAATTAATTAAAATCCACGTGCCTGGGCACGTGGTCCCTCACTAGAATATATATATATATATATATATATTAAAAAACAGTTTTTTTTTATTAAATCGACGTCGTGTGATGTCGTTTCATAGTTAGGTTTAACTTAACCAAATGGTCCCCTCACATTCATTTATTTTCCCCTTTCTCTTTTCTCTTCGTCTATTTCTCCATGTTGTTGCGTCTCTTTCTTGCTCTCGTCAGTGCAACGACGACCCAGTTCTCTCATAAATCTCGTATCTCTCCTCTTCTATTATCTTCCTTACTAATATATCATTTTGTGTGCAAAACATTTCTCTTAGCTACCTCTAGTATTAAAATAGTTAGGTCTCATTTATATTCAAGACTCATTTCATTTTAATTCATTTCTATTTTAATATTATATTTTTTTAATTTTTTTATATAAATTCTAATTTTTATATATATTTTTTAAATTCTTATGCACATTTTTCAAATCTCAATTTAACTTTTTCAAATTTTAAAATAATAATAATATTAAAAAATAAATTAAACTTATCTCAATTTATCTCATCTCTAAATTTAAACGAGACATTAATCTAAATAAATATTTTTTTCTAAAATTCATTAATTTAATAATAAAATATCCTCAAAATACTTTGACACCCTAACGGAACAATTTGACCATACCTATTACTATAAACAAAAGTAGAATCATTCTACTCATTAAACTTGGAGTATTATATATATGTAGCGATATTCGTTTTAAAAATAATATTTTATTATAAACAATTGTAATTTTTAACTTTTATTTAATTTATTATATATAAATATATAAATTGATTCAAAATTCTATTTAAAAATATTATTTTAATTTTATCTTATTTTGTTAAAATAAATTACTCTATAAATATTGAGATCAAATATTTTGGAATCTCAATATTTATTATAAAATCATGTTTCTCTGTAAGTCTTTTTTTTTTTTTTATACACAATAACCTACATATTACGCGAGTTATAAACTCGTAAATTAAATTTTAATAAAACAAAATTACCTAAACAAATTATAAAATTGATTCAAAATGTCCAGATTCTTTGAATCTTAACATATCGGTCGCACCAAACAAATGCTCAAAAAAATATGTAATAAATTATTAATATTCCTAGAAAGTAGTTGGGTTTCCATAGGCCGGACCCCCGCAAACGACAACAACTACGAGCTTTTTTAGGCCTCCTGCCTGAGCTGAAGAGTGAGTCGTTTAAGCAATGTCGTCTCCACAGGAGCCGGTGGCGAAGTCTGAGATTTCTTCGGCGAATTCTTATGCAGCTTTGGTTCTGGGCGGCACCTTTGACCGTTTACATGAAGGCCACCGTCTCTTTCTCAAGGTCCCAAATTTCTCTCTGTAGTTATCATTGTCGATTAATTCATGTTTTGCCCGTTACGCTATTTGGTTTGTGTATATGTACCTTTTCAAAAACTATATGGCAACGTACCTTCCTCCAACGATGCTCAATTAACATGAAATCCATTGCCCACGTCGCATGCCGGCGACAAGACTAGTGAGTCAAATTCCACTCTCGTCCGCTATAGTGTGTCGGAAAAGATCCTACATATTCGAGTGCAACCTGCCATCTAATTACCCAAAAACCCGCTGCTTCTCTTCCTGGACCGTACGCTTCTCTCTGCCTAAGCCTATTATTCTTTTCTCTCTCTCTCTCTCTCTCTCTCCTTTTTTTCCTTTCTCTTGTGCAATCTCTCGCGGCGGCATTTAACCGAACACCTCAGGGACACTTTTTCTCACACCGACCAGGCGGTTCTTATTTTTGATATTGTTATGAAATTGTTATCATATAATTTTTACTGGTAGGGTGTTAACATCAATAGTTATTTAAAGTAAAATACTTCAATTTTCCTTTTTCTTTCTTTGCGGAATTTGGTATTTGCTTGTTTGTTTTGTTAGTCTAAAATTTTATATTGGTTTCTGGGTAATTATCAAATTCTGAACTTCCTGCGAGAAGCATTGCGACCAATTGCCTATGTGAATCTGCATTGAGTTCCTGACGTTGCTTATCATTAACTGCTTCATCAATCAGCATGATGAATTACATCCATCTTGTATGGTATAGTATTCATTGAGCACCACACTAGTGTACTATACGAAACCAATACCTAATTATCCCCTGAAGAGATGTCTGGACCACTTTCTGGTTCCTAATCCGTGGAGATGGAACAAGGTTTTTATATTTTGTCAGGGTAATTTGGACATTTTAAAGGTTGGATATGAGTTTCAGTTACTTAGGCATTAGTAGACACAAACAGCATTCGTTGGTCAACTTTTTATATTTTTCCGTTGAATCACACTGTCAAAGTGCCTTGCTACCATTCTTTCAATTGGAATGAATTAAGCAAATCGACAGTTGGGGGACATTTTAAATTGGGAGTTAGTTAAGGTGATGAGTAATTTATCTATGTTGTTATTTTGCATTTGATGATGTTGAAGAGCATGGAATTTGTAAATTAGGCCGCGGCAGAGCTGGCAAGGGAACGAATAGTGGTTGGAGTTTGTGATGGGCCTATGTTATCTAACAAACAGGTAATTTTATTTTGCTTTAATGCTTCTACTGGAGCTGTGCATTAATATGCTTGTACGAGCTGACCTTTCTTCTTTATGTCTGTATGTGTATTTTATGGGTTGCCTACATAGTTATTTATGCTAACCTAGCAATGTATCTGGCTTTCTGGGGCATGGAGTTCTGGTTCATGTTGCATTTAGCAATTTTACCTCAACCAGCTACATTCTTTATAAAATTTGCATAGAATTTGTAATTCTATTTGAATTCACACTGTAATGAGCAATGCTTTCACCATTATTGGGAGATGAGGAAATATTGCTTCCAAAGTAGTTGATATTTTTTAAGGATTTGAAAGGTGCCCATTCATATTGCATTTAAAAATTGTACCATATGCAGCTTTTTGAGATTTGCATAGAGTCTGTAAATCTATTTGAGCTCACTAGATCGTGAGCAATGCTTTCATCTCTCAAATAATGTAGATCTCATGCTGTCATTACCTTTATTGTGAGATGAGGAAATATTGCTTCCAAAGTATTTGATAGTTTTTGAAGATTATAAAGAATCCCAAGATAATTGATGATTTTTTGTTAGCTCATGTTTTGTTTCTTGGTGACACTTAGGATTCATGTGATGTCCCAAAAGAAATAAAGGGTAACATGCAGCATGCACCATTGAATTTTTTAATGATGACTATGCTTTCTGTTGGAAATGAATATTTAAGGGTCAACTAGATTTGCAATTTCTAACTTTTTTAATACTTATTTTTGTCATAATATTGATTTATTTATCGGATAAATATCCCTTTTTCTATTTTATTTATTAACCAACAGAAAATTTATGCCACAAATCAAATTTTATTTATTTATTTTTTACTTATAACAAATTCTACGATTTTATTCGTGTTAAAAATATTCTGTTAGTGATTCATGTTCAAGGTATTACAAAGTCTAAATTACTTGTTATTCAAAACTGGTATTCAAAAGCATGTGGTATTAGCTGCCTCTATTAGTGTGAGCTCACAATCCACAGGAACAAAAGTTGTTTTCCTTGCAATAGCCATTCTGAAAGAACAGGATATTAGGCACCCGGTCTACCCGTGGATTGTGAACTTTACATTCCTTGCAATAGTCACAAGGTCTACCTGAACTTTACATTGCATTTTTTTTTTATCATTTTTTCTAGATATCAGAGTAGAAATAAGTGTTAGGTTACTTCTTGTGTACTTGGCTTTGCCTTGTTACTTGTCTCAATAATATTTTCTTATTTATAAAAGAAAAAAGGAATATGTGTTAGGCTGCGTGTCTGAGTATACCCCAGAAGATAAGCTGGCCTCTTTTATGGTAAATTGCATTTAGTTTTTACAAGAAACATGCAGTTAGTATTGCTTGTTTGGAACGACTTTGTAGTAGAGACTTTGTTGATGACAACCATTGCCCATATTTTCTGCTCTGACATTTCATCTGAAAAGTAGAGATGATATGATTTATTATCTTTCTTACCTGTTTTGCAGTTCACAGATTTAATACAGTCCATCGAGGAAAGGATCCATAATGTCGAAAAATTTATAAAGGTATTTGATACAATATGCATGTTCATATGGGCTATATAGGAATTGTATATATATTGTAACTAAGATGATCGACTGAGTAGGTTCACGTTTCCCTCAACTGTTACCATGTTCTCCTGTATAAATCATAGCATGATGGCTACCTGGCAAGTGTCTGAAAGCTGGATGTCTGTATTAGCTAGTCATTAAGGGGATAAAAGGGAAAGATGGGGCTTGAATTTTATTCTGGTGGAAGTAATTGAACTGAAAATTGCCCTGTGATTGGACAGGCCATCGAGCCCGCCACACTAAACACAAAGTATCATAAAATTTCACATGATGTTTATAACAGGATAATTTATGTACTTTTATTTTACAATGATAGTTTCAATTCTAATTTTGATGCACGTATCTTTGCAGTCTATTAAGCCGGAGCTGGTAGTTCAAGTTGAGCCTATCACTGATCCATATGGCCCTTCAATTGTAGATGAAAAATTGGAGGCTATTGTTGTCAGGTTTGTTATTTATATTTTATTTGAAAAACCATCTGAAGTCTATTTAAATGCCTCTAGTTTTTGACAAGTCTGTTTCTTTCTCACCTTTTGTACATGGATGTGCTACTATGGACTCGATGTAGGAATCCTGTTTGGAAGCACCTCATCTGACAACCATATTTGCCCAAATCAACACAGATTATTTTTCTTTTCAAAATCTGGAATTCTCTTAGATGAAATGTCATTTCATCTTAAGAAAATTCTAAATTTTGGAATAAGAATTAAAAAAGAAAATTGATTGCTTCGGTCGAATATGGTTGTCAAATAGGCTGCTTAAGTCTCACTTTCCTCGTTCTAGATGATTGCCTCTTTGGACGGTTACAAAATCTCTGGCTTGAACCTGGCTTGGTGGGCCAAATTTCTTTGGTCCATTGTTCTAGAGACCTTTGTGATATTCATCAATTGTGGCAAAGGAAGAATAAAAAGAAACAGTCAGTGTTACATCGATCTGCCTGGGCAATAATAATCTTTTAATAAAGTGGTAGCAGATAAATCTTGATAACTAGATTTTGTTTTCTGGCAGCAAGGAAACATTACCAGGTGGACTTTCAGTTAATAAAAAGAGAGCTGACAGAGGCCTATCACAACTAAAGGTTTGAGTTTCCAGTTTCAGTGTTAATTCTTTTAGAAAATTCTGAAAACGAGATATGTCGTCAACTATATTCTTCTTGTTTCCTCGAAAAACTGTCCAAAACAAAAACAGAGGCTTAGCATCATAGATCTATTGCAGATTGAAGTTGTAGATCTGGTTTCTGAAGAAGGTAGTGGAGAGAAAATTAGTTCAACGACATTAAGGAAGCTTGAGGCTGAGAAGGCCAAGAAACAACAGGCGGAGTGAATTAGGGACATGAAGAATCTGCTTGTGATTGGTTGAGTTCAATTACAAAGAGGAAACCTGGGTCGGAGAAGTCCAGGAAACAACAGCTAAACGTGTTTCTTTGTTGTAGTTTCTTTTTTATTAGTCTCTCGGTAATAATGTTGGTATATGATCCCAGCATTTCGAACTTATCAAAAAAAACAAAAAATGATCCCAGCATTTCGAGGATTTCCTTACACTGTAGGCTTGCCAAATGTAAAGGATTTATAAAAAAAATTTACACGAACAAGACGGCAATTTTCCAACGTAGCCTGCGGGTAGCTCAGATGTCTTATAAATCAGTTGGTTGTTGGAACACGAACAAGATCATCCTACTGGCTACTACTTTGTAATGCTTGCAAATAATAAGAATAAAAAATTATTTTTAAAATTATTAAATGATAAAAGTAGTTCAAGAAATGATGATGCGGCTCAATGTGAGATCCTTTTACGTGAATCTTTTGTCTCTAATAACGCTCTTACATAATATATAAGAGTTTTTGTTACCTACGTAATTCTCAAAACACTTTTCTTATTTTTATTAAGCCTCCCTTCTTTTCTTGCCTTCCCACCCATAAGGTCTAGCACTTAAAATAAAGTTCCAATGATGAGAAACTGAGAGAATAGTTAGATCTAGGACGGAATCAGAATTTGATATTTGGGAGGCAAGGGCCAAGGCCAATAGCATTAACAAACATAATAAGTCTGACTTATGAGAGACTTAGGGCCAAGGGCCTAGGTCCAAGGTCCATAACAACAAACAAACTTAATAAATTATATGAAAAATTGAAAATAAAAGAGCCTTGAGAGTCTACAAAGTTAGATATTCTTCTTCGTCTTTGAGAAATTAAAGGGGGAAGAGACTAAAATCCTTATAAAAAAAAAAAAGAGTTTAAAATCAGCATATAACATCTAGAGAGTTCGGGACTCACCGGTCGATTCCAACTTCTGAGACCAAGCTCCAATGCCGCATGATAAAGAGAACAGAGAAAGCTAAAGACCAACCTCCAACACTGCAGGCAACGCCGCACGAGAGAGAGCAGAGAAAGCCACTAGCCCAGCAACGTTCAACGTGAGTTTTGTGTGTAAGTGATTTGTTTCTTGTGGTATTGATTTTTCTTTTAAAAGTGATTTGTTTTTCTTCGTAATGAAGAAGAGATGGGTTTTTTTTTTTTTTTGAAATGAAGAAGATATAGGTTGATAGCATATGCTCTCGGAAGTGATTTGTATCTTTTGGAACGTTACAAACACTCAAAGAGCTACTTCTTTGGAACGTTACAAACACGCCAACAGCATTGCATAGTGCACAGTCATCTCAGTTTTGCTAGACAATGGGCGGATGTGCTGGATAATGGAATGGAATATAAGTTTATAGAATGTCACTCAAAAGAATATTAAGAGCCAGTTGTCCTATGTAGTCTGACAAATTTAGAGGCTAATTGTTGGTAATGGGGGGAGGGGGGTGGGGGGGGGGGCTAATTTCAGTTTAGGGAGCTAAGTTTAGTAATAATGTTGTAGCTTGAAGAAAAATTACATACTATAGTAAGTTTTCAAAAAATTTTACCCCCTACCATCAACGTAGTTCCACCCCTAGTTAGACCTAATAGAAGAAAAGAGAGAGGAGGTTGATATATGGATGGTGATCAATAGAAAAAGGCTGAACGCAACTTCAACAGAGGAGTCAAGACTAGGTCCTTCAAATAGGAACAACCAGGCAAGGTGAGGGGAAGTTAGGGTCAGAATGGGAAGTACTGTTTGCCGTCAGCGCCAACAGTAGACCAGGGTCTAATCTTTGGACGCCCAAAGAAATAATCTACAGCATTCGTGGAATGTTGAGAAAAATATTTTGGTTTTTTTTCCGCAAGTTAGGAAAAATATTTGGGTTGAATGTATTGAGAAAGTGTATTGGTGAAAACTGCAAACCCATGAATAAATTATCTTCTTTTCGGACTATGTGTTTTGTCTTACAGGTTATCCCTAAACATGTGGTGACAGTTTCTTGACTGCCCGACCTTTATACAAATAAAAGTTGAGTCATTAAACTCATCGCGAATGGGCGATGATAATTCCCTGACTATCGGCCCATATGCAAATAAAACGAGTCTTGCAAACCAATGGGTTGTGAAAAGTCCATTGATTGTCAAGCCTTACGCAAATGAAATCTAAGTCATTGGACTCATTGAAAACCAACGAACGGTGACAAGTCTCTTCACTACTTGGCCCTCACGCAAATAGAAATCTTGTCCCAGGACTTATCATGAACCAAAGTGCGGCAAGAATGTCTTTGAGTGCCCAGACCTCGCACAAATGAAAGCCAAGTCATTGTACTTACCACAAATGCAACATAATGGCAAAAAGAACAAGAGTAAAATAGTATGGCAAAAAGAACCAGAACACAACAGAAAGACAAAAGGAGGGAAGGTCTAAATTGATGAAGATCAACAGAAGTAGCATATAAGGTAAATTTATTTCCATTACAGAAGAGAAAAAAAAATGTCATAGCTATTACTAGTTAAGGGCCTGGAGCTCTATGTCTGAAAAATTATCGGTGTTGTGACATTGTTCAGTGGCCATTGACCATGATGCACCCCATCGCAAGGTTCATCAACCGTCGATCTATCTGACTACTGAAGGCCTCAACAAGAGAAGTAGCGTGTGGCCCACATGCCCGAGTCAAAGTGTGCACATGGCCGTCACACGCCACCACCCAGAAAGTTCCACCACCACCACACGCGGCGTTTCTCGATAGTTTCAGGGTTGACAGTCTAACATACCCTTAATATGGCGCGTATCTCTCATGTGGCACGACAGATTCCATGCTTTGTGTTTCTTGTTTTTCAATGTGTTTTTTTTTTCTTTTGTTGTTTTTCTATATTTGTGTTAGGCAAAAAAAAAAAGGTTATTTCTTTGGTTGTCTTGCTCCTCCTTTAGAGAATGAGGGTGATTCTTCCATTTTCTCCTTTAAAGAATGTAGGTGGTTCTTGATCCAATTCCTCTTTTGAAGGGTAGGGATTTGGTTACTTTTTGTTGAATCCAAGGTTTCAAGTTTCATGTAAATCTACAAATGGATTTTGATGATAACAAATGCATCCAAAGAATAAAGGAATCTCAAGCTCAAGTTGTCCACACAATATAATCAAGCACATCAAGGAAGCAAGCATGAGCAAGAAGGGAACAAGTTCACATTAAAATCATAGAGTAATGTTGTAAATCTCTTAAAAATTCAAAATTAGGATTAAGGCTCAAAATAAATATTTTATCATAAAGCATTAAAATACATTTTCCACATGTGCATGAATATTTTGAAAATTAAATTTGAAAATTTTGAAAGATGATTGATTGTCATCTTTCACATGTGCATGATATGATTAAATGTTTGAACTTTGAAAATATTAAGATGATTGATTGTCATATTTCACATGTGCATGTTTTATTTGAATATTTTCAAAAGTGGTGGATGCTTTTCTTGACTAATGCAAAAGGTAGATGTCTTTATTTGAAAATTTTGAAAAGAAAAGTGTGCTCCTTTTGTCATATGCAAAAAATAAAAGATTATGTTTGAAATTTTTGAAAAGTAAAGTGTGCTCATTTTGTCACATGCAAAAAATAAAAATATTAGATTTGAAATTTTTGAAAAGTGAATGATGATGTTTTTGACATGGGAATCTTTTCAAATTTGAAATTGAAAACTTATTTGCCTATAAATAGCTCACTTGAGTTTTGTAAAATTCACAACAAGAGCTTACACATCTATTGCTAAGTTTTGCATCATTTCTTCAAAGCTCTCATTCTCTCTTTTCTAAAGTTTTGAGCCTTAATTCTTATTCTTGTTGAGAGAGATATAGGTTGCGCTGTATTGTTTCTATCTCACTCATTGAGGAGTGTACTTTGATAGTCTACCTACTATCAACTCTTGCATTTGTAAAAGGGTGTGTATAACCCTTGTGTGTGTAGAAGGTGTTCTACACGGGGAATAGTTAAATCATCAAGTGTGAGGTGATTGGAAGTGTAGAAGGTGTTCTACACAGGGAATAGTTAAATCACCAAGTGTAAGGTGATTGGAAGTGTAGAGGGTGTTCTACACGGATTCTTTGGAGCGGTGCTGCTCAAAGGTGTAATAGGTTTCTATTTCCACCTAAAAGAGATTGAATAGTGGATTTGGGGATTCTCGAGAGGTAGCTTGAGGTGAGGACGTAGGCAGTGGGGTCGAACCTCGTTAACATACTGAGTTTGCTTCTCTCTTACCCTTACTCTTTATATTTATTATTGTTTCATATTTTGTTTATATTTTATATTATATATTTGATTTATAATTGTTATTTTTTTTTAAATATAACTCAATTCACCCCCCTCTTGTGTTAGTCATCTGGGCAACACTTTTGTTTTTACAGAGTTTTACACTTTTAGATAAATCGATATTGAAATCTCATAAGATTTTGTTTGTAGGGAGTTTATGGAAGTGAAGAAAATATCCGTCAAAAATAAATTTTAGTGCAAAAATACCTAAGGAGGAAATCAATTATGCTTTTCAGATGTCCTAAATAGTTGAGTAATTTAGCTTGTAATTTGAATTTTTCTCTATTTCAATAGTTTTAGTTTAACTCCAAATTTATAGAATGAAATGAAGTCCATTTCCATCTGAAAAAAAAAAATGGTAAAATTCTTAGTACATCGATAAAGTATACCGATCAGTATTTTTTTAAAGCATTTGTGTGTTTATGTTTTAGAATTGTGATTTTTAAAAGAGTAATGCACACAAATTTTTAAGAAAAAATATTGATGATTATTACACTTTTTAGTAACGATCAGTGGTGTATTTAGCATCGTCTTTTTCATTAATAGAAAGTAGAAATTTAAAGGGTTGTTAAAGCATTTTTTATGTATAAGTATGTCACATTTCAGTCTTCAATTGGTTAGTATAGATATTATTGTTCCGTGGCAGCTAATAAAGCCTAACATTAACAATTTAACGGCCTCTTGTTATTTTATAACTAAAAAATTGCGAAAGTATTTAGTGCACATTTGAGGTTGTTGTGGGAGATATAATTTAGAACTTTAAAACTTATAATTTATCATTTAAATAAGAAATTTTATACTTCAAAAGTTGTTTACCGTTTAATAAGCATATATATAAAGCACTTTTAATTTTTTTTTTTTTGAGAAAGAGAGTAGTCATATGTCCAATAGTAACTCACACTCAAATATATTAATAAAACTCTCATTCATGATAGAAGAATACTGTAGAAACAATTTAAACACTTGAAGTTACATATCATCATGAATTAAAAATTTCAAGTATTGTAAAATAAACTCCACTAAACAACGTCTCAGTACAAAACATGCCTATACAGGCATCAACGAAAGCGCTATTAATTTTTATAGACATAACATAAACAGTACAAGCAATAACTTAAACAATCCTAATATAAGGCAAACCCTCCTTATCTTAACCTTATTAACCCTTTTATTGCACCAGGAATATCCGAAGAATGCATCCATACGTCATCATGTCCTTTCGCACCAATATGAGCCAATCCATCAGCCGCTGCATTTATTTCTCTGAAAGAATGATTAATAATAAATCTGAGCCCTTTTAATCTTTTCATAATCTCCTCCGAAAAATTCTTTAAATACCACAATCCACATCTTTTAGCCTTCACCCATTTTATGATCTAATGTCGAATCCATTTTTATTTCCACGTTTCTTATACCCAACGAGCATATATGTCTAAGACCATGGAACCGTCCCAGTACTTCCGCAGCATCATTCGACACTTGGTCAATATATTTTGTGCAACAAGAAATCGTCTCTCCTCTCTCATTTCTTAATATTCCACTAACACCAGCAGCCCCTAGATTACCCATTGAACTTCCATCTATGTTCAACTTACACCACCCATGTTTTGGCCGATCCCATTTAACTTGTTTCACCTCCACTCCACTAGTTTTGAACTATATACTAGCAGATTTAATGAATGAAGCAATTGTTCATCCCACAAACTTAACGTTTGCAACTTCTTTAGCTTCAAACCAATCCAAGAATTCAATACTTAATTGAACACCAAACTGATGTCACTGACTCGTGCACCCCTTTCATCCATGCTTTATTGTGAGGGGGTAATTACGATAAGGAATAATGTGATGGACGCCCTTCAAAGTGGTGTCCGCCTATTACTCCTCTTTCGGAGACTTAGAAGGAATTGTATTATGATTCCTTCAGTTGGATTCTAAATCCTCCCTATTCAAACTAAATTCCTCCCATGTGAACTCCTACTATACAAAGACGATAAATTTAGTAAGTTCGTTATAGTTATTCCTGACACATTGACAATGTGATAATCAGAAATCCTATAAATATTTAATGTCTGACAGTGTAGCATATCACATTAAATGCGGATTGATATAAATATCCAAAGATACCTACTGATTGCTCGGAGGTAATCATATTAATAGAGATATTATTGAGAAGAAACAAAACCAATTAATGATATCAGAAAACTCGGGATGTAGAGGGAAATGATCTGCTCTCCGATAGTCCTGGATAATTACACGTGTATCTGATCAATACTTCAACCCATATAAAGGAAAGAATAGATCACTTGAAAAAGGTATGAATATCTATCTAAAGCTTTATCCGATTGTTGTCTTTGATCTATCCACATTTATCTCTAACAAAGGCATCGAAGAGTTTTAAGGGTCGAGGAACCCAACCCTCATTATTTTCTGTTACAGATTAGGACTGGAAATCACAATTCAACTCAGGAGTGCAGAATACATATTAACATTGGCGCTGTTTGTGGGATCGGAAGACCAGGGGTGGGAAAATGATGATTTTCTAGAACACTGGACGACTTCTTAGACATGCAAACGGTGTCTCCAGGTAAGTGTTCTAAATTTATTATTTTTATATAATATCAAACAAAGGCGAGAGAATATCTCGCCTAGAAGAGAGATCTGCCTCTCATCTCTTTTTTATAAAGAATAAGTTGATATTCTCTCATGAACACTGCACTCCTTGGTGAACACGCTATGCACTTTTAATATTGTGTAAAATTAGGACCCGCCAAACCTGCATGGAGCACTTACATTTTTTAGAGGGCACAATACTCGCCCAAATACTGTGCACGTAACACCTATATACTCATATACACGGACGCAAAATAGAAATGTGGTCGAGCCAGCACTGTACACTTCAGTGCACAGTGCATGATGCATGCCAACACATCGTACACTGCACATCTCCAACTTAAACGGCACGATATTAACCCGCATGTATAAGGTGGGCATTGTGCACTTAAGTGCACAGTGCCATGTTGGTACACACATGCACGTACTGTGCATGCATGCACAGTGCACAGTACGTGCATGCATGGTGCTCATGTCGTGGCTCACAGTGCCACGCCGTGAGCCCCATGGCCCTTCCGGCGATCCCCATTGGGACCACTGGAGATTTCTGTTTCTGGCGGGACAATGACCGGCCGATCATTCTGCCGGAAACCTTCTAGCTGGCACACACAGTTAAACCGCCTAAATCAAGGCGCCACCATTCCGGACGAGGAGAGCAGGGACGCCGGCACCCACCACTGGGGTCGCCAACGCCTTCTGTCCCCGATGGGACTGTCCCCGGCTGGTGTCCTTGCCGGCAACAGCATTTTTGGGACTGCTGCTCAAAAACGGCGTCTGCGCCGTGCCTAGTCCAACCAGTGCATGGATGGATTGTTGGCGGCCACCGTTGAGGCCGCTGGCATCCTCTACTCCCGATGAGGCTGCCTCCCATCTACCCGAGGGCCCGGTCATGGGAATCCCCCATAGGCTCACTCCATGCAGCTTGCCCGCCGGCGAGTTCTCCTCATCTCACCGGATTCGTAGTCAACCGACGAGCTCCATCTCGCCAACCTCAGGGCGTTCTCTTGCCTAAACCATCATCATCAACCCACTCAACTCACCGTGCATGCTCACCACCCAGCTCGCCATGCACCATGCTCGCCATCACAGCACACTCACAGCTCGCCGGCGACTCCTCACCTCGCCAACCTCACGTTTCATACTCGCCCAAAACTTTTCACAGTTCGCCCAACTATCTCAGGGCAAAGTTCTCCAGTTCACACTCAGCTCGCCCAACACAAAGGGCTCGCCACTTCCCGGGCAATTGTCCAGACCACCACGATTGCCCAGTTTATTGGTGGGCATCATGCTCGCCCAGACTACCAAGCCTCGCCACCTCTCTTATAGCTCACTCAGCTCACTTCATACTCGGAACTCTACTCCCACCAGCTCGCCGCCTCACATCCAGACTTCTTCTCGCCAACACAGCTTGCCAGCTCACCCCCTCGCCCTTTCTCCCTCACCTCATTGGCACCATGCATGACCCGCCAACGAACTCTCCATCAGCTCGCCATCTTCACGGCGCTCGCCCAATACACATTCATTTATAAAACAACTTATCATTTGCTTATTCGTAACCACTATTCGATCACCACATGGACTCAGATTTCTCCTTACATGCCTACAGTTCACGTATGGATCACCATACTCTCCACAGCTCATCATATTCACACAGCTCACCAAAATTGTGCTCGAACCATAACTTTCCTGCTCACACTCCCCCCAGTTCGCCAATCATGCTCGCTTAAAAAAAAACAACAAGTTACTCGCCAACTCATCTCACCCATCTCCCTTGCGACAGTAGGGACTCACCATGCATGTTCGCCTGACACTTATAAGCTGTGTTCCTAGCTCATATGACTCGCCTCTTTTGTTTAGAAATTCAGGGATTTACATACAGCAAGTCTCCCATGTGAGACTCGCCTATTTTCTATTTTATTTTGACAGGTCACTCGTCACCTCAGATTATGGGTATTAAAAATACTGTTATTCTATGGAATCAATTTTAATAAATTTTATACTCTAACTGTACACATGCAAATTCGGATTCAACACTCAGATTCAGTAACATGAAAAATCATATTTCTATTTAACAAAATTGTTTTACAGCGCAAAGTTGACGCACCCATTCCACAGTGACGCCAGCTCCATGCTCGTCATACGGGATCAGATTTAGTCACGAGGTCGTCCGGCCACCCATGACCAGTCCAACGATTCGTTCGTCAAGGGCTCGAGGCTTGAGGTCCAACACCCAAGTTCACTCATCAAGTCCTTACATCCATGATAGGCTCGAGGCTTGCGATCCACCCACTAAGCACACTCGACAAGCCTCATCTTGGATGCTTGCAAATCGCGGGGTTGAATATCAAGTCTAGGCTTGCACGTAAACCCTCGCACACCTGGTTTCCCACCAATGACCGCTTGTGGATTGTGGGGTCGTAAACCCTCGCGCACCTTACAGAATTTTCTTGATAAAATATGTATTACATGTTTTTATTACCTCAGGCTCGGAAGACGAACCACCACCTTCTCAATTTTCGGATACTTTAGAATTCCCACCAAAGTGTTTTTGGTAAAAATTCGCGAGGTTCTGTGAGGGTGAAATATCCCAAGTAGAGCCCAGGCCTATTATGTAGTGCACTAGAAGACAATAATACATGGGGGGCAGGCATAAAGAATGTAGACTGATACACGCAACCCAAATGGTCTATAAAAGGCCTTGGACAGATGAAACAAAAAGGGAGATGGCTGGCTGGCTGTACAACAATTCATCTATTCTCTCGGATCGCCTGCTTCGTCTTCTCAGATGAACCCAGTAGCTCATACCAGTATAATTATGTATATTATTCACGTACAGTGAGAGCCCTGAGAGACTGTAAAAATATTCATTATAATGGATTCTCATCCACAAACTCCCGTGGACGTAGGACTTACGCCGAACCACGTAAATACTGTGTTTCTATATTTATTTATCTGCTATCCGCGTACGTATGGCCGCACCGGAGTCTCACCGGGGGCTCCAAACAACATCTATCGAAGCCCAACTCGCTCCAGTGAGCTGGAAATGACTTATTTTCCTGTCCTGGCCTGTTGACCGATTTTTAGGACATCAACACTTACATCTTCTCCACCATAATCTCCATGTGATCATCGATGGAATAATGCCAATCAAGTGACTACGGTAACTCGAACATCGCGCACATTTATGCCAACAATCCACCCTATCTCTCCAACATCTTCTAGCCATTAATGGAATACCAATATGTGAGCTACAAATATTCCAGATTTTTTCTGCAAACTCTCCTGAGGCCAACATGTGACTTTGATCCTCATAGCCACCCGTAGAGCAACAATTACATCGAGACACTATTTGAACTCCTACCCTACGGACACAATCATCCACAAGTAGACGTTCATGCATTGTCTTCCACATGGTCACTGAAATGTTCTTAGGAATAGCCGTGTGCCATACCCGCCTTGCCCATGCAAACTCTAGAACACTAACTCTGATACACTACCAAGCTGAGGCTATGGTAAAAATACCACTTGGATTTTGAAGCCAAATTAACCTATAATCATCTGGCTTAACACAACCCAATTGATTAATAATATATTCAATTTTCTCCACTCCTACTAATCAAATAAATAATTTAGTGTTCCAACCATCATCTAATTTGCATTCCTTTAAAGTTAAATTTGGAAGCTCACTGATCTGTAAATTATTCACAAGAGGACCCAAACTAGACCAATCATCTCTCCAAAAAGAAACTTTTCCATCTCGAACCTTCCACTTAGAGCTCTCCATTACCCTTGGAATACATTTCAACAGCATCTTCCAAAAATTGGAACCTTTATTAGTATCAACCAGGGATAAATGCTTTTTCCGGACATATTTACTAATGAAAAATTGTGATCATAGCGATGATGATTGCATTAAAGTTCATGCCAATTTCATATGAAGAGACTCTTGCACCTCCTATAAATTCCTAATTCCTAAACCCCCTTCTTTCATATCCCTACAATTTTTTCCATGAATACCATTTCTTTTTAGATCTACCTTCCTTAGAACCCCAAAAAAAGGTACTCATAATATTTTGAATTTTACCAGTCCCTGCTTTGGGAGTATTTAACACGGAAAGACAATGGATCAGAATGCTTTGTAATACATGCTTTAATAAAAGCAATCTAGCACCACTGGACAACAACTTAGTCTTCCAACCTTTAAGCCTTCCTCGGATTTTGTTAATGATACCATCAAAATAAGTACTTTTTAATCTGTCCGATACCAAGGAACTCCCAAGTATATAAACAGAAAGCACCCTTCTGGAAATCTTGTGCTTTGAAGCAACAAACGTTTTCTAGAAGGCAAAATATGTTTGGGAGAACATAGATGATTTTTTTTTATTACCAACTTGACCAGTCCATGCTTCATACTGAAATAACACCTTATTACAGCCCTCAATGATGCTTTGCTCCCATTTGTAAATAAAACAATATCATCCGCATATAATAGATGAGAAATGATCGGCATACCTCTTGGATGTGAGAATAGTAAAATCTTACCCAATTCCACTTTTTTATTAATCATTCTAGTGAAGATTTCTTCAACTAAAATGAATAAATAAGGCAAAAGTGAATCTCCTTGCCGTAAACCTCCACCACTTTTTAAGAAACCTTGTGGGATTCCATTCATAACCACTGAGAACCAGGGTGAAGTAATACATTGTCTAACAAGAAGACAAAAGGTATCTGAAAAACCAAACAATCTCAACACATGTAACAATAATTCTCAATTTACACTATCATATGCCTTAACCAAATCTATTTTCAAGACCACATTACTACCATGACAATGTCTATTAATATAATGGATCATTTATTGAGTCAGGTTAATATTTTCAAATATACTTCTACCCACAATGAAAGCACATTGAATTGGAGAAATAATCTTGAATAAAAGAGGAGAGAAACAATTCACCAAAATCTCTGAACATATTTATAGAAAACAAAATATAAGCTAATAAGTCGAAATTTATCAAAACTTGTTGAATTTGTAACTTTGGGAATTAGAACCAAAAAAGATGCCGAATAGACCCGAGGAAGATCCATATCTCTAAAAAATTTAGACACTGCTTCTACCATATCATTTCCCACAATATGCCAATATGTTCGATAAAAACTGAACCAAATCCATCAAGACCCAGACTACTTTCCTTAGGAATGGACAAAAGTGCATCAAAAACTTCATTAGAATTCAGAACACCACATAACCTTTCATTATCTTTATTACATAT
This sequence comes from Platycarya strobilacea, assembly GCA_036898215.1. NCBI lineage: Eukaryota > Viridiplantae > Streptophyta > Magnoliopsida > Fagales > Juglandaceae > Platycarya > Platycarya strobilacea. Next base: position 5,530,813 of record CM072545.1, on the reverse strand, counting down.
AACCTGATGCACCAAACCATCCAATGAAGGCAACACATGGTGCTAATTCTTGTTCAAGAATTAACTAAAATATTCAATTGCCCCATCATGCACTTTTTTTAGAGTAGACAATACAATTCTATCTGCTAGACTCATCTCTAAAACTGGTTGCCGATTTCTCTTAGCCATCAAATGAAAGAAATTCGAAGATGCCTCTCCCTTTAGTAACCAACATTGTTTAGACTGATCATAGAGCGTTTGATCCTTCTTTTCCAACCATGTCGATAACTCCACCTGAGATGCTACTAAATCTGCTTCCGTGTCCTCCGAAAAATTAACTTGTAAATCTTGCTCCAGTAGCTTAATACGATCTTCTAAGCTAGCAATATGAATTTTTGTTCGGCCAAACACTATTTTATTCCACTCTCAAAGAGCAACTCTCAACCTTTTTAATTTCATCAAATTTACCAAAGCTCATCCATTCTCCACATCCTTATTCCAAGAATATTGAGAAACACTGTTGGGAGATAAATCTAAACAGCGGAAAAATTATCTCCCACTCTGTGTGAACCTGTTAGGAAGTAATTGAGTAGATAACAATACAAAGAAAATCACACACACATAGAAAGCCAATTTTTTACGTGAAAAACCTTTCAATGCAAAGGGAAAAACTACGGGACTTAGTCCAATTAAAACTTTTACTATCAATAATATTTGTGTACACAAATATTCTCTCTAGATAATACTAGAGGCATACAATCAATAATGATCTCAAGAAAAACATTTTTTTTGCAATCAAACAATGTGATTAGGAATGAGCTCACCAAAACGCATTACTGTTCACGAACTCGAGCACCATAAATACTACTCAAAATCTGATCTTCACCGTTCAGATTGTAGAGTCTTGAGTTGTGAATGTTCCTGTAAAAGTTTAGCTCAATCGGATCACATAAGACTTAGATCGGAGCTCGCAAAGATGTGTTACTGTTTCCAATCTCGAGCACCAAAACGTATTACTGTTCATGAACTCGAGCACCAGAAATACTACTCAAAATCTGATCTCCACCATTCGGATTGTAGAACCTTGAGTTTTAAACGTCCTTGCTAAATCTTAGCTCAATCAAACCACAGATGACATAGATCGGAGCTTTCGATTTAAACTGGATGAGAGTTTATTTCTCTCCTCATTTTTGCTTTTCTCTTCTTTTCGCTCTTTCTGTCTGCTTTCTTCTTCTTTGACCGACAAACATATATGAGTATATGTTAAGTTGGGTATGAGCTGGCTTCCTCCTCACATGGCTTCCTCCTCACATAGAGGGACCCATAACAAATCTCCCCCTCCCGACTATGTGGGAGGCTCCATCAAATCTGCTTTTACTCTGCATACTTCAAGTTTTTGCATAGGTAGTGATTTTGTCATCATATCTAATCCATTTTCATCAGTATGAATTTTCTTAATCTGTAACAACTTTATCTCCAAAGCATTATAAATCCAGTGATATCTCACATCAATATGTTTGGACCTAGAATGAAAAGTTGAGTTCTTGTTGAGATGGATGACATTTTGACTATTACAGTAGAGAGTATACTTCTCTTGTTTCTGACCCAGTTCTTCTAGGAACTTCTTCATCCATAGCAACTCTTTGCTAGTTTCAGTTATGGCAATATATTCAGCCTCTGTAGTAGACAGAGCAACACATTTTTATAGTTTGGATTGTCATGACACAGCTCTCCCTGAATAAGTAATCAAATACTCTGAAGTAGATTTTCTAGAATCAATGTCGCCAGCCATATTAGCATCAGTAAACCCATCAAGCATACGCTTACCATTTCCAAAGCATAAACATATTGTGGAAGTTCCTCTAAGGTATCTCAAAATCCATTTAACAGCATTCCAATGCTCTTTCCCTGGATTTGAGAGAAAACGACTTACCACATCAACTGCATGAGCAATATCTGGCCTCGTGCATACCATTGCATGTATTAAACTACCCACTGCTGAGACATATGGGACTCTTTCCATATCTTCCTTCTCTTTATTTGTGGAAGGGCTTTGCTTTGTACTTAACTTAAAAAGAGTAGCAAGAGGAGAGCTAACTGTCTTAGCTTTATCCATATTGAATCTGTCAAGCACCTTTTCAATATATCGCTCCTGTGACATCCGTAATTTCTTCTCTTTTCTATCTCGATAAATTTGAATACCAAGAATTTGCTTTGCTGGCCCCAAGTCCTTCATGGCAAAGGACTGACTCAATTCCTTCTTTAGATTTTCAATCCTTGAAGAATTCATGCCAACAATCAACATGTCATCAATATAAAACAATAATATTATGAAGTCATCATCACAAAATTTCTGCACAAATACGCAATGGTCAGAAGTGGTCTTCTTGTAGCCTTGCTCTTCCATAACTGACTCAAATTTCTTATACCATTGTTTGGGCGCCTGTTTTAAACCATATAGGCTTTTCTTTAACCAACACACACAATCTTCTTTGCCATTCACGCTGAAACCCTCAAACTGCTCCATATAAATCTCTTCCTCTAAATCACCATGTAGGAAGTCAGTTTTCACATCCATCTGTTCAATTTCTAAGTCTAGGCTAGCTGCTAAGCCAAGAACCACACGGATGGATGACATTTTCACAACTGGAGAGAAGATCTCATCAAGGTCGATACCCTTTCGTTGATTGAATCCCTTAACAACAAGTCTAGCTTTGTATCGTGGCTTGGAAGTGTGTTCATCTTGCTTCAATCTATAAACTCATTTGTTCTTCAAAGCTCTTTTGCCTTTAGGCAACTTTACCAGCTCAAAAGTATGGTTGTCATGTAATGACTGCATCTCATCTTGCATGGCATCAACCCACTCTACCTTATGTTCATCTTCCATTGCTTCTGCATAACACTCGGGCTCTCTCCCGTCAGTCATTAACACATACTCATCTGTAGGATACCGAATGGAATGATGTCGGTCTCTAATAGACCTCCTGAGTGGAACATCTAATGGCAGCTCTAATTCTGGTAACTGATCAGGGGTCTCATTCTGAAATGAAGCATCTGCATCACTAGGACTTTGTTGGTAATCTTGGATAGCATCTTCAACTTGTGCTGGCAAGTCAGTCAATGGCACTGGATTCAAGTTAACTGAACTATCATTGGACCGAAGCATTGCTTTGTCTATTTTCTGAATATCTTGTATGGTTTGATCTTCAATAAACACAACATCTCAGCTTCTCACTAGTTTCTTATCAACTGGATCATACAATATGTATCCAAACTCATCCAAATCATAACCTAGAAAGATGCATTGTCGGGTTTTCACATCGAGCTTAGATCTCTCATCTTTGGGAATATGCATATATGCTTTACATCCAAAAACACGTAAGTGATCATGTAACATCCTTACTAGTCCAAATTCTGTTTGGTACATCAAACTGAAGAGGAACACATGGTGTGAGATTGAGAACATGTACAGTAGTACTCAAAGCCTCTTCCCAAAAAGATCCAGGCAATTGTGCTTGTAAAAGCAAACATCTCACCCTCTCAATCAGTGTTCTATTCATCCTCTCAGCTAAATCATTCAACTGAGGAGTCTTTGGAGTGTCTTTTGATGTCGAATACCTTGCTGTCTGCAATAGTCATCAAATGGGCCTTAATACTCTCCTCCATTATCAGTTCGGATGCACTTCAGTTTCTTTCCGGTCTGCCTCTCAACCAAGGCCTGAAATTGTTTAAACATTTCCAATACTTGATCTTTTCTTTTCAGGGGATAGACTCATGACTTTCTTGAATGATCATCTATAAAAGTCACAAAATACGAAGAGCCGCCAAGTGTTCTTATCTTCATAGGACCACAAACATCTGAATGCACAAGATCAAGTATTCCTGACTTTCTTGAAGAATGTGAACTTTTGAAGGAAACTCTGTTCTGCTTCCCTTCTAAACAGTGAGTACACTTTTTCAAAGGCGCACTCTTCATCCCAGATAGAAGATTCTTTTTAACCAATATTGTTAAGCCTTTCTCACTCATGTAGACAAGTCTCTTATGCCACAATTGTACTGTATCCCCATTCTTCATAACATTAACAATGTTATTGGAGAGTCTTGCTTGTAGCATGTACAAGGTTGATACCTTATTTCCTCAAGCTATAACCATAGCGCCCTTTGTAAGCTTCACTGCCCATTATAAAAGGTGTTGCAATACCCTTCATCATCAAATTTACTTGTAGAAATCAAATTCAAATGGATGTTAGGAATATGCTTTACATCTCTAAAAACAAGAATCGTGCCGTTATTTGTTTCCAAGCATACATCTCCACTTCCAATAATTTTAGCCAAACCACCATTGTCTATCTTTACTGTGCCGAAGTTACTGGGCACATAGTTTATGAAGAAATCATTTCGAGGTGTAGCATGGATGGAAGCACCACTATCAATCACCCAGCTAGTTTCATGAGAAGTAATGTTTACAGTATCATTATCATCATAACAATGAAGAAGTCTCTGGTAGTAGTGGTAGCAACTTAATCATCTTTCTTTTCATCGTCATTCTTCTTCTCATTCCCTTTTTCTTTATATTCTTTCTTCAACTTTCTGCAATATTTCTTGATATGCCCTTTCATGCCACAATGGTAGCACTCAACATTAGCAAACTTGTTTGACTTACTTCTGCCATTATCTCTGTTCTTCGGACCTCTGCTTTTACTCCTCCCTCTATTTTCTATAACCAAGACATCTGACTGCGAAGAAGAACCCTGTGATTTTCTTCTCATCTCTTCATTCAAAATACTGCTTTTCGCCAGATCCATACTGATTACACCATCCGGGGCTGAGTTAGATAATGACATTCTAAATGTCTCCCAAGAGTCCGGCAATGTACCAAGCAACCACAATCCCTGTACTTCATCATCGAACTTAATACCCATTCCAGTCAACTGATTAATTATTCCTTGGAATGTATTCAAGTGATCTGTTAATGGAGTTCCATCTTGGTATCTCATAGTCATCAAATGCTTGATCAAATATATTTTATTATTTCCAATCTTACGAGCATATAACTGTTCAAGTTTATTCCAGAGTGTACGTGCATGTGTCTCTCCACTAATATGGTTCAAAACATTATCATCTACCTACTGCCTGATGTATCCACAGACTTGTCGATGTTGCAAAGTTCATTATTCATCAGATTTATTTTTCGGCTTCTCAAAAGCAAATACCGGTAAATGAAATTGTTTCACAAATAAAAGGTCTTCCATTTTTCTCTTCCAAATATGATCATTAAATCATTCAAAGTAACCATTCTACTCAAATTGGCCTCCATTATTCAACACAAAGTACTAAGCGATTATAACCCCGCTCTGATACCACTTTGTTGAGAGAGAAATCTAAACAGCGGAAAAATTATTTCCCACTTTGTGTGAACCTGTTAGGAAGTAATTGAGTAGATAATAATACAAAGAAAATCACACACACACAGAAAGCCAATTTTTTACGTGGAAAACCCTTCAATGCAAAGGAAAAAACCACGGGATCTAGTCCAGTTAAAACTTCCACTATTAACAATATTTGTGTACACAAATATTCTTTCTAGATAATACTAGAGGCATACAATTAATAATGATCTCAAGAAAAATATTTTCTTTTCAATCAAACAATGTGATTAGGAATGAGCTCACCAAAATGCATTACTGTTCACGAAATCGAGTACCAGAAATACTGCTCAAAATCTGATCTTCACCGTTCAGATTGTAGAGCCTTGAGTTGTGAATGTTCCTGTAAAATTTTAGCTCAATCGGACCACAGAAGATTTAGATCGGAGTTTTTAAAGATGTGTTACTGTTTACAATCTCAAGCACCAAAACGTATTACTGTTCACGAACTCAAGCACCAGAAATACTGCTCAAAATCTGATTTTCACCATTCATATTGTAGAGCCTTGAGTTGTAAACGTTTCTGCAAAATCTCAGCTCAATCGAACCATAGATGACTTAGATCGGAGCTTTCGATTGAAACTGGATGAGAGTTTATTTCTCTCCTCGTTTTTGCTTTTCTCTTCTTTTCGCTCTCTCTGTCTGCTTTCTTCTTCTTTGACTGACAAACATATTTGAGTATATGTTAAGTTGGGGATGAGCTGGCTTCCTCCTCACATGACTTCCTCTTCACATAGAGGGACCCATAACAAACACAATCCATGAAACGATCATGTGATATCCACATCTGTTGAAATTTAAAGGCAGCAAATCCATAAGCCTCACTCGAACTTTCTAAAGAAATCATCATAGGCAAGTGATCAGAAGTGGTTCTAGATAAATACTTCATATGAGCATCCTAAAAATTATCCAAAACCCTTCCATGTCTTAACACAGGGTCTGGACATGCCAAGCTTCTAGCCATACCCGAATGTCCATTACATCAAGATAAATGTTGTCCACTGCCTTGCAAATACATAAGTCCACACGCATGATCAATACAAGAATTAAACTCCTCCATTGCAATTGCCAACCTCGATCTATCTCCTTGTCTCTCCTCCTCATTACGGATGATATTAAAATCACCAGACACTACCCAAGACAGCTGTTGGCTACTCATATCCACCAAACTACTCCACAATCTTCTTCGTTCCTGATACAAACATTTTGCATACGCAAAAGTAAATAAAATTCTCTTTCTATTCTTTGTGACCAAAATCGAAAAAAATTAATCCCCCACATTCACAACAGTCACTTCAACTTCAGAAGTCCAGAAAATATCCACAATTTACCATCTACCGAATGATTAGAGCAACAATCAAAAAATTGCAATATAGTATTTCTTGAAGTCAGTTACAGTAATTTTTTCAAAATATGCAGTAATTTTTTAATAAAGACTCCAATTTAACGCTTTTAATTAAAAAAAAAGTTGATTTTAGTTTTTTTGACCAATTAAAGATATCAACATGACATTTAAAAAAAAAAGTGATTGTAACTGTTTAAAAATACTTTTTAAATTTTGAAACACAACCCTAAACAGATTTTTAATTGTGAGTTTTGAATCATTTTTATATCTTAAGCCTATTATGGCATACATTTCGTGTCCCTTATCTACAAGGCGCGCTGTTGTTTTTCTTTTATTTTTCAGTTGAGATTTTACAAATCTTATAGAGAGGGAAATTAAAAAGAAAACCAACTTTCTTAAAGATGATCGAATGGTTTTATATCCTTTGGACATTCGACAAGAAATTATTGGGGAAACAACCAAGCCCACATGTCATTGGAAGACTAATAAGGAGACAAAATCTCTCATCAGATACATACTTACATATTATATATTTCAGGATACAAAGGTGGGGGATTGGAGAGGAGATCTCTATAGTCATCTCATAATATTTAAATTTATAGGTTAAATTGTAAAAAGAATTGTAAAAAGGTTAAAGAAACTGAGGAACTAAAACTGATGAAATAGTTTTAAGCTCCATTTGATATATAATAGATGAGATAAGATAATTTTTATATGAAAGTTTGAAATTGAATAAAATATTATTATCATGTATTTTTTAATATTATTATTATTTAGAATTTAAAAAGGTTGAATTTTTTATTATATTTTATATAAAAATTTAAAAAAATTGTAATAATTAAATGAGTATTCAAATAAAGCCTATCTCAAGTTCTCTTTGTCAGTAGACTGCTACGTGAACAAGAAATGGGCCAAGGGTTATTTGAGTAATTTAAAATCTTCTGAGAGGATTGCCCAGGAATACTTTTTTCTCAGGGATTGCCCAAGATTACTTGATCTATAGAAATATTTATATAAAATTTTCAAAATGCTACAGTTAAAATAAAACAAGTTTTGAAAATAGATAATAAAAAAAGGATAAAGAAAGAATATTGCTATTTAATAGAGAGAAGGAATGATCACTAGGATGAGAAAGGGGTGTAATTAAAGAGAATGAAAGTCTTTAGGAAGAGTTAGCTAAACTTTTTTAAAGAGTTTAATGGGATGAAAAAAAAGAAAAGAAGTTTGCATCTTTTCAGGCGACCCATAGCCTCTTTTTTTCTTGCTCATGAATTGCTTATGAGAGAGGCAAAGAATGAATCTGTTGTCCAAAATCAAAGCCAAAAAGGGATCGAATAATGATATGCTTATCACCATGGTTTTGGTGTACGTCAACCATACTCATTTCGCTGTTCTTTCTTGCATTCAATCAGCAAGCCTTGCATTAAATGCTACTTTCTTGAAAAACTTGAGCCGCTTTTCACTCAAACTTCTCATCCATCTCCTTTGTTACGTGAAGAAGATGGCCGATGCTATCATCTCTATTGTGGTGGAAAGACTTTCTGATCCGCTCATCCAAGAAGCAACATCCTTGTACAATGTGAAAGACCAAGTCACACAGCTACAAAAGGAGCTAATAAGGATCCGATGTCTTCTAAGAGATGCAGATGAGAGAAAAACTGAAGGAGCAGTAGCACGCCAATGGGTTGCAGAAATCAGAGATTTTGCTTATGATATAGAAGATATTATTGAGAGGTATGCCCTCAAAGTTGCCTCCAAGAAGGGAGGAGGCAAACAAAATTTCCTTAAGAGGCTTTCTTCTATCTTTTCCAAAGTAAAAAATGTTTATCAAATTAGGTCAGAGATTGCAAAAACCACGAACGGAATTTCTAATTTGAAGAATAGCTTACTAAGCATTGGCATAAAAGAGTTAAGGGAAGGAGCTGGTGCGAGTTCTTCAAATGAGAAGCTAAGGGAGCAAAGGCAAACTTATCCTCACGTTGAACACGATGACGTTATTGGATTGGAGGATACCCTAAAGGAACTGGTGATATGTTTGACAAAAGAGAAACAAAACAAAGTTGTTTCCATATGTGGTATGGGTGGTCTTGGAAAGACCACTCTTGCTAGAAAGATTTATCATCACCAAGAAGTCAAGACTCACTTTAGTTGTCGTGCCTGGGCATGTATCTCTCAACAATATCAAAAAAGAGATATTTGGGAAGGAGTTATGATCGGTCTTATGTCTCCTGCATCTAAAGAGCATAGAGATGAACTTCGAAGCCTAAGAGATGAAGAGCTTGCTGAGAAACTTTGTGAATTTCAGCGTCAAAATAAATGTTTAGTGGTTCTAGATGATATCTGGCATGTTAAGGATTGGAACAATTTACGTGCTGCCTTCCCAATGAATGATACGAACAGCAGAATATTACTTACCTCTCGTAATGAAGACTTGGCTTTGCATGTAGATCCAAGGGGCCTCCTTCACAAATTGAAGTTTCTAAGCGATGAAAACAGCTGTAATTTGCTTCAAAATTTAGCAATATCATGGAGAAAAGGTATCTAAACAATATCTAACTCTCATATCCTGTCTTCTTTTTTTTTTTTCAAAACTAATTACGCATGTATTTATTTTAAGTATGAAAACATACATACATATTGATTTTCCTGATGAGAGGATTCAAGAATATCCCGTAAATCAATTTGTTGTCAAGATTTTGAAAACCTCAACTAGAAGAGACAGACATATGAATTAGGTCCTACAATATTTATAAAAGTACTAGAAGGCTCACGACACATGTCATATCTCTCCTAACTGAAGGGATTTTAAATTATTTTTGTTTATTTTTACAGATGATTAGACAAGATGAGATGCGATTGAAGTTAAAAGTTAAATAAAATATTATTTAAATTTTTTAATATTATTTTTGTTTTTAGATTTGAAAAAATTTAATTGTTTATTTATTTTGTTTGAAAATTTAAAAAAGTTATAATGATTAGATGAGATGAGATAATTTGAGGAAATTGTGAAAACAAACAATTTAAGCCAACATTAAATTGGCAAAAAGAAAAAATCATACAATAACACATGTATTGAATGGATCAAGAGGGACAATCTTTTAATAACAATGCATGCTCTCTCTTAGTCCACATTTTTCAATGGTTTAGTCACTTTATAATTAGACATTGAAAGCCTTTGAGTCTTTGTCTCAATATGCAAGATGGAATGATATAGTTTACATTGTTGTTGGCTATGTAGATTCTAAAATCAAGGAAGACATGAGCTCTTTAGGAAAAGAGATGGTTAGACATTGTAAGGGTTTACCATTGGCCGTCATTGTACTAGGAGGGCTTTTGGCAACAAAGCAAACATTAGAAGAGTGGGAACAAGTGAATCGAAATGTTAAATCATACCTCCATCAACAGCAAGATTTTCAAATCAGTGCAGTGTTAGCTTTGAGTTATGATAATTTGCCTTCACACTTGAAATTGTGCTTCCTATATTTAGGCCATTTTCCAGAGGATTTTGAGATACAGACCAAGGAGTTAATTCAAATGTGGATGGCTGAAGGTCTTATAATTCAAATGCAACACACTGGAAGTAACAAGGAAACGCTAGAGGATGTTGGAGAACAATATTTACAAGAGCTAGTTCAGAGGTGTATGGTACAAGTAGGACGAAAGAGTTCAGTTGGAAGAATCAAAACGTGTCGTCTCCATGATCTTATGCGAGACTTTTGCATTGAAAAAGCAAAATTGGAAAACTTTCTCCATGTCATCAATATTAATCATGAGTCCGACGAAGAAGTAGAAGCTCCCATTTGTGAAGTTCGAAGACTTGCTATCAGTGGTGGATCAACATTTTTTATAATATTTGCATTTATTCTTCCATCGACATCCCAAATATATTTTCACCTAAGGTCTCTTCTAACATTCTCTATGCCTTTGTATGGGAAGTCTATGCAGCTAAGGAACTTCAAATATCTTAGAGTCTTGAATTTTGTATTGACTTCCGATCTCTTAGACTATAGGATGATGGATTTCCCCCTTGAGATCAAAAGTCTCATCCACTTGAGATTCTTATCTCTAAGGAATACTGGTGTAAGAAGCATCCCATCTTTAGTAAATTTGAAGTTTTTGGAAACATTAGATTTGCGGTCAACAAATATGGATCAAGTTATTGCGCCAAATGATGTGTTCAGAAATATGGAGCACTTGCGGCATCTGTATCTACCTCTGTCTTTCAAACTAAATGGTAAGTTGCAACTACCTAATGCTAGTAAGCTACTGACACTAGTTAATATTCCTGTATTCATATGTGATGTTAAAGATCCGGTGGCTGGATTTGACGAGTTTGGAAAGAAGTTAATGCCTTCAAATTTCACATGCAGTTGTCTTCGTATTCTTAAGATCAATCAAATTAGTTTGGATAAGAGAGCAGATATAACACCAATGGTAACGAGTTGTCCTCACACATTTCAGCTAAGACTCCTTAACCAAATAGAGAAATTGCCAAAACATGACAAAGTTTCTCCACATCTTGTTCAGTTAAAGTTAAATAAGACTTTTCTTGAGGAAGACCCAATGCCGACTTTGGAGAAGTTTTCCAACTTAAAGATTCTCCACCTTATGTTTGATGCCTACATAGGGATGAAGATGATTTGTTCTGAAGGAGGATTTCCTAAACTTCAAATCCTTATGCTTACTTATTTATGGAAGTTACAGGAGTGGGAAGTGGAGAAAGGATCCATGTCCAACCTCTGCCATTTGAAGATAAGAAGTTGCGGTTTGTGGGAGGTTCCAGACGGACTTCAGTTTGTCAATAACCTACAAAAGTTGGAAATCGTAGGCATGCTCTCGTCATTCATAGAGAGACTTGGCAAAGGAGGACGGGATTTTTACAAAATACAGCATGTGCCTTCCCTCGAAGTTAAAGAATGGTAATGATGCTAAAACAAAAGTTATCATAATTAGAAGCAATGTACATATTATGAAGTGATCATTTCATTTCATGAACTTAAAATTCTAAAATATCTCATCGGAATGTGCTAAATTAATATTGCTTTAATTATTATTCTTATTGCAATGTCATTCGTACTTCTAATTAATTACTTTTTTTGCAAGACCATCTATCTATTCTTGTCTTTTGGCAGCTTTTGCACGATCGAGCTGATCTATCTATAATGAAATATATTGATTTTATTATAAATTTTTGCAAAATTTGAAATCAGTTTTTATGGTACTAAAACTAGGTGAGTTTTATGAATTATAAATTTTTGGGTTTATAATCATGATAGGAATATTTTGGGTCTGTGGTGAATATAATTTGTTCCAAGGAAAGTTCAATGCGTCCTAATTAATTTGAAGCATATTTAAAGCATAAACAATCTTTAGTAAATTGGTTCGCTCGTTTGACTTTTAAGAACCTCATTAAAGGGAAAATTGAAGAATCCTTATTGATATAATTTGATACTTTACCTAGCTACGACTAACTTGTTTGCAAAATTTTAACTCATATATAGGATGCATGTAAATATATACGTAGATATTGGATTTATGATTTGGGATTAAGTTTCATTTTGATACTTTTTTTAATTAAAAAAAACTAGAAAATTAAGTCTATTATGAATTTTGATGTTGTAAATTATGATATTTCTTATGTTTGAGAATGTTTGTGAAAAGAGAGTCAATTTCTACAACTGGAAATTAACTTTATGTTCGTTGGATGACGGAATTGAATTTATTTCAAATTTTGGTGTCGGAACCGTGAGGTATTTTTTATTTGTAAATCAAAATGTTATTCTTTCATCTGGTGGTACTGTTGGCTCATGTTATCATTGGAATTTTTATTTATTTTTAAAATTCTTCTTTACCTTATAATTTAAGAAGTATTTTTAAATAATATTTTTTTTCTATTTTTTTAGACATTAGTTGCTAGAAAAGTACATGTTTAGAAAAAGATAATATAAACACTACAAAAAAAAAATCGGCATTTGTGACGGATTATTTACTATAAGAATGATTATTTGTAATGAAAATAGACTCATTTTAATAAAAAATAATCATCTTCTTAAAAATTGACCTACAAGAAGGTCGTGTAGTTCTTCAAAAGCTAGGGAGGTTTCTCGAGAGTAGATAGGGGCTATGATTTCCCTAAAATTAAGACCAAGTCCGTTAAGGACATACAAGGTAAGATCATCATCGAAGATTGGATAATCAATGAGAGTAATCTCATCGACAAGAGCTTTCACAGCGTACAAGTAGTCGGAAATGGTGTGATCCCCTTGCTGGATTAAGGTTAGCTCTTTCTTGAATTATATTACTCGAATTTTGGATTTACTTGCATACATAAGATTGAGTTTCTTCCAAGCCTCATGAGAGGTTTTGGAAGTGGCAATGAGAGAGGTGATAGTGGTAGATGTAGAGGTCAAAATAGCGTTGAGGATGAGCTTATCTTGACGAACCTAGTGCGTTTTATTTAGCTCTGAAGAGGATGTGCCAACAGGGGAGGGGCATTAGGAGGCTCCATTGACATAGTCAAAGAGATCATACCCAAGAAGTAGAGCCTCAAACTGAGCTCTCCATTGAGGAAAGGTAGAAGGTGTGACTTTTTAATTAATTTGGGCAGTTATGTTAAGAGTAATGAGCGAAATTTTAGTGGAGGAAATCGGGTGAGTGTTGAGGTGAAGGTGGTTTGAATTTGAGAAGGAAGACATAGATGGGGTCTGTGATCTTTGTCTCATAAGAGTAGGGCTAAATTGATGCCATATAGAAAATTTTACCGCACTCTGTTTTAGTGAAAAACACTTTGAATATTATTGATGCATGCCTGTAGTTTATATGCATGAATTATAGAGAACTATCAAAGGTAAATATACCAATAGATATGCTATACACCCTTAGAGATGCTGCTATACATGGAAATAAATACCTGACAGAAAATCAAAAAATCATAACGGCAAGAATTATGGACTTGTGATCTGGTCTTGTGTCTTGGCTTGATCAAAGGGATTTTTCTTGACGAACTATTTATAAATAAACAATTTTTTTTGTAATAAAATTAAGGAGAATTCCAAGCATAGGCTCCCAACTGTGACCGTGGAGCCCTTGTGTAGCATGTGAAGTAAGATGACTTTTTAGTCCAAGTTTTACTTTCGACCGACAGATATTCCATTATATTTTTAGAAGTTTTAAGACTTTTTTTAATTTTTAATTTCAATTTAAACATTTTTAAACTTAAAAAATATAATTTTTTTTTTCAAAGATGGGCATCTGATCAGGGCTGGTTAGTTGGAATTTCAGTGGCCACAGACAACTATGGTTTTTTGTTAAGGAATTGTTAAAGCATTTTTCTTGCATAAGAATAGGGATTAAAGCCTAGTAATTATTCACTTTCTCTGTTTTTCTTTTATTTTTTCAATAAATTTCATCTTTCATTTGTTGTATATAATATAAATCATGCTAAGAATAAGAATCACATCGCCAAACCACAATTTAAAAAAATACTTGTAAAAGACATCATGAAAGCAATTTTTGTACCTCAACAAATATTAGCAACTAAATCTTCTCATACTTGCTCCTCACACAAGTATTAATTTTCAATGGCGCAAGCCAATAGACACATATAAAGAGGAAAGAGGGCCTAACCATATATATAGAAGACTTGTGGAGTTCTTCCATTAAAAACTCAAATCTCAATAAAGTTTTAAAAAATTTCACAATAAAATCCTTATAATACATACGTAATTCGAAGCATCATTAATGGTTTATAGACCAAATAACTCAGTTTAAAGGATAAAGATCATCATCAATGGCACTAAGAAGAGGTTCAAAATTTTCAACTGCCTTAGTCTAGTTGTCCTTCCAGGTTCATCTTATCATCACCGACTTCATCATGTTCCAATTTCTTCAAGAAACCTCTATTGACATCATCTATTTGGTGTTGATTTTTAACAATTCTCCCCCTTAACACCAAACAAATGATATCTAAACATTTTTTAGTTCAAGGTATCTAATTCAACTATGTCTTTACATAGCTCGAGTTTTTCATGTGTAATCATTTTTGTCATCATATTAGATGGATTATCTTGGATATAGATCTTCTCAAGCTTTAATAGTTGTTGATCCATTACTTCGCGTATTCAATGATAACAAATATCAATGTACTTTGTCTGAGAGTGGTACATTGAGGTTTTACTCAAGTCAAGAGCACTTTAACTATCATAATAGACTTTGTACTCTTTCTGGCTGATTCCCATTTCTTGGAGAAACCATTTTAGTCACGACATTTTTTTTTTGTCTGCTTCTACTGTAGCAAAGTATTCTGCTTTCGTTGTGGATAAAGCCAAACATTTATGCAATTTGGACTGCTATAATACATCTCCACTTGCAAATGTGTAAATGTATCCTGATGTAGATTTTCTTCTATCAAAATCACCAATCATATTAGCATCTGTATAACCATTCAAAACTGAGTCAACTCCCTTGTTACACAAACATAATTTTGATATACTCTTAAGGTGTTTGGAAATCTATTTTACTATTTTCCAGTATTCTTTCCTTGAATTTGAAAGAAAATGGCTCACAACTCGCACAACGTAAGAGATGTCAGGTCTCATATACACCATAGTATACATTAAACTTCATTCTGCTGAAAAGTAGGGAACTGCATCGATTTCTTAAACTTTTTCCGTTGATGAAGGACACAAGCTCTTACACAGTTTGAAATGACTAGCCAACGGATTACTAACAACTTAGCTTTCTCCATGTTGAACATTTTCAATACCTATTCAATATATTTCTCCTATAACAACCATAACTTCTTTTCTCTTCTATCACGAGTAATCTTCATGTCCAAAATCTGTTAAGCAGCTCCTAAATCTTTCATATCAAAGAACTTGGAGAGATTTATCTTTATTTGCTAATGATGGATGTTTCTTTTTCAATAATTAGCATATCATCAATATAGAGCAATTTCATTACAAAGTTACTTTTTGAAGGTTGCAAATGTATATGCATTGATCTGCAGCTATTTTCTTATAGCCATGACTTACCATTAATGAGTTAAACTTCTTGTACCAATGGCCGGGAGCCTATTTTAAACCACAAAGGCTCTTTTCTAGCTTGCAAACCAAGTAGTCATTTTCAGAAACTTGGAAACTTTCTGGCTATTCCTTATAAATCTCTTCTTCAAGATTGCCATGAACAAATGCTATCTTCACACCCATTTGTTTAAGTCATAGGTCAAGATTCGCAATCAATTTGAGTGTCACTTGAATTGAAGTTATATTTACAACGGCGGAGAACACATCAAAGAATTTTTTTTTTTCTACTAGAATACTTTGACGACCAACCAAGTTTTATACTTCACTTGTTTGCCATTGTTCTTTAGCTTGAACACCCATTTATTTTTCAGTACTCTATTTTCTTTTGGAAGTTTCACTAGCTCATATGTCTATTTTTTTTTGGCAATAAATTCATCTCATCCTACATAGCTTACATCTATTTATCACTTTTTGGAGGAGATATTACTTCTTGAAAATTTTCTGACTCCTCATCATCTGTAAGAAGAGTATAATTTGATTTTAAATATTTTTGAGATAGAATTAATAATCGACCTCTAGAGGATCTATCCTATTGAGGCTCATTAACAGGAAGATCTCCTACCAACTGTGATGATTCTATAGTTTTTGGTGAAGAAGGTAAATGCTCTCCCTACTCAGTATTCGTTCCTTCATTGTTATCTTCCTCTTCTTCTTCTAAGAACTCTTCCTACCTCTCTACAATGTTGTAGACAAATTGAAGTGGTGGAAAATTAGAGACTGCCTTTCTTCCTACCTCTTTGGAGCACTTGTAGTTGTTTCTTCTAATCCTATAACGTTGCAACTGATTTTCATGAAATATAATGTCCATCTTCTTATGATGTAACATCCCGAGCCTAAATTTGAGCTTTGTTTATTTATCTAGTTTACTTATCCTTTTATTTATTTGATTATTTTAAGTATTATTTATGCAATTCTCTTATATAGTATCTTTCTTTTGATCAGATTATATGGATTAATATATTGTTTATATTTTAAATGCGAATAATTTGATTTTTCGATTTTTTCATATTATCATAAAATTCTCTTATGTTATTATTGGTATTTTTTTTTTTACGGATTATAAAATAGTTTATATTTAAATGTAGATTTTATTATAAATATTATATTAATTACAATTGTTAGTATTTCATCATCATCTCAAATTATGTTTTTTACATAAGATTTAGATTTTCTTTTTCTTATCAACTCTTCCAAAGACGTTAGTATCTTTTTAGAATTTTAATTTGAATAGATGCTTCTATTTGAAAAACCAACTTCAGATTTATTTCAAATTTCAAATTTCAAATTTAGCTCAAATTATGTTTTTTACATAAGCTTTAGATTTTCTTTTTCTTATCAACTCTTCCAAATACGTTAGTATCTTTTTAGAATTTTAATTTGAATAGATGCTTCTATTTGAAAAACCAACTTCAGATTTATTTCAAATTTCAAATTTAGTTAATTACCTTTTCTAACTCCAACTCACCAAATCCCCTCATGGTTCATTTTTTTCCTTTTCCGTTGTGTATAAAAAAACACTGGAGACCCTTCAGAATTTAAAATCCAGTCGCTGCAGCCTCTCCATGCAAACACTATAGCTCAGTTTGAATTCAGAAATGATGAATTTAATTTATTTTTTAATATTATTATTATTTTAAAATTAAAAAATGCTTATAAAAATTTATATTTTATATAAAAAATTATAAAATATAATAATAAAATAAATATGAATTAAAATGAGATAATAAGAGTTTTCAATCCAAACCGGTCCTATAGCTTCTCCATCAAAAACACTACAAAAAAAGTAAGCAATTTGGGCCATTATTATTTCCGGCGATACTGATATCGCCGAAAATAAACTATTTTACTTTATACCTTTCGAAATTTGGTGTTTAACTCAAATTTGGCCATAAATTAATTACTATTTCCGGCGATTTTGGGTCGCCGGAAATAAGTTTGCCACATGTAGTATTCCCGCTTAATTATTGTCGCCGTTATATATATTTGTTGTGGCGAGAATTGTCGTCGTAATATACTTTACAAATTATGTTTTGTCAGTATGACTTATTACAACGACTTTAGTTGCCTTAATAAAGCCTCTTAAATCCCCAATCTTTCTACCCGCAATTATTTCCCTGGCCACTTTCCTCATTTTCACCCCCCTCTCTCTCTCTCTCGCACACGCAGGATTTTGACAGACTCCATCGTCTTCTTGCCGACGATACAGCTTCTCGCCGACGCCACAACTTCTCGCCAACACCGCTGCTTCTCTGTCACTTTCGCTCTTTCTCCTTCTCTTTCTCTTTCTCTTTCTCTCACACATTATCAGCGGGTTTTCAGTTTCTCTTCTCTCCGATCGTTGATGAACATTTTGTATGAGTTTCGTTGACGAACATTTTGATGAACATTTTGTGAGCTTCAGGTTTTCCCTCGCTTTCTTTCTTTCTTTCTTATTTTTCCCCCATCTCTCTAGTTCTGCACGGAGGTTTTCGATCATTGTAGCGCTGCCGTCTTCTCACCGTCCTCTTCTCGTCGCCTTCTGGCATTCTAGCCGACGCTGGTGAGTTTGTCTTTCCAATTTTTAGGCTCTATCGATCTCTCTCTGTAAGTCTCCCTTCTCTGTCTCTTTCTCCATCGGTTTTCTTAATGGCTTGTCTGAAATTTATGATTTACTTAATCAATTAAGAAGGTGTGCGATAGTGGTGGTCATAAATCTGATAGCAATATAGATTTGAGGTGAGTGACTGAGATTAAGAGGTATGTGTATGGATTTTCATATTTGGTGGTCTACTTTCCTAACCGATCTGTTGATTTTAGTTTTTGGTTTAGTTATTCGAAAGGAATTTGTAATTAATTTCATGATTAGATATGATTTTTTAATTCAACCTAATTGATATTCTTTTTAATTTTCAGGTGCGTCTGGGATTAGTTGGTTCTCTCTTTATGGTTGTTTAGAAACTTGGCAGCTGAGTTTCAAAGTTCATATCTGATATTTGCTTTTCAATTTTCTTTGCTTAATATGGTGCAGTGTAAGGATTTAGATCGACATAAACATTGCATTTGAAATTCTTGATTTTGAATAACTTTGTGTTAAATTTAGTTATGCATGTGAAAGAAATACAAGATTTTAGGTGTTTACTGTGTTAATAAATCTTTCCTTTTCTTTATTAAAAAAAAAAACTTTTGTTTTCTTTTCTTTTGCAATTGATGTAGATTACGCGAGTGCATTTATTTATCTCACTTTTTATGCAAAACTTAGTTTCTGCTTTAAATTACTACTACTTATTTTGTGCAGAGAACGTTGTTGATATTGTTCCTTTTTGGATTTTTTATTTGTATCTTCGATTATATGCTTGTTTATTGGTTCTGTTATGATCATAACTCAGGTTTCATTCGCTGCTTCTGTGTCATAAACTTATCGAATATAAGTTTCTGTCTGCAGGAATTGCCAACTCTGAGGTGGCTCCTACATATAAAATCCGGTTAATGTGTCTCTATTATAAATATAGGCAAAATTGCATGTTTTAATTTAGTCTAGTGGACATTTTGTTGCTTAATTTCAATATATACATATATATTGCCATGACTGAGCTAAAACAAGTGAGATTTCAGAAGAATGCATGCGTTGATCTGGCTTCCAATTAAAATATAATTGATTTATGTAGAAAGGAGCTAGGTATAAGCAATACTACGTTGTTTAGGTCATGTATTCAAAATATAATCTATTCATATAGAATGTATAAGCAGTGGCTTTTAGAAAATAATATTACTAAAATTTTCACAAGGAAAACTAATGTATATTTTAGGATTGAGTCCTGGTGCTAATCTATAGCTTTGTTTCTTATATACCTTAAATGCAAAATAGCATGTGGAAAAGTGTCTCCTAGCTTATATAAATTTTGTGATTATTAGATATTCGATGTGAGGTAGGTATATTTTTTAAAAGGTTTCCACTGATTTGGTTTCTGTAGGTTAGGACCGAATTAAAAAGTGATAAAGGTGTATATTTACGATATAATTGCTCATTATGATTAATTTTGCCTCCTCTCTAATCAACTCATTACTTACTTTACTTTTATACGTTTGGGCTTTCAATCTTTAGGGATGGAAGGATCATAATTCGATTATTAATGAAGTATTTGATGAATAAGCTGAAATTGGATAGCGAATTAGAGGTATTTAATTCCATTACTGCAACTTCTACTAATTTTGGTTAGAAATTCTTTGATGTAATGTTTTCATGAGCTAGCTAGCTTATTGCTTCTTCATTTCACAATTCCCAAGAGAATCATAAACCAACAGAATGATAAGATGGATTGTCATGTAATTAATGTTAATTGTTTCATTGACAAAGACTGCATATATGCATGCTGCAGAATCATCATAGCATATTCAATTCAATGTGCCAAATTGCTTGCCTTAAAAAGCCTCAATCATTTAGTTGGATTTGAGCTAATTACAATGAAAATTAGCAATTATCAGATGTATCTGAAAAATATTAAACAAAGTCAATACCTTCTTATCAATATTTCAATATGTATAAGTCTTCTCTACTAATATATTATCATTTGAGTTTTTAGTTTTGTTTCAGGTTCTGAAAGTTGACGGATCTCATTCTAATGATTCTTGCCATAGGTAGATAGATCATAGATTATCAAGAAATTAATATATAATTACGTCTATAGCCCTGACAAGCAAGTCATCATCATGATCATGCTATCTATAGAAAAATCTCGAGTGCTTTAAAGAAAATTAGCAAAAATGCGTGGACAAATTGTATTAAAATTAGGCAAACCAAACAGATAATTAATTGAAGATCAGTATATTAACATGATATCCTTCATTCATAAATTTTCATGCATGGTACTTAGCAAATTCATTTAATTTTTAAACATTATCTCATGTTGTTCTTCAATATTATTTGAGATCATAGGAAAGGAAGTAGTACTGATAAAAATAAATAGATCAAAACATGAAAAAAAACAAAGAGAGAAATAATATTAATTATAGAATCTTTTGGAATGCATATCCAGAAAATAATTAAATAGCTCGTGTACATGAGATCAATGTCAGTTTTTTTGATAGCAACGATAGATAATATTTTGGAAGACGCTCCATTATTAATAGGGAAGATCATATTTAGGATAGATTTAATTATAATATATTTTGGGGTGACTCATTAATTCAGGTGACAAATTCATCATGAGGTTAGATCGCCTCGACTCCACCAACTCCACCGAGTCTAATGTCTCTCTCTCTACTTCTATAGAAGCCAGCTTCGCCCAAATAATTGATCCAGCTCTCGCAAACAATTTCTCCAAGAACGATCAGCCCGAAGGTTCTCAGATCCGATCTTTTTGTTTTTTTGTTTGATTAGGCTTTATCTTTATCTTTATTTGTTTGCCAAAGAACCAGTTCGATATGTGACAAGACCTACTTAATTAATTGTTGATCTAAGTAGAACTACAGATTTGGACTTTCTATTTACTTTACCTACATAATTATTTTGGCAACGACAGATGCTGGAGGCTTCAATAACAGTGTAGCAGAACAACACGTTAGTGGCACCATTTCCTTTAAGCATTCAAATAAGAAAATCTTTGAGAACGAAAGAACTAGTTGTTATAACAATGATATAGCATATCTCATTTACGTTCTTATCATATATTCTTTATTGTCAAATGCATTTTATTTTTGTTTCTGGCTGTTGAAAATTCTGATTCTTAGAAGTTTTTGCAGATTGAGAAAGAAAGGAAAGAAAAATTAACTCAACTCTGCTCTTTCTTTGTTTGGAATTTGGAGGTGATGAATGGATGGTAGGCCAGTCTTTTCTATCTATTTTATGGCAGCAGAAACAACCAAAGCTCTCAGTGTATATTCATTAATAAAGTTATTTCCTCAGTGAGGCAGCTATGCAGAGCCCAGTATACAATGCAATATCAGATATCTTTGAATATTTTTTTGTTCCATTTATGGAAAAATGGTAAAGAAAGCAATTGATTCAAATGCCAGAGCATGCAGAGATTGATGGAAGCAATAAAGCTTGATAAATAGTATCTGAAGTGAGTAGGTTGGTCCATAATTTAGCTGTATTATTAGTTACCTATCCATTTTAATTTTGTGAGGTACCTTGTTACTCTAACCCACTTTAATTGGAGTGCCAGAAACAGAGAGGGATACATATAAAAAACAAACAAAAGAAAGTTTGTCTTAGTTGCTTAGATTTAATCCTCATAAGCATAAATCTACTGTTCTGGATTACTGAGAGTAGTATTTGAGAAAGAGCAGCTGTGTTCTCTTCTTCCTTTTAAGTTTTATCAGAGCCAGTAATTTATCTCTTCTGCAACTAGCAGTCATATGTATGCCATGTTTAATATAAATTTGTGTATTTTCATAAGCAACCAACATGGATATGTGTCATGCCCATAAGATTATTATCTTAGATTTTGTAACATTAAGATCTTTAGAGACAGATTGAGTTATCAGTAATTATTGTCAAGAGCCTGATAACATATGAACTGATTATCTAAATGGAAAATTTGGATTGGAAACTCCCACATATAAATTTTGATTCGAAAATTATTTTCTATCTTGATAAGGTTTTAAAAAGTTCTGTTCTATTTATAGGTAGATATAAAAAACATAATTGATCAAAGTTATTGATGTGGGGGTTGGTTGTGATTTTGTAGGATTTGTTGGGGTCTATGCATGACATTATATTGTTGAAGTTTTGTTTTTTTGAATCATTTGTAAAGCATTCAGTTGGTGGATTTATGTACTTCTCGATGGACAAAAGTTATACATCTTCTTGATTAAGAATACTGTACAAAGAGCAAATTAAAGTAGATGACTGAGAATAGTTTGAAGTTAGACTATTTAGAATTATGACTTTTGTTCAGAAAAGTTTTGGATAAATAAAACAGTTACTATTTTCTTTGAGTTAAGAATGTTTATATTTAATTATATATATAGTTAAATAATTAGATATATATATTCCAAAAAAATCTATCCAAATTTATGATTAAAAATAAAAAATAGCCCATTAATTTCAGACAAAAGAGTTTTAAATGACAAATTTTGCTGAAGGCAGGAAATTTTATTGTGGCGAAAATTGATACTATTTCCGGCGAAACATGGTCGCCCCAAAAGGTTTAATTTTTCTGTCAACCGATCTTTTAGCCGCAAAAAGTTTTTCTTGGCTCTATAATAGCGGCTAACGTTGGCGGCCAATTCTAGTCACAAATACTTTTTGCGGCGATTTATAGAGTTTTGGCGGCGACGTTTGATCGCCGCAAATATCGTTATTTCTTGTAGTGAAACTAGGTTTGCCGACCCCTTTTAGGCCACCAAACTTCACGCCAATGCCCAAGCTCGGCCACCATCCAGTGACCACTTCACTTCCTCTAGCTCACAGCCTCACCACATGATCGAAGCCCTAGCAAGTGGCTGCTAGCGGAGGCGAACGCTGCAACGACGCTGACCAGTGCAAACCATTGATGCCGTGTCCCATGCACGCCTAGTGCAAATCTCCAGTAGGAGCCACCAACCAACGTTGCAACCCTCACGAGATCACCACGCCTCCTCCCTCACAGCCACCTCCTCTCACGCTGCTCAGCCCCACCTCGTCGCTCCCTTCACCACCATCGCTTGCCACCCGAAACCACAAGGGTGTACTCTGTTTTACACCACCGTGAACAGGGTAAGCCTCTGTCGCATACATCAGTTCTCTCCCTTTTGCGGGTTTCTCTTATGTGGAAGAGAAAGAGAAGCCTTTGTTTATTCCGTAGCACTAGTGTTACATAGTGTAGCGCTTAATTATTTACCTATTTGTCCCTTATTATTTGTGAACTTATCAGATTTTAATGGACTGTAATCTTCACTGGGTTTTTTTTGTTTTAAGTGGAACTTGGGATATCCTTGAGCTTAACTTATGCTTTTACAACGGGCTTGGTTTACTTTGAATTTAACCATACATTCTTTTCAGAACCTTATTTTATTATAGAAATTTTTAAGGATTTAAATTATGTTATTTATTGTAAACTTTATAATCGGATTTTTTATAGTATATGGTACGCATTTAATCTTTATTTTAAACACGGTTAAGTTAAGAAAATTTTACTGTTTATTATAACAAGTTTGATATATATATATATATATGCTATTAAAGTTCTACTTTTAAAGTAAAAAAAATACGTTGAGAATATTTTAAACAATGATGTTAGTATTTATTAAATTTTGTTCTTGTAATATTAAATAATTCCATTAAGTATTAGATTGTAAACCTATTTTAAGAATTTAGATTTTTACGTCTCATTTTAGTATAAATAAATTGCGTCCAAGTATTTTACTATATTATAGTTTAAAGGTGCCATATGTTTTTAGTATTTAAATAATTTTATGATATTGGAATTTATTGAATTTTCCAATTAAACTGAATATTCTTGGATTATTTTCTGTAGTATGAAATTAATTAAGTAGAAATTATTCTCTACGATATGTATTAGTTTAGTAGAATGTTTCAGTCCGTTATTCTAGAAACATTAGTGATAATCCATACTTTGTATAAGTAACGTTGAACTGTGAAGGAGGATTTAGGAAGTAATGTTATAAGGTAAATGAATTTGATCATAAAATTAGAATCCTCACATGTAACTTATATTATTATTAAAGTCGATTCTTTGATAGCCTTTTTCATATACGCTTCATATCATATAAGTATGTCATTTAGCACAACACGGTACACGGTCATGTCATTTAGCATCATATTCAGATTCAACTAGTTATTTATATTAGTATGTATTATGCATCTCATATCGCATAAGCCACATAAGTTGAGTTAAGTTTAAGTATAAGATTAGGTCAGATCAGAAAGTAATTAATCAATTATCCAGTTAAATCAGTTATTTTAGATAGTCATTTAGATGCATGATACAAATGCATATCAGATCAGGGTAGATGTGTAAACCACAAACCTAAGCATGGTCTATCATAATACGCTAAAGTACTATAAGCAGCTCCCATTGCTGTAGTGGGACGTGGGGTCGATGCACAACCTTGCATACAGGGTTAAGTGTGTTGGCCAAACAGTTCAGTTAAAACAGTTCAATTAACTCAGTTCAACTAAATTAGTTTAGCTAAATCAATTTAATCAATCAGTCAATTAAAACAGTTCAGTTAATTCAGTCCAATTAATTCAGTTAGTAAGTTAGTCAAATTAGTCAGATAGTTCAGACTAGTCACTTAAGTCAATCAGTTATTTATGTCAGATAGTTAAATCTTGCATAGCATAATATCAGCATGTACATTCATGTTTCAAATCTCGACATGAAATTTTATAAAAATTTCTTGGAGTATTATCTTATATTGTGAAGGATTTCTTATTAAGTTATCAACTCATTTTAGTTTATTTTCTATTTTTAAAACCACCCAGGAGAGGAAGATGACCGGTGCGAGCAGGCAAGTCAGGAGTAGTTTGAGCAGCTATTTAAATTTTTAGTTTTTCTAGAAAATAATTGTTTTTACGACACAGACTACTTTACTTATTTCAATTAAATGTTTTTTTGTGAAAGACTTTTTATTAGAGTTTTATTTCTATGCACTAAATGTTATTTTTTATTAAACTAAGAATCTTGTGCCGGATTAATAGTTTTTAAAAGAATTTTAGTGACATCCCTTGGTCTACTGGAATGGGGTATTACATATGACCTACTTTGCTTTTGGATCCCATAATCTATATCCAAATTTCTCATCTCCATAGCCTTTGAAAATACATGAAATGGAATTTTCATCGATCTTTTGTTTTTCTCTTTGGATACATGTGCAAATGCTTTGCATTCAAATAATTTTAGATGAAAGTATGATAGCTTGCGGCTTGATCACACCATCTTTGTGACTTCAAATTGCAGTATAACTGATGGTATTCTGTTAATTAGGTGACAGGATGCTCGTACTGCTTCACCTTAGAATGACTTTGGTAATTTAGTCATACTCAACATACATCTAGTTCTTTCTATAATGGTCCAGTTCATCCAATTGAACACATCATTATATTGTGGGATATAGGGAACAATTTTCTTATGTTTGATGCCACGACTGAAGTAATATTTTTTAAACTCTCGAGAAGTATATTCTCTTCCATTATCTGTCCTAATGCATTTTACATTCTTGCTTCTTTCTCTTTCTGTCATGGCATGAAAGCTTTTGAACTGATAAAAAACTTGATTTGTCCTTTTAAATAAATATATCCACACTTTTTGTGAAGCATAATTAATAAAAATAACAAAATATTTGTTACCTCTTAGTGATTCGACTTCAAAGGGACCAAAAACATGTAGACTAAGTTTAATAGTTCTGATCTTTTTTCAGCAGATGTCTAAAATGAGACCCCTATATTATCTACTAAACAAACAAAGTTCACAAGGGTTGAGTACAATACCTTTGTTTATTGTGATAAGTACTTTTTTGCCAACGTAAACAACTCATTCTCTCCCATATGGTCGAATCTCTAGTGTCACAAATTTGATAATGTCGCATCTTCAACTATATTAGGGCTATTAGCACATATCTTTGCCTTGGATTTGTTCAAAGTGCCGCAAATGTGTCCACGAGTGACAACCATTGTTCATTTCTTCAGCTTCCAAGCATTGTTGTTGAAGATGTTTTTATAACCCTATTGATCAAGGATTCTCTTGGATATCAAGTCAAGCTAGAGATCGAAAACGTGTCGAACGTCCTTTCACTATGGTACGACCAACGTTGGTCTTTATTCTGAAATTTTTTATTCCCACGATCTTTGAGAAACTTGAATTACCCATCATGATTGTGCCAAAGTCTCCAAATTTGTAAGTGGTGAATAAATATTTATTAGGATTAGTGTGGTAAAAATTTATTGTATCTATCATTCACTCTATCTCCTGGCTTGCACATGTAGGCAAGATTCATTATTGGCGAAAAAAAATACACAATCTCCAAAAAGTGTCATTAAGGCTTCACCTTCTTTCTTCTTTGTCTGACCGCTGTACTAATTCCACTCATGTTGTATCTTTTGGCATTCGTTTTTTAAGTGACTTTCAATACTACAGTAAAAATATTTTTCCTTCTTCTTTCATTGATCATTGCGAGTCTGGGATCTATCTCTGCTTCTACTCACGCTCTTTTCTCGACTTCTTTCTCTACTATTTCTTTGCTGCCTTCTTTCAGTTATAGAGGCATCTGACTGGTCTCCTCTAGCCTTTTCTCATTTTAGCTCTTCATTAGACAAGACATCTGTCACCATTGAAGTGATGAGTTTTCTATTTGGAGTTGAAAAACTGAGGGAGACTACTAAAATTTCCCAACTATCTAGTAAAAAATTGAGAAATAGTAGAGCTTGCTCTTCATCTCCAATCTTTAAATCTACAATTGCAAGTTGATTTACCAAGTTATGTAACTCATTGGTTTGCTTGGCCATAGAGATGCCACTTTTTAACTTTAGGTTGGCTAGATGTCTCATTAAGTGTGCCTTATTCTGAACAATTTTTGCCTCATACATGTTTTCTAGCTTTTTTCATAATTAGTGGGCATCTATTTCTTATGTAACATGATGAAAGTACTATACTCAATATATTGTCGGATTTGACCAATAGTATTCTTGTGCATCTTCTGCCAGTCCTTTTTCGTCACATTGACTGATTTTTTCCTTTTTTTTAATTGGTTTGAATAAATCTTTACAGTTTGGAGATCTTTCATCTGGGATCTCCTTAGTGCATAATTTGTTGTTGTTAACTTGATCATCTAACCTGCTCCTAAATCTTCCATTGACTCGATCTTAATTTTGCTTTAAATGGTTTTGTCTTGACATTAGGAGCTGAATTTCAGTAAACAAAGATCATTATTACATCTGGAACAATTGAAAACTTTGGAAATAACTCTAGTCTGGTAGCAAAATGATCAAAATTGCAAAAAATAAAATAAAAGTGTAAAAAATAAAATTGAAATTTTCTTGTTTAGAAAAAGAATATTCTTTCTGTCACTGGAATGTTCCGCGAAAATATTCCCTCTAGTTCTTTTTTTGGTGAATCCAGGTCAAAAATGGGTCAAGGCTGGTCATGGGTCGAATGGTTCGACCCGGCGCATGACAACAACTCGTATTCTACCTCTGGAGCACTTGGTTGGTGTGTGAAGGGTCTCGCTAGAGAATGCTCGGCGCGTGTGGCTTCTTTCGAGGTTCATTTGAGACGTGCTTTTCACCAAAAAGCTCATCTAGAGGTGGGAAATCTGATGGTACCTTCCAAACTTAATTTCAATGAATTTTGAAAATTGGTCAGTTTCAAAAATTCAAAACTCCGGCCACCCATTGGATCTGATGTTATTTGTTGGGATAAACGGAGACTTACAAGCAATTAGAAACCAATAAATTAATGTGGTTCGGCCAAATAACCTACGTCCACAAGATTAATTTTAATTTAAAAAGCCGTTGCAAAACCAAGCGTTTATAACGGTTTTTCTCAACTCTCTTAACACAATTTTTTTATGAATTGTGCTCACCACTCATTAGAATCACACACATACACTTTGCAATTGATACATCATGTATTTATAGGCCAAATAAGTCAAGGTAAAGGATAAAGATCATCATCAATGGCGCTGGGAAGAGGTTTAAATTTTCGACTACCTTAATTCAGTTGTCCTTCCAGTTTCATCTTATCATCACCAACTTCATCATGTTCCAATTTTTTCAAGAAACCTCTGCTAACTTCATCCATTTGAAGTTTCCATTCTCATCCATTTAGTGTTGATTTTTCAACAACTCTTCCACATCTGCATGCCACCATTCTCCTACAGAAAAAAAATTAAACAAGAATTACAAAACTTCATGTCTATGAACAATTGACAGCGGTATATATACTTCAATCTCACCCAACAGAACTTCAACTTCCTGATGTGGCTGTTGGAAAGGAAATAGGGTTCCTTGTTTGGGCATGATGACAAATGCCCCATAGACTGTGGCCCTTAGCCAAAGAATATGCGCATGCCATCATAATGTTCCTCTTTGGCCTGTGACATTGAAGTCATAGGTGTAGCTATTCCTAGTCTAGATTGGGCACTAAGTAATCGTGTAAGCTGGTCCATCTACCCAACCATTTCGATATTGCTTTAGTCCATGTCTAGAAGAATCACCAAATTAATGAAATGAAGAAAAAGAACAGCAAAAAATCATAAATCTTTTGTCGTTCTCTGCTATCATTGTCAGAAAATTGGCCTACCAATGAATTGACATGTTATATTATGCATGGTTTTGTTACACTGATGAGAACTCTATCTCCCTCTCTCACATATGTAGTCGGCCCTGGGAACCTCCCATTAACCGTTACAACGGGTTTTGCATGACACAATCTTCTCACATTCTTCACTTGAATTTGAGCAATTATGATAAACACCAAAACCTTCATAAATACAATAGCCCAATGCTATATATGCTTGTGCATGTAATTGGAGTACTCATGAATGCAACAAACTCACATCAAATTGGTACTTCTTTATCGTAGCTTCAGCTGGAAAAAAGATTAGGTCAAGAAATGCAAAGAAAATGAAGGTAAACTCACAAAAAGTTCTACCCATTTTTCCTATAAAAAAGGCTAGCATTCCGAGTTGTACTGTTTGCATGGATGAGACATGGATCAAATCGTAAAGCTTTGAGGTATAAATATGAATGTATAGAGGTAATCAATGGTTCATGATTGTGTATGATCAGTTTGTTAAAGGTGAAGGGGATCATGAATTAGGTAGGAATTGTGAAGATCTGTAAGCAAAATGCTGAAAGCAACTACATAGGCTCTTAACTGACGTAGAGGCTGAGATTGCTAAAGAGAGGTGGATTTCAGAAACATCACAGCTGTGAAACTTGACTTATTTTCAACTTTCAAACTTAAATATTTGAGGATTTTGGGCATGAGAGCTACATTCAGCCAACCAAAACCCTATAATATACAATCTAAGCTTTAGCGTCAAGGAAAAGCAATTGGCATTTTAGTATCCAAAGGGAAAGAAGTGAAAAGGATCAGTTTCTGATCTTTGTGCTCTGCTCATGGAATCCTTGGCAATATCAAAATCAGGGTTAATTTTGGGTTAACTTTTCACTATTATTGTCAGCAAAATAAATTCAGAAAGAGTTTCCTTTATTTACACATGATAAAGTTGTGGGCTATTTATTTTTGCTTGGTAAAGGGATCTTATTCTTATTAAGCAGCTTGTTAGAGGAATTTCATATTGCTTTCGGCCACTGAATTAAGTGTATATGTACCAAAGGTGAAGGAATTGGAATCTTAAAGCAAGGGCCATTTTTAAAGTATGCTTCTCATATCTGATGAGTATATAATTGGAAGATGGTATAGAGATATTTTTGTAAATTTTTATAAGTATATCCATATAATTAAGGTTAGTATAAATATATATGATACAACCATACTTTAGATAATAGTGAAATTACTCCCGCTCGCTCTCGTGGATGTGAGTACATTTTCGAATCACGTAAATATTTATGTTATTTATCTTTTTTTTAATTCCGTATATTCATCTTAATCATCATATAATTACACAACCATACATCCTATGTGACACCCCGTACCCGTAAGGGGGCGTCCTGAATATCAACCTGTTTGACTTGGACTTGTTTTCATCTACAAATTTTATCTAAAATATATCTGATCAAATCCACAAATAATTCCTCATCTCCAAATTTTAAGAACAATTAAATTCTAAATATCCATAAAGTTCATACATTAAATAAAATAATATCATCATATAGGGTCCACAAACTTCCCATCAAAATATCTTACTAACAGTTTAATCTAAATATGCTAACTAACGCAACAACAAAATAATAAATATTGTCTTCACTTCAACCCCAAACATGACCGCCTATCCTGGTCCCAATATATTAACCTTGGTCCTCAGGCGAGACCTCCACTTCATTTGAAATGTATATAAATAAGGGGGTGAGTTCACTCACAACTCAGTAAGCAAAACACCTATACTAGTATGTAAATCATGAGCATTTTTAATAAAAATCCTTAAGCATGTAACGGAAAAACTTTTATTCAAAGTAAACAATTCCAAAACTTATAAACCATCCAAAAGTTTAGCGAACCTTTATTTTTCATAAAGTATACACCAAAACTAACTTTTTTATACTCAAAACACTTTGGCAAAAATAACTGTAACATCTCATCCCTTTTCAAACATATACTATGTTTAACCCCCGTGGTAGGGTTGTGCTATCCCCGGTGGCCAAACCAGGCAGTATCATATTGTGAGACTTTCCCTCATTCGTTCTCGGAGCCCCGAGTGTGCACATAGGAAAGAAACACATAAACAGGATCACTTTGTTTCCAAAGTGATTGCACTCCTATCATATTGTATCATGAAGGTACCAACCATATCACGTGAATCCATATAATCATGTCCGAAACATATTCAGAATTAAAGACAAACAGATAAGTATGCCAAAGGTTTTTCCGTAAACATATCATATTAAGCCACTTATTTTTCACTTCCTTATCCATTTCCATACAAGCCAAAAACACAACAAAACATATTATTTTATATGCACAAGATAGCATCAAAATTAATGTTCGCTCTTATGCATAGTTCAGAAATATGTCAAGTATTGCTCATGTCTACACATTTCATGTCAAAAGAAAAATTTATCTATCATATAAATTTTCATGGGCGAATGCATAAAACGTATACTGAGGTTGTTTTTCACATTTTTCTTAAAAAAAACAGAACATGCACATTTTATAAAAACCAACCTCAAACAAATTTTCTTTTTATGTAAATCTAGGATAGGAGCCCCGCTTACCTGACTCCTGAAGCGTATAGTCAAAGTTTTGAGTCCGATCTCTAAAATTCTCGTCACCTATTCATAACATAAATTCCTAAATGTTAATGACTAGTTATGCAACCTTCATCTAAAATACTTATAAACTAATATTCCGATTTGAGTTTTAGCAAGTTTCATTCCATCACCCTATCTTACTTGTAAAGCATACAGTTCACAACTTCAATCTAAACAACACACAACTCTTTATTGACTAGTAATTCACTTTCTTTCTAGCAGAGTCAGAACCAAGCTTTTCATCTATAATTTAGTGAGAACACCCAAACAGCTCGCATAGATCTCTTCCAAGAGGATCCTAAATTATCCAGCCCACCTTAACAACTTAAAAATATCCAAGCAACAATCCCGCAATATAAAACCCCCAACATAAAAATTTCTGGACAACCATTCAAACCCCTATCACAAAGATCCAGCAAATTTAAAACATGGCCAAGGAAAAATATATCAAATTTTCATGAGTCTTTTATCTGAAGAATTGTGACTACACGAAGACAAGGGCCAACCGATTACATTCCTGGTTCCTCAATACTTAACTTCATCCATGGAAAACACATGATATATACATATAACTCGGTGATTAAATGTTCCAAAAATCGTATCCCATAGGTATAAGAAAACGAAATAGAGAAAAAATGTCTAGAAGGCTTACCAGTGAAGAACGCAAGTGAAAGGAATTAGGGGGAGTCAACGGAAGAGGACCCAAACCAGAAAATTCACCGGTATTCGAATCCGCAATACATACTAAAAACCCAGAAATTATCGAAGCCTAAAACGGTGCAGATGAAGTTAGAGAGAACGAAAAAATTTTGTAAACATTAGAAGATGATTAGAGAGGAAAAATCTTACCGGCGTGCGTTGATGATGGCTGTTAGCAGGGGAGAAATGGCGAATAGGAAACCCAAACGGTGAGCAGGGGCTGCAGGGAGAGGGAGAGAGAGCCCGGCGATGGAGAAATCCACGACACCAAAAATACGCGAGGCGAGAGAGAGAGAAAATTCCCATTTGAAAATAATAACCACTGAATGCGTGGGGGGTTCGGCGCGAGAAAGGGGGCAACGAACTGGTAACCGTCGGCAGAGCAAAGGAAGGGAAAAATGAGAAAAGAAGAAAGAAAAGAAAGGAAAACGGGAAGAGGGCAACTGATAAGAAACGGTGTCGTTTGGGGCTGGGGTTGAAATGGTTTGGGTCGGGTCCTGGGCCTGGGCAACGGGCTTGGGCCCGGTTCTTACATCCTCCCCCCCTTAAACAAATTTCCGTTCTCGGAAATTGCTACAAGTACTCATAATCCTCATTGAAGAGGTGTGGGTATTTCTCTCGCGTTACAAATGGTATCAGAGCCTATCCCAACCAGAAATGTGGGACTTGAGCCATGCCACCTACATTGGACAAACCCGACGAGGACGTCGGGCATTTAAGGGGGGTAGATTGTAATACCCCATATGAGAATGATAAGATAGGTGGTGTATGAGATCCCACATTGCTTGGGAAGGAGAAGTTCTAGCTCTTTATAAGGTTCCAATGGGGCTTCAATTGTATCATTGACTAGTCCTTTTGGAGTATAGGCCATGTGGTTTGGGCCTTCCATTGGGGCGTTACATCCTATGCCCTCGCATATTTTTTCAAGTCTCCTACTCATGACGAATATCCACTTGAGAATGTTG
Organism: Platycarya strobilacea; assembly: GCA_036898215.1. NCBI lineage: Eukaryota > Viridiplantae > Streptophyta > Magnoliopsida > Fagales > Juglandaceae > Platycarya > Platycarya strobilacea. The sequence goes on along the minus strand of CM072545.1, from coordinate 5,497,460 downwards.
TTTAAAAGAAGAAAAATATTGTAATTATAAAGTGATTGCAAAAATGTAATTGCATAAATTGACTTGGTTTTATAATTTATAAGATTGTAAAATTATTTTTATTATAAATTAGGTATGACGAATTACATGAAATCACGTTAGTTTTTAAAATTATTTGTGTATAATCTATATGTGATTATAGTACTACTCTTGATCACTATGCAAATAGTTGATTTTCTTTTCTTTTCTCTGAAAAAAGAAAAAAGAAAAAGCAAACTATAAAAATCTTAAGAACTTCATGCATATATATATGAACTACATGAATATGCACATAGATTGTAGGAAATATATAATGCGCAGTTTATTTTTAAGATTGTGCACAACAAAGTTCGGCAGTAGTACGATAAAGTACCTCTTGTAATGAATCAGTCGGCTGCCGTCGGCAGTCGCACCTGTCCCACCACTAAAATTATGTGAATGACACTACCACTATTATTTTAAATTCTGCATAGTGACTTGTATAGTAACTTGCATAGTAATTTCAAAACCTATAAATAGGGGATTCAGTTGTAATGAAATTCATAAGAAAATATAGAGAGAGAAAGAAAGTTTCAGTTCTTAAGAGTTCAAGAGAGATTTTCTTATTTCTCTTTTGCAATAGTAGTTCCTTTCTTTAAGTTTCATAACACGTTATCAGCACGAGATTCTACCGATACTGAAACTAGTGGTCTTCTACTTCAAGTAAGTTTTTCAATATATTATTTACAGTCTTTGAGATAAATATTAAAGGTAATATTGCTAAATATTACTTGATAAAATTTTATTTTTATTCTCATGATAATGTGAATATATTTCTTAAATTCACAGATTTATTTTTGTAATATAATGTCAAATATTGAGATTTATTACTATTGACATTTCTGAAAAATGTTATTTATCCAAGATCCTTGATGAGATCTATTTGGATATGATGATGAACTTGAAAGAAACAATCATAGAATAAAATCATGTGTTCCTGAAGGACCGTGCTATGTATCTCATGATGAAAAATCATCTTACTGTGTGAAATGAATTAAGAGAGTGATATAAGCACCAGAAGATGTAATCCTCTCAAAAGATCATTATGATTTATTGCACCTGAAGTTGCAAGATTTTAAGAGTGGTATTGAATATTCTGCACTCTTTAAAATCAGCTTAATATTAAATTTATACAGTGAAAATGTCACTGATGATGATATATAAAAGAAGACATTATTTTTCATACCTCGAATGTGTTCCTGCAGTAGCAATATCGAGAGTGAAAGTTCAACAAATATTGAGCTAAATAATGAGTTTTTGTTACACCACTTACGTCCTATTAATAATATCGAATTTACACAATTCCTAGAAGTGAACGGTGCATCCTTTCAAAGAAATTAAGGGCGTAGACGTGGTAGAAAAATTATAGAAGTGTTGGTCCCAAAAGTGACAACACTAAAGATGATAAAAATATATCGTATCACCAGAAGTGATCCAACTCAGAGAAGGGTAAAGACCCTCAGAATAATTCTTAATAAAAAGATGAAAATGTTTGTCATAGATGTAATATGACTAAACAGTAGTTACGTACCTGTCGTACGGCCAGGCACTTAACTGATTTATATCAAGCTTCTATTAAAGAAAAGAATAAAGTGCATGAAACAAATTTAGTAGAACCATCAGATGATTTATTAGATTCAGTAAATGTAGACGTTACTCATCTTGATATATCTGATTTCTTTAATTATCCTGAAGGTAGTATTGAACACTTAATTGGAGATGGAAGTGTTCCACTCAATTAATGTATTTTCTTTCTATCAGTAATAAAAGTTTTGTATATTTTGTAAAATCATGGATCACATTGATGAGCTTTTTACCTCTGAGTTGAATGATAAAGATATATGTCTGGCTGACAGTGCTACAACTCACACAATTCTCAAAGAAAATAAATATTTTCAAAATCTAACACTAAGTAAAGCCCATGTCCATACCATATCAGGTTCATCGGATTTAATTGAAAGCTCCGGAAGAGCTTATATTGTGTTGCCTAATGGCACCAAATTTTGTATTGATGATGCTCTATTCTCTTCACAATCCAGAAGAAATTTATTGAGTTTCAAAGATATACGTCGTAATGACTACCATATTGAAACGACCAATGAAGGCAGTAAAGAGCATCTTTTTATTACTAAAACAATATCGGGCCAGAAGCTCATATTAGAAAAACTGTCTGCTCTATGTTCTGGATTGTATTATACAAAAATAAGAACAATTGAATCATATGTGGTAATGCACCAGAAGTGCATTGACCCTAAAGTATTTATGACTTGGCATGATCGCCTTGGACATCCGGGTTCTATAATGATGAGACGAATTATTGAAAATTCGCATGGGCATCCCTTAAAGAATCAAAAGATATTTCTACCCAATGAATCTCCGTGCTCTGCATGTTCTCAAGGTAAGTTAATTATTAGACCATCTCCCTCAAAAGTCATTGTTGAATCTCCATCCTTTTTACAAAGGATTCATGGAGATATATGTGGGCCTATTCATCCATCAAATGGACCATTTAGATATTTTATGGTTCTAATTGATGCATCTAGTCGATGGTCACATGTTTGTCTTCTTTCCACTAGAAATGTTGCATTTGCTAGACTTCTTGCTCAGATAATTAAACTACGAGTACAATTTCCTGAGTATCCAATTAAGACCATTCGATTGGATAATGCAGGTAAATTTTCATATCAAATTTTTGATGATTATTGTATGTCAATAGGAATAGATGTTGAACATCCTGTTGTCCATACACACACACAAAACGGTTTAGCTGAGTCTTTGATCAAAATGCTTCAACTAATCGCTAGACCTTTACTTATGAAATCAAGACTACCAGTTTCTGCTTGGGGACATGCTATACTTCATGCAGCATCTCTAATTTATATTAGACCATCTGCATATCATAAATATTCTCCATTACAGCTTGCATTTGTTCAACAACCAAATATTTCTCATCTTCGTACTTTTAGATGTGCTGTATATGTTTCAATTGCACCTCCACAACGTACAAAAATGGGCCCTCAACGTAGACTTGGGATATATGTTGGTTTTAATTCTCCATCTATTATTAGATACCTTGAACCCCTTACAGGGGATATGTTTAAAACACGTTTTGAGAATTGTCATTTTGATGAATCAAATTTTCCGTTAATGGGTAAAGAAAAGTCGGTGCCTGAAGCACAACAAGATATTACTTGGGATAATAAGACCCTGTCTCATTTTGATCCTCCTACAAATGAATGTAAACGGGAAGTTCAAAGGATTATTCATTTGCAAAATGTTGCAAAATCAGTTACCGGATGTATTTACTGACACTAAAGGTGTAGTAAAATCTTATATTCCTGCTGTTAATACTCCAACAAGGATTGAAGTCCCTGAAGGACAAATTGTCAAAGCAGCAATAGGTGAATCTAAAACACGCCTGAAGCGTGGAAGACCTATTGGTGCAAAAGATAAAATTCCATAAGGAAAAAAATACAAAATGAATTTGGTGTTCCTGAAGAACACGTACCCACAATACAGGCCACAAATATAATTGGTGCTCCTAAAGAGCTTAAATATTCTATTCCAGAACCTCCTGAAGAGGAAACTCTTGAAGAGTATAAATCTCCTAAAAAGGGACCTTCTGAAGAGGTGTGTCATGAAATGTTTTCCCCTGAAGAGGAACAGGTACCTGAAAATAATGAGATCTCAATACATTTCATGAAAAATGGAGAAATTCTGGATAGAAATAAAACTGTTATCGACAACATATTTTCATATAAAATGGCCCTTGACATTACCAGAAGTAATGAAGAAAGTGAGTCAAAAAGCGTCGAAGAATGTCGACGTAGAAATGATTAGCCAAAATGGAAAACAGCTATTGAAACTGAATTAAATTCGCTAGCAAAACGAGAAGTATTTGGACCTGTTGTCTAAACACCAAAGGGTGTGATGCCTGTTGGATATAAGTGTGTATTTGTACGAAAACGTAATGAGAAAAATGAAATTGTGTGATATAAAGCACGGCTTGTTGCACAAGGTTTCTTACAGAAACCCGGAATTGATTATGAAGAAACATACTCTCCCGTTATGGATGCAATCACATTTAAATTTTTGATTAGTCTGATTGTTACAAAAGGATTAGAAATGCGGTTGATAGATGTGGTCATTGCATATTTATATGGATCCTTAGACCATGACATATATATGAAAATCCCTGAAGGATATAAGATGCCTGAAGCATCTACAAGTACATCTAGAAATATGTACTCAATCAGACTACAAAGATCTTTATATGGGTTGAAGCAATCCGGACGCATGTGGTATAATCGCTTAAGCGAATATCTATTAAAAGAAGGATTTGAGAATAATCCTATATGCCCATGTGTTTTTATTAAGAAATCAGAATCCGGATTTGTCATTATTGTGGTTTATATTGATGATTTAAATATTGTGGGAACTCCTGAAGAGATCTCAAAAACCGCTATATATTTAAAGAATGGATTTGAAATGAAAGATCTTGGCAAAATAAAACTTTGTCTCGGCCTACAGCTCGAGCACTTGCCAAATGGAATTTTTATTCATCAGTCCATGTACACTGAGAAAGTCCTAAAGCATTTTTATATGGACAAATCTCATCCCCTGAGTACTCCAATGATTGTTCGAACACTTGATGTGAAGAAAGATCCATTCCGTCCTTGTGATGACGATGAAAAAATTCTTGGTCCTGAAGTACCATATCTCAGTGCAATTGGAGTTTTGATATATCTTGCAAATTGCACTCGACCAGATATTACATTCTCAGTTAATCTGCTTGCAAGATATAGTTCTGCACCAACTCAAAGGCATTAGAATGGCATTAAACATGTCCTTCGTTACCTTCATGGTACGGTTGATATGGGATTATTTTATCAACGTGGTTCAAGTCCAGAATTGATTGGGTATGCAGATGCAGGTTATCTTTCAGACCCACACAGAGGTAGATCTCAAACTGGATATTTATTTACTTATGGAGATACTGCTATATCATGGAGATCTGTTAAGCAGACACTATCTGCTACCTCTTCAAATCACTCAGAGATCATTGCTATTCATGAAGCAAGTCGAGAGTGTATTTGGTTGAGATCAGTTATTCAACATATCTAGGAAAAGTGTGGACTTCCCATGATCAATAATAGCCCAACAATCTTATATGAAGATAATACTGCTTGTATCACTCAAATCAGAGGAGGATATATCAAAAGTGACAGAACCAAACATATTTTACTCATGAACTTCAAGAGAAAGGTGAAATTGATGTCAAGCATATACGATCTAGTGATAATCTGGCAGATTTATTCACAAAGGCGTTACCAACTTCCACATTCAAGAAGATTGTGCTTAACATTGGAATGCGAAAACTCAAAAATCTTTTGTCATGCACTTTTCAGGGAGAGTAAATGTGCTGATTGTACTCTTTTTCCTTTGCTGAGGTTTTGTCCCACTGGGTTTTCCTCTGCAAGGTTTTAATGAGGCAATCTTAAAGCACTTGTGGATACATAAGAAGACTGTACTCTTTTTCCTTCGCCATTGGTTTTTCTTCCCACTGGATTTTTACTTGGTAAGGTTTTAATGAGGCAGATTCTTTATGGGTGGTCATTCAGGGAGGAGTGTAATGAATCAGTCGGCTGCCATCGACAGCCGCCCCTGTCCCACCACTAAAATTATGTGAATGACCCCACCACTATTATTTTAAATTCTTCATAGTGAGTAACTTGCATAGTAATTTCAAAGCCTATAAATAGGGGCTTCAGTTGTAATGAAATTCATAAGAAAATATAGAGAGAGAAGGAAAGTTTCAGTTCTTAAGAGTTCAAGAGAGATTTTCTTATTTCTCTTTTGCAATAGTAGTTCCTTTCTTTAAGTTTCATAACACCTCTGTAATTTGTTTAGGAGATCAAATTTCAGAACATCAAGTGCATATCCTTGACGTAATCATGTGGTGCATGTTTTCAAATCGAGAAATGCTACGCGCAGTCGGTTTTGTGTAAACGGCCCGCAGTCGGCTGATGTCAGCTACTGTTAAAGAGAAATGATCACGAGTTTTAAATATAGTAGTATATGACTTTAATAAATAATAATAAGCTGGGAATTTGTTGGTCCATCCATGGATCTTGCTTGATGCATGATGCATTAAGTCCAAGTAATTACTATTGAAGTCGTACGTTGCACATTGCTGCCAAAGCCATCCAAATTAATAAAAGTGTGTGATGGAAAAGATAAACTTGTGGGATTGCAACTTGGGTTGGGCCAACTAAGGTCTAGTGCACCTAAAACCCATACTTTTTTTATGGAAAGCCCAGAATAGAGTATGTTTTACCCACACTAAACATTTGCTTGATATATAAACGAGCTTGAGAGGATAATATAAATTAAGAGTAATATTATGTATAGTCGTGAAGTTATAAATACTATGTAGTTATTTCAAAAAAAAAGTTGAGTTCATTATTAAAAAAATTAAGCTTGCAAGTCCACGATTGTATATATCATTCCTCTATAAATTAGGATGCCGATTAAAAAGTTCACGGATGTTCTAAATAAAATATTAGACTTGCAAAAAAATTATGATAAAAAAGGATTGTAATTTAATTTATTGCATCCAGCTATATTAATTAGTTTGTAAGGAAGTTTTTTGGTTTGTGGTGTAGTATTCGTGGGCATGTTGTAAAGAAAATTACTGAAATTAATATAAGTAACACTTTATTAAATTAAAAGTGTTATAAAACTAAAAAGAAAACTACTACTATTGCAAGAGAAATATAAAAGAAACTCTTGAGAACTGAAACTTTATTTCTCTTTCTATATTTTCTTATAAATTTCATTACAATTGAAGCCCATATTTATAGGCGTTGAAATTACTATGCAAGTTACCATGCAAGTCACTATGCAAGTCACTATGCAGATTTTAAAATAATAGTGGTGGGGTCATTCACATAATTTTAGTGGTGGGACAGGGGGCGGCTGCCGTTTCGTTCCTTCATTACAATTCATAACACTCCCCCTTGAATGACCACCCATAAAGAATCTGCCTCGTTAAAACCTTGCTAAGGAAAAATCCAGTGGGAAGAAAAACCAATGGCAAAGGAAAAAGAGTACAGTCTTTTTATGTATCCACAAGTGTTTTAAGATTACCTCATTAAAACCTTGCAAAGGAAAACCCAGTGGGATAAAACCTTAGCGAAGGAAAAAGAGTACAATCAACACAAGTTTTCAGGACTTTTACTCCCCCTGGAAAGTGCATGACGATAGATTTTTAAGTCTTCACATTTTAATATTCTGTACAATTTTCTTGAATGTCGTAGTTGGTGATGCCTTCGTGAATAAATCACACTTTTCTTGGATATGTTGAGTCATTGATCTCAGCCAAATATACTCTCGACTTGTTTCATGAATTGTAATAATCTCTGAGTGATTTGAAGATGAAAAATAATATCTGGTTGACAAACTTAATAGAAATCTGATATCTGTAGTAATACTTAAACTCCCCCTGATAACATGCGTTAGTGTTTTAAGTAATAAGCAAATATGATTTTAGTATATATAACAAGTTAAAAATTCAAACACAATCTCTAACTAAATAATGCATTAGAGAGAGTATGATAATATTTTCATCTAAAATTTTATTCCCCTCATTCGGCGTTATTAGGAAGAACTTGTTTGTATACGGTGGAAATAACATTGGAAACCATCTATGTATTATAAAAGCTATAAAAGTTTTGAGGTTTAATATTATCAATTCGGCGGAAAATCAAATCCGCTTGACATTGTGGACAAACGAGATCTTGAAGAGATTTGAAGGTTTCGGGTTGTTATTTAAATATAACCAATTTTACCATTGGTTTACTCCAGCAAAAAGATCTCGCATTCCTCATAGATTCAGTTGTTGTTCATCCAGAACGATATTATGTCTGATAGAAATTCTAATGTCCCAGATTTAAATCACGAACTTTTTATACCTCAACCACTTATATTTTCTCCTGAAACTGTAAATACCATGATAGAAGCAGAGATATATCTTTCTAGTAAATCTGATCCTGAAATTGTTGCAGCATCAAGAACTCTCAGTGCTCAATATGCTGCCTCTCTTACAACCATGTCTCAGAGGCTATTGGCGAGAACGAGTGAGGTTGATCATCTTAAAAATCAAATATCTGAGTTGCATCAAACGCTTGCAACTAAAGATAGTAAAAATAAAGATTTAAGACAAGAAAATAAGGAGCTGAAGAAACTTGTAGACTGGTATTCTCATGACCTGAAAATACGAGTAGAAGAGCTGAAGCGAGAAAGAGCACAGATATAAAGTCAACAACAGCAGCTATCGGCAGAGGTTCAGCGTTTACAAGAAAATAGGGATAGCTGTAATTAATCTCGTTGGCTTTTGGAATTATGCATCCAGCATATCTTGTAAAGTGAGATTTGAAGAGATGATGATTTGTCTTGTTCTTATTTCCATTTCTATAAGAACCGTCTTTAGTTTCATTTAGTACGTATCAAATCTTCTTCTCATATCTATAATTCATCTGTATTTGTATTCTTATTCTATAAATTTTCAATGGCTCATCAATTTCCTTTTACTATTTCTCACGATCAACATATGAGGTATCCTTCGCCTCAATTACAAGTTGTTCCTGCATCTTCCGCAGGTGCCATGTTGCAGCAAGCAAATGATCTGGCTAATAAGTCAGATCGTGAAGCTGTTTATGAGCTGGGGACTCTTGGCACCCGATATTCCTCCTCTATTGTTGGATTTTCTAACCGATTACAATCCGATTGAGGAGCTTAACGAGAAGGTTTCTGTACTTCAACGACTCGTTCAAGAGTCTGACAGAAAAATTACAGACTTAAAACAGGAGAATAAGGATTTAAAATCATTACTTGCCTCTTCATTTCTACTGCCTAATCCTTTAGATAAGGATGGTATGTTGCTTTATGAAGAGCAAATGCATTTGAGAAATGAGGCTAGAAGTCTCAAATTCTTGTAACTCATCTATGAATTGAATAATAAGATTTTTCCTTTTCAAATGCATTCCTTGAATTTATAACAACCCTTGTAATCTTTTCAAGAATTCTAACAAGGTAAATTATCAACGTAAATTGCAATAATGGCAAATCCGAATTTTGATAAAACACATGGACATATAGGATTATTCTTAAATCCTTCTTTCAATAGATACTCGTTGATTCAATTATACAACGTGCGTTCGGATTGCTTTAACCCATATAAAGATGTTTGAAGTTTTATAAAGTACATACTCCTAAATGTACTTGGATTAGATGCTTCAAGTATCGTATATCTTTATATATGTAATGATATAATGATCCTTATAAATATGTAGGGACCACATTCATTAACTGCATATCTAATCTTTTTGTAATAACAAAATCGATTAAAAATATGAATGTGATTGTATTCATAACAAGAAAATAGGTTTCCTCATAATTGCTCTAGGGTTTCTACAGGAAACCTTATGCGACAAATTATACCGCACAATTTCATTTCGTATTACGTTTTCATATAAATACTCATTTATATCTGACAAATATTACACCCTTTAGTGTTTGGACAACAGGTTCAAATACATCTCGCTTCACTAGCGAGTTTAATTCAGTTTTAATAACTGCTTTCCATTTTGGCCAATCATTTTCTACGTCGACATTCTTCGACGGTTTTTGGCTCACTTTCTTCATTACTTTTGGTAATGTCAAGTGTTATCATATATGTTGTCGACAACAGTTTTATTTCTATCCATAAATTTTCCAGTACTCATGAAATGTATTGAGATCTCATTGTTCCTCTCCAGGGGAAAACATTTCATGAAACACCTCTACAGGAGGTTCCTCTTTAGGAGGTTTATACTCTTCAGGAATTATACTTTTCAGGAGTTACATCTTCAGGAGGGTTTCTCTTCAGAAGGATTATATTTTATACAGAAAATACGGTTTCTTCATGAGCACCGATTTTTATTTTTCTTGTGCACCAATAGCTCTTCAAAGCTTCAGGTGTATCTTAGACTCATTTATTGCTGTTTTAACAACTCGTCCTTTAGGGACTTCAATTCTTGCTTAAGCATTAACAGTAGTAATATATGATTTTACAACACCTTTAGTGTCAGTAAATACATCATATAATTGATTTGCAACACTTTGTAGATAGATAATCCTCTGAACTTCTGGTTCACATTTATTTGTAAGAGAATCAAATTTAAACAGGGTTTTATTATCCCAAGTAATTTCTTGTCGTGCTTCGGGCATCGATATTTCATTATTTCAAAACATGATGAAATATTAATAAGCTTATATATAAAAACTTAGTATAAGTAAATCAAGTGCTTGGCCGTACAACAGGTACGTGACTACTGTTTAGTCATATTACATCTATGACAAACATTTTCATCTTTTATGAAGAATTATTCTGAGGGCTTTTATCCTTCTCTGAGTTGGATCACTTCTGGTGATACGATATATTTTTATCATCTTTAGTGTTGTCGCTTTTGGGACCAACACTTCTATAATTTTTCTACCACGTCTACGTCCTTAATTCCTTTGAAATGATGCTCTGTTCACTTCTGGAAATTATGTAAATTTGATATCATTAATAGGGCGTAACTGGTGTAATAAAAACTCATTATTTAGCTCAATCACTGGAAGACAAAACACAAGTTCAGAATATTTGTTGAACTTTCACTCTCGATATTCCTACTGCAGGAGCACATTCGAGGTATGAAAAATAATGTCTTCTTTTATATATCATCATCAGTGACATTTTCACTGCATAATTTTAATATTGAGCTAATTTTAAAGAGTGCAGAATATTCAATACCACTCTTAAAATCTTGCAACTTCAGGTGCAATAAATCATAATGATCTTTTGAGAGGATTACATCTTCTGGTGCGTATATCACTCTCTTAATTCATTTCACACAGTAAGATGATTTTTCATCATGAGATACACAACACGGTCCTTCAGGGACACATGATTTTCTTCTATGACTGTATCTTTTAAGTTCATCATCATATCCAAATAGATCTCATCAAGGATCTGGATAAATAACATTTTTCAGAAATGTCAATAGTAATAAATCTCAATATTTGACATTATATTACAAAAATAAATCTGTAAATTTAAGAAATATATTCACATTATCATGAGAATGAAAATAAAATTTTATCAAGTAATATTCAGAAATATTACCTTTAATATTTATCTCAAGGACTGCAAATAATATATTGAAAAATTTACTTAAAGTAGAAGACCACTAGTTTCAGTATCGGTAGAACCTCGTGCTGATAACGTGTTATAAAACTAAAAAGAAAACTACTACTATTGCAAGAGAAATATAAAAGAAACTCTTGAGAACTGAAACTTTCTTTCTCTCTCTATATTTTCTTATGAATTTCATTACAACTGAAACCCATATTTATAGGCGTTGAAATTACTATACAAGTCACTATATAAGTCACTATGTAAATTTTAAAATAATAGTGATGAAGTCATTCACATAATTTTAATGATGACATAGGAGGCGGTTGCCGTTTCGTTCGTTCATTATAATCCATAACAAAAAGTATACACTAGTGAGTTGTAATGGCAACTAGCTAGCCATTACTTTATATATTCTGAAGTGTTTGAATCTAGAATTGTATCCGATATTATTCTGACTGCGAAAAAAATCAAGGCCAGAATAAATATAATAAGAAAACAGTCATTCCCGAATAAAGTGGACAAAAATAAGAGAACTCATTCCCGAATCCTCTTGCAAAATACGATGATTTGGTGAAATCCATCGGCTCGTGGGGCAAGTCAATTGTGTCAGCTGGCAAGAGGACAGACAGGACTAGGTTGATGTATATCTACCCAATGGTAAAGAATGTGGTTGCAGGCCCCGTCAAATTTTTCAGTACGTACGCCGAAAGAATGATCGGTGCCATGGTGATTACTCCGAATGTCGGCCCCAACCTCCAACCTATACCAGCTCGGCACTTGCAAGCAAAACTCGAACACAAATCAGAGCACCCAACGATGGTAAAAAGTGGAACAACCTACGTGGGGCTCCACGCACAACATCAACCAACAAGACAACAACTAAGCGTGGACAATAATTGTCAACTCCTTTTCAAGCTTTTCATGCCCACCAACCGTTTGATGTAGCGGTTGTAATCCGTTGTAATATATCTTCCTGGTCTCCGTCGTCGTTCTAAATGCATGGAACTATATGGAAGGAAGGCATTCGAGTCTTCTTTCTTTCGACAGCCGTATACATGAAGCCAAGGATGCCAAGACAAGCTTCACCTACTAATGACTCGTGTACTACAAGTCTACGGACCATTGACCAGGTTGTATGCCATTGCCTTTGCATATTTATGTATATCAAAGTAGGAACTCAATCATTCATTGTTGCAAACCATTTTTAGAAGATAACTATTACATATAGATATAAAGAAATTATACAAAGTTACTACAAGAAAAATAATCAGATATAACCAATTTGATATATCTAAAAAGAGCATTTAGATATTTTCGCCTCTTTTAAATACATCAGATTAGTTATATATGACCATTTTTTTTTATAGTGAGTAAATTCAAAAATTGATATCTTCATTGAATTCGTTAGATCTAATTTATAATAAAAATAATTTTGTAATTTAACGTACTTCATCAATCCATATCAGTTTATGAATTTATTTTTATATAATTTCTTTATGACTATAAAATGTCTTCCTTTTCAGAATAAAATACTGTTGCTTAACTATATATCCTCTACAATTGTCTGAAATCCTAAATCAAGACAATAATGGAATGTCACATCTCATCTTAAATGCATATATATAGGGAGATGCTGGAGACCGATCCCCTACAAAAATTCTGACGGGCATCGAGGGCGACACCATTATTTCAAACTCATTTCAAATTTAAGACTGCGTGGGATAAGGGTTGATGGGGCGCCGGTTCTAATAGTATAAACGGTGTTGTCCACGGTGACCAGCGATGGCTCCGTCTGGACTGAGACCGAATGCCTCTCTATCCTTCATACAAAATCATCTTCATTTTATTTTTTTATTGTATTTTTTATTGTATTTTTTTTATTTTATTTTTTATTATATTTTTTATTATATTTTCTAAATTTTCTTTTTTTATTATATTATCTAAAAAATTTTATTATATTTTTTTCATTTTATTATTGGGACTGTTTTTAATAGGAGATGAGTCTGACCGATCTCCAAATTTTCTTATATATATATATATATATAGCTTAACGAGAAGTATATATGTTGAGCATTGTTTTGTATAGTATACCAAAAATCCGACCCTATGTGACTTGTCATAGTATGATTAATGATTGGGATGTTTTGATGCTATCCAATTTTGTATTATTAAGGACGTTTATGATAAATATATATCTTGCTATTTTAATTTGTAAGCACATCATGGAGGCCGGTTTGAGCGGCAATTCTTGAGAAAATTTATAGATATTCATTCACTTTTAATGAAGGATATCTTTCAAGTGTTACTATATATTTTTAAATATTCAAGCAAAATCATGCATATTGTAGTTTAAACTTTTCATTTGTGAATCATGTTAATGTACAGATATTGTTCCCGAATATCAACAATAAGGATGGCACTGTTAATAGGTAGGCAATCTCCTTAATTTCAAGATTATCAATGAAAGGTCGAGAGAGCTTCCCTCAAGTACTCACAATAATCCACAGCAATAGTGGGTGATGATCATTCTCCAGATTTTAGACCTTCCGATTCAACTTTCAGGATGTTTAATGCTCTTAAAAGTTAAATGGTATGGTTGATATTCTTGGTTGCCGGCTATCGTAATTAATGGCATCCCACTGGCCGAGGTAGAATGCATCCCCAAACTTTTGGCTATCCAAATGAGATTGTTAGCTTGTTCTGCATGCCAAAAACACTATAAAAGATTATTTATTTATAATCAGTTAATTTTAATAAAATAATTATTTGTAGACAAAATTAATTTAAAATAATTTTTTCATCGCAATTAATTGATTACAAAAATTAATTTTTCTAGTGGTGAAAGAAGGAAGATGATAGAACGTTTTATTCAAATTATATAGCACATTTTTATTTAGAAAGAAATTGCAATTTGCAGACCCAATTTGTCACCTATTTCTCAACTTGCATGCTAAATGTTACTAATCCAATAAGTTGCGATCCGTAGAAAAAACCTATCAATTCAGCTTTTTGTAATTACGAGTGCATATGGCCATTATTTTTTAGTTTGAGCTGGGTCATGTAAAATTTAAGAGCATGCATGTAGAAAGATATGTGGACCTTAGTCTCTTTATTGTTGAACTTGTCCACTAATAAATGTTAAGATTATATAATATAGAAAATAAAAGTATAAGATTTACAAAAAGATTTTATAAAAATAAATTTAGAAATTAACGTGGGTTTATGTAATTAGTTAAGTTTATATTACAGTAAAAAGAATTTTACAAGTTGGTATACCACATCAAATTATATTAGTTTTTTTATCTACTTGCATGAGATATCTTGGTGGATGAATTCTCTTGTAGAAAATCTCAGAACTAAGATAATTTATTAATGTCACGCCTTAAAAGAGAGGCAAGCTACATTCAAGCCAAATGTTTTGGTTTAGATATTGAGGTGATCTTAGGTCGATCTATAAATAATAAAAAGATAATAATAAATAGTTGTAAAGAATAGTGAATAATTTGTGAAAAAAAATATTTTAATTACAAAGAGATTATATAAAAATAATCTTACAAATTAATCTGATTTGATGTAATTCGTTAAATTATAAAATTATTTTTATTATAAAATAGATATAAGAAATTAGATAAAATTATATTAATTAATTTATAAAATTATTTTATGTAATGCATTTATAGATGTAGCTATACTTATTTGTAAATAATAATGAAGTATATTTGTGAAATGAGCTAAATAACTAAATATATTATATGTCTTAAGAAATTATGGTATATTGCATCCGAAATATTTTTTTTAATTAATTAATTTATTAATCGGACTTCGTAACTTGAAGCAGAAAGTGGCTTTAAGGAGAGTGAAATGTGAACAACAAAATGTCCATAGATCCTAGATAGTAGATAAGATGCAGATCGGTGCAAATCATGTGGTCCACTTAATAAAGAAATGGCTCCATTCCACATGGGTTGATCATTTGAAAACGAACCAGAAACCTGATATTACTCCTACTCCTACTCCTACTAATAAATTAATAAACACTAAAGCTTTACAATCTGTTATTGAAGTTCTGAGCTAAAGAATACTCATAGATAAGAGGATGCATGCATCAGCATTAATATTTTATACATATATATATATACAAGTTTTAAATGAATAAATTTTACTTTTTTTTTATTTATTAGAATCTACAAATTTTATAAGAAAAATGTAAGAAAACAGTCAAAGGAAAAATATATATATATATGTAAAAAAAGTGTACAAGTGTACAGTAATATCGTAACTGCTGCCAATCACCTTTTTTATAAAAGAAAAAAGGTTTGTAGATTTAAGATTTGTATCTAGTATTATTTTATATATATATAATATTTATATAAACAAAAAAAAAAATTCTCTACAGTTTTTAGTCGAACCCTAAAATTTTTTAATGAAAAAAAGATATATATATATATATATATAAACTACTAAGATAATTATATATATTATAAAGTACATTATATATTTATCTATCTCTACATTCTATTGATAACTCAAGAAAAATATAAAATTATAAATAATAAACCTGTTAGGGTATAATTACAGATTACTCATAAGCTTCACAGACAAAAAAAAAATATATATATATATATATATTAGTCATAAGTGCATGTTCTCATGCCACTCGGGAGTGGATAGAGAAAGAAATAGGAAAAAGAAAAAAAGGACTTTTTGAGCTAAAGCACGTGTAGGTGTGACACCTGCTGGGTCCAATCTGACATTGGTACTCTCCACCATAAATGTTGCCCTCACATGCCTTACTTTGACCCACACTTTGGGGCCAGAGCTCCTCCCTCCTTTTTTATTTTATTTTATTTTATTTTATTATTTATTATTTTATTTTTTGCATTTAATATATAATTTGAAGTTTTAATTTTAATTCATCTATTAAATATAATGATGCTTGAATTTAGTTTTAAGAAAATATCTATATTTTCGAGAGAGATAAAAAAAAAAAACATAATATCTAAAATATGAAATTATGAAACTAAATAAAGATAGAATTAAATTAAAAATAAAATTAAAAGGAGAAAGGCCAGACATGACCCTTTTATGTCGTCTATTATTTGTCCCTTAAAAACCAATGTGTCTTTCCCAAAATCAATCAGCCGGATTTGCAAAATCTATAATCAAGACATCTTACCAACTAATCTTTTCATTTTCTCGTTGAGTTTAATCCTTTCCTGATAGGGATTGATCATTCAGTCTTGGCACTCATTTTGAACTTCCTATTTCTCAAAGACTTTTGAAAATTGTCTCTTCTTTTTATAGTTTTAAAAAATACCAACCGCTGAAATAAAAAATAATAATAATAAGTAAATATACTAATATATCACACTATATATAATATATATATAGTATAAAGTAAATATCCTTTCCTGATATGGATTGATAATTCTTAATTAATACTATATAATATATCACACTATAAAGTATATAGTGTTTGTTGGCCCACCAAACCTACAATTATTATTTTGTAATACCCAGTAGGATTTAATTAAGGCACATTTTTTTTTTATCATTTTTGTGATATATATAACTATAACTATCTTAAATAATATATTTTGTCTAATTATAAGTGTTAAGGATTAATTAACTATGAATGAGAAGATAAAATTTGACTCATTGTATACTCTTTTTATATATATATATATATATATAGTATAATAGTGTGTTGGACTTCTAGAAGGATTCGTTGTAGTGTTTTTGTCGATTTTGAATGAGGTTTGAGCTTGGACTAATTGTTGCAACCCCGCTTACTAGGATTTACTTATATATTGTATTAAATTTTATAAGGTTGTTGCTATATATTTTTATTATCATTTAACATAAAATATTATATGATTTTATAAACGTAAACATGTTATCGATTCATATTAATTCTGTGTGTTGTAAAGTTATAATTTTTTGGATATATCTAAGAGGTCTGTTAGTCTATCCTTCAAATGCCTTGTTAGTATTAATTTTTTTTAATTTTTTTTAATTTTTTTAAATATCTTAAATACTTTAAAAAATAAAAAAAATCTATAATATTATTAAATAATATTTTCAAAAAAATAAAAAAGTGAGAGCAAACACAAAACTAGATCTCTATTAAACTCACTATCAATTTTCTTTTTTGTTTCCCCCCTTCCCTAATAAATTGCAGTATATCAAAATAAGTATTTAGGATGTTACTTCTATGATTTATTATTTAACAACGGAGACTCTGTTTTTCTCGAAAAGATCAATTAATATCAAGTTAATTTTTCTTCGAGTATTTATTAGTCAATAAATACACGAAAGAAACCAAAATTAAAGATGCTGATTGCCACGTGTAGCAACTTATTTGGAACAGTATGAGTAGATTAGACCCTAGATTTTCTCAAATTAATCTAATCCAATTAAAAAAAAAAAAAAAAAAAGGTGGGGGGCCTTGGATCCGTTTTTTAAGGGGGGAGAGAAACTCTTTAGGAGGGTCTCTGCGTTAATCCAAAGGAAGAAACTGGGGTCCTCCGGTGTTGGTGGTAGTGTTCGTCTTCGCGGCGGTGCTTGAGCCAGAGCTGGAGGTTCTTGTGGTTGTGGCGTGGGCGGGGACTACGACGCAACAAGTGCCACGCACTACGCAGGGGCGGTCGCGATTAGGGGCTTCACCCTGACGGAGCCTCCTCCATTTCTCTCTCCCTCTCTGACCCTGATTTCTAACTGGTTTCTCTAAATGATATTTGTGAAATGAAGTTTCTGGATTTTTGAGCTGGTTCGGGCTCCGATCCGTATGTTTTGTTGTTTGGAGTAGCTGGACGTACAGGTTGGTTGTCCCGCGATTATTTGGATCTACATTTTATGTTATTCGCTGGGATTATAAAGTTTTACTCATTTTATTCATCAACGATTTTGTTTTTCACATATTTTAATCAAATCTTTAGGAGTTGATAGATTTCACTAATATTTCTTCTTTCTTCTTGGTTTGTTCTTTAACCAAGTTTTGAGAATTTTAACGGGTTTGGGACGTTACGTTTGGATCCCTGTATTGCATTCTGAAACTTGTGCGATATCTGTGAAATTTATGGCAGATTGGGACAAAAACAAAAAGCTTTGATTTTGGGTTTGAGAATTAAATTTGGAAAAAAACGGCATTTTTTTTTTTCCCGTCAGTAATTTACCTAACGGTGTTTATATTTTGTATTTTAGTTAATTTAGCGGTTTAATTACGCTTAAAACCCTACACATGTGTGCTATTGCTCAGATTTTGAAAGTAAACTATACTTGAATTTATACGCAGAACATTAAAGAGAGGAAAAAAAAATGAACAGAAAACTGATAACATTGTAAAGCTATGATTTTTTTTTTTTTTTTTTAAATTTCAAAGTTTCTCAAATGGGTTTAGCTGGTTTACAGGTTTTTGCTACATCTTCTATTGTTCTTTTCGGTTTGCCGTGGAAGAGTGAAGGGATTGATATGATACATTAAGATGTCCCTTAAAAGCATTGTACGTGAGTTGTGGGAGTTAAAGGATGGAATGGGGAGCATGTCAAGGCGGGGAGGGGAAAGAAAGCATTGGCATAGAAAGAGAACGTCACATATTGCTCCTGATCAAGCACCACCACCCTCATCCGAAGTAATTCAGGAGGGCCGGTGGTCGAATTTACCGCCAGAGTTGCTCTTGGACATAATCCAAAGGGTAGAAGAGAGTGAGACATCCTGGCCTGCTCGGGCTGTCGTTGTCTTTTGTGCTTCTGTTTGCAAGTCATGGAGGACAATTACTAGGGAGATTGTCCAAACTCCCGAGCAATGCGGAAGGCTCACATTTCCTATCTCATTGAAGCAGGTAGCACTATATTGTTTTTCATTTTTTTTTTCTTTTGCTTTCTTAATGTGAAGTTTATCGTTTTATCATTCCGATTGATCTTTTGGTGCTTATGAATAGCCGGGGCCTCGCGAGTCTCCAATACAGTGCTTTATCAGGAGGGACAGAGCCACTTCGACATATTGTTTATACTACGGTCTGGTGCCTTGTGAGTAGAATTCGCTGTTTATTTCTTGATAAATTTGAACTTATGAACCTTTGCATTATTGCTTGAGAATGTTGAAATGTATTTTTTCTGGCGTTGATATCTTGAATTTTTAGATTACAATGCCTGGAGGAGATGTATGCATAAAACGATGTATAATCTTTTTTCGAATTATTCGGTAGGGAAACTTAATATAGCGCACTCTATCTATGAGGTTTTTTCTTCTTCTTTGAGAATTTCATTAGTCTAAAACTATCGGCTTGTTTGAGTATGATTAGTTGGATAAGTTGGTAGAATAAAAAATGTATCAGTTCATGAATGGTTCTCACATGTGATTTTATTAAATGGACAGCCGAAGATGAGAGTGATAAATTGTTGTTAGCAGCCAAAAAGATTAGAAGGGCAACAAGCACGGATTTTGTTGTATCATTGGTTGCAGATGATTTTTCTCGGGCAAGCAGTACATATGTTGGAAAATTGAGGCAAGTCTTAATTAGCTATTACACTTGCTACCTTTCCCTCCCTTCTTCATTCCTTTCCCCCAAAATTTATTGACAATTATTTTTTTCAGGTCTAATTTCTTGGGTACAAAGTTCACCATATATGACAGCCAACCTCCATGCGAATCCACGGTTCAACTAAATAGTCGATCCAGTCGTAGATTTCATTCTAAGCAGGTGTCTCCAAGAGTTCCAGCATGTAACTACAGCATAGGTACAGTCTCCTACGAGCTCAATGTTCTTCGAACAAGAGGTCCAAGGAGAATGCATTGTGTCATGCAGTCCATACCGGTCTCTTCTATTGAGGAGGGAGGAACAGCTCCAACACCAACATCATTCCCAAACTCCTTTGATCAGAAGCAGTTTTCTCCTCGTCTAGGTCCAAAAGGAAAAGATACGGTCATAGATTTCAGCTCAATGAGCCTCTCAGAGTCACCATCAATATCGATCCCGAGCTCAGTAGAGCCACTGGTTCTTAAAAACAAGGCTCCTAGATGGCATGAACAGCTGCAGTGCTGGTGCTTGAATTTCAGAGGGCGTGTTACTGTGGCTTCTGTCAAGAATTTCCAGCTTGTGGCATCTGTTGGTACATCCCACAATGTTTCAGCTGCAGAGCAAGAAAAGGTAATCTTACAGTTTGGAAAGATTGGAATGGATATCTTCACCATGGATTATCGCTACCCACTCTCTGCCTTCCAAGCCTTTGCTGTCTGCTTGAGCAGCTTTGATACTAAACCGGCCTGTGAATGAAACCCATGTTGATTGGAGATCGTGTTCTCCAATTTGCTGATTTTCTTCTCAAAATTTTGGGAATATATATAAATATGATCTTCCTGGAAATTCATCATGCATGGCCATTCACAACCGAGAGAATCTTGTGCAGCCAGTGGTTTCCCTTTCTTTTCGACTTTTATGTTGTTCCATAACTAAGCACTTGCTGAAATTAATTTTAAAAAATAAGTTAGTGAATTATATCTCCAGAGTCTAGTGGTTTGATTAAATTTTTATGGATCTTCTTTTATTTTGTTTTTTGTCTTTTCTTTTCTTGGGTCACTCCTGGTTCCAATCCTGGTGGATTTTGGAATCATATTAACACGTGGTTCTGCATCTAGTTTCACCTCCAGGATAATTTCTTTGGTGTCTCAACCATCTGTTATGGGATCTTTCCTAACCAGTAACCACTATTTATAAGGCAAGAAACACACCATCATTTCCTTGGATTATGGTTTCTGTAAATTTTCCTTCGCTTCTCTTAGCAATTGTTGGTTTCCCGTTTTGGCGAAGTAACGACCTTGAGAGATATATCGATCTAGATTATGTAATCTCTGAATTCCCTTGGAATATTTTATTACAAAAGAGAGAACTTTTTTAATAAATGGTGACGTTGTTGTCTCACATTATTTTTCATTTTTGTAGTTTTTATAAATCTCTTTCTTCAGAAAACAAATGGCAAACAAACGCGGCTCATGTGGAGTAAAAATGGTGCGTTCTGGACAGCCCCCGCAATTCATTTCATCATCCTTACTTTCATTTTTTTTTTTTTAATTTTCCTCTTTCTCCCCCTCCTCCCTCCTCTCTCGATTTCATCTTCCTTTCTCTTTTGTTTCTCCCTTCTTATTTTTGAGAAATGAAAATCCGTCTTTGTGGATTATACTTGAAAATCTAAAAGAGAATAAGTTCAGAAATATACTATATTTCTTAGTTGTAGAGGAAATAGAAATCCAAAAGAGGGAATCCGAATAGCCCTAGAAAAATGGAATCAGATCTATATCTATATATATATATATATATATATATATAGATACGAAGGCAAACAAAAAGAAGGCAAGGAAACAAAAAAAAAATGCCTCTCGTTTTGACTTCGGGAACCCTCCCAATCACTATTGACATTGAATGAATTCTTGAGACATGATTGAGTTGTTTGGAGTCATGTGCAGCATAATTTTGAATTTCGTTCTGTTTTAATTAGAATATTTCGTTTCAGTATTTCAATTAGTGCACTATACCTCTTTGTTTTGTTTCGGTCTAAATTTTGGCTCCTTCTAGTCATTTCGGTCGAATTCTGGTCCGAATTCCGGCCATTTCAGTTCTTATTCCAGTTTTGATTATTTTTATAATTTTTTTTTGTTTGAATACTTTTTTTTAATTTTATATTTAGATGGTATTTAATTATTTTTAGAATATAAAATATATTTATATACACTGTAATATTAAATACGTCTTTTTTTAAATATCATTATTTTTTAATATTTTATCTATTTATTTATTTTTGTATCTCAACTAAAGTTTGTATTTTTTTCAACTTATAATCATTTTATAAATCTTCAATTCTTCTAATATGTATACATATACATGATATACACTTACATATGTCTTTATTCTTTTAGTTATTAGTTTATTTATACATATATTTATTTATTATAATATATAATTAATCTCGAAACGGCACATCAAAACAGATTGGTATCAAAATATTTCATTTCTGTGCCTCAACCGAAATAGTCATCGAAACAGAATTTAAAACTTTAATGTGTAGCCCGAGATTTCTTGTAGAAAGATGATCTAAATGTAGACCGAGTGAAAGAATGCGTGAAAAGCAAACTTGAATATACAATGGCAAATTTTGCCGCATTTTTTGAGTCTGGATGACATTTTCTTGGAAAAGTGATAGAAAAAAAAAATTCCTTTTCTGGTACTTGCTAGTAGATTTTGATCTTATTTTTTTTTAAAAGTTAAGAGAGATGGGAGAGGAGGTGTGAAAACTTGGAGAAGTCTGAAACATAAGATGATTTGAGGGGATTGTTCATTACGCACCGTTTTATGTCGTTTGTATGGGATGACTGTCCCTATCATTTTTGAAATATAAGATGAAATAAAAGTTAGGTTTATTATGGCGTAGTCTACAAGTAAAGAAAAAACTAAATTTGGAATTTAATAAATGAAAAAAATAGGTTAATTTTAAAATAACTGAAAGATCAGTGCACGAAATCCACAGCTAAAATCTTCCATTCTTCAACTATTAGAGTAAACCAGACTATCTTTAGACAATAAAAGCAACCAAATGCAAAAAACTCAATTAAGAAAATAAAAAACAAATTCGGCACTTAAACCAAATAACACAAACGCGAAACAAAAATGTTGGAAGAATTAGCAAAAAAAATAAAAGAAGAAGAAGAAGAAAAAATGGGTGGGTTTCATGCGTCAGTCTAGGTAGGAGCTGTGGGCTACGTGTCAAGGGGAGGAGGAAAGGTTGATCTTGGGATGGCCGTGCTGATTGACGATAGCTATAGTGGCTGTTTACGATGGCATATGGCTGCGCGAAGGGAGGAATCCGTGTGAAACCCATTTCAGATTGTGCTCGTGTGCGACTAACGGAGGGGCTTCGATGGTGGGAGGTGCTCGCCAGATCACAAAGAAGCTACCGGAGGTGACGGTGAGACTGGATGGCCAGCGGTGAGGCACAATTGTGGGTTACTTGGAGGAGAAGCCAAAGGAAAGATTATTGGGGTGTTGTCGTGAAGAGGAGATGAAAGGAAATTATGGCCTTTAACAAGCCCGGACGCAGAGGGTAGAAGTGGAATACAAAAAGTTAAACAAATTAAACTATTTATTACTGTTCATTAGACGGTAGAGGCTTTTTAAGTATAAAAAGAAGGCAAAGAAAAAAAAAAACCTCTCGTTTTGATTTCAGGAATCCTCTCAATCACTATTGATATTGAATGAACTCTGACATGATTGAGTTGCTTGGCGTTATGGGTAGCCCAAGATTTCTTGTAGGAAGATGATTTAAATGCAGACCGAGTGAAAGAATGCGTGAAAAACAAACTTGAATATACAATGACAAATTTTGCCGCATTTTTTGAGTCTGGATGACATTTTCTTGAAAAAGTGATAGAAAAAACAATTCCTTTTCTGGTACTTGCTAGTAGATTTTGATCTTATTTTTTTTTAAAAGTTAAGAGAGATGGGAGAGGAGGTGTGAAAACTTGGAGAAGTCTGAAACATAAGATGATTTGAGGGGATTGTTCATTACGCACCGTTTTATGTCGTTTGTATGGGATGACTGTCCCTATCATTTTTGAAATATAAGATGAAATAAAAGTTAGGTTTATTATGGCGTAGTCTACAAGTAAAGAAAAAACTAAATTTGGAATTTAATAAATGAAAAAAATAGGTTAATTTTAAAATAACTGAAAGATCAGTGCACGAAATCCACAGCTAAAATCTTCCATTCTTCAACTATTAGAGTAAACCAGACTATCTTTAGACAATAAAAGCAACCAAATGCAAAAAACTCAATTAAGAAAATAAAAAACAAATTCGGCACTTAAACCAAATAACACAAACGCGAAACAAAAATGTTGGAAGAATTAGCAAAAAAAATAAAAGAAGAAGAAGAAGAAAAAATGGGTGGGTTTCATGCGTCAGTCTAGGTAGGAGCTGTGGGCTACGTGTCAAGGGGAGGAGGAAAGGTTGATCTTGGGATGGCCGTGCTGATTGACGATAGCTATAGTGGCTGTTTACGATGGCATATGGCTGCGCGAAGGGAGGAATCCGTGTGAAACCCATTTCAGATTGTGCTCGTGTGCGACTAACGGAGGGGCTTCGATGGTGGGAGGTGCTCGCCAGATCACAAAGAAGCTACCGGAGGTGACGGTGAGACTGGATGGCCAGCGGTGAGGCACAATTGTGGGTTACTTGGAGGAGAAGCCAAAGGAAAGATTATTGGGGTGTTGTCGTGAAGAGGAGATGAAAGGAAATTATGGCCTTTAACAAGCCCGGACGCAGAGGGTAGAAGTGGAATACAAAAAGTTAAACAAATTAAACTATTTATTACTGTTCATTAGACGGTAGAGGCTTTTTAAGTATAAAAAGAAGGCAAAGAAAAAAAAATACCTCTCGTTTTGATTTCAGGAATCCTCTCAATCACTATTGATATTGAATGAACTCTGACATGATTGAGTTGCTTGGCGTTATGGGTAGCCCAAGATTTCTTGTAGGAAGATGATTTAAATGCAGACCGAGTGAAAGAATGCGTGAAAAACAAACTTGAATATACAATGACAAATTTTGCCGCATTTTTTGAGTCTGGATGACATTTTCTTGAAAAAGTGATAGAAAAAACAATTCCTTTTCTGGTACTTGCTAGTAGATTTTGATCTTAATTTTTTTTAAAAGTTAAGAGAGATGAGAGAGGAGGTGTGAAAACTTGGAGAAGTCTGAAACACGAGATGATTTGAGGGGATTGTTCATTACGTACCGTTTTTATTCCAGGTAAGCAGCGTTTGAATGCCGTTTGTATGGGATGACTGTCCCTATCATTTTTGAAATATAAGATGAAATAAAAGTTAGATTTAGTATGGTGTAATCTACAAGTAAAGAAAAACTAATTTTGGAATTTAATAAATGAAAAAAAAATAGGTTAATTTTAAAGTAGTTTTAGACTTTTAGCATATGCAATTCTATGCTAATTTTCCTAGTACAACTTCCTAAAATCGAATTATTTTAGATCTTCCTATTGTACTTGTATGCATGTAATGATTACTGTTTTATGGGTGGTGTTACTGTGATCGCTGCAGCATACAGCCAAGCATTTATTATTATTATTATCTTTTTATCATTTTTAAAATATTTTTTAAAATATAAAAAAATAAAAAAATATTAATAATTATTTATTTAAATTATTTAATCAAAAAATTAAAATATAAGAGGTATTAAAATGGATGGACATATTAGCATTTTTCTTGTTTTATTACTTGTATGTAATCATTGGGCCAAAGCATCGGGCCCTTTTTTATTTAACCTAAGGTCCCCATCCAACCAAACGTGGTCTCGGCAAACATTGTCTCGGTTAATCAGTATTTCTTTTATAATTTCCCTTGAGAAACAAGCAACTTACATGATTCCTGGACTTACGTCACGACTGATACTATTATTTCTCTTTTATAATTTGTATATGGAGGAGTAAGATGGGAACCTATCGACCTTAAATCCCTTTAAGCATGTAAGAATACCAATATGAGAAAACACTACAAAGATTTGCATTACTAAGTGACGTTTATGTTACAGAAGAGATAGTCAACTCAGCGTGTAAGACGAAAAGATAAACAAAAAACAAAAAAAATGAAAATTTATATTATTTTGTCAAGTTAATTGCATGGAATATCGTAGCAAATATATGAACAATTGATAACTAAAGCTAACAAAAGCTGCACCTTCACAACCGGTATTAGATCCCAAAAACCCATCTACCCACTAACTATACAGAGGGAAGTCATTCCTCCATTCACATATAAACAAACAAAAAAATATCTACAGTCTAGGAGAGAAAAAAAAAAACAAAAAACGAAGAATCTACAAAGCAAGATATTTCAAATCACCACTAGCTTGAAATGAGCTACAGACGCTAGTTTCATTTATTCCTTTTTGCAGTGAAAGAAATGGGTTTTGAGAAAATTGCCATCCTTCCAAAAAATCCAGTTGCCTTTGGTGATTTCCTTTCTTTACAGAGATGTGGGGGGTCTCTAGAGGCGTTGATATCAGGTATAGAGTACTCTCGATCATCAACATACTTGATATCTCTTAAGCACCGGAGCAACTCCAATGCAGTCACCTTGCCCTTGTCATTACCATTGACAGATATATCAACAAGAGCAGGAATGACACCCTCATCCATG
This sequence comes from Platycarya strobilacea, assembly GCA_036898215.1. Classification (NCBI taxonomy): domain Eukaryota; kingdom Viridiplantae; phylum Streptophyta; class Magnoliopsida; order Fagales; family Juglandaceae; genus Platycarya; species Platycarya strobilacea. The sequence continues at coordinate 5,470,981 of CM072545.1, read as the reverse complement.
ACCAACTTACAATGCTGAACACGTTGAGAGCATAGTGAAAGGAGAACAGCCACTGCATTTTCTTGATCCTCGTGACTGTCGGTGACAAGTAGTTCGGCAATAGAGGCAATGCATCCATTAGTTTCAGCAACAGAAATCCTAGCCTCCTCCATACTGCATAAGTTCTTCAATAGAAGTACACAATGGCCTGCAAAAGTGCTATCAACTAAGAAAGGAACCAATTTTGGGATGCATTCCAAAGATACAATGCCGGAACAAACGTCACTGTTGGAGGACAAATTGCACAGAATTTTGATGGCCTGTTCCTGGAAATCTCTGTTATTGGAATCGAGAATCTTTAAGATGGCAATTAAAGCATCAAATGATGCAATTCTATCTCTACAGTACGGGTGGCCAGACAACACTTCCAATATGTATAGGGCTTCTTCTGTTACTGCTGAATTAAGAAAAGTGGTCAAGAGACTAAATGCTCCTTCCCATAAGTATGAGATCCCACCTCTGCATGAGGCAAGAAAAAGTATCTTAGTAGTTATACCTGAGATCATGCATAAAGGAAACATATCATAGTTAAAGAGAAATGAAATAGAAAGCTGAAGAAACAACAATTAGTTTGAACATTCAAATGTGATGGAATTCCATGGTGGGTAAAAATAGATCTAGAGCAAGGAATAAGCTAGAATCCGAAACCAACTCAAGCCATTGGATTTAATCATGTTGTATCATTAGGCTAAATATTTAATTCAAAACCCAGTAAATCCAAGCCTTACTAACTAGTACCCATAAAAAGAGTGAGTTACCTGTTTTTGCTCACATATGCCAACAACAACTGACATCCAGCCTTTTGAGCTTTTTCATCATGCCGATCATGTGCATCCTTCAAAAATCTAATTATTGGTTCAGCAAAATCATCATATGACACAAATACAAAAGTTTCTTCACTGTCATTCAGATGATTTTTGACATCTTCAATGGCTTTGCATTGGGATTCCCATTCAAGTTCAGCTAATTTAGATAGACATTTGAGCTCGCCTTTTTTCCACATAGAATTTAAGTTTAAGCCAGCGTGTGATGAATCCAAAGTGTAAGTAGTCTCTAAAGATCCAAGTGACACATTGCTGAGATCAATCGGAAAGTGTAGATCATTCATAGAACTGCCAAAGCTGGCAATAGAAGTGGAAGAAGCTTCCCAAGAGGGAGTGAATGCCGGTAGCATAGTTGGGTCAGCAATGATGACTTCATACTTCATGCACCAGTTCGATATTAAATCCTTCATGACCGTGTTTGGAGTCAATGACTGATGGGCCAGTTTCATTTTAGTTTTTGGACATGTATCATTACCCTCATCAAACCACTTCTGTATGCACATCCTCTCAAATGTTTGACCAGATGCAATGACAACAGGATCATGCATCAGCTTTGACGATATAGGACATTTAAATTCTTCAGGAGGTGTAGCTCTACTTAAGAAGTCAATTTGAGCCTCATGATGCCGATATACCATGCGTGATCTCTCTTCAGTAGACAGGCTATATGCAGAACTACCACTGCAGTTCTCAAATGCAGATGCTCGTTCATGCTGAACACAGACACTTGCCGATTGCTCTTGTAGGATCATGTTTCCATGCTTCTTCAATAGATACAAAAGATACTTTAAAATCTTCTTTTTAGTTGGGTCACTATCACCAACTTTATCAAGCAGTTTCTTGATAGATCGTTTCTCTATCAAGATAGCCTTTGGGGATGAAATATGAAGAGCTAAGGCTGCCAATTGAAGAGCTTTAACTTCAGAAGTTTCCTTTGAATCTGTTGCAGAAGCATCCTGATGGAGCAATCCTCGCACAGCCTTACCAGCCCTTTCTTCAGATGAATCCAGCATAAATTTTGCATGCCTAAGATCATCCATGATGTGAGAGATCTGTAAATGACATCTCATCATTAGTAACAGAGGCTCAGAACTTTTTGTCCTTTTGTTTTTCTGGAATAAAGACAACAATGAAACCATGGAACAAATCTAGAAGAATGCAACAGGTTGATACCCACATATTTTCTACATATTTTCTAGACCAGGAAAACCTCATTAGAAGAATCCTGCTGCAAAATACACTGTGGAACTAAGCAGGCTTCATAAGTTGCTGTCGGATTTTTTTAGTTTTATGTATATGTGAAGGGTGGAGATAATAACAATTGGGCTGAAAGCATTGGGAATGGGACCACTTCCTCTTTCAACAGGTACCAGTATACAAGCATCAGAAACCAGAAAATTGCTTAATGGCATGTAGTTTGACAAACCTCTTCACCCAACTCAAGTGGAACCATCTTTTGAACTTGGCCTAAACTTTGCTCCAACAGTTTCGTTGATCTTTTACATCTCAAGACGATTACATCCCCTGTTACTGCCTGAAAGTCGATTGTGAGCCTTGTCAGCTATGGATCAACATTTGACTATAAACACAATATTGAAACAAGCATATAAATATTAATGAGAAATAAAATGTTAAATTCCATTACTTTTAATACGGCTTTAGATGTGACAACATAGGAATGAGGACACACTTCACGAAAAAAGGGGGGGGGGGGAAATAGAGGAGCAATCTTATTAAAGTGCTCATCAACAACATGAATATTCCAGAACATATTTGCTCTAGTAAAGTTCCATTTGAAACAATGGAACATAATTAGTGGTGCAAAAATTCAATAAAAAATCTATATCCTCAAGATTAAATAGCTTGATTTTGTTTCTATCATTTTCCTTTTAGTTTTTCTACGGTGATTCTTGCTTTGGTGAATTTCAGTAGAAAGCGTTTGCACTAATATACTTTCTTTATCATTATTGAGAAAATTACAAACCAGATAGAGTTTACTAGACTCGCTGCAGTGTTGAAGAAGTAGATTGGCTCTCTCAATTGCATGGTTTAATGAACAAAGTTCCTGTATTCCTGATGAACATCGAGGGCGAGCCAATTCTATAGCTGGGAATATTCTTGATATTCTATCAACCAAATTCTGAAGTTCAGTGCACATTAAACAATGCACCTGCAATCATGAATAACATACACAGAATGAGATCATTTGAGTAAAAGTAGAAAATTATTCAAGGACATAAAAGAGCTAAGATTTTATACTTCTTTCCAAGAAAGTAAAGACTATGAGTGCCTTGTCCATACAATCTTATCCATGTGATAAATGTACGAAGTTCTACCAATAAACAAAACCAAAACATATATTAATTTATTAAAAGACAAAACAAAGTGATTAACCCTATTGCTGATGATAACAAATTTAAATGTTCCGTATGCATAGGTGCCACCACTAAAACACATTTATGCTGCAAATACAATAGGACTCCACATTCAAAACAAAACATTCCAAAGCAAAAAACCATGTCAACAGTACCTCGAACGAACGTGGAATGGACTCATTTTCCACCACCTCAGCAACATCAGACCCCATTAAAAGAGGACTATGTTAGATCTGCATGTTCAACAACAATAGGAAGTATTACATACGTTTCATTCTCTCATATAAATCAATCCATAGCTTCTAACATAATAGACGCAGATGCTTGATATCAAATATCAAATATCGAATCAAGATATCTGATATCCATAAAAATTTCAAAACTACAATGACAATTTAAGCAATGACATCCCAAATAAAAACCAACAGAGATGCTCACTTGAAACATATCAACTTGCCTGATTTGTTTTCCCAAACAATCTCATCTCATCTCATCTTATCATAATTATTTTCTCAAATTTCCAAACAAAATAAAATATATAATTTAACACTTTCAAATTCTAAAACAATTTTTTTCAAATTCCAAAACAAAACTAATATTAAAAAATACAATATTTTATTCAATTTTTAACTTTTATCTCATCTTATTTCTGAAAACAAACCAGGCCTTAGTTTTGCATATGAAATATACAGGAAATCATTTCCACATGAAGCACAATAAATGCATGGTGTACCAGAGTTAATCATCAAGCTCACATATGCAATTTACTAGAATTGCTAGTCTTTTTTATTTCCCCATGGAAACAACAACTATTGTCAACAAATGGCAAGATGATGCCCCCCCCAAAAAAAAAAAAACTAGCAAAACAGCAATACTTCACGATTTTCTTTCATTTAACAGAACTAGTGATTGGTAAGCATCAGGGTTTCGCAAGGATGCGATCTGCTCTGCCCACCTTTCTTTCTAACCTGAAGCTTTATTTATAACTTCCCAACAATAATTTTCAAATTCAATCTATGGTCATAAGTTACTTCATCATCCTTAGGTGGGAAACCTAGATCAACTGGCTTGAGATATGAACAATTGGCGGCTGTGAAACATAATAAAAGAGTCTACTTCAGTTCCAATATCCGAAAGTGGAAATTACCCTTGGAAAAATAAATTAATTAATAAATCTGAAGTTAGTAAATTAATTAAACAAAAACACTCTCTAAGAAGCGCACGAATAACAAAGCCTTACCCAGTGGAGTTGAAACCAGAACAATGATCCGAAAGCTTCTGGCCCGGGTTTACTAGGAATTCTCAGCGAAACAGATAGAAGTTGAACTAGAAAGAGACCCTCTGATCAGGAAAAATAAAATAAAAATATATCGGAACTCTGCAAGTATCTTTCAAACCACCAAAGACTCTTGCTATGGAAAATCGCCACAGCCCAGCTCTTAAACCTAAATAGTTTCTTCAAATTCCTCCGTAATCCAAACAGACCTTTAACTTTTCACAGTATATTCCGCATCTCTTCCACAGATAATAAAGAAAAAATCTGAACGAAAACGGTACAAAGAGCACATGATCGCCTTGCTCATGAAAAACCCAGAATACTCAGAACCGGTGTTAGTTCATGGATGAGAACTCAGGGTGGGAAAAGATACAAGAGAAGGTTATTTCACACAAATAGAGACCAAGAATCAATAGAAATAGAAACCCAAGAATCGATTCTCCAAAAAGAAGTATGAAAGAGCACGACTCCAACTCTCTTAGCCGTAAAGCATAGGATTACTGGAAGATTAGAGAGGGAAAGAAAAAGGTAAATGATACTTGAACACCCAAAAAATGTCACAGAAAAGTGTGTAGATAATTTGATTTTCGGGAAAAGTGTGGTGCGCAACAAATAGCGAAAGAGAGAGGTGAGTGGAAAGTCCATCTTGAGAGAGAGAGAGAGAGAGAGAGAGAGAGAGAGAGAGGGAGAACGACCGGTCAACGGGCTGAATTTGCTGAGAAAAACACCGTGGCTACTTTTCCTCGTCCACGGCTACAGAGAAAGACGAAAGAGCAATCACAGTCAGAGCGAAAGGTTAAGCAAAAGAAGCCAAACCAGCCTCTCACGAGACCAATGAAACAGTCGAGGAACTCCGTGACAGCACTGTGATGGCTATGCCCATTTTTCCACCGTCGATCGATATCTTATGTTACGATGGGTCCCACCACGCATTCTAATGATTTGAGTGGAAGGTGACGAGAAGAAAATGCTGTCATCTAAATGCGCCGCCGCAGCAGACTCTATTGAGCGAGCGCCACGGTTAGAACTGCTCAACGGGCAAATGGTTAATAACACGTCAAAACAACGTTTCACAAAAAGGGCAACACACTAATTGTGAAGTCAACCCAAATACATTTTTCTTAAGAGCTGTGCTAGGGGATAGCACACCGGCACAACCCCTTACAGTTAATATATATATATATATATATATATATAGATGTATTAGGAAGTATCTACATTTAGGATATTCCTTCTTACATAAATAGTGTATGAACAGTATCATGCACTGTTCATATGAGGAAGAGTATCCTGAGTGTGGATACTCCCTATAATTTTTCATATATATATATATATTCCTTCATTTCAGTGTGTCGCAGCACACGAATTTCTACCTATATTTTTCCTTTTCTTAATTGGAGAATAATAAAAAGCATAGTATGGACGAACCTTATAAATAAACATAAGAAAATTGCCAATTAATATAACATAATAAATAAAATATTTCTTTTTTATTTTTTTCAGTTTTGAAATCATTTTTTCATTTTTCAACTCACAATATTGTTCAGCATATAACAAGCATCAAACATTATAAATTATCAGTTAACGTTTATCTGCTATTTATCCCTAATATTTTTGTAGAATACAAAGTTTGAGCCAACTACCCAATACTCACACCCATCAATTTCTTTATTTTTGTTGCTTCCACTTGTACCTATGTTACTTTTTAGTGCATATTACTTTATGTTATCTTATAATATTTAGGATTATAATTTATTCTTTTTGAATTTTTCTCCATCTCTATGATAAGGTATAAGAGCAATGTTAATGATTTGAAAAAGAGAAAATCTTAAAACTTGGCCAATCCATTTATCTTCAAGCAACAAACACTAAACACCAATAACACTACATAGAGAACGGATGTAATGTTTTATGTGCTGCATCTCAGACGCCCCCCTCCCTCTCTCTCTCCCTTTTTTCCTTGTTGGTACCTCCCTCAAAGAGCCTCATTCAAGACCTAGGCTTTGAGGCCTTCCAGATTTAGGCCACCCTTGCCGTTGAGGTTCAATCCAATGTCATCGTTGTCGTTGAGATTCAGGCTGAAATCTACCGGAGCCCGAGATTGATGCCACTCCCGAAACATCGAAACCTTACCTCCTTTGTCGTAAGCAAAGGCTTCTACATTGACTCCTCCACCAAACTCCTTCGCCATTAATTTTTTCGAACTTTGGTTTGGTGAATCTGTCGATTGGATAAATTAGGTTACTCATATTTTAAGCTTCTAGGTTTTGTGTAATTTTTTTAACATTTTCTTCATTTTCTAAACAACCAAACTGTTGTTAAGGGAGAGTGTGAAGGTCGACAGGAGAGAGGGGAGGAGAGGGGAGGGAGGGGAGGGTCTTTCTGTGATTTTCTTTATAGGTATTCAAAGATTTTCTTTAATTTTCTCAAGATCCAAACAAATGACAAGTAGAAAAAATTAAAGGATTCTTCTTGATTCTCCTCTTTTGCCATTTGTTATGATGGGAAGTTGATGAAATATTCTGCCCATTAATAAATATTATTTTCCAATTAAAATGATTAAAGGAATTGTTGCAACTTCATTTTCGCTAGGTAAGGAATTTCTGTCAAAGGAGGAGTAGGTGATTTGGTATATATAAAGTGAATCTCAAAGTATTCCATTAGAAAAATAAGAAAAGAAAAGAATTTCAAAGTATTCATATATATAATATTGCCTTTTAAGAAAAGATCATATAATAAGCGTGATTAATTTCATGGGTTAATGTTAAAAAATTAAAATGGTGTCAACAGGGTAGGTATGCAACCGGCCAACCAACCTCTCTGACTGTTCTAGAACCTATATTTACATATAATTAAGTCGTTTATTTAACCATATAAAAAACGCGTTACATATATACAGAGAGAGAGAGTGAGAGAGGATTGGACAATTTCTTTTCTTTTCTTTTCTTTTAAAGTTGAATATTCCAAACTCGGTATTGATGATATCAATATTATATCCAAAATATATTCTACATATGATATATTTATTCTATTATAATAAGTGGCTATCTAACAACTACTTAATAGATTTTTACATTTTTTTGTTAAGTGATCATTAAATTTAATAGTCACTTATTATATCTAAACAAGAATAATTTTCTAAAAAAAATATTTTAATTTCCTAGAAAATACATTAATTTAAAACCAATTTTAAAATTTTAAATTTAGAATATATTTGTAGATGTGAACTGATATATTACGTAAACGTGAATTGATATATTTGTAGTTAACTAATATATTTATTATATATAAACAATAGTAATTTTCTAACCAAAAATATTTTAATTTCTTAAAAAATATATTAATTTAAAAACAATTTTAGAATTCTAAATTTTAGAATATATTTTGTAGACATGAACTGATATAATACGTAAACGTAAACATGAATTGATATATTTATAGTTAATTTAATTTTTTTTAATTATATTATTTTTGTAAAAATTCTATTTCACTTAATTAGGCAACGTGCTTTGTACGTTGCTCTGGACCTAATATATATATATATGTGTGTGTGTGTGTGTCTATATATAGTGTGTGTGAGAGAGTTGGAAGGTTTCAACCTTAGTTTAGATTTGAAAAGTATTTTATTTCTATTCTTATCTCATTTCATCTTATTTTTATATAAATTTTTTTAAATTTTCACATAAAATATAATAAATAATTCAATTTTTTTAAATCTTAAAATAATAAAAAAAAAAATAATAATATTCTAACAATATTTTATTTAACTTTTATCTTTTATTTAAAATTACCCCATTTCATCTCGAAATCTGAAATTGAAATCAAAACATTTCATCCCAAATTACTCATGATGGACAACGTCAACCTTTTTAAATACTTAAACATATAATATCTACGAATCTATGATGTTCTTGTGAAACATGAATAAGAAGGTTTCAAATATCTGAATAAATGTGGGAAGCATGCACAGGAAGTCAATATATTATTGGAGAGTACTAGGCATGCAATTATTAAAGTCCTGACGCATGAATTTGTCAAGCAGTAGTGAACAAGAATTCAGCAACATTGGTCTTCTGATCACAAGAAATTTATACATCACTCTATCTTCTAATATTCATAATGTCTCATTTGGATTCAGAGATGATAATAATTGAGATAAGTTTAATTTACTTTTTAATATTATTATTATTTTGAAATTTAAAAATTATATATTGAGATTTAAAAAATATGTATTGAAATTTAAAAATATGTATTATAAGAATTTGTGTTTTGTATAAAAAATTAAAAAAATATAATGATAAAATAAAGATGAGTTGATATAAATTTTAAACCTAAACAAGACTAATCTATTCCCATTTAATATTGCTGATTAAGTTAAAAACCAACTCAAAACATCACTCAAAAACCGAGTGATCACATGATCAAGGGCTAGCTAGCTAGCTATATTCAGAAGATTGATCATGTAGTACTACATGATCAGAGTAATTTCATGATCTTCATTAACTTGGGGACCAACAATCTAGTATATGACAGATGCAATTAGATCTCCTAGCTAGCTCTGAGTTTTTATCTAAATTTTTAAAAATGTCAAGTGAGACATGAATTAATAGGCCGGCTAAAGAGGGATATATCTAAATTTATAAGGTGGAAGAACAGAGACTTTCAAGTCTTTGTTTTTGTTATTTTTTCCTTTTTCCATTATCAAGCTTTTACTTTAGTCTAACCACTAAATATATATTTCACAATACGCGTTAATGAAGACTTCAAAACTTTACTACTAAAGTACGAAATATCATAAACAAAATATATATTCAATACACTACCTACCTTTCTTTTTGTTCTCTTTTTTTGTTATCTGTTTTTTTAATTTTTTGGGCAAAAGAAGTTTAAAAAGCTAGCCCCTTTGGCTTTACGCTCTTTGACTCCCATTATGCTGACATGTAACATTTGACCTTCCCTCGGTCAAAATTGATGCATATAAGTAATAAAAATTCAAAGCAATAGCTTAGACGCCACATCCAGAGCCATATTGAGTGAGTCAGGCCACCAAAAAAGGCATCATGTGCAATTAATGGACCCTACATCGGCCAGTAAGCTGCAGAAAACATGACATCATGCATTCATATATTTATGTTACGGGCCCGGCCGGGTGATGAGGATGTGTCATAGTCATCATGCATGCACCTTCCTATCTAGCATGCACCTTCCTATCTAGCAGGCAAAAGTATCATCAAGTGGGTTTCATTAATGATCTTCATCTACATTTTATATTTGTCTTTCAAGTAGCGGCCAGGCCAGCATTCGATGTATATAATATATATCGAAGCTAGCTTGTATGTGAATATTCCGTGTACATAATAACAACAAAGTTATTTATTTATGATTAGCTATTTTCTAAAAAAGTATATTTTTTTATTAAAATGAGAATAATTTTATCGTAAATAAATGTAAGAGAAAACTAAATTAGGATTGTGGGCAGCTAGGGGTTGATGAGGCCCAACTATTTTTCATTCAGGCCGATGGAGCTAAAGCTAGTTCTCAAGTGCGGAACTAGGCCACTGAGCTTATATCTAATGCATTTAACCCAAATTATTTCTTTAAAAAAAAGTGAGTAAATCTTTTTTAATATAATAGATTCTAATTTTTTTTTTCTAAAAAAAGTCATGTATGACTTACTCTAGAATTATATATAACAATATTCATATTAAAATTTGAATTTGCATCAAACCCAAATAGGCTTTTAAGCCTTTCAAGATTTTAGATTTGTGATTCTAATTAGCTTTAGATCCAAATTAAAACCCAAATCTAAATCTAAACTCAAATTAAGTACTCTTCTACCTAAACGCCTCCCTAATGATCATATTATCGTGTAATATTGAAATGTTTAGATATCATTATTATCTCAAAATAAAGACATCAGTTTGAATAATAATTTAGTTCAAATTGATGAACTCAGACATTATTTATTGTACGTAGTAATATTAACTCCCTTTAATTTATTGAGATTATATATTTCCAACAAGGGGTTTAAGGATCTGATCTCGTCAGTTTCCGTCATTTTCTTATACTGATCATCAAGTATAAATCTATTAAGTTTGAATGAAAGAGAGCCCCTTGCTAGCTCTATCTAATAGTCGGGATTTAAGCTTAGAAACTGCATGCCTTCGGGAACTAAAAACATGGTTCAATTGGAAGGCAACACGTACGTTAAAGAAAATAATTAAAAGATAGCCCTTTTTGTCAATTTTTACAATTAATCTGATAAATAGTCATGATCAGCTAGGCCGTGTTTTAATTGGTTTTTGACTCCCACTATGCTGACATGTGACATAGCTTAGACGCCACATGCAGAGCCATATTGAGTGAGTCAGCCACCAAAAAGGGACCCTACATCATGGACCCTACATCGGCCAGTAATTAAGCTGCAGAAGACATGACATCATGCATTCATATATTTCTGTTCATTGACCGGGTGATGAGGATGTGCCCTACAACCGCAAGTTGGATCGCATGCATGCAGCTCGCTAGCAGGCAAAAATTTCTTCAACTGGTTTGATTTATCTTCATCTACTTTTTGTATTTATATCTTTCAAAAATGGGCCAGGCCAGCATTCAATGAATATTAATATGTTGAAGCTATCCTGTATCTGAATATTGCGGAATGCATAACAAGAAAATTATTTATTTATAGTTAATTATTTTTTATAAAAATATATTTTTATTAAAATAAGCTAATTTTTGACATAAATAATTATTTTTATAATAAATAATTTATTATAAATACACTTTTATATTATAATGATAATCATAAATTTGGTTAAAATGCTAAAATGTCATGAAATGATAAGATGGAGTGGTAATAAATGGAAGAGAAAACATGCATTGATTGGATCGAGAGTTGAGTTAATTCATGTTACATATTATTATAATTTTCTTTTAAAATTTTTATAAATAATTATTTTTTATTTTTATTTTTAAATAATAATAATATTAAAAAATACAGAACCATATTAAATGAGTCAGACAACAAAAAAGGAGATTTATGTGCAATTAATGGACCTACGCCCAGTAAGAGGAAGACATGGCATGCATTTATATGTGAAGGGCCGGGGCCGGGTGATGAGGATGTGTCCCTCCAACCGCAAGTTAGATCTGGGAAAGTTTAATGCATGCATGCATCCATGCAATTGCACCTCCTAGCTAGCAGACAAAAAGTTCTTCAAGTGGGTTTCATTTATCATCTACTTTTTGTATTTTTATCTTTTAAAACAAGGCCAGGCCAGCAGCACCAATACAGAGGCGGACTTACAGATAAGGTAGTCCCCAAAATTAAAAAAAAAATTAATTTATTATATAAAAATATATAATTTTTTATTATATATAATTAAAATCACATTTTTAAATTAAAAAAATACCCTTCCAATACTAAAAAAATTATCATTTATTATTGTTTATGAGAAAAAAATGGTTAAAAACTCTACTTTAGAGATGATAATAGATAAATTTTATTTCATAAAAATCATCATCAAATTTAATTTAAAGAAGAAATCTTAAGTTTATTTATTTATTTATTTATTTGTAACAGTCTCTACTTAGCGAATTAAAAAATTTAAAAAAAAATTATGTTATAAGATGATTTATGGGCATATATTTTTTGTATATAATTTTATGATGTATGATTATTTTTTTTTCTTTTTGTTCTTTCCAATTCAAAGAAAAAAAAAACATGAAGAAAGAAAAAGTATAATTATTGTTTTTCATATAGTCACGTGCAAAAAATACATATTATTTATACTCATATATATTATATATTTTATCAATTGCCCCCCCCTTCTTCTCAAATTCTAGCTTCGCCCTTGACTCAATGTATATTAATATGTCCGAGCTAGACTGTAAGTGAATATTACGAAATACATAACAAAGAAAATTATTTATTTTTGGTTAGTGGTGAAAGTAACAATTTTTCTTGGGGCGTTAATTTTTTTATCACATGATATATTTATTTATAATATAAAACAAAATATAAAATCATAATATATATATAATTAAATTTTGATAATTTGCTAAATAACATAAAAACACACTTAATATCTATTTTAAAGAGTAATATTCATTTATTATTATTTTTGAAAATATAAAATTTTTCCAAATTATTTTTTTCGTAAAACTTATCAAATGCTATGTTAAAATACTAATTTTTATTCTAATATATAAGTTAGTTGATCAAATTTAACGTAAAATCTAATTATCTTGTTGTCGCATTAAGTATAGAATACTCTAAATGAGAGCTTAAATAAACTTTTCTTTATTCAATAAAGTTTAAACGCTCTATTATTCTTCATATAAATCATCAATCTTAAATGATATTTCTAATATTCTTACTTCGGCTTCTATTATATTAAGAAGCTCAATAATATATAATAACAAATTAGAATAAATATTAATAATTTATTATTTCATTTCATTTCAATGTGGCCATATCCTAGAAAATAGATAATATATAGAAATTATACAAAATATAAAAGTTATAGGAAAAAAAATTAGAGAGACATTTTTATGTATATTGAAGTTTTATAAAATTTTAGAAAGTATATATATATGGGAATAAGAAAATTATAATTTTTTTTAGGATGGGCCAACTTATATATATATATATATATATATATATAATTATGAATAAAATTTAGGGGCTATTTTGAATAAAAAAAAATTGAGGGGCTATTTTAAATTTTGAAAAAAAAAATTGGAGGGCCCTTGCCCCAAGGTAGTTCCACCATTGTTTATGGTTAACTATTTTTTGCAAAAATATCTTTTTTAAAAAAAAAAGAAAAAAAATTTAAATAAGTCAATTTTTATCTTAAATAATTCATCATAAATATTATTTTATATTATAATGATAGTCATAGATTTGGTTAAAATGCTAAAATGTCATAAAATGATGAGATGGAGTGGTAATAAATGCAAGAAAAAATATGCCACGTTTGGATTGGGATATGAGCTCAATTCATTTTATTTCATATTATCATTACATATTTTCTAAATTTTCATACATATTATAATATATAATATTTCAAAATTTTGAAATTTAAAATAATAAATATAATAAATATTATTTTAATAATATTTTATTCAACTTTTAAAATTAATCTCAACTTATCTCATTTTATTATATTTTGTTGAACCCAAAGATTCAAATTTTGTATTTACATATAGGTTTTGATAATAACAAATAAATTTAAGTTCCAACTCAAATTGTCTATGTGTTAGAGTCAAGTACATCAACAAATCAAGTATGAACAAAAAAGAGAACTAATCTATAAATAAAACTCATAAAATAATTTTGTACATCTTTTGATAAAATTCGAAATTAGATTAAGGTTTAAAATTAATATTTTCTCATAAAGTATCAAATTATAATTTTCACATGTGCATGACATCACTAAATGCTTTAGTTTTAAAATTTGTAATTTTCACATGTGCATGACATCATTAAAAGTTTTAATTTTAAAAATTATAATTTTTACATATGCATGACATCATTAAAATCTTAAATTTTGTAAGATAATTGATTGTCATATTTGATATGTGCATATTGTATTCGAAAATTTTGGAAAGTGATTGATACATTTTTGACAAATGTAAAATGTAGATAATTTGGTTTGAAAATCTTAAAGAACAGTTGATGCTCTTTTGACATATGCAAAAAGAAGATAATTTGGTTTGAAAATCAAATTATGCTTATTTTATCATATGCAAAAAATAAAAGATTAGATTTGAATATTTTGAAAAATAAATGAGGTTGTCATTAACAATTGAGAAAATGAGATACTTTTATTTAAAAATTTTGAGAAGTAAATAATATTCCTTTTTGACATGTGAATATTTTTTAATTTGAAAGTAAAATCTCATGTGCCTATAAATAACTTACTTGATATTTTCAAAAATTACAACAAGAATTTACACATCAATTACTAAATTTTGCATAATTCATTTAAAGCACTCACTCTCTCTTCATTAAACATTGAGTCTTAATTTTTGTTCATTTTAAAAGAGAGATATAAATTATGCTGTATTGTTCTTATTTCATTTATTGATTAGTGTATTCTGATAATCTACTTACTATTTACTCTTATATCAGTAAGAGAGTATGTATAATCCTTATGTGTATAGAAAGTATTTTATATAGAAAAAAGTTTGTAAATCTGATCAGACCCGCATTAAACACAAAAAAAAAAAAAAAACTTTTATAAATATATTAGGTCCTATTTCTTTTTTCTAAAAAAAGTGTGTGACTTACTCTAAAATTATATATAGGATTATTCATATTAAAATCTAAATTTGCATCAAACCTAAATAGGCTTTTAAGCTTTTCAAGATTTCATATTTGTGATTATAGTTAACTTTATATCCAAATTATAATCCAAATCTAAATCTGAACTCAAATTAATTCTTCTACCGAAATGCCACCCTAATGATATATATTACCATGTAATATTGAAATGTTTAGATATCATTATTAACTCAAAATAATGATTTCAGTTTGTTAGAAGACACACAAACAACTTACAGTTTAGGCACTACATAATTCTATTGCCTCGTGTATTTAATTGCATTTCATTTGTATTTACATTTTGCACATTTCATAACGGTATTAGAACAAGTTGTTAGGCAGTTATATTCTTTAATGTATATATTCCAACATTCCTTAATGAACAGTGCACAATTTTGGAGAATCCCATTAATTTTTCTTTTTTGTCAAATTACTCCTCTGTTTCTTTATGTTCATGCTGCCCAAAGCTCTATTTCTCTGGTTGTTACATGGTATCGAGAGCTATTGAGAAGCAATACTAATGGAAAACGCGACCCTTGAAACCCCACCAAATTCACCACGCTCTAATCCTTCCATTCCTAATTCGCCCATCCTTCCAAACCCTAATTCCCAACTAAACACGAATACCCATCCCTTATACCTCAATCTCACCGATCCCTCAAACCCTTTTCATCTTGATCACGGTGATAATCCTGCCATTACTCTCATTCCTGAACTTCTAACAGCCGATAATTATGCCATATGGTCTAAAGCCATGAGACGTGCTCTTAGAGCCAAGAATAAACTTGGCTTCATTTCGGGTACCTTATTGAAATCTACCTCTCCTACAGATTCATTACTTGATTTATGGGAGAGGTGCAACGATATAGTTGTTTCTTGGATCCATAATTCCATTAGCCCTTCCCTCAAATCATCTGTGGCCTTCGTCGATGATGCTAAAGAGATTTGGAAAGACTTGTATGATCGTTTTTCCCAGCAAAACAGTCCACAAATCTTTCAGTTGAAGAGGGATTTAGCTTGTCTTTTTTAGGAATGTGATTCTGTAAGTATCTATTTTGATAAGTTGAAATCACTCTGGGATGAGCTTTTTATTTACGACCCTTTTCCTACATGCACTTGTGGCACTTTGAAAACCCTTATGGATCGTTATCAGAGGGATTGTGTTCTTCAGCTTTTTATGGGATTTAATGAGTCATATTTTCCCATCAGAGACCAAATTATGTTGATGAATTCTCTTTTACCTGTTACCAAGGTGTTTTCCCTAATCCAACAACAAGAATGACATTCTCAATTAACCTCTATTGTTCCCTCTACTGAGACCATGACTTTTGTTGTTAAGAAATATTTCCCTTCACCTAAATACTTGTCCAAACAAAACCCTAACCCCAAGAAGAATCGGCCATATTGCACTCACTGCAAGATTTCTAGCCACTCGATGGAAACCTGCTTTAAGCTTGACAATGTTGTTGCTTCAATTTGCTCCCACTGTAACCTCACTGGCCATTCTGTTGAGAAATGCTACAAATTAAATGGCTATCCACCTGGCCATAAGTTACACGCCAAGTAGCAGCTCCATTTTGTTATACTTGTCAATCAGGCTTCATACTCTATTATTCCTGATGTGGACAATTCTAGTAATGACATGGTTGGTTTGACCAAGCATCAATATCAGCCACTGATGTCCTTGCTCCAACCAAAATGATTCTTCAACAGCAGCCTCTGTTCTACACTTGGGATCCCCACCCGATCTTCCTTCCTCCTCTGTTCATCTTTCAAAAATGTCTGGTATATAATTTTGCTTTTTTATACACACACACACAATACCTCATCTCATTATTCTTCGAGTTGGATCTTAGACACAGGTGCCACAAACTATATAGTCTGTAGCACTTCTTTTCTTAGCACAATTTCTTTCACTGCTGCCTACTTTGTTAAGCTTCTAAATGGAAGATTAGCCCCAGCCACACATATTGGTAATGTTTAATTAACCAATACCATCACTTTGATGGATGTCTATGCGTCCCATCCTTCTTTTTCAATTTGATTTCTGCCATCAAGTTGACTCATAGCCTAACTTGTTGCTTTCTATTTTTCTTGAAATACTGCTTTATACAGGACTTGCCTTCTTGGAAAATGATTAGGAAAGGTAAGCTCAATCATGGTTTATACCATTTAATTTGTTTAGACATTTGTCCTTCAGCCTTTGCTCAATCTCTTTCAATTCACACACATCTCCATGGTCAATAATATTAATCAATTTGACCTATGACACCTTTGACTAGGCCATTTATCAATTTCTAGGTTAAGAATGATCTCTGATCCCATTGTAAGCAAGCATGTTACCACTATTAATGAAACTACTTGTGCTGTTTTTCCACTTGCTAAGTTCCATAGATGATCTTTTCCACACAGTGAGCATATTTCTTCTAGGATTTTTGAATTAATCCATTGTGACCTATGAGGACCTCATTCCACTATTGTATATGATGGATCATGTTATTTCTTAACCTTAGTAAATGATTTCTCTTGATTTACTTGGGTTTATTTACTTAATTCCAAAGGTGGAACTCAAACCTGCATTACTTCCTTCTACAATTTGGTGGAAACACAATTTGGAATCAAATTAAAATCTTAAGAAGTGACAATGATGCTGAATTTTGTATGACCAATTTTTTCGATGAAAAAGACATAATTCATCATAAGAGTTGTGTGCAAATCCCTCAACAAAATGACATTGTTGAGAGGAAGCACCAACACTTACTAAATGTGGCTAAAGTATTGCGGTTCCAATCCAATTTGTCTCTTACATACTGGAGTGACTGCATTCTAATAACCACCTATATCATAAATCAGCTTCCCACCCCCATTTTTACAAAATAAGACTCATTTTGAAATCATTTTTAATAAGAAACAACAATATTCCCACATGAAGGTTTTTGCCTCTTTATGCTTTGCAGCCATCCTCTTACATGCTAGAAAAAATTTGATCTTAGTGGCCGTAGGTGTATTTTTCTAGGCTACCCTTTTGGCACAAAATGATACAAATTATTGGATCTCTCCACACACACCATTTTCATTTCAAGAGATGTCATTTTTCATGAGTCTATTTTCCATTTTCACCAAACATCACAACACTCATCTCCTTCTCCTTCATATTCATGTTTACCTAGTTCTTACCCTTATTTTTTTACACCCATTTCTGACCCTCCTACCATTGCCCCTCTTATAGCATCTTCTCCACTACATCATGCACATTCTACACCATCCCACATTACAATCCCATCCCCACCACTTCCTCCTAGTTCCTTAACTTCATCCACTTTTCTAAATCATCCCAACCCTGCTCTTAGGAGGTCCACCAAAATTCGAATAGAACCACAGTACCTTAAGGACTATCACTGTTCTCAAACCATACTTGCTCCCCCTGTACAATCAGTTTCCAGGAATGCATCTGCTGTTAGTGGTAAGTCTTTTCCCTTAAATAGTTGCTTATCCTATCATAAATTCAGTCCCAATTTTCTAGCTTTTACTACTTCTATTTCTGCCCAAACCAAGCCTCACTCTTATAGACAAGCTTTGAAGGATCCTGGTTAATGTTAGTCTATGGAAGTTGAGATTGAAATAATGAAAAATAACCAGACTTGGACACTCATTGAATTACCTCCTGGAAAAGAAGTTATTGATTGTAAGTATGTTTACAAAATTAAATTTAAGTCTGATGGAACTGTTGAGAGACTTAAGGCTAGATTAGTAGCCAAAAGATACACACAAAAAGAGAGCATAGTTATCGTGAGAGGTCTTCTTGCCATTGTTGCCGTTAAAGGATGGCATTTACATCATTTTGATGTAAACAATGCATTTCTTAATGGTGACTTACAAGAAAAAAATTTACATGAAGAAACCACCCGTGTATGCTAAGGGGTAGCCGCACCAAGTTTGTAAATTGCTTAAAAGCCTTTATGACCTTAAATAAGCATCACAACAATAGAACTTCAAGCTTACCTCATCCTTTCTTGAATATGAGTTTATCCAATCAAAAGCTGATTATAGTTTGTTCATAAAGCAAGATGGTTCTTCTTTCATTACCTTATTAGTTTATGTGGATAATATATTACTTGCTAGTGATTCTCAAGCTTCCATTGATTCAATTAGAACTTTTCTTCATCATAAGTTCAAAATTAAAGATCTTGATTGTCTTAGATATTTTCTTGGCTTAGAGATTGCTAGATCATCCACAGGCATTCACATTTCTCAAAGGAAGTATGCTTTAGATATTTTGGCAGATTCCGAAATGCTTGGGTATACCCCACTTAAACTCCCTCTTAATCAAAATTTTAAATTAGCAAAACAGAGGAAGTTCCACTCAAAGAACCATGCACTTGTAGGAGATTGATTGGCCGACTTTTATATTTGACTATCTTTCGGCTAGACCTATCTTTTGTTGTGCAATTATTGAGTCAATTCGTGGATGCACCCTCCTACAGTCATTTGGCAGCAGCTTACAAGGTTCTCAGATATATTAAAGCAGCACCTACACAAGATATTTTCTTTTTTCATCATCCACTTTTCAGTTTCGTGCATATTGTGACTCAAATTGGGCTTCTTGCCCGGTTTCTTTTAAGTCAACCACAGGTTATTGCATTTTTCTTGGGAATTCATTGGTTTCTTGGAAATCCAAGAAACAAAATGCGGTTTCCAAATCTTCCACTGAAGCAGAATACAAGTCTATGGCCACTACTTTTTCAGAATTACTAGCTTCGGTATTTGCTTCAAGACCTTGGTGTTGCACATACTTAAGTTGTTTTTACATTGTGATAATTAAGCCGCGCTGCACATTGTTGCCATCCTGGTATTCTATGAAAGGACCAAGCATATTGAGCTTAATTGCCACCTTATTCGAGATCAAATTTAAGCTAGGATTATTTCTACTACTCATGTGTCTTCTAATAATCAATTGGCTGACATTTTTACTAAAACTTTACCTTCTTATTTACCATACTCACATCTCTCCAAGGCGGGAGTAGTTAATCTCTACTCTCCATCTTGCACAGGGGTGTTAGAAGACATTAGACAAACGACTTGTAGTTTAGACACTACATAATTATGCTACCTCATGTATTTAATTGAATTTCATTTGTATTTCATTTGTATTTATATTTTGCACATGTCATAAGGTTATTAGAACAAGTTGTTAGGCAATTACTTCTTTGTTTTATATATTCCAACATTTCTTTAATGAACAGTACATAGTTTTGGGGAATCCCATTGATCCTTCTTCTTCGTCGAATTGCTCCTCTGTTTCTTTATATTCTTGCTGCCTAGAGCTCTATTTCTCTAGTTGTTGCACAATTTGAATAATAATTGTGAAATAAGAGTCTCTATTTTTTGTTTTTATCAATTGACCATTTCTCACACTAGATTCTTCTCGATCGACAAGTGTTTTTCCCGAGAGAATATATTATAATCTTTGAAAATTTTGATCAGTCCAAATATAATTTAGTTCAAATTGCCAAGAAAAAAAAAATCAAATTGATGAATTCAAACATTTTTTAATGTAGTAATAAATCCCTTTAAGCTATTGAGATATATTACCTGCAACACGGGGTTTAAGTCTGATCTCGTGAGTTTCCATCATTTTCATATACTGATCATCAAGTATAAATCTATAAGTTTGAATGAAACAGACCCCTTGCTATCTAATTGTCGGAATTTAAGCGTATAGCTGCTAGCTAGAAATTGCATGCCTTTGGGAACTAAAAACATGGCGCAATTATATTGGAAGGCAACACGTCGTTAAAGGAAATAATCAAAAGATACACGCGTATTTGCTTTTAACATGTCAACTACAAGCATGGATAAGTAGCTGGTGAGGTAGTTTTTTTAGCCCTTTTTGTCAATATATACAATTAATTTGATATATATATATATATATAAGTCATGATCATCAGCTAGGCCGTGTTTTAATTCAAAAGGAAATAGAAAAAAGCCCTGCATTAATATTGCATGCCCACTGCCATTAATATCATATTAGGACATCGTGGAAATTAGAGTTACTCAAGAGATGAGTACTAAAAAACCAAGTTGCTGTAAGAAACTTTATTTTAAAAAGAATACTACAGTACTACTATCTTATTTTATAAAATTTTTATAAATGTGACACTTTTTTAACAAATATTTGGATAATCTCTTATTGTTTTTTTTTTTCTTTCTAAATCAAAAGTGGGAAAAGCAATGCGACAGTACTTATTAAATGTTTTGTTTTTACACAAGGAGGTGGCTGGGAAGTTTCGAGTCGAGATTTTCCCAAGCTATCATATGTCATCAAGCTATCAAGTTCTTAGCTGTTAGATGTTTATTTAAACTAGCTTGCTTGATATCATTATATATTGATAAGATTGAGCTTGAAATAGTTATTAATATATCAACCAAATTCTAATTGCATCTCATTTTGAATAATATTGGAAACAGTATTAGTCCTAAAAGGTGCAAGTCTCGTGTATTTTATTTGAAAAAGAATAGGGTCTACTATTAAAAAATAACTTTTATGTGAGTTCTAGTTTTTTTTACTTTTAAATGGAGTGTACTGGATTTACACGACGATTCGTGATCAATAATACTGTTTCTTGCCGTTATTGATCTTTGTAGTCGACAATCCTATTTCCAGCACTTTACGTCCCAAAACGACCAAAGTAATTCAATCTTCCAATCCTTTACTATTTCTCTAAGCAAAAGTTTTTGTGTTCTTTAATTGGTCCAAATCCTTTTAGGGAAAGAACAATCCTTTTAGGGAAAGAACAAGAGACGTAGTTTATTTTATATACGTTATAAGAAAGAGCTAGACGGAAGGCAGCAGCTGACCGAGAGATATTCAACAGTTATGTTTGAACAGCAACCTCCAACATATTCTATGATTGATGATTGATCATGGGCTTTTACAGGTGCAAGCATAACAAAATTAATTAAGAATCTTGAGATATTGTCCCCATACCATATGACACTGTTTCTTGTATCAAGATAAAGTGTACGTAATTCCTTTTTTTTTCTTAGCAATTAAATATCATTAGTACATTAGAAAACAATGGTCTGTATTAGAAAAGAAAAAAAAATTAAGAAGGAATTGGATAATGTGGATTGCTTTGATGTTGGATATATTCTGTGTGGAAGCAATGCTGAAGCATGTCATCTGTGGCCAAGATGGCATCTGTGGATTTACACGACGATTCGTGATCAATAATACTGTTTCTTGCCGTTATTGATCTTTGTAGTCGACAATCCTATTTCTAGCACTTTACGTCCCAAAACGACCTAAGTAATTCAATCTTCCAATCCTTTACTATTTCTCTAAGCAAAAGTTTTTGTGTTCTTTAATTGGTCCAAATCCTTTTAGGGAAAGAACAATCCTTTTAGGGAAAGAACAAGAGACGTAGTTTATTTTAGATACGTTATAAGAAAGGGCTAGACGGAAGGCAGCAGCTGACCGAGCGATATTCAACAGTCATGTTTGAACAGCAACCTCCAACATATTCTATGATTGATGATTGATCATAGGCTTTTACAGGTGCAAGCATAACAAAATTAATTGAGAATCTTGAGATATTGTCCCCATACCATATGACACTGTTTCTTGTATCAAGATAAAGTGTACGTAATTCACTTTTTTTTAGCAATGAAATATCATTAGTACATTAGAAAACAATGGTCTGTATTAGAAAAAAAAAATTTAAGAAGGAATTGGATAATGTGGATTGCTTTGATGTTGGATATATTCTGTGTGGAAGCAAAGCTGAAGCATGTCATCTGTGGCCAAGATGGCATGTAGAACAATGGGTTAATTCTGGAGATGTTGGACCAGACTCCAACAAAATTAATGCATGGTATGCTAGCTGCTAAATGCCGGATCGATAAGATGGAAGGCGGATCAAATTTCCCGGTCCATTGGAAGTAAGTGACAGATGATGGTCGATATACCCGAAAGGAAAACTCTATTTGCAGGCAATTTTGCGTAACAACCGTGCACGGAAAATAACTTGAAAGCAGACATTTCCCATTCCATCCTTTCTCTTCCCTTCCCATAGCCGAACCTTTAAAATCTTCTTTTCCAATCGACTGAAACATTTTCCATAGCATTCCCTTCTCTTCTCTCCCCTTCTAACACACGTCCCGCAAACTCCTACGGGTATTACCACTTAAATCCTAATTGTCTTTGGATTAAAACCTGAAAATTTATAAATCCAGAAAACAAAAAGCATGATCTGAAACCAGAAGATAGAGACATGTCTATTTTGTATTTGGCTTTCATATTTCTATTATTATTATGTTTTTTTCCCCTTTTGGAATTTTTTTGAAATAAATATTAATTCCTTGTTGAATGATTTGGGCTATAATCTACTTCTAGAAGAAGAAGAAAGGACGTGAGCAGAGGAGAGAAATGGTGGGTTTGGTGTTGATGGGGATTTCGGATCGGTGGGTTCATTTCAACCAATAACCCCAAAATTACGAACAAAAAGAGTGAACTAATATAACAAGTTTGAGAAGGTTAGAAATTTTTAAATAATTGTTTTTTCATCTATGGCTATTGTCCCCTCCCATTCTCTGGGATGGAGAGTCAATTTAGAGGGCATTGTTACTTCGGCTATGGTGGCAAACACAACAAAAGTTTCGTGAGTGATGGAAGGAGAGATGACTTTCTAAAATTATTAAGTTGTGGGTTGTTTTTATAATTATGGATAACTTTTTGGAGTTATTTTTAATCTTCCAGTTTTATTTTTTGAATCACTTTCCGGAATTATTTCTCATAGACGTGATTTTGTTATTGCTGTGTTAATGGAAGGAAAGTAGTCGAATGCTTGGATGGGAATGAGAGAGAAGTCTGGCATTGGAGGAACAAAGTTAGCTTTTATCTTTCTTTTTTTTTTTTCTTTTCTTTTCTTTTCTTTTTTCAATAAAATAATGCGTCTCGTGACTTGTCAGTTGGGTGCGCCAATCGCTTGTATGTAGCAGCGCCCATATCAAAATGACTACCAAATCTTGAAAATGATGGCTAATGTCTGGCCGTTTGGTTACACAATTCAAACAATTTTCTCTTATTTTATCTCCAATAATTATTATATACTTTTCAAAATTTATATAAATATAATAAATTAATTAGTTGTTTTAAATCTTAAAATAAAAAATTATATTATAATAATATTTTATTTAAATTTTAATATTTATCTATCAACATATCGATTAAACATTCAATGCGTACTCCATAATTAGTGAATTGGATTTTTGTTTTGTCTTTCTACCTATTTTCTCTCTTTGTATATTTATGTTCCTACGTTTTGCAATTGTTCTATGAAATTCTCATATTTTCCTGCTCTGCTATTTTCTGAGCTCTCAATCTGAAACTAACTGCTCATGTTTTACCAATCGTCAGGGCATGGATGAGCTAAAGTTGAAGCTTTTATACACCAATGTTGAACTACTAAATTGTATATGGATACAAAAGCCACTCTATTTGTTTATTGGCAAGCCAATTGTTGCTATTTGTATAAATTAAAGCATAGCTATTTGTGTATAGCTATTTTGCTTGTAATTAAATTGTACATATTTAGTGTAAATCATGTACTTTAGACAATTGAAAGGTTTTTGTATAGATTTTGAGATTTTCTAGTTAAACAGGTTGATAGTCATGCTCATAAGGCATAACCAATTTCTACTATTGCGATTGCTTTCAGAGCACATGAGATGATTGACTTGCTGTATAACTACTACTTTTGTATATATTTTGAGGCTTTCTAGTTAAACAGGATGCCTTGGTTTTGTTACGTAAATTTGAATGTGCTCAAACGATCAAAAGCTTTTATTATTCTATGTAATTTCGATTGTGTTGAAGCTATCTTTTGTTGAGATTATGAAAAATTTGTTGTTTTTTTTAGTTATTATTATGGTTTAAAGCTTTTTTGTCCAGATTGTGATCTAAACATCTATAGCTAACATTTTTATAACATGCCCAAAAATACATGCAAAATAGAGATCCTAACAATTTGTTTATTCAGTTGGAAAAAAGGACATTCATCATTCACAAAAAAAAAAGATTACAATAGTTAATTCATGTCCTGATTACTCTGATAGGTCACCCACATCAACCTTGATTTACATCATGGCAGCAAGTCAGACTAATATTACAAGCAGCATGACCCAAGTTTACAACAAGCTATACATCACTTTCACATCCTTCATAACAAATTCAACAAGCAATGGAAGAAAAGCTACCGACTCACATTCGTTACACAAAAATACAATAAATACAACCCAATACACAATACTAAAAATAATCTAGATTGAATCATGTCATTCTTGTAGTTGTGTTTCATTCAACCCAAAGTTTATTGGTAATGATCCATTCAACATAATTTGCATCTATAAATAATAAAACCCAAATATTAGTGTCATTTCAATATTTAGCATTAAAATATCAAAAAGGTTGGGATACATTTACACTTTTTTGACTTTGAATCACTGTTCTATAGATCTAGATTTCACTAATGTCGAGTTGTGCTTTCCAGTTTTGATAATCTAACTATTCCATACATAATCAAAGATTAACTTCACCACATTAATAGTAGAATAGGCATTTAAAACCATTTTTTAATCATAAATTCTCACTAAAACTGATCTCGGACCAAGCTCAAAACATCTAAAACTAAATTAAATAGTTCCTTAAATTGAATGAGTAGCCAAACATGTAAACAATGTGTGCGCAAATGAGTCCATGACCAGCCAAACAACCCATGACCCTTTCATCTGGGACAATCCGAACAAAACCTCACGATTAAGTTGACCATAAAAATTAAAATTAACAAAAATAAAGAACCATAACAACTGAAGGCGGCAGAAAGAATTAGATAGAATTTTGGAAACCAACAAGGATTGTCAAGAAAATTGATAAAGAGATGCCGAGAGCATGAGATCCATAAAATGACAAATGTCAAGACACCCAAAAGATATTCCAATGACGTTTATGCTTAAAACACCAATTTGCAGTGGCCAGGGCATTGTGAATTGTAATGTAGCAACGTGTGGCTTTAGCCATACACAAATGCTGCCACTCCAAGAATGTGGAGACTACAAGATATCACTAACATGAAAACTAAAAAGAATCTGGATTCATAATGCATGCTCATATATATTAGTAGATAAATCAGAAAGCAAAACAAATCAAAATAGTTCATAATTACTCAGGGACAAAAAAGCAAAAATATTGTATCTTTAACATTTCAAACAAAGCATTTCAAACAAAACATATCTAAAGTTCAAAAGTTTACACTAAGATCCCATACAAACTATCGCCAAATACAGATGGTACTAAAGAAAGGTAGAACAAAGACCAAGAACACCATTTCATGGGTTTTGTTTCTCCAGCTGCGATTCTAGATTTCCCTCGCCTTTCGTTAGTCGTAGTGCAGAATAAAACCAATAAAGTAGTAACATCGATTTACAAGCAAAAATAGATTTTATAGGTCAGGATTCCAACAGTAAAAATGAAAACCAGCCAAATTACCTCACTGTAACAACGACGAAATATGGTTATGACAGAAGGAACGAGCTCAACTTCTCCCTCTCACAGCAACGACAGCAAGAATGGCTTGAGCTCAGGTGATGGGATCTCCAATTTTTCCTTCCCCTTCGATTTTGCGCAAACCAATCTCAAGTTTCTAGGGTTTGAAAAGACTAGTCGCTCACACTCACAAGGGTCTATGATTTTTAGGGTTTGGGACACATCTCGAATTTCTAGGGTTTAGGATACGAAGTCGAACAATAAAATCTAAAAATCGAAGATAAGGGATGAACTAGGATAAAAGTCGATTTCTAGGGTTTGCGGGAGGTTGGGGACGACCAAGAGTCCAAACTGATTTTGCGTGAGACCCTTGACCTTGAAGATGGAGAAATTCCATGGTGGGAAATCCTAAACTGATACTTTTCTCTTCGCAAGGTTGGAGATGACGACTTTCTCTCTCTAAAATGTAGTAAATCCCAGACGACGACACGTTCTCTTACTACGCAGGAGGTTGGGGACGATGGCTTTGTTTTGAAATGAACCTCTCCACTCGAAGCCTCCCGTGTTTAGCCCACATTCGTTTCGATTTTTTTTAATATTGTCGCCACGTCAGTTGAATTTGGGGTCGACTCCCATATTTCGACTCCCTGTTGCTTTTCTGAAATTTTGTTGTGTTTGTGTAAACACAAAAAAATTTAACCACTGCCTTTCTTCAATGCACGTTACATGCAGTTCATGTAAACGAAAAAAAAAAAACTTAGCAGCTTTTAACTACCTTTGCCACTAGGTTCGCATGTAACTTCTATCGGCACAGTCACTCTGCAAGACTGCCAATCACTGGTGAGCGCTACACCCAGCAAGGGAAACGCGACACCCAACAAGGTTCGAGCAAGGTGTGCACAGCACCTAGCAAGGTGCGGGCAGCACCCATCATGCAATGTAGGTGCGCGCAACACCCGGCAGCGTTGCATCTAGAACTAGTAGTAACAGAAAGAGACAACAGTGCTTCCCCACTCGGCGTACGCCACTCCTCTTCCCGTTGCAACCCCACTATGCACGTAGCATCACTGTCAGGCCTGGTGCAGCTTCCAACAAGGGATCGCACATGGCACCATTACTTTGGCACTTCAATTGTGCAGCTTGAAACCTAAAAAAAAAAAAAAAAAGAGTTGACATGCTCTGTGGCAGCAGAGCTCGTAGCACAACCATCATGCGCATGAGTGGAATTAAGATTTGATGTTTTGTTGAGTGATTGACAAATTGAATCATATTCGCAATATAAATAATATGTATTTTTTTACAAATAACTATATAAAAACAATAATTATAGGTCAAAAATTATATATAAAAAATAATTTTTTTTGAAATTTTTGAAGTTTGCTAGATCAGAGAAGCATTTTTTGCTAAAATATTCTCTTACACATTTCATTGATATTCATCGTGTATTTATACAAGAGAAATGGAATATAAGTTGTTACAAAAACTGTAGAGAATAATAGAAAAGTGTCCTACGGTTATAGTGTTACAGTGAAGGATTTTTACAGTGCTATTCTACTATGCTAATACGTCCCCTCGAGTCTAATGGTGTGTCAATAACATTAAGACTCACTCTAAATCGATGAAATTTTTCAGATACCAGAGGCTTAGTGAAAATGTCCGCGATTTGATCCTTTGAACTGAGGAAAGAAACAGTAAGAGACTTGGCTGCCACCCTATCTTGAACAAAGTGAAAATCGATGTCCATATGTTTTGTATAAGAGTGATAGATTGGGTTGGCAACAAGATAAGTTGTACCAATATTATCACACCACAATGTTAGTGCATAAGAAAGTGAATGCCTAGCTCACTCAGGATGGCCTATACCCAGATTGTTTCAACAACAGCAGTGGCAACGAAATTGTATTCTGCCTCAGTGCTAAAGCGTGCCAGTGTTTTCTGCCTTTTGGAACTCCATGATATCATATGAGTACCAAGAAAGATACAGTATCCCCCAGTTGATTTTCTGTCATCTAGGGATCCCGCCCAATCAGCATCAGAATAAGTTTGGAGATGCAAAGAGCTTTTGAAAGGAAATAGGATCCCATGATTAATGGTGCCCTTAAGGTATCTTAAGATGCGTTTGACAGCACTCCAATGAGACACTTTTGGATCATGCATAAATTGCCAAACTTTTTTTTACAGAGAAGCTGATATAAGGACGAGTGTGTGACAAATACTATAAGGCTCCTACAGTACTTCTAAAGAGCGTCGGATCATCAAAACTATCAGAATCAAAGGATGATAATTTTAAGGATGCTGCCATGGGGGAGGACATAGATTTGGCATGAAACATTTTGCTGCGTAACAGCAGATCCTTGATGTATTTTCTTTGGGTAAGAAGAACACCATGTTGCAAGTAGTCGATTTCCAAGCCAAGAAAGTAAGACAGAGGACCTAAATCCTTAACTGGGAATGCATGGCCTAGAGCAATAACCAATGAGTCAATGGCAGAGGTATGAGTTGAAGTGATAACTATATCATCTACGTAAACAAGTAGATATATTTTCAGAGAGCCACGAACAAGAATAAACAAGGATGGGTCAGTTTTGGAAGCTGTGAAACCATACCCGAGGAGCCAAGAGCTTAACTGAGCGAACCACGCTCGTGGGGCCTATTTGAGACCATAGATAGCCTTGTTCAATTTGCAGACGTAATCCAGGTGCAGGGGATCATAAAAGCCCTGAGGCTGTTGCATGTATACTGTATCGGTTAAATCACCTTGGAGGAAGGCGTTCTGGATGTCAATTTGATGCATGGACCAGTTTTGAGAGACAGCGAGGGAGAGATTTAGACGAATTGTAGGAGCTTTGATGACTCGACTGAAGGTGTCGTATTAATCAACACCTTCCTGCTGATGATATCCTTTGGCTACTAATCGGGCTTTGCACCGTTGAATGGAGCCGTCTTGGTTTTATTTCGTCCGATAGATCCACCTGCAGCCAAGAGCATTAGACGAAAGATTAGGGGAACCAGGGACCAGGTTTGGTTTTGGATGAGAGCCTTGTATTCTTCATCCATGGCGGTGCGCCATTCAGGAAGGTTAGAGGCCGCAGAGAAGCTTTGAGGTGTTTCAAATGGGGTGATATCGACGAAAAAACATCGTCGAGTGGGGTAGGGGACTGTTCCATCGCTGAGAGTATGGGGACGAGAAGAGTTTGTGTGCGCTCTGGTGATGATTGGTGAACGCGGTGGAATGAGAAGTGGAGGGGGAGGAGGGTTAGGGTTTGAAGAGTTAGGAGATATTGAATTTACAAGGGAAGAAGATGACGAGGCTTCTAGAGGAGAGAAAGTATTAGGAGAGTTTAGGCTGGAGATGAGAGACGGGCCTGGGCCTGGGCCTAGAATTGAGGGAGACAAAATCGGCAGAAAAGAGTTTGTGGGTTGATTGATGCTGGAAACGGGTTGGGCTGTGGTTTTAAGTGAGGGAAAGGAGCCTTCATTAAAAAGAACGTCCCTGGAAATATAAATCCTGTTGGGGGATAGGTCTAAACATTTGTATCCTTTATGAAGTGGGCTGTAGCCCAGAAATAAGCAGGATTTGGATCTAAAATGAATTTTATGATTGTTGTAAGCCCGAAGATTGGGCCAACATTCACAACCAAAGACTTTTAAAAAATTGTAATTTGGATCTTTTTTATGCACAAGGAAATAAGAAGATTTATTATTTAAAGTGGAAGATGGAAGACGATTAATGAGATAGACTGTGGTTTCAAATGCATCGGCCCAAAGTTTGTAAGGTAAATGGGAATGTGCTAGTAATGCGAGACCAATTTCGACAATGTGTTTGTGCTTGTGTTCAACCAGCCCATTTTGTTGATGGGTATGGGGACAAGTGAAATGATGCGTTATGCCAAATTTTTGGCAAACAGAAGTGAGTGGTTTAAATTCACCACCACCATCAGTCTGAATAGATATTACTTTGGAATTAATGAGATGTTCAACATAAGGAAGAAAATTAATGAAAATATTATAGACATCAGATTTGAGTTTGATAGGGAAAAACCAACAGAAGCGTGTGTATTGATCAACAAAAGACACATAAAATTTAAATCCACATCTGGATAGATATGGGGCTAGGCCCCAGACATCTGCACAGATCAATTTGAGGGGTTTTGAAGCCTGGGCCCGAGTTGGAAAGAAGGGCTGCTGGTGACTTTTGGCTGTGGGACATTTTGGACAGATGAAGAACTTGTCGGTGAGACAGGATTTCAAATCGTGACGATGGAGTATGCTGGAGACGATTTGAAGGGAAGGATGACCCAAACGGCGGTGCCATTGAGCTGTGGAGGTCTTCTCGCCAACGTGAGTGGAAGGAGATGAAGAGTACGTTAACGGAGATGGAAAAACATATAGCCCGTTATTGTTGGGACCGGTGAGGAGGAGCTTCCCCGTCGTGATGTCCTTCACACAGAAAGAGGAGGAATGAAATTCAAAATAACAGTTATTTTTAGCATAAAATTTAGAGACGGAAATCAAGTTTTTAGTGATGGAGGGAACATGAGACAAGTTATTCAAGGTAAAAGAGGAAGACGAGGAGAGAAATTCAGAGTCACCGATATTCTGTATGGATAGTCCAGTCCCATCACCCACTCGAACTTGATCACCGTCTATATAAGGTTGGGATGAGAGGTTTAGGTTATCAAGATTTTTAGTGATGTGGTGGGTTGTGGCTGAGTCAGGGTACCAAGTAGTAGGGTTGGTATACGTAAAAGATAGGTGAGAGGTGTTTGTGAAATTGGTTGAGAAGGATAGTGGTGCCTTATATTGGTAGGAATGATTAAATTTGTGCCTGCATTGCAGAGCGACATGGCCGAGTTTTGCACACACCTGACAGGTGGTCGATTATTTGAGGGTGGAGGAGGGGTATATGAGGGTTGGTTAGGGTAAGTTCCACTGCGGCCTCCTCTATTATAGGAGTTGGAGCGGCCTTTGGTGCTTCCATTTTTGCTGGATCTGCCTCCTCGAAAAAATCCATGACCACGTTGGTCACGACCTCCAGATGTGGTGAAGTTTACTGAAGGATCAGTAGAGGGTATGGTCATGTTTGAGTGAGCTTGTCTGCTTTCATGAACAAGGAGGAGCTGGAACAACTCTTGGGATGAAATCGGGGTAGACCTGGTGGTAACAGAGGTTACAAAGGATTCATAGGAGGGATCAAGACCTGTGAGTAGATAAGAGACGAAATCTTGATCAAGGAGAGGGATTCCAGTTGAGGCTAGAACATTGTCCAGTGTTCTTACTTTGGAAAAGAAATCTGTGATAGACAGATCCCCTTGAGAGAGGTTTGCTAATTGAAAGTGAACCTGAAATTGTTTTGCTTGAGATTTAGAGGTAAAAAGAGAATCAAGTGAATTCCAAAGTTTGTGAGATGTTTTGGAGGAAAGAACACGGCATAAAACAGATTCTGAGATTGGTGAAAACAGAATGATCAACATAAGCTGATATGTTTTCGCCCACGCAGAATACTTAGGATTTTCAATGGTTTGATCAGGTATAAATTGAGGAGGGGGAGATAATGTAGTATCAACAAATCGGTAGAAATCTTGCCCTCTGAGGTATGCACTAACCTGAACTTTCCATAGAGAAAAGTTTTCAATAGTGAGTTTACTGGTGACAACGTGGGAGAAGGGTGGTGTAGGGGATGAGGCATTTGAGGCAGAGGCGTCGGCCATTCTGGAGACCAGGGTCTAGGTTTCTCTGATACCATATCAGAGAAGCATCATTTGCTAAAATATTCTCTTACACATTTCATTGATATTCATCGTGTATTTATACAAGAGAAATGGAATATAAGTTGTTACAAAAACTGTAGAGAATAACAGAAATGTGTCCTACAGTTATAGTGCTACAGTGAAAGATTTTTACAGTGCTATTCTACTATGCTAATATGCTAGACACCATTACAAAAATAAAATAAAATAAAAATTTGGGAGGTAAAATTTTTATTTATTTATTTTGATAAATTAGTAGACAAATTCTAATTATATAAAAAATTATATATATTTATATACTAAACTAATTTTTTGTAAAAGTTTGGGGGGCCGATATGCCCCCAACCTTCCCCCCACCGCCCTTGAACGTGCGCATTGCTATGCGCACAGCAGTGGACATGCCTTTGTCGAAGAGCTCACCGTTCTACATTGCCACGAGTGGTGCCAACTCACAGTGCCCATTTGATTGGCATGGCATCGGTGCGGTTTGCAACATGCAAAGCCATCCTATACAGCTCACAGTTGTTCCTTCACATTCTGCCACAACGGAAGGGAGTGGCAAATTTAGTCGCAACTGGGTGCTCCACCACAACACGATGATGATGGATTCTCGGTAGAAATCTTGCCCTCTGAGGTATGCACTAACCTGAACTTTCCATAGAGAAAAGTTTTCAGTAGTGAGTTTACTGGTGACAATGTGGGAGAAGGGTGGTGCAGGGCATGAGGCATTTGAGGCAGAGGCGTCGGCCATTCTGGAGACCAGGGTCTAGGTTTCTCTGATACCATATCAGAGAAGCATCATTTGCTAAAATATTCTCTTACACATTTCATTGATATTCATCGTGTATTTATACAAGAGAAATGGAATATAAGTTGTTACAAAAACTGTAGAGAATAACAGAAATGTGTCCTACAATTATAGTGTTACAGTGAAAGATTTTTACAGTGCTATTCTACTATGCTAATATGCTAGACACCATTACAAAAATAAAATAAAATAAAAATTTGGGAGGTAAAATTTTTATTTATTTATTTTGATAAATTAGTAGACAAATTCTAATTATATAAAAAATTATATATATTTATATACTAAACTAATTTTTTGTAAAAGTTTGGGGGGCCGATATGCCCCCAACCTTCCCCCCACTGCCCCTAATCGTGCGCATTGCTATGCGCACAGCAGTGGACATGCCTTTGTCGAAGAGCTCACCGTTCTACATTGCCACGAGTGGTGCCAACTCACAGTGCCCATTTGATTGGCATGGCATCGGTGCGGTTTGCAACATGCAAAGCCATCCTATATAGCTCACAGTTGTTCCTTCACATTCTGCCACAACGGAAGGGAGTGGCAGATTTAGTCGCAACTGGGTGCTCCACCACAACACGATGATGATGGATTCTTCTCCACCATCATCTCTTGTCCAGGGCAATGCATGCAGCAATAGTAACGCCACTTGCAATATATAGCCCGCCGCAGCTAGGAGTTCCTTTCATCTCACGTGAATGCTACTACCTCATATGGTGCAGCACAGAGACCTGAAGCAGTAGCGGAATCAGAAATTTGCATTAGAGGGCCAGACAAAATTAAAATAAAATATATAAAATATTTCTTTATTCTATTTGTATATAATTTTTTATACGGTATAAAATAATTTGATAGTAAGATCTACAATAAAAATAAAACACGTTTAATATAACTTATGTATTAAAAAAGTATATAATATGATAAGAACATGTCATCATAATAAAAACATATTAAAAATATATTAGAAATCATCTAACTTTTTATTTTTATTTTTATTTTTATTTTTAATAAAAATGTGTCATCATGTTATTATATCATTTTATTTTATATGAGATATATTTTATTTTTAAATTAGATTAATTTTGTAGAGAGAGACCAAAAAAGTTTTTAGAGAGGAGGCCGACACAAAATAAAATTAATATTATCCTACAAAATCATAAAAAAAAAATAAACATATTTTTTAATTTTTCAAGTTTTGAAAAAAAACATATATTATTTTTTTTTGAATTATTTTTTTTTAGAATAAGAGTGGGGCCAATGGTGAGAGAGGGCCATGGCCCCCCTCCCCTAAATAGTTACAACCATCACTTGTGCAGTGGCTCAATCTCCAATCAACAATCATGGTTACAAGGTAGGAAAATTTTTTCTCATAACAGAAAAAGGGAAAATGACTTTCTTAAGGAAAATCACAAGCACATCAAAACTTGAATCAGAAACAACCATTTAGCATGCTTTGATACCAATGTTAGAAAAACTAGATTAAATTGCACAGCATAAACGATATTACATTGTCGAAAATATCTCAGATCTAGTGCAGTTGTTCCACGGATTCTCTAGCGTCATTGTTCGTCCAAAATCTTTATAGCGATGGTGGAGCATGTTACATGGTAATACTAGAGCATTTTTTACCACTTATTCCACAACCTAGATATCGAGACTAGAGAGAAACAATTTGAGAGAGAGATTATTTTGTGTTTGTGATACTTGTATCATCCACAAGTGGGGATGGGCTATATAAATACTCCCTCTAAGTTAAATCCCTGGATGGCCTTTAATGGCCAATCATCACTTCTCATGAAGTGTCTTAAAGGCTATTTCATAATTTCCAAAAAGAGGTGAAAGGGTACCCATTAAGATTGCAAACAAACAGAGCTATTTATAAATAATTTGAGATCAATTCGTATAAACTTGATTTGTTTAATAAATGAGTTGTTCGTAACTAATAGTATTAGTTCGAATAATAATTTCATGGGTTAATGTTAAAAATTAGAATGTAGTCAACAGGGTAGGTATGGAACCGGCCAATCAACCTCTCCGACTGTTCTAGAACCTATGTATACATACAATTAAGTCGTTGATTTAACCGT
This sequence comes from Platycarya strobilacea, assembly GCA_036898215.1. Lineage (NCBI taxonomy): Eukaryota > Viridiplantae > Streptophyta > Magnoliopsida > Fagales > Juglandaceae > Platycarya > Platycarya strobilacea. The sequence goes on along the minus strand of CM072545.1, from coordinate 5,435,953 downwards.
AAAAAAAACGCGTTATATACATATAAAGGATTGGACAATTTCTCTTGCTTTTATTTTAAAATTGAATTTTCCAAGGTCGGTATTAACATATGCTATTAATATTATATCCCAAATATATCCTTCCAAACGCATGAATTTGTCAATTAGCAGAAGTCAGCATGAACATTGATCTTCTGATCGCAAGAAATTATTGGTGTTCGTTAACTTTGGGACTGTTGATCTGGCAAAGGAAGGCTGCAATTAGCTCCGAGTTTTTATCTAAATTTTTAAAAAATGTCTACTGGGATACAAATTATAAGGGGCTAAAGAGGGTTGTATTTAATTAAGGTGAAAGAACAGAGACTCTCAAGTCTTTCTTTTGTTACTTTTTCCTTTCCACATTATCAAGCTTTTACTTTATTCTAAACACTAAATATATGTCCCATCAAACACGTTAATGAAAACTTAACTTTTAGAGGACGAAATATCGAAAACAAAATATATTCAATACACTACCTACCCACTCTTCTTCTTCTTCTTCTTCTTCTTCTTCTTCTTCTTCTTCTTCTTCTTCTTCTTCTTCTTCTTCTTCTTCTTCTTCTTTTTTGTTCTTTTTTTTTTGGGGCAAAAGAAGTTTAAAAAGCCGGCCCCTTTGGCTGTCTCTTTGACTCCCATTATGCTGACTTGTAACATATGATCTTCCCTCGGTCAAAATACATGCATATAAGTTGTCTGGATTCAAAGCAATAACTTAGACGCCACATGCAGAGCCATAAGGCCGGGCTATCTCTTCCATTAGGCGAAGACATGACATGCATTCTTATATATATACTATATATATATACACACACACATATATATATTTTTTAAGGCAAGTAATATTATATATTATAACACAGCTATAGGATACAACAATCAACAGGACGGTTGGCCCCGACATACAATCAAAACCGGCAAATACAACACCACACAAAAGCACCCCAACATTCATATATTTATGTAATTAAGGGGCAGGGTGAGGATGTGTCCCGTCCTGCAACCGCAAGTTGGCATTATTCATATTAAAATTTGAATTTGCATCAAACCCAAATAGGCTTTTAAGCATTACAAGATTTTAGATTTGTTATAGTTAACTTTAGATCCAAATTATAATCCAAATCTAACTCTGAACTCAAATGAACTCTTCTACCTAAAGTACGCCACCCAATGATATCATCTGGTATTGTTTTTGAAATGTTTAGATACCATTATTAATATGTGTCTCTCTATTTTTTTTTATCAGTTGACCATTTCTCATACTAGATTTTTCTCAATCGGCAAGTGTTTTTCTCAAGAGAATATATTATAATCTTTGAAAATTTGGATCAGTCCAGATACAATTTAGTTCAAATTGATGAACTAGACATTATTTATGGTAGTAATAACTCCCTTTAATTTATTGAGATATATTTCCAACACGGAATTTAAGTCAGATATCTCATCAGTTTCTGTCATTTTCATATAGAAAAATTTAAATGTAAGTAATATTATACACTTATACATGTACCAATATTGAGGTGAAAAGATACATTTAACAAAATACTTAAATTTAAAATAGAAAATATAAAAACAATCAATTAACATGTATAGATGCGCGCATGGGTGCGCAATATTACTTTTATGTAATATTACTCCATTCATATACTGATCATCAAGTATAAAAGATCTCTAAGTTTGATTGAAAGAGATCCCCTTGCTCTATTTAATGATCGGAATTTGAGCTTATAGCTTGCTAGCTAGAAGTTGCATGCCTTTGGAACTAAAAGCATGGTCCAATTGGAAGGCAACACGTTAAAGGAGATAATCAAAAGATACACGCGTATTTGCTTTTAACATGTCAATTATAAGCATGGATATATAAGTAGGTGAGGTACTTTTTTTAGCCCTTTTTGTACTTTTTTTAGTCCTTTTTGTTAAGGGAGACGTTGGGATGCGATCTAATTGCACCCCATTATCTTTGTAATTCACCTCCTTCTCATCCTTAAACTCTTATAATTAATATAAAAATATAATAAAAAATATTAAAAAATATAATAAAATTTAAAAAATATAATAAAATAATATAATAAAATAATAAAAAGAAGAAAACATAATTAAAAATATAATAAAAAAATATAATAAAAAAATAAAATGAAGATGAATTTTTAAGGAAAATTCAATCTTTCCCAACCCGCTCTGCCGCCACCACCGGTAGGCGACACTGCCCACCCCAACGAGACTGGAGGGAGCCGGCGACCCCACCCATGCAACAGCAAGCCCTGACGACTTTCGTTGTGCTCCCGTCGACCTTAAACTCGAAAATGGGTCTGTATGTCGCTCACCACCGATGGCGGCAGAGGAGGATGCAAAGGTGGGGGGTTCGGTCCAACCGAACCCCAAGTTATTCCTTTTGTCAATATTTACAATTAATTTGATACGTGGTCATGATCAGCTAGGCCGTGTTTTAATTCAAAAGGAAATAGAAAAAAGCCATGCATTAATGTTACATGCCCACTAGCATTAATATCATATTAGGGCATCGTGGAAATTACAGTTACTCAAGAGACTCAAAAACCATGTTGCTGTAAGAAACTTTATTTTAAAACGAATGCTACACTACTATCTTATTTTATCAAAATTTTATAAATGTGACACTTTTTTAACAAATATTCAAAGAAGTAGATAAAAGTTTTCCAAATAAATATTCTTGGCCTTTCAACTTTTGTTTTTATGAACATCACCATTGTAACAAATGGGTAAATGAACCTTTTCTTGCTAAAGCAGGAACCCAAGTTGCTACTTAAGCTGTAAATGCTCAATGCACTTTGAGTGCAAAAAGAGGGGACGTATGTGGATGAGTACTCTGCACTTAAATGCACATTGCGCATGCATATGCACATATCCCGAATCACTAGGATTGTGCGCCTACACATGCCACGTATAACACTATGCACTATGCACTTAAGTACAGGGCGACATGTATGTCCCCCTGTGCAGGGCATGCACAGTAGCATGCATAGTGAACCATGGGTGCACGTCGTCGTGCACCTAGATGCTCACGACAACCTGTTGTGAACCCAATTGATCCGTCAGCAATCACCACATGCATTTCCAGCAGTTGTTGGCTCTGCCATTGTTGCCCCCATCTACGGGGGCCGGGAATATTGCACCCAATGTGCCATGCATCCGGGACAATAGCGCAGCCCAAACATGGTGTGATCGGGTGAGGGCGCGGTTTATATTTGCTAGTGGGTTCCATGATCATGCACCCAATGCATGTCGCTATGCACCAAAGATATTCTTTACCTACGATCTGTGGGTACAAAAGAGGAAAAGGGCAACCATCACTATTGTTGCCAGTATTTTCTATTGTGGTCGTGGTTGTCCCCAATGAAGAAGATTGTGCACATGATGCACGGTGGGCAATAGGTGCAAGTTGTCCCATGCACCCCTAAGGGAGCTCCACTTCTTAAAGCTCCCACAAGTTGGCAGGCAGCTGCCCTTATCGTTGGACTGTAGGCAATCTGTATCATTGGAAGAGTATCCCTCAATTGCGACATGCGCTGGAACCACATCCTTGCCCACCTATTCCTTGGCCACCCAATGGTGGGCACTCATCACACGCATGACTAGATGCTCTTCAGCCATGCACGAGAAGATGCTCCTCATCCATGCACGAGAAGATGCTCCTTAGCAACACTATAGCGGGCACCCATCACTTGCACGACCACATGCTCCTCGGCCACCTAGTGGCCGACACCCATCACCTACGCGGCCACATGCTTCTTGGCCGCCCAGTGGTTGGGATCCATTACCTATTTGGCCACATGCTCCTTAGTCACCTAGTGGCGGGCACCAATCACATGCATGACCACGTGCTCCTCAATCGCCCAGTGGTGGCACCTATCTACATCTTAGCCATCTGCATCTCACCAACAGTTGCCTCACCATCTTAGACTCACCTCTTGGGTTCGATAGCAGAGTTCCTCAGCCACAAGCGTCTCTCCATGCACACAAGTGGGCTTATCTCCAAACCAGTAGGTATCAACTCGACTTAACCATGCACGAAGATAACCAACCCATCTCGGTCACATGCAAGTGGGTATTAACCCATCTTGGCCATGCACGAGAATGACCACCCCATCCTTGCCACATGCAAATGGGCATTAACCCATCTTAAAGCCATGCTCAACCAACCAAGTCATAGCCGTAGGCTATAAAAGAGAAGAAAAGAACACTGGCCAACAATGGAAAATTTCAGTAATGCAAAAGTCAGCTACAACGACTAAAATATTCCAGTTTGTCTCTTTCAAAACTTGTGTGACTTTTATTTCAACTAACAGAATTGGTTCCTATGGCATGAAACATTGGCTACATAGCCCCACTTGGGCATCGTTCGAGCATCTTAATATGCCTTCATCATAATAAATTGCTTGGCATCACTAGTACCCAAATCCTCATCATCACATGGCTACCCATAGGCCTCACCGACATGCCTCCACCATTAGCCATGCTTTGGCAAAGTGAGTCAACAGACAAATGTATTTTACGACAAATTCGATTCCATTGACTCGATGCAATGTAAAAGTCAAGCACAAGTCTCTTAACTTATTGACCCTTGTGCTAACAAAGACAAATCCCTTGAATGGCCATGAAGTACCTTAGTTCCACCAAAATGAGTCCCTTAACTTGCTCTTGGACAACAACACCAACACAATGTTTTCTCCAACAAACGTCGAGTTTTACACTCACACCACAACTATCGCTAGCAGGTTACCTTTGGGAATGAGCATTCGGCTTCACAACCTTCTTACATGGGTTATCTTTGAGATTGAGCCGACGAGCTCCACAACTGCCTAAAATTGATCCAGGGGGTTGAGAGACTCTTTGACCTCTTTGAGCAGGTTACTACCAACAAACATCAACAATGAAACAAGAACACTAACAACTATTCAGATGAAGGGGCAAAAAACTACCAACACCATCAAAATTGATAATGTCATACAACTTATCAAGCAAATGTCTATACAAATGGGCTCACGAGCAAGAAAGATCAACGACCGCCCGACCCTACCAGTTCGTCGGCCAAGAGTCAACAGGTGGATAAAGTCATTCGACTACCAGACCTCTCTTACAAAGAAATCATGACGAGGAAATTTCAAGACTCGCCCGCACAGCCTTCTAGGAGACCAACGGTTGGGCAAGTCACTTGATTGCCTAGTCCCACACCTTATGTGGTTCAGCCCATCTCCTACCAAAGTCAAACTCCATGCTCGCACCTGATGCGTTCGAGTCTAGCTCCTGCCAAATGCCAAGCTCCGCTCTCTCACCTTATGTGATCGAGCCCATTTCCTACCAAAGCCAAGCACCAAGTTCCCACTTGACTTGGTCGAGTGAATCTTCTACCAAAAGCCAAACTTCACATCACACCTTAGGCAGATGAGTGCGCCTCTTGAAATTTATTTCTTTAACAAATCTCAATGGAATATCTCTATCATATATTTTATCTTAAAGATTTTTAAGGCCTTCTTTTGGAGCCAATTGTCCTTAAGACTAGTGGGCAACTACTAGGAGTTAAAATATCTCATGCCCAAATAACCAAGCCTAGGCCATTGATAGGTCCCCACTAGAAGACAATAGGACAAGAGAGGAAAAAGTTGACAAAGAATGGACAAGGAAAAAGAAAGTGTTAGAAGGAAGGAAAGGTCGCCATGGAAAGGAAAAAATGAGAAAGTGAAAAAAAAGAGTGGTTGTCAAATATACAAGGAAAAGACTATCACTCATCACTACTACCGAACTACGTAAATCTATATATCTCATTCCCTTTAATTTTCTTATATTTATTTCTTATTTATTACTATGGATGTACGTACTAATGCTACACAACCACACAAGACTATTGTCAGGGACTTCAAACAATATTGATTGTGGTTTGAGTCGCTATAGCAAGCTGAGAATGACTTTTTTTTTCTTTCCAACAGCATTAATAATACCATATCAGGATGAAATGTTAAAGATAGAAAATCATTAAAAAAATTATTGAAATATTAAGGAAAATGCTAAATAAGGAAAACTTACAAAAAACCTACTTATCCAAATGTCAGTTATTGATAGACTGAAAATTATGAAACTTGAAATTCAAAATTTTAATTTCAAAAGAAAACTAATAAAATAAGTTTTGTAAGTAAAACTGTAAGTATATGTAGCATTACTCAAATATTAAAGATAAATACTAGAAAATAGAAAATATTATAAAATAGAATTTAAAATATATGAAAATTAAGAAAATAAACTTTGAAAACAAGAAACAGAAAATTCGTAAATTAGATTTGCTCAAAAAGTAGTTAAATTTTAAATGTAAAGCATAAATATTAAATAAAAAATTACATTTTTTACATCATAAATGATAATAAAATTATTTTTTGAGAAATAAATTTTTACACATTGATTATATACTCATTTTAAGTGTTGAAAAACTTATAATATTAAACTTACAATATTTAGCCTTGGTGTAACCATATATGTAAACGGTTAATTAGAACAATTAAAAGTTTCAATTTTGATGATGGACTGCATAGATTCTTAAATTTTTAAAATTGGTGTGTACCAATTTGATTCTAAAATTTATCTAAAATTAAATCAAGCTGAACCAATTATACCCCTATAGAGTAGCGCTCGTGTGTCAACAAGGGGAATTAGGAGTATGCGATTAAAAGCCAGCCACGACGTGTTAAGGAAAAGAATAATGCTACATACAATCATGAAATATGCAAACATCGCGTAAATGTCGTGCAAATGCTTCGAAAAAAAGTACGGTTCAATATTAAAAAATCAATTCTTTTCGTGTGAGTCTCATATTTATTCACTTTTTTCAAAGTCGTAGAGTTTGCACACTTTACGGTTGTAAGTATTATTTTTATTAAAAAATCAATTATTTTCATGTGTATCACATATTTATTCAATTTTTTTTAAACGTTTGCATGATATTTGCACACTCTAAGACTGCGAGTATCATTTCTCTCTCTCTCTCTCTCTCTCTCTCTCTCTCTCTCTCTCTCTATTATATATATATATATTAAATCAAACGCGTTAATGACTCTCTCTCTCTCTCTCTCTCTCTCTCTCTCTCTCTCTCTCTCTCTCTCTCTCTCTCTCTCTCTCTATTATATATATATATATTAAATCAAACGCGTTAATGAAAACTTAACTATCGAAGGACGGAATATGGAAAACAAAATATATTCAATACACTACCTATCTACTCTTCTTCTTCTACCTTTTTGTTCTCATTGACTCCCATTATGCTGACTTGTAACATTTGATCTTCCCTCGGTCATAACAGATGCATGTAAGTTATAAAAATTCAAAGCAATAGCTTAGACGCCACATGCAGAGCCATATTGAGTGAGTCAGCCGCCCAAAAGGGCATTAGTTAATGAGTAATTTTAGGAGGAGTTGGTTTTAGAGAGTCGAGAGAAAGTTGGTTTTAGTTTAAATTTTTTTCCTCATTTTCAACCTTATTTTTAATTCTCATACCAAAAACAAATCAATTGAAATCATTAGATCTATGAAAACAAAGTTGAAAATGAAGAAAGAGAATTTTACTAAAAACAAGATTGAAAATGAAGATGAAGAAAGAAATGTTGAAAACATAGTTAAAAATGAAGATTTTTTTTTTCTTATTTTCAACCTTATTTTCAATTTCTATACCAAAAACAAACTTATAGAATTAATTAGATCCATAAAAAAGGTTGAAAATGAGAAAAAAAAAAACTTTAAACTAAAATCGACTCCCTAAAACCGACTCCGTCTAAAATTATTCTTAGTTAATGGGCCATACATCTAATAAGCTGCAGAAGACATGACATGTATTCATATATTTATGTTAAGGGGCCGGCTGAGGATGTGTCCCGGCAACCGCAAGTTGGAATTATTCATATTAAAATTTGAATTTGCATCAAACCTAAATAGTCTTTTAAGCTTTTCAAGATTTTAGATTTTTTATTATAGCTGACTTTAGATCCAAATTATAATCCAAATCTAAATGATCTAAACTCAAATGAACTCTTCTACCTAAACGCCACCCTATGATATTATTGTGTAATATTATTGAAATGTTTAGATAACCATTATTGACTCAAAATAATGATATCAGTTTGAATAATAGTTGTGAAATAAGTGTCTCTTTATTTTTTATTTTTACCAATCGACCATTTCTCATACTAAATTTTTCTCGATAGGCCACAATTGTTCTTCTCGAATGAATATATTATAATCTTTGAAAAATTTGATCAATCTAGAGATAATTTAGTTCCAATTGATGAACTCAGACATTATTTATTGTACGTAGTAATAACTCCCTTTAATTTATTGAGATATATTTCCAACACGGGATTTAAGTCTGATCTCGTCAGTTTCCGTCATTTTCATCTATCATCAAGTATAAATGATCTCTAAGTTTAAATGAGAGAGATCCCATTACTCTATCTAATATTCATAATTTAAGCTTATAGCTTGCTAGCTAGAAATTGCATGCCTTTAGGAACTAAAAACATGGTGCAATTGGATAGGTGCATGCAGAACCAAATTGATTCGGAATTTTGAGATATAGTTCCTAGAAGACACTATTTCTTTTATCAAGATAGAGCGTACATATTTTTTTTTTTCTTAGCAATTAAATATCATTAATACATGAGAAAACAAAGGTTTGTATTAAGAACAAGAAAGAGGTAAGTGGGAATTGGTTCGTGTGGATTGGTTTGATGGAGGAAATATTCTATTCAGAAGCAAAGCATGTGATCTATGGCCGAGATGGCATGCAGAATAGTGAATTTGGTTAATTTTGGAGATGTTGGACAAGGCTTTAGAATAAAAATTAATGCATGATATGCTAGCTGCTAAATGCCCTATCAATAAGATGGAAGGTGGATCAAACTTTCTTGGCCCATTGGAAGTAAGTGCTAGATGATGGTCCATATATCGAAATGACTAGCTAGCTTATTGGTCTTGACAATGATGACTAATATCTGATTTGGTTTAGACAGTTCAAACAATCCATTTAATTTTATTTCATATAATTATTTTAACTTATAAGTTTTCATATAAAATATAATAAATAAATTTAATTTTTTTATATTAAAAATTATATTATAATAATATTTCATTTCATTTTTAACTTTTATCATATCGCATCTATGTTATTAAACAAGATCTAAGAATCTATTAAAGTGGGTCTCGACTTGACAAATAGTAGCTATAATTATTTGAAAAAAGAATATTTGAAAGTATTTGTTTCAACAATAATATTATATATATTTAAAATGTATAAATCTCACATAAATGCTTTAAAAATGAGTAGAATTTATTATTAAAAAATTATTTTTTTTATATGAGATCTGCATTTACTTAATTTTTAAAAATAATTATCCAGCGTCTACACCTTTTACGATTGCAAATATTATTCTAATTCAAATACATAATGCTACAAGTAAAATATAAATAGAAAGATGGAGCAGGCATTACAACATCTATCCAATAGATTTATTGGACAACATTAAATATATAATAACTATTATAGAAGTAATTTCATGTCTTTTTAACTCTGACTTTCAAATTAAAATTAAAACATGAAACGATATTGATTAGCAATTACAAATGGCCGTAGCGTCAAAGTTAAACTTCTATGTAGCCAACCGAGTGATAAGGAATTAAGGTCAATGGATGTCAGTTGCTGAGGTTTTGAATTGCCACATAGTACTTTTAAATAGTCATGAGTGTTATTGGTATAAAATATTAATAAAAATAACTATTTTGTAAACCTATTTTAGAATTATGCCTTAGAATGAGGATTTTTTTTAAAATAAAATATAGTCGTAAAAATAACATTATTTTATAAAAGAACGCCAAGATTATTTTTTTTAAGTTTTTATATGTTATAAAAAAGTTTTATTATTTTTATTTTTATTTTTATTTTTTTATGTTCAAGCCCGGCTGAAGGTATTGTGGGCATGGTGACAAACAAAACAAATAAGAAAGTGTCATAAAAAAACGAATCGATGAATCCAGTTACCACCTATTTCATAATTAATGAATCAATGCATATTAATTTTGAATACTATTATTATTTATTTAAGCTCTATAACGTGGTCTATATGTTCAGGATCATTTCCATCTCTCCTAACTTAAAAAAAAAATGGTTAATGTACATAAGAAAACTGATCATTAGATCAAATGTCACTCACAAATACATCAAAATACATAAAATTTATCTTATACATATAGACATGCACACATAATATAAACTTTCAGGAAATTAAACATTGGGTTAAAAAAAAATATACATATATTGCACACCTCACTCCAACAAAAACACCAAAAATATTTAGTTTTGCCTGCATGCATGCGGCTCCAACACGTTTCTTTCAACTAGTTTCCATCTTATTATTGCTCAGTGCTCAAACGATTGCAATTGTACATGATCTCAATCAGGTCTAAACTATTGGGTGATTTTGGTCCTTTCTCAATCTCAAAAGTTAATTTAAGAGGTGAAGTTTTTGCTTACATTTATAAACTGATTACCAGACCCTTTTACAATCGACGTATAATAACCTTAACAATCTCTTCCTCACACATTGGGTCTTGGATTGGAGAAACAACAGCCTGTTTCTTCCGCGGACTATTGGGCTAGAAAATATTAGTAAACGTGAGCTCTGATGCCAGTATTGGGTGGTCTTGAACTTCTCTAACCTCAAAAACTAACTCAAGATGTGAAGATTTTTCTCACACTTATAAATTAACCACCAATCTCTTCCATAACTGATGTGGGACAACCCCAACATATACCTGGCCAAGTCTTTTCGTCCCTACAAAGATTCCTTAATTTGGGAAGGTTGTCCAATTTCAATTTATGTAGTTTTGGAGTAATAGATTCTGGAGCGATATTCTGCAATGGAAGATAATTGAATACCTCTTCTAAATTAGAACAATAGCTTACCTCTATTATTTCTAGGTTTGGCATTGTGCGAATGGAGCTCCCAAGGGAGAGAAGATATTTTATCTTCTGACAGCCACTCACAACTATTTTTTTAAGTCTCCAAAATCTAAGTCCGAGAGGGTTGATTAGCTTTGAAATGCTTTCAAGACCTGTAATTTTTTCCAGAGTAAGTTCCTCCAAATTGGGCAGTAGGTCATATTTTGCTACACGTCCTCCAGTCTGAAAACTGCTGTCAAAGTCACGAATGTAAAGCTTTTTTAAATATGTCAAGCTGCCAACACCGTTAACGACCAAGTCTTGCAGCATCTCATTCAGTCCTCCACAATTGATTAGTTTTAGATCACTTAAATTTGCATCCCTCAACCAGCAATTTAGTCCTCCCAAGAGATCAATCTCCTTCATAATCACGCATCTCGGCTTCGAAGTCCATGGTACTTGATCTACATGTTCTGTAAAATAGTCTACAAATAAAATATTTTGAATTAATATATTTTATTGAATTTTGAGAGAGTGGTAAGAAACGTTGAATAAAAATATATAAAATATATACAAATTTAAAAGAATTTACAGTTTTTATATTTAAAATTTTCAAAAATTATAACAATTAAATACTAATTAGATGAAAAAATTAAAAGCTTATAAAAAATTAAAAATAATTTTATTTAAATGATATTTAAAATTAAAACATCTTAGAAAAATACCTGAAACATTAAAATGGTCCGTGGCCGACGATATGATGCCAATGTGGAATGCTGTTAATCTATTTGTTAAAGAAATAATTGTATCTTGGAAACTGTGATACGGGATCCATTTCAATCCGACGGCTAAGACTCGTAACCGCTCAAGGCATTGGAGCTCTTCCAAACATGCTTGTTCCTCTTGTACCCCTCCCTTCACTTTACAACTATAGACACTGCATGACAGCTCCAGAACTTCTAAACTGGACAACTTGGATATGACTCCAGCTTTAATCGCTTTCAGTGCAGGAGTATATCTTAAGTTTAGATGCCTTAAGTTGCTGAGTTGCTCCAACCCTCTTGGCAATTCTCTTAAACGAGTCCAAGAGAGATCAAGCACTTGAAGTCTGCTGAGCTTTGCCAGAGGGGGCAATTCTTTGAGATGCCTGCAATTATTCAAAAGAAGAGCCCGGAGGTCATCCAGTTGAAATAGAGAAACGGGCAGTGACTTGATGCGGGTCCCACTGATATTCAAGACTCTTAGTGCTTCAAATCCTTCCAAAAATCTTTCAGGAATTAAGTTAAGGCCATAATTATTTTGCAGTAGCAAAGTTGCTGCTTGTGAACATTGTATCACAGATTCATCAGGCAGTCTTTCTAATTTGTTATCCATGAAAGAAACTCTTTTGAGAGAATTTGATAGCTCAGTAGCTGAAATCTCTTTCAACTCATTCCCTGAACGAACAAGGAATTTACTTCCATCCTCACTGCAGCTTGATGCAATCCATATGCTAACATCACGAACAACGTCATGCATCTTCACGCTACCCTCATCAGAACCATCTTCCAACAAACAAGCGTCCTTCAGATTTTCAATCAAACTAATTCCTCTACTGTAAAAATCCTCATAGTTTTCTCGATCATCTATCAAACCTTCCGCCAGCCAGTACCATACTAGTTCATTTATTTTAATTGAGAAGTCCTCTGGAAACAAAGAGCAGTAAAGGAAACAAGTTTTCAAGTCTTTACCTTCTAAAGAGTCGTAACTCCACTTCAAATGCTTATAGAGCGCCTCCTCAACGCCTGCTGCACAAGGCACTGATCTTTGCAACTGATTCAAAGCATGCTTCCATACATCAAGATTCGTCTTTCCTCTCATAGCAGCCCCCATGGTGATGACGGCCAAAGGCAATCCCTTACACTCTCTACAAATTGCCTCTGCAAATGGTGCGATATGTTCTGAATTAACCACATCCCTCGCATATCGACTAAATAGTTGCCAAGCGTCTTCATCCCTCAAAATGCTCATTTTAAAGTTATAATCAGTCAGCATGGCATTACAGACATCCAAAGATCTAGATGTCAATATGATTTTACAACCCCTATGATCTTTAGGCCGTGGGACACCCAAAATGTCCAAATCGATTTTTTCCCAAACATCATCGAGAATAAGAAGAAAACTTTCCTGCTTTAGTCTTTGATGAAGTTGAATAGCCATTCCATCCACTCCCGAACTTTCTTTCAGAAGAAAATCTAGTCTGGAAGCTATTCGCATCTGCAGCTTTTTTATGTCCAGATTTCTGGACACTACAACCCATAGTACACAGCTAAAACGTAGATTTGAATTATTTTGAAGCTCATTGTTCAAATTTCTAACCAGATTAGTTTTGCCGACTCCTCCTATCCCCCATATTCCAATTATCCCGTTTTTGTCGTCAGACAATAGAGTCATAGTTTTGGCTAAATCTTCTGATACTGATGCTGTTTGATCTTTAATTGAAGGTCCAGGAATATGCTCCACTGCTTTGACCTCTGGATAACTAAGAGCCATGGAACCAGCAAGGGAATTTCCCACTTGTCGAAGCCTTTCTATCTCTTTGAGATGTTGTGGCACTTCCCTGATTATTCTATACCACTTAGTACTGCAACTTAAGAAACATCGGGAACTCCTTGATTCTTGAATCTGATCATTAATCTTACGATGAAGATCGTCAACCTCCCCAACCCACACAGTGGCTTGAGCTTTTATTACCTTTCCTTCCTGCGTAGCTCTTTTTATTTCTTCTTTTGCATCATTTCTAAGAGCTAGAAGGGATTTCATGATGTCCTTTTCCAGGGCATCAAGCTGTTGTGGGCCTTTGACAATGCTCTTGATCGTATAATAGATAGAGCCACAGAGAAACCGACTAGTTTCTATGACTGCTCCACTGACAATCGAGGCCACCACTTCCATACCGGAAATTTTGCTTTGAAAAAACTCTCAGGGCGCTCTCAGCGAAAGAAATGCGCTAAAGAATACACTTTTTTCGGAGCCTCACGTTACTTATGACCATTATTGATTTCCATGGTTTGCTGCTTTCACTTTATTCTAGTACTCGACAAGCTTATCTCAGACGTGATACTTTATTTTTGTTAATTAGTCCATAATTAGAGTAAAAAAGAATTAATCCATATTCGGGTCCCGCAACCCTTGGTTTCTTACTTTCATGATTCATCTTTAGCCTTTTGTTTTCTTTAATGCCTTATTCTTAATCTAAATTAACATGTCATTTCATGCTAATCTTTTTCTAACTTTTTTCGTAAAATTTCTGATGTATACAAAATTTTATAAAAGAAATTTTATAAATTTTGAATGCTATCCATCATACTATAAACTCTCTTTATTATAAAAAATAAAAATAAAAAAATTGAAGAATTACATTAATTTTCATCAATTTATAATCTTTTAAAATAAATTTATGTATATCTAATAATTCTTATTTTATTATATTAATAGGATATTATTTAGTGATGATAATATTATCTTATACAAGAATTATCATAAAAGCATATTAGCATAATGATAATTTTCTGACGGGAGGAAATTATGCCTTTATCAGGGGTGTAAAAAGCAAAAATTTCTATGTTCTAAGTTCTAACGCTGCTGGAAAATCTATAGCAAAAATTAAGTTCTAATGTAAATGTCGCATACTTATTCAATTCTTTTTATATAAGTTCTATATTTATATTTAAAATTTATGCGATATTTATATACTCTATAATTACGAGTATCATTATATATATATATATATAATCAAACGCGTTAATGAAAACTTAACTATTAAAGGACAAAATATCGAAAACTAAATATATTCAATACACTACGTAGTAACGTACCTACCTACTACTACTCTTCCTTTTTGTTCTCTTTTTTTTTTTTCTTTAAAATTTAATCTTCCCTCGGTCAAAATACAAGCATGTAAGTTATAAAAATTCAAAGCAATAGCTTACACGCCACATGCAGAACCATATTGAGTGAGTCAGCCACCGAAAAGGCCATCATGGATTATGTGCAGTTAATGGACCCTACAACAGCCGTGACCTCTCTTTCTAGAGTAATAAACTCTCACCTCTCTTTGGAAAAGAACTTCATTCTCATCACTTTTGCCAGAGAGGAGGTGTGAGTTCGACTCTTTTTGTTTTTTTTTTTATTTTTATTTTTTTTAGATAGTTTTTTTTTTTTTTTTTTTTTGGAGATGCTGGAAGTCGGTCGGACTGTCCTCAATAAAAAACAATCCTTATTAAAATACAATTAAAAAATTTTAAAAATACAATAATAAAATATAATAAAATAAAAAAACACAAGAAAAAATATAATTAAAATAATAAAAAAATAAAAAAACATAATAAAAATAAAAATATAATAAAAAACATAATAAGAAAATAAAATGAAGATGAATTTAAGAGAGGATTCAGCCTCAACCCAGACGGCGTCAGTGCTGCCGGCGGTAGGCGACACCGTTGACTCCATCGTTACCGTCGGCATCCGGCGACCTCCAACGTGTCCCACGCAGTTTTCGACCCGTTTCGGATGCCGGCAGTCACGATGGGGTGGGCGGTGTCACTGTCGCCCACTGCCGACAGAGACGCCAGCATCCGTTTTTCAAGGAGATCGGACGGACCGATCCCCAGATATTCTCCTTTTTTTTACCAGTTTGGATTTTCTTAAACCTGCTACTATCCAACCATGAAACTATGACGAGCCTCACCATGATGTTCTCCTACCGCCAATCTGTTGGTTAGATGCAGATCCACGCCCAAATAGTCAGGGTATGGTCTTCCCACGCAATTTGTTTCTATAAGTGATTTTCACACGCCGCCGCATTCCGACAATTCTGCTGGCTTCACGGGCCGCACCATTAGATCTTCCACCCTTCGATCTTTCAAATCGGCCCATCCCCACCTTTTCCCCATTGGCGCATGGCCCTCACGCGCTATCTGAGTTATTGATTTTCCTAATCGGTGATCTGGTTAAAAGAGCTACAGACTTCTTCCACAAATATTTCAAAACATTCAACAGTAGTGCATTCATTTGCACCACCTACGATAGTGGCTTACCTTCAACATTTTTTTTTAAAATGGTAGCCTTTTTGTAGGATTTGAGTAGAAACCGAAAAATTAGTCTTAAAATCTTTTATTTTTCTTTTTTGCACCACTTCTATATTATGATTGTTGTTTTTGGATATTTGTCGAGGGGCTCCACCCCTCTCTAATAAGTCATCTTTTTTTTTTTAATAAAATTTGCTTGTTTAGGAAAGAAAAAAAGTTTATGGGCCCTACATCCAGTAAGTTGCAGAAGTATTATATATAATAAAATAATTACAGAATACAACAGTTAACACGACAGATAGCACCAATATATAACCTAAACCATAAAAATATAATCTAAACCAACTCTCGATTCATATATTTATGTAATTAAGGAGCCGGGTGAGGATGTGTCCGGCCCTGCAACCGCAAGTTGGCATTATTCATATTAAAATTTGAATTCGCATCAAACCAAAATAGATTTTTAAGCTTGTCAAGATTTTAAATTTGTGATTATAGTTAACTTTAGATCCAAATTTTAATCCAAATTAATCTAAATCTGAACTCAAATGAACTCTTCTACCTAAACACCACCCTATGATATTATCGTGCAATATTATTGAAATGTTTATATACCATTATTAGCTCAAAATGATGATATCAGTTTGAATAATAATTGTGAAATAAGTGTATTTTTTGTTTTTATCAATTGACCATTTCTCATACTAGATTTTTCTCGATCGGCAAGTGTTTTTTTCGAGAGAATAATATTATAATCTTTGAAAATTTTGATCAGTCCAGATATAATTTAGTTCAAATTGATGAATTCACGAGACATTATTTAAGTTAGAAACCAACTCAAAACATCACTCAAAAACCGAGTCACAATGATCAAGGGCTAGCTAGCTATATATATTCAGAAGATTTGTACATGAGATCAGTAATTTCGTGATCGTCATTAACTTTGGGATTGTTGATCAAGCAACCGACAGCTACAAATATTAGATCTCCTAGCTAGCTCTGAGTTTTTGTCTAGATTTTTTAAAATGTCAAGGCCCAAGGGAGGAGATGCAAATTAATAGGGCTAAAGAGGGATATATGTAATTAATTAGGTGAAAGAACAGAGACTTGTTATTTTTTCCTTTTCCCATTATCAAGCTTTTACTTTACTCTAACCACTAAATATATGTCTCATCAAACGCGTTAATGAAGACTTAAAAACTTTACTACTAAAAGTACGAAATATCGAGAACATAATATATTCAATACACCACCTACCTACTCTTCTTTTTTTCTTCCTTTTTGTTATCTTTTTTTTTTTGTTGGGCAAAAGAAGTTTCAAAAGCCAGCCCCTTTGGCTGTCTCTTTGACTCCCATTATGCTGACATGTAACATTTGATCTTCCCTCTCTCAAAATACATGCATATAAAAGTATTGGTATTAAATTTATCAAAAATATTTTTTAAAATTTAATAAAAAATACAAGTTTGATGAAAGACCACACCTAAAAATATTTTACATTAAATTTATAAAAAAAATTATAATATTTGATAAAAAAAAATTAAGAAGAAAAAGTGAGGAGAATAAAATAAAAATATTTTTAATTTAGTTTTTGAATAGTAATCATTTATTTTTAAAGATTTACTATTTAAAAATCAAATTATACATATTTTTATTTTATTCTCCTTACTTTCTTTTCTTCATTTTTTATTTGAGAGATTATAATTTAAAAGTCAAATTAAAAGTATTTTTATTTTATTCTCTACATTTTTTTTCTTATCTTTTATCGAATATAATAAAAACTTTTTAATAAATTTAATATAAATTTTTTAAAATATTTTCTTTTTATTAAATTTATTATTCTTATCAAATTTTTTTTAAAAAAGTTGATAAGTCAATATTAGTGCCTTTAATAATTATAAAAATTCAAAGTCATAGCTTAGACGCCACATGCTGAGCCATAGAGTGAGTCGGCCACTTAAAAGCACATCATGTGCAATTAATGGACCCTACATCGAGTAAGCTGCAGAAGACATGACATGCATTCATATATTTATTTAATGGGCTGGGTGATGAGGATGTGTCCCTTCAACCGCAAGTTGATCGGATGCATGCAGCTAACTAGTAGGCAAAACTTTTTTCAAGTGGGTTTGATTTATCTTCATCTACTTTTTGTATTTATATCTTTCAAAAATGGGCCAGGCCAGCATTCAATGTATATTAATATGTCGAAGCTATCCTGTATCTGAATATTGTGTAATACATAAAAATATATATATTTATGATTAACTATTTTCTGAAAAATATCTTTTATTAAAATAAGTTAATTTTTTACATAAATAATTATTTTCATAACAACTAATTCTTCATAAATACTCTTTTATATTATAATGATAGTCATAAATTTGGTTAAAATGCTAAAATGCCATGAAATGATGAGATGGAATGGGAGTAAAGACAAAAGAAAACAGGTCTTATTTAGATCGAGAGTTGCGTTTAACTCATCTCATCTCATTATTATAATTTTTTAAAAGTTTCATATATAAATATATTAATATAATAAAAAATTCAACTTTTTTAAATCTCTAAATAATAATATTATTAAAAAATATTATCTTAATAATATTTTATTTTACTCTTAAAATTCATCTAATCTTAGTTACTCAGTATTTAAAGTTTAAACCATATCTAAAGGATTGTGGCCAGGGGTTGATGATCAAGCCACTACTACTTTTTCTTCAAAGAGGCCATGGAGTTAGAGCTAGCTCTCAAGCGTGGAACAGGCCACTGGGCTTATATTTAATGCATTTAACCACTTATGAACTACTGGCTGACTGTCCCGTTTGTTTTCAAAACTTAATTTTATTTTTCATAATTTATTTCATATTTTTAACTCATCTTAACCATTCATTTCAAATTTCAATTTATCTTAACCAATCATTTTATTATTATTCATAACCCATCTCATCTCATCTCTGAATCCAAATGGAATATTAGTTGGCAGCTATATCATACACCTCGCTAATGCAAATTCATTCAGATGAATGAACCCGACCGGAAAAAAGGATTTTTGGAATTGAAGATTTAAAATCCAAATGTCTTATTTGGATGATAATATATTAAAAGAAAATTTATATTTACAGTATGATCTGGTTTTGTAAATCTCGTATATTTCTTTTAAAAAGAAGTGAGTAAATCTGATTATCGCATTAAAAAAATAAATATTTTTTAAATATAATAGATCCTAATTTTTCTTCTAAAAAAAATGGGGTGACTTACTCTAGAATTATATATAGCAATATTCATATTAAAATTTGAATTTGCATCTAACCCAAATAGGCTTTTAAGCCTTTCAAGATTTTAGATTTGTGATTATAGTTAACTTTAGATCCAAATTAAAATCCAAATCTAAATCTAAACTCAAATTAACTCTTCTACCTAGCTAAACGCCACCCTAATGATATTATCGTGTAATATTGAAATGTTTAGATATCATTATTAACTCAAAATAAAGACATCAGTTTGAATAATAATTGTGGAATGAGCATCTCTCTATTTTTTGTTTTGATCAATTGAACATTTCTCATACTAGATTTTTCTGGATCGGCAGGTACTGTTTTTCTCGAGAGAATATATTATAATCTTTGAAAAATTTGATCAATCCAGATATAATTTAGTTCAAATTGATGAACTCAAGACATTATTTATTGTACGTAGTCATATAATTAATTCCCTTTAATTTATTGAGATATATTTCCAACACGGGGTTTAAGTCTGATATCGTCAGTTTCCGTCATTTTCATATACTGATACAAGTATAAATCTGTAAGTTTTAATGAAAGAGAGCCCTTGCTCTATCTAATAGTCGGAATTTAAGGTTTGAAATTGCATGCCTTTGGGAACTAAAAACATGGCGCAATTGGAAGGCAACACGTTAAAGAAATTAATTAAAAGATACACGCGTAGTTATGCTTTTAACATGTCAATTACAAAGTGGCACAACAAGATTTTGGAATTTTTGTCATGAATTTTTTTTCTGCAGCATACTATCGTGGCAATAAGTCGTCTTTTGCCACAAAAATGACTAGAGGAAATAAATATTGACTTTTTCTCACGATTTTGTCGTTGTCAAAAATATTTCATGGAAAAAAACTTTTAACTGCGATATAACTATTTTTTGCCACCAAATTTTATCATGGGATATAAAAATGACCAGAACCTAAATTAATTGTAGGAAAAAAGTTATTGTGTCGAGTTTAATTACCTTTTGTCACAGAATCATTTAGCCACAAAAATTTATACAAATGAAAAAAATTTTATTGTGACATATACTTTTTTACAACAACTCATTTATCAATTATCATAAATGTGTTTCGCCACAAAAAGTAAAAAAGAATTACAAAATGTATAAAAAAATTATTTCCACGGGAGCATCTCATGGCACAGAATCACTTTTGCCATGACTTCACATCCCACGATTTTAAAATCGTGGGTAAAACTTACTTTTGCAGTGACATCTCCTCATGACAAATAAATATTTTGCATTACTACACATTTTATTTTAATTTTTAAAAATAATATAATTATAAAATATATATTACAAGAAAACAGCCATTTTGGGGTGTTTTAATTTAGCCGTAATATTTATTATCGCAAAAGTTTGGACATTCTTCATTTATCTAACTTAATTGTTACTACTTTATACGTTTTGCCGCGAGTTTTTTGCCTATTTACGGCGAATGTTAAGCGCCGCAAATAATCTTTTAAAAATTAAACCCCCCCCGAATACTATCGTCTCCCCCAATCCCTAATTCATCTCTGTCCCTCTCTCTCTCTCTATCTCTCTCGCTCGTACTCTGTTTCTCTCTCGCTCACGCCGTGCTGCCGCCAATCCCACGCCATGCCGCCACCCCTTCCCAAGCCATATCACTACCGTGCCGTCACTCGCTTTTCGAGCAAGTAAGTTTGTCTCTCTCTTCCTCTCTTTGTTCGTTTCTGTCTCTCAAAATCGCGATCGCAACCTAGGGTTGCTTTGTCTCTCGAAATCAAAACCGCAACCTAGGGTTAGTCTTCATTCCTCCTGCCTCTCTCTCCATTCCACTATCTCTGTAAATCGCAACCTAGGGTTGCTCTCTCCATCCGTTGATACCGTGCCATCGCCGTTGCCGTTTCTGTTTCGCTTGGCAAGTGAGTGTCCTTCGTCGAAACCCAAAACCTTGATTTTCATTTTTAGGGATTTTACTTCTACACGAAATTACCTAGTTATTTATTTATTTATTTCTGTTGTCTTCGTGCGTGGGATTGTAGCTGAATAGTATAAAAAATCAAGTGGTCGTTGGCTAATTTTACTCAAATAATCACTGGCACATTTTTCTGATTTTCATCTGTTAATTAGGTCGGATTGTAGTTAGTATTGGCTATTGAAAACTAGTGATGGATTTATTGTTAATTAGGTCTGATTTTCATTTATTATTGATGTATTGTAGTTTTTTGTGATGGAGTTATTGTTATTAGTATTTTTTCCCTATTGAAGACTATCGACTTCAAAGGGACCAATTATTGTAATCAGTTTATGTCTAATCTGTTAATGCTTTGGTTTGTGTCTAATCTGTTAATGCTTTGGTCTATGTCTTTACATCTACAAATAATGCTACATTATAGCTATATATTTATTTGGTTTCTTCCTTCTCAAGATGAATAAATAGATGCAAGCAATGGCTGAATTGTACTCAGTTTAGTAAGTGTTCTTAGGCTTATGCCTATTTGTTTGGGAATAAAATATTTTATTACTTATTAAAAAAATTGTATATATTTTTGTAGATTGAGTGTTTGATGATATAATGGCCCTAGGCCTTAGCCCATAGATTTTCTAGGATTTAGTTAGGGTTTATTATTTTGCTATTTAAGGGCATGTATTCAGACTTGGAAGATAGACTATGATGAATATTGAATTGAATGTGCATGTTGCAACCGTTGCCTCCCAACTCCTTTCTTTCTCTTCTTCTTCCTCTTGACTCATTCTTGGCTTCTTCTTCTTCTCAGTCTCTTCTTCCCCTCTCAGCTTTCTGATTTCTTCTCTTTCTGTCTACTATTATTCTGTTTCTTACTATTTCTCCATCATCCTATATCAGATTTAGCAAAGAAGTTATGGACTGCCCTGGTATACTTATCTTGTTGCCCTTGTTATTTCAAACTTTTCTGGACTTCAGACTATTAGTATTTTTTCTTGTGTGCAATGGGTGACAATCTAGTTATTTATCTCTCTCTTTTACTAATTGAAAAAAAGGTGAAAATCTAGTGTTTGCCTGAGGCATGAACCTAATACTACTAGAAAGCGTGGTAAAATGTTTAGGGTGAGGAGACATTTGTAGCCTTTTTTGGTTGTTTTAGACACAATCTTAATTTTTGCTTCAGAATTGAGGTTTGGTTGGCTATTTAATGTAGGAAAAATTTTGACATATGCCTACAATTGCACTACTGGTTGATAATATATTTCCAGGATATGAAAGAGACATTAAATCTTATCTTGGTGCATTGGAAGTTTGCCTATGACTACAGAGTGCCTTATTTAGTACAATTTTATCCATATGCTTGTGTTCTGTCAACTCTTCCATGATTATCCATACATTATGAAGTCTACTTGGTAGATGATTTATTGCTATTTTCCAAAAAAGTTTGAAACCAGTTAGGAGTGGTTGTAGGTGAATTTGACCTCCAACCATGAATGAAAAATAATGAAGTCATTTGCCATAAACTACAAAGTTTCCTCTGTTCTTTCTAAAGTAGAAAATTGCGTGCCTTGTGATGAAAGATTCATTTATTTATTTTTATCTTGAAGGTTGATCCTTTCTTTGAGTCTTTGAATTTAATAATTGTGATGGAGATTTGTATGTATGCAAGGAGGAGTGTTTTGATTGTAAATTGGGATTGTTGACTTTCATAATTTTTTCCTTATATTGATCTTGTACATTTGATTGTACAAAAGAGCATACTTTCAAGTTTCTTCTTCTACTTTTGTATCAAAGTAGATTAAAGAAACCACATCCTTAAAGAGACAGAAGACTGCTTTGAATTTTGAACACAATATATTGCTATACATGGTAAGAATAAATACACGATTGGACTAAGCTATCTATAGACAGCATTTACACAGGAAAATCAAAGCGCAAAGCATTTACATAAAGAATAAACATTGACAGCATTTACAAATGAAATTTAAACTGATATCTAGATAATTAAATATCTAGCTTTTATTGCTTCGGTTTAAATTATTGAACATCTTCATCATCTTTCTTAATAATTCTTGCCTCTCAAAAAAGATGTGGAGATCGAGTATCAAAAGTCTTATGTCCTTGGGACAGCGCAATATGATTACACTATTAAGTGTCTGAGCATAACTTTCTTCCTTGCTCTCTTATTTTCATTTTTATTTTTTTAATAGGAAGGCTTGGCTTTTAGTTTGGTTCATAATTTCTTGGCTTGTTATGTATATTTTAGCCTATATAGTTAAACTTAGTTTGGTTTATAAAACTTGTATGAATTCGGTATAGATTAATTTTGTAAAAATAAATGTATATTTCAGCTTATGTTAGAGTATTTGTTATGATTATTTTTTGCTTAAGTCGCATTTTTTTATTTTCTAATTTTTTTTTTCTAAATTCTCTTAGTATTTGCCATGAACATAATTCATGGCAAATACTTTTTTCCCATAATATTAGTTGTGGGAACAAGTTATATGCCATCAATATATTTGTGGGTAAAAAATTTTTTCGGCCTATTATCTTCATGGATAGTATCATCTTTGGCATATATAAATGTTATTTGCCACGAATTTTTTATGCTTTACCCACAATGTCAGGTGGTGGAAAAATGTTCGTATTTGCCATGAAATAAAATTTTGGTAGAAAAAGTTTTTTGTTCATGGATTATATGCCACCAACATCCCACCAACAAATTTGGTGGAAAAAAAATATTTCCCACTTAACATATGCTTTTTTCCACCATATAGGTTTATGGCAAAAAGCTCAAAATCTTGTAGTGTGGAAGGTGATCAGTTTCTTTCTCTATTGCGATTTTCATCTTCTAGAATTTCAAAAGCGCTACTGTCATTGTTTTCTTCTTCTTTTCTTTCTATTTGTTTCTCTTTTTATTTTCCTGAACGGCCACCATGTTTGCAGGTTTCATTGTTATAGATGGTTTTTAGTTCGATGTCTTCGGTTTTGATGGCTGGGATTGTAGTTTGTTAGCTTCGGGTGTCCATAGACCACCACGCATGGTGTCGCCGCTTTACAAGTTAGCCGATCTTGTCGTCGCCTAAAGTTTTTTGTGGAACGGCGAGGGCGTGCTTCTTACGCGCGGGGACCAATTGAGGGCTTAGCTTCGTTGTGTTCTCACTTTTGTGGATCTAGCTTGCCGGCAGTGGCTTAGTTCAGATTCGAAATATCGGAGTGTCCCTACCTTGCGGCGGCTCATTCCTAAAGTGGCGCGTGGTGCCCACGCACCGCCATAGACAGCCTTGTGTTGTTGGCATTTTTTTGTTTTATAGTCTAGTTTTAGTTGGTTGTCGTGTGTATTATTTGTGTAGAAAAAATTATATTAGAAAAATAGTATTTCGGACTTAGATCTGTGGAATTTTAGTGCTCTCTTCCTTTGGAGGATGAGATTTGAGTAAAGTACCTTTGGCAGCTTTTTAGTTTCACAAACTTTTGTCTGTTGAGAATTAGAAGTTGTGCTTCAGTATGTACTTAGTTGACTTGTAAACTGAATTCACTCAATTTTATAAGATAAATTATAAGTTTCAATTTCATGGATTAATGTAGTAATCCTATTTCTTAAAAAAAAAACATGTCAATTACAAGCATGGATAAGTAGGTAAGGTGAGGTACTTTCTTTTAGTCCTTTTTGTCAATATTTACAATTAATTTGATATTATATAGTCATGATCATCAGCTAGGCCGTGTTTTAATTCAAAAGGAAATAGAAAAAAGCCCTCCATTAATATTACATGCCCACTACCATTAATATCATAGTAGGACATCGTGAATATCACAGTTATATATTCATGAGACTCAAAAACCAAGTAGCTGCCAAGGCGTGTTGTCCTGATGGCACACGACCACTTTTTCAAATGAAAAAGTCGGGTTTGATCTTCCTCCCCCATTCTTGTATAACAAAGGAAAAAAAAAAAACCAAGTTGCTGTAAAAAAAACCTTTATTAAAAAAAAAATACTTATTATTATCATTGGATTCATTAGAATAATAATATAATAAATTTTTTTTAAATATTTTGTACGTAATTACACTTCTTCAAGTTTGTTATTATTTAATAATAATAACTCCAGAACCTACATTCATTATTCAATTACAAGTAAAAAACTCAAAAAGACCTTGTTTGATCCTGTTGCCCAGATGACTAACACAAGAGGGGGGGTGAATTGAGTTATATTATAAAATTAATACTTATAAACTAAATATATAATATCAAATATAACCAGAATATAAAGCAGTAGGAAATATAAAGAGTAGGGTAAGAAAAAGCAAACTCAGTATTTTTACGAGG
The DNA here is from genome assembly GCA_036898215.1 of Platycarya strobilacea. Classification (NCBI taxonomy): domain Eukaryota; kingdom Viridiplantae; phylum Streptophyta; class Magnoliopsida; order Fagales; family Juglandaceae; genus Platycarya; species Platycarya strobilacea. Next base: position 5,410,380 of record CM072545.1, on the reverse strand, counting down.
TTCAGCCCTACTGCCTACGTCCTCGCCTCAAGCTACCCCTTGAGGATTCCAAATTCATTGGTCAATCTCCTTTAGGTGGAGATAGAAACCTATTACACCTTTGAGCAGCACTGCTCTAAAGAATTCGTGTAGAACACCCTCTACACTTCCAATCACCTCACACTTGGTGATTCAACTATTCCCTGTGTAGAACACCTTCTACACACACAAGGATTATACGCACCCTCTTACAAATACAAGAGTTGATAGTGGGTAGACTATCAAAGTACACTCCTCAACGAGTGAGATAGAAACAATACAGCGCAACCTATATCTCTCTCAACAAGAACAAGAATTAAGGCTCAAAAATTTTAAAAAGAGAGAATGAGAGCTTTGAAAGAATGATGCAAAATTTAGCAATAGATGTGTAAGCTCTTGTTGTGATTTTTACAAAACTCAAGTGAGCTATTTATAGGCAAATGAGTCTTCAATTTTAAATTTGAAAAGATTCCCATATCAAAGACATCATCATTTACTTTTCAAAAATTTCAAATCTAATATTTTTACTTTTTGCATGTGACAAAATGAGCACACTTTAATTTTCAAAAATTTTAAACCTAATCTTTTACTTTTTGCATATGACAAAATGAGTATGATTTATTTTTCAAACAAAAACATCTTCTTTTTGCATATGTCAAAAAAACACACAACCACCCTTTAAGATTTTCAAACAAATCATCTATCTTTTACATTTGTCAAAAAAACACACAACCACCCTTTAAGATTCTCAAACAAAATTTTCTACCTTTTACATTTGTCAAAAAAACACACCACCTCCCTTCAAGACTTTCAAACAAAATATGCACATGTTAAATATGATAATCAATCATCTTATAAATTCAAGTTTTTATAAATATATATATAAATAATTTTTGAAATTATTTTGCTTGATGATGTTATGCACATGTGAAAAACATAATTTTCAAAACTAAGACATTTAAAAATGTCTTGCATATGTGAAAAAAATAATTTGATGTTTTATGAGAAAAAAGAGTAATTTGGAGCCTTAATCCAATTTCTAATTTTATCAAGAGATGTACAAAAATAATCTATGAGCTTCATTTGTAGACTTGATCTCTTTCTTGCTCATGCTTGATTTCTTGATGTGTTTAGCTCCCTTCATGCGTAGACAACTTGATCTTTGAGTTTTCCATATTATTTGTTATCATCAAAATTTATACGTAAATACGAGACTTGAAACCTTGGGTTTAACAATCTCCCCCTTTTTGATGATGACAAATATTTAGTAGAAATCTACGACCTGCAGTAATACTTAAGCTCCCCCTGAAAATATGCGTTAGTATTTCAAGAAAAATATAAACATGATTCTAGCATATATAACAGGGTAGTATAATACTAGTATACGACTTCTCCCCCTTTTGGCATCATTAAAAAGGAACTGTAATTGGTTTCAGTAAGATTTTTTTTCCCCGCAATAAGCAATAACCAAATAAAACGGTGCGTTAGAGAATAGAAGTTGGATTTTAATGTGACCGACAAAACCTGCAAAGGTTGAAGCCGAATTTTATCATCTCGGTGCGGAAGAAGATTTAAATCCGCTTGATGTTATTGACGAATTAGATGTTCCAGAGATTTGAAGTTGAATAAATAAAATTATCCGTATCCGCAAAGACAGCAAAAGCTGCAGCCCTAGCTCTGGCAATGCGGTGCGGAGCCATGCATGTCCGACAAAACCTACAAATGTTGGAAATCTAACTCTGGTAATTCGGTGCGGAGCCACGTGTGTCTGACAAAACCTGCAAAGGTGGCCTAGCTCTAGCAGTCGGTGCGGAAGCAGATTTAAATCCGCGTGATATTGTTGAAAAATTAAATATTATCGAGATTTGAAAGTTATTGTTTAAAAGACCGTTTTCACCTGTTGGACACTCAAATAAATTTTCACCCCACTCATTGATCCAGTTTCTGTTTATTTAAAAACGATAGAATGGCGGAGAAAATTTCGTCTAATAATCTTCCGGATTTGAATCAGGAACCATCTTAACCAGTCATTTTATCTCCTGAGATTGTCAACACCATGATAGAAGCAGAGATGCATTTTTCAAATAGAACTGATTCTGCGGTTATTGCAGCATCAAGAACTCTCAGTGCTCAATATGCTGCCTCTGTTATGACCATGTCTCGAAGATTACTAGCGAGGGCAAATGAGGTTGATCGACTTAACAATCAAATATCTGTTCTGCATCAAAAGCTTGTAAATAAAGGCAGAAATAATAAGAGGTTAAAGCAAGAAAATAAAGATTTGACGGAATTGGCTTGTGTTCTGAAACTTCAAATAGAGGAATCGGAACGAGTAAGAGTTCAAACACAGAGTCAACATCAGCAGATAATGGCAGCGTTTCACGAGAGAAACAGAGACAATTATAATTAATCTCGCTAGCTTAGTTCGGTAACTTTTGACAATATGCATCCGGCATATCTTGTAAGCTTGACTAAGTAAGATTTGAAGAGATGACAGTTGTCTTCTACTTATTTTCATCTTTATAAAAGCAATCCTTAGCTTTATCTAATCCGCATCAAATCTTCTTCTCATTGTTGTAGTTCATCTTCATTCTCACTTTACAAAATCTTAATGGCTCATCAATTCTCCTTTAGTGCTTCTCGTGATCAATCTATTTCTGCATCTGTCGTAGGTGCCATGAAGCAGCAAAACACTGATTTAGCTAATAAATCAGATCATGATGCCATTTACGAGCTTGTGGGTCTCGGGACTCGATACTCATCTTCCATTGTTGCTTTTTCCGCTTGGTTGCAGTCCAAAACCCGCGAGATAGAGAAGCTTAATGAGAAGATCGATATTCTTCAACGACTTGTTCAAGAGTCTAACAAAAAAATAGTAGACTTAAAACAACAGAATAAGAATTTAAAATCCTTACTTGCCTCTGCATTTCGATTGCCTAATCCTTTAGACAAGGATGACATGATGATTTATGAGGAGCAAATGCATTTGAATGATGAGGCTAAACGTCTCAAGTTTCTGTAGGTCATTTGAGATAATGGAATAAAAGTATCTAGCAGATTCATGGCATGCATAATTCCTATTTCTCTTCTAATCATGCATAGTTTATCTTCTGGTAGGGGTTTTGTGAAAAAGTCTGCCAATTTATCATATGTACTAGTGAATTCTAATACAATATCGTCCTTCTGCACATGATCTCTAAGAAAATGATATCTAATTTCAATATGTTTGGTCCGAGAATATTGTATTGGATTCTTTGAAAGATTTATAGCACTTGTATTATCACATTTGATTGAAATGTGATTGTACATAAGTTTAAAAACCTCAAGTTGTTGCTTCATGTAAAGAACTTGAGCACAACAACTGCCTACAGCAACATACTCTACCTCAGTAATATATAATGCAATAGAATTTTCTTTTTACTAAATCATGAAACAAGTGCATAACCTAAGAAATGATATGTTCTACTAAAAAATTTTCGATCATCTTTGCAACCAGTATAATCAGTACCTGAATAACTCATAAGATCGAAAAAAAGTATGTTTAGGATACCATAACTCTAAGTCAATGGTACTGGCAAAATATCTAAAAATCCGCTTGACTGCAATCAAATGAGATTGTTTTGGAAATGATTGAAAACGTGCACATAAACATACACTGAACATAATATCAGGTTTACTAGTTATCAAATATAATAAACTACCAATCATACCTCGATATACCTTTGAGTCAACTGATTTACCGGATTCATCTTTATCAAGTTTAGTGGATGAGCTCATTGATGTTCCAGTTTCCTTAGCACCTTCCATCCCAAACTTCTTCAGCAATTCCTTAATATATTTTGATTGATTGATGAATATTCCATTTTTTGCTTGCTTAATTTGCAATCCGAGAAAGAATGTAAGCTCTCCCATCATGCTCATTTCAAATTCGTCCTGCATAGTCTTAGCAAAAAAACTTGGCACATATTTTCATTAGTAGCACCGAATATTATATCATCAACATAAATCTGAATCAAAAGAATATCATCATTTTCGTATTTAATGAAAAGAGTTGTATCAATTTTTCCTCTTCAAAAGCCTTTTTCAATCAAGAAACCACTGAGTCTCTCGTACCACGCTCTAGGAGCTTGTTTGAGTCCATATAGTGCTTTTGTGAGTTTGAAAACATGATTTCGAGAAATATGATTTTCAAAACCTGGAGGTTGCTCAACATATTTTACCTATTTCCACGATCTTCCCTTTCGAGTTTTCTCCAAATGTCACGTGTCCTTCTTCTTTAGATCTAAGATCAAAGAACTTAGTCTTGTCTCCCGTCATATGTCTTGAATATCCACTATCTAAAAACCATTTATTTTTACCTGTAGAATACTTCATGCATACCTACAAAAGCAATTAAAAACAATTCTTGGTACCCAAATTCTTTGGGTCCTTTATTTATTAGTATTAGAAGAAACAAGATTTTTAAATACCCATATGGCCCTAATAGTCATTGTATGTTTTCTTCTAATAGGACAAGCAAGATAATTATGACCATTTCTATTACAAAAATTGCAAATAGCATGTGACATATATGAAGAACTTGAGTGATTATAATAGTATCCTTTTTTAACAAAATTATTTTTATGAAAAGAATTTTGAATATTGGACTTTGATGTAGAAGGATTATCAAAGAAGTTTTTATAAGATTTGTATTTTTGTTTTGGCATATATCACAAGCCTGCCTTGTCAAAAACACATCTTTGACTACCATGAAGTTTTTCAAAATTTCTTTTTCCATTCGTAAAGTTTTCGATAATATTTTCTAAATCACTTTTTCTTCAACTCAAGATTTTCATCTTTCAAAACAATACTTTCTTTTCTTAAAATATCAATTTCGTTTGTTAAAGAATAATTTTTCTTTTTCAAAACAGTATACTTGATATCCAATTTTTCAAATTCCTCATATACCTCTTCTAAAACATTTTGCAATTCTTCATATGAAGGATCTTCAATATTATCAAGATTTGTTACCTCAATGTCATCTTTAGCCATAAGACAAAGATTTGCTGATTCTCCATTACTTGCTTCACTATCTGAGCTACTTGAACTATCATCCCATGTAGCTTTCATTGCTTTTTTTTGCCTTTGTTTCGATCTTTCTTTAGCAGAGGACAATCTGCCTTGATATGACCAGGCTTGTTGCATTTATAACAAATTAAAGTGTCATTTTTACCTGAATCTTTCTTAGAAAACTTTTTGAAGGATTTTCTTGGAGGACTTTTATTTTTCTTTAAGAACCTCTGAATTCTTCTTGTTATTACCGCAACTTCTTCATTTTTGTCGTCATTTTCCTCATCTTCATCACTTTCACTTTCATATGGAACAGCTTTAAGTGCCAAGCTCTTCTTTGGCTTTCCTTCTTTTTCTCCTCTTTTCAATGTGTACTCATGGATGATAAGTGACCCAATGAGCTCATTCACTTCGAACTTCTTGAGGTCTCTAGCTTCAAGAATCGCTGTCACTTTTGATTCCCAACGTTTTGGTAGAGAGTTGAGAATTTTTCTTACTATCTCCACGTTGGAATAAACTTTGCCAAGAGCTGTCAAGCTGTTTATGATGTTAGTAAAACGAGTATGCATACTAGAAATAGATTCATCATCATTCATCTTAAACATTTCATATTCATGAGTAATAATATAAATTTTTGATTCCTTGACTTGAGAAGTTCCTTCATAAGTAACTTCCAAGTTATCCCAAATTTCCTTTGCTGTAACGCAAGTCATTACTCTATTAAACTCATTACCATTGAGAGCATTATATATAAAATTCATAGCAATTAAATTCAAAGTATAAAGTCTATCGTCTTCACGATCAAATTCTTCTTCTTCCTTTTTGACCTTTACTCCATCAACCACTTTTGTTGGAATATAAGGTCCATTTACAATACATTTCCAGATTTCTCGACCTTGAGACTGAAGGAATATTCTCATTCTAACTTTCCAGAATGAGTAATTGTCTCCGCAAAAGAGTGGAGGCCGACTGCTAGATTGACCTTCACCAAATGAAGCTGCAATGTTAGCCATAAGATCTTAACTCAAAAGATAGTTAATCTTATAACAGAGCTCTAGCTCTGATACCAATTGTTGCCTAGATGACTAACACAAGAGGGGGGGTGAATTGAGTTATATTATAAAATTAACACTTATAAACTAAATATATAATATCAAATATAACTAGAATATAAAGCAGTAGGAAATATAAAGAGTATGGTAAGAAAAAGCAAACTCAATATTTTTTACGAGGTTCAGCTCCACTGCCTACGTTCTCGCCTCAAGCTACCCCTTGAGGATCCCAAATTCACTAGTCAATCTCCTTTAGGTGGAGATAGAAACCTATTACACCTTTGAGTAGCACTGCTCTAAAGAATTCGTGTAGAACACCATCTACACTTCCAATCACCTCACACTTGGTGATTTAACTATTCCCTGTGTAGAACACCTTCTACACACACAAGGGTTATACGCACCCTCTTACTTCCAATCACCTCACACTTGGTGATTCAACTATTCCCTGTGTAGAACACCTTCTACACACACAAGGGTTATACGCACCATCTTACAAATACAAGAGTTGATAGTGGGTAGACTATCAAAGTACACTCCTCAACGAGTGAGATAGAAACAATACAGCGCAACCTATATCTCTCTCAACAAGAACAAGAATTAAGATTCAAAACTTTAGAAAAGAGAGAATGAGAGCTTTGAAAGAATGATGCAAAATTTAGCAATAGATGTGTAAGCTCTTGTTGTGATTTTTACAAAACTCAAGTGAGCTATTTATAGGCAAATGAGTTTTCAATTTTAAATTTGAAAAGATTCCCATATCAAAGATATCATCATTTACTTTTCAAAAATTTCAAACCTAATCTTTTTACTTTTTGCATGTGACAAAAGGAGAACACTTTAATTTTCAAAAATTTTAAACCTAATCTTTTACTTTTTGCATATGACAAAATGAGCATGATTTATTTTTCAAACAAAAACATCTTCTTTTTGCATATGTCAAAAAAACACACAACCACCCTTTAAGATTTTCAAACAAATCATCTATCTTTTACATTTGTCAAAAAAACACACAACCACCCTTTAAGATTCTCAAACAAAATCATCTACCTTTTGCATTTGTAAAAAAAAAACACATCACCTCCCTTCAAGACTTTCAAACAAAATATGCACATATTAAATATGATAATTAATCATCTTATAAATTCAAGTTTTTATAAATATATATATATAATTTTCGAAATTATTTTGCTTGATGATGTTATGCACATGTGAAAAACATAATTTTCAAAACTAAAACATTTAAAAATGTCTTGCATATGTGAAAAAAGTAATTTGATGTTTTATGAGAAAAAAGAGTAATTTGGAGTCTTAATCCAATTTCTAATTTTATCAAGAGATGTACAAAAATAATCTATGAGCTTCATTTGTAGACTTGATCTCTTTCTTGCTCATGCTTGATTTCTTGATGTGTTTAGCCCCCTTCATGCGTAGACAACTTGATCTTTGAGTTTTCAATATTATTTGTTATCATCAAAATTTATACGTAAATACGAGACTTGAAATCTTGGGTTTAACAGATCGAAAACATTTCCCTAGCATTCACAAAAAAATAAAAAAACACGAGGCAGTGTTTACAAATCAGAGCAAATAGCCGTAGTCTTCACTTTCAGAATCAAGAGCAACTATCTATTTATAATTTCTTCTCAGTTTCTTTTATTTGTTCAATCTGAATACAAAACAAATGCAGGATAAAACGGAAAAGAAAAAGAAAAATGGTGGAAAATAAATGTGGAAGATTAAAAAGTATTAAACAACTCTGTTTTGACTTTGAACAATACACCTTCAAATATAAAGGAAGATGAGATGGTATTGTAGCTCAAAATTTCAAAGGATTTTGTTTGATGAATCCAATACAGTTGTGTTTTGGCTAAATTTATTAAATTTTGCATTTGACTTGGCTTTTAATGAAACTTACATCAATATTCTTATCTGTTACGTTTACATACATAACACAGTTTTTACTTTTCACAAACCACTGGATTAATGGTCATTCAGGACCAATAATAATGTTCGTTGCCTTCATTGATCTCTATAGTTGACAATCCTATTTCCAACACTTTACATCCCAAAATGGCCAAATTAATTCAATCTTCCAGTCCTTTACTATTTCTCTAAGCAAAAAGTTTAGACACGTAGTTAATTTAAGATACGTTGTTAAGAATAGCTGGCTGGAAGGCAGCAGCTGACTGTGCGACATCATCAGCTATGTTGAGTAGCAACTTTCAACGTAGAATATTCTATATATGATTGATCATAGATTTTGACAGGTGTATGCAGAACCAAATTGATTGAGAATCTTGAGATATTGTTCCCAGATGACACTATTTCTTATATCAAGATAGAGTGTACGTAATTTTTTTTTTCTTGGCAATTAAATATCATTAGTACATTAGAAAACAGAGGTTTGTTATAACAACAATGATACATATAGTCCTGAAATATATAAATATCGCATAATTACTTTAAAAAAGAGTAGAGTTTATTATTAAAAAATAAGTTTTTTTTTTTAATGTGAGATCTATATTTACTCACTTTTTCAAAACAATTGCACAACATTTACTCATTTCACAATTACAAATATAATTTCTCTTATTCTAATTCAAGTATATTGTACTGCTACAAGTAAAATAGAAATAGAAATAGAAAGATGGAGCAGGCCTTACAACATCTATCCAATAGAATTCTTTTTACAATATTAAATATATAATAAATATTATAGAAGTAATTTCATGTCTTTTTTAACTTTGACTTTCAAATTCAAATTAAAACATAAAACATAAAACGATATTGATTCACAATTTTATAGATATAAGAAATGGCCATAGTGTCAAAGTTAAACTTTTAGGTAGCCAAGCAAGTGATAAGGAATAAATTAGGTAGATGGATGCGGTTGCTGAGGTTCTGAATTGCCACATGCTTTTAGTCACGAGTGTTATTGGTGTATAATAATAATAATAATAATAATAATAATAATAACTGTTTTGTAGACCTATTTCAAAATTATGCTTTAGAATGATGACTTTATATATATATATATATATATATATATATAAATAGTCGTAAAAATAACATTATTTTATAACAGAACGCTAAGTTTAAAAAAAAAAAATCTGTAAATTAAGAGTTTATAAAAGAGTTGTATTTTTTTTTTCAAGCCCAGCAGAAGGTATTGATGGGCCATGGTCCAAACAAAACAAATAAGAATGTGTCCTAAAAGGTCGAATCAATGAATCAAGTCATCTTAAAGATGCTATTTATTTCATAATTAGTGAATCAATGCATATTAATTTAGTTGCAAATACTGTTATTATTTATTTAAGATCTATGACTTGGTCTATATGTTCAGGATCATCATTTCCATCTCTCTTAACTTAAAAAAAAAAAAAGCTTTCAGAAATACATCAAAATACATAAGATTTATCTTATAAACTTTCAGAAAATTAAACATTGGGTTAAAAAAAAAAAAAATTATACATATATTGCACACCTCACTCCAACAAAAACACCAAAAATATTATTTAGTTTCGCCTGCATGCATGCGGCTCCAACACGTTTCCCCCAACTAGTTTCCATCTTATTGTTGCTCAGTGCTCAGAAGATTGCAGTCGTCTACGTCAATCCAGTCTATACCTGGCCAAGTCTTTTCATCCCTACAAAGATTCCTTAATTTGGGAAGGTGCCACAATCTCAATTTATGTAATTTTGGGGTAATAGGATCTGGAGCCATATTGATCTGCAATGGAAAATAATTGAAGAGCTCTTCTATATTAGAACAATAACATACCACGATTACTTCTAGGTTTGGCATTGTGCAAATGGAGTTCCCAAGGGAGAGAAAATATTTCATATCCGGACAGGCTTTCACAAATATGGATTTCAATCTCCGAAATCTCAGTCCGAGATAGTTTACTAGTTCTGAAATGCTTTCAACGCCTTTTATTAAAACGAGAGAAAGATTCTCCAAATTGGGTAGTAGGTCATATTGTGCTGCACATCCTCCAGTCTGAAAACTGCTCATGTCAAAGTCACTAATGAAAAGACTTTTTAAATATGTCAAGCTGCCAACTCCGTTAATAACCAAGTCTTGTAGCATTTCATTCAGTCCTCCACATTCTATTAAATGTAGATCACTTAAATTTGCATCCCTCAACCAGCAATTCAGTCCTCCCGAGAGATCAATCTCATTCATAATCACGCATCTCGTGTTCGAAGACCGTGGTTGTTCACCTACATATTAAGTAAAATAGTTTGCAAATAAAATATTTTGAATTAATATATTTTATTGAATTTTGATAGAGTGGTAAGAAATGTTGAATACAAATATTATAACATATAAAATATATAAAAATTTAAAAAATTATAATAGGTAGATAATAATTAGATGAAAAAATTAAAAGATTATAAAAAATAATTAAAAAATAATTTTATTTAAATGATATTTAAAATTAAAATATCTTAGAAAAATACCTGAAAAATCCAAATATGGGTCCGTGCCCGCCGGCGATGTGATCGTAATATAGAATGCCGTTAATCTATTTGTCAAGGAAATAATTGTATCTTGGACACTGTGATTCGGGATCCATTTCAATCCGATGGATAATACTCGTAACCGCTCAAGGCATTGGAGCTCTTCCAAACATACTTGTTCCTCTTCTACCCCTCCCTTCACTTCACAACTCATGCAGACATCGCATGACAGCTTTAAAACTTCTAAACTAGACAACTTAGATATGACTCCAGCTTTAACCGACAACTTAGGTCTGACTCCAGCTATAAACCCTTTCAGTGCGGGACTACTGGTTAAGTTTAGATACCTTAAGTTGTTGGACAACTTAGGTATGACTCCAGCTATAAACGCTTTCAGTGCGGGAGTACTGGTTAAGTTTAGATAACTTGAGTTGTAGGACAACTTAGATATGACTCTAGCTTTAACCGACAACTTAGATATGACTCCAGCTTTAAACGCTTTCAGTGCGCGAGTACTGGTTATGTTTAGATACCTTAAGTTGTTGAGTTGCTCCAACCCTCTTGGCAATTCTATGATATCACTCCCACAGAGATTAAGTACTTGAAGTCTACTTAGCCTTTCCAGCGGGGGCAATTCTTTGAGATACTCGCAATCACACAAAAGAAGAGCACGGAGATTATCCAGCTGAAGTAGAGAAACGGGCAATGACTCGATTCCGGTACCACTCATATTCAAGACTCTCAGTGCTTCAAATCCTCCCACAAAATTTTCAGGAATTAAGACAAGGTTAGGATTATCTTGTAGAAACAAAGTTGATGCCTCTGAAAACTGTATCACAGAGTCATCAGGCAGTCTTTCTAAATTGTTATCCATGAAGGAAACTCTTTTGAGAGAATTTGATAGCTCAGTAGTAGCTGAAATCTCTTTCAACCCATTCCCTGTACAAACAAGTGATTTACTAATTCCATCCTCGCTGCAGTTTGATGCAATCCATATACTAACATCGCGAACAACGTCATGCATCTTCACAGTGCCCTCATCGGAACCATCTTCCAACAAACAGGCATCCTTCAGATTTTCAATCAATCTAATTCCTCTACTGTAGAAAACCTCATATTCTAGTTCATCTATCATACCTTCCGCCAGCCAATACCATACTAGTTCATCTATTTTAATTGAGAAGTCCTCTGAAAACAAAGAGCAGTAAAGGAAACAAGATTTCAAGTCTTTACCTTCTAATGAGTCGTAACTCCACTTCAAACAGTTATAGAGCTCCTTCTCAACGTTTGCTCCACAAGGCACCGACCTTCGCATCTGGTTCAGAGCATCCTTCCATACCTCAAGATTCGTCTTTCTTCTCATTGCAGCTCCCATGGTGATGATGGCCAAAGGCAATCCCTTACACTCTCTACAAATTGCCTCTGCATGTGGTTTGATTTGTTCTGAACTAATCTCATCCGTAGCACATCGAATAAATAGTTCCCAAGCTTCTTCATCCCTCAAAACGCTCATTTTAACTTCAACATCAGTAAGCATGTCCCGACATACATCCAAAGATCTAGATGTCAATATGATCTTACTACCACTACTATCTTCAGGCCGTGGGACACCCAATTTGTCCAAATCAATTTTCTCCCAAACATCATCGAGAATAAGAAGAAAACTTTCCTGCTCTAGTCTTTGAGGAAGTTTATTAATTACATCCGTTTCCGAACTTCCTTCCAACTTCAGTCTGGAAGCTATTTCCAACTGGAGCTTTCTTATGTCCAAGTTTTTGGACACCGTAACCCATAGTACACAACTAAAAGGCATATTTGATTTAATTTCAAGTAGTTTATTGTTCAAATTTCTCACCAGATTAGTTTTGCCGACTCCTCCCATCCCCCATATACCAATCCTCCGGAATCTATTGTCAAACAATAGTTTCATGGTTGTGGCTAAATATTCTGATGCTGATGCTGTTTGATTTTGAATTGAAGGTCCACGAACTTTCTCCACTGCTTTGACCTCTGGACAACTAAGAGCCACGGAACTGGCAAGCAGGGAACTTCCGACTTCTTGAAGCTCTTCTATCGTTTTGAGATGTTCTGCCACGTCCGTGCTTATTCTATACCGCTTAGTACTGCAACTTAAGAAACATCGGGAACTCTTTGCTTCTTGAATCTCATCATTGATCTTACCACGCAGCTCTTCAACCTGCCCAACCCAATCAGTGGCTTGATGTTTTATTCTCTTTCCTTGCTGCGTAGCTCTTTTCATTTCTTCTTCTGCATCATTTCTAAGTGCCATAAGGGCCTTCATCTTCCTTTCCAAAACATCAAGCTGTTGTGGGCCTTTGACTATGTTCTTGATCGTACGATAGATAGAGCCACAGAGAAACCGACCTGTTTCTACGACTGCTCCACCGACGATCGAAGCCACCACTTCCATGCCGGAAATTTTGCTTTGAAAAAACTCAGTACACCAAAAGAACTGCTGATCAAGAACACTCGTTTTCGCAGCTTCTGATTAAAAATGACAACTATTGCTTTCTATCTTTCTAGTGGAGAAACAAGTACGGGAATGATTCCATCACAAAATTTCGCTTTGAAGAAACTCAAAATCCAAAGAACTGCAGAAGAAAACGCGTTTTAAAAGTTGTGTTTTTTTTTTTTTTGTCCTTTTGCACGGTGGAATCCAATGAAACCCGTCTTTTTTTCTCCTTTTACACGATACACTTTAAGTATTTTTTTAACATTTTTTCACACATTTTATTATTATAATTAATCAATTATAATAATTTTTGATATTTATATAAAAATATAATTTTTAATAAATAATTTTTAGTCAATCTAATAAAAATATTTTTAAAATAATGATAGATGTACTACGATTTTTACAATTTTTTTACAATTATTAGTGGAATAGTATTTTTTATATAAATTTTAAGTAATTTTTTAATATTGTTAATCATTAAAAAAAATTAATAATATATAATTTTATTAATATTTTTATTTTTAATCATTAAATAAAATTAAAAATTAAAAAAAAATTTAAATATAAAAAAAAGTTGTAAAAAAATTATAAATAGATAATAATAGTATCATTTATCGAAGAAAAAATCTTCACAACCTCCTACTATTCATATAACTTCCACACACAACATTTATTTATTTATTTATTAAATATTAATATATAGATAATAAATTAAAAAAATTAAATTAATTTAAAAAGAACAAATTCAAAATTAATAAATAAATAAATAAAATAAAAAATAGTGGTGTGTGGAGGTTAGGGAGGTTGTATAAAACTTCCCTTTCTCGAATGGGGTTTATTGAGACAATTATTTGTTGGGAGACGCTGGAGTGCGGTCGGGCTGCACCCCACGATCCTTGCAGCCCACCCCCTCCCCACTCCTAAACTCCTATAATTGATATAAAAATATAATAAAAAATATTAAAAAAATACAATAAAAAATACAAAAAATAAATAAAGTTTAAAAAGCTCAATAAAAAACACAATAAAATAATATAATGAAGAAAATATAATAAAAAATATAATAAAAAATACAATAAAAAAAATAAAATAAAGATGAATTTTTAAGGAAAATTCGGTCTTACCCAACCTCTTCTGCTGCTGTCGGCGATGGGTAACACCGCCCACCCCATCGGGACCGACGGGAGCCGACGACTCTACTCCTATGACGGCATGTGGACCCATTTTCAAGTTTAAGGCTATTGGGGGCACACCGAAAATCGTCAGGACTTGCCGTCGCAGGGGTGGGATCGCCAGCTCCCTCCAATTTCGATGGGGTGGGCGATGTCACCCACCATCAACAAAAATGACAGAGGCTACAAATAGGAAGTTCGAAATATTAATATTGAAATATTTTATTTCAATAATTTGATTAGTACTAATACTAATACGATATTCAAAACATTAATTTCATATCTTTTGCTGCATCACCTCTAAGAGCCACAAGGGATTTCATCTATTTTTCCAAAAGATCAAGCTGTGGGCCTTTGACAATTTTCTTGATCGTAGAATAGATAGAGCCACAGAGAGGCCAACCAGTTTTTACAACCACTTCACTGACAATAGGAGCCACGACAGCTTCTATGCCGGTAATTTTGCTTTGAAAAAAACTCAACCAAATAACTGTTGATCAAGAACACTTGTTTTCGCAACTTCTGATTAAAATGACAAGAGAAATGATATATGCAGTTATGGAGTTACAAGCGGCGTACAGTCACTTTAGAAAAAAGTAAATATATATGAGACCAACGTGAAAAAGTCAATTTTTTTTCTAAAACGACTGCACGTCGTTTGCAACTCCACGACTGTATGTAGTATTACCCAAATCCAAAGAACTGCAGAGGAAGACACGTTTTAAAAGTTTTCGTTTTTATTTTTATTTGGTCATTTTATGCAGTGGAATTCAATCACACGCATTTTAGGGTTGATGTTGAATTGATTTGATTTGAATAAAATATTATTAAAATATTAATTTTAATCTTATAAATATATTAAAAATTAAAAAATTAAAAAAATTTATTATATTTTATATAAAAATTTTAAAAAATTAAAATTATAAAATAAAATGAATTAAGAAATTAAGAAAGACCTTAAAAGATTGTTTTTTTTCTACGAAAATCCAATCAAAATCCTAAGAAGAACTGCATAGGAAAACGCGTTTTAAAAGTTATGTTTATTTTGTCCTTTTACACAACGAAATCCAATCAAAACTTGTCTTTAAAAATTTTATTTTCTTCTATGAAGAATTCAATTTAGGGGGATGCTGGGGTTTATCCGACCGTCCCATGTCAAAAACAGTCTCTTATAATTTTTAAAAAAATATAATAAAAATTTTTTTAAAAATATAATAAAAAAATAAAATTTACAAAGCATAATAAAAAAATATATAATAAAAAACATAATAAAAAAATAAAATAAAGATAATTTTAAAAAACTTTATTAAAAGAAAAATGCTACAACTATCTTATTTTTATCAAAATTTTATGAATGTAGCACTTTTTTTTATCAAATATATATTTGGATCAAGTCTTATTGTTTTTTTAAAAAATCAAAAGTGGGAAGAGCAATGCGGCACTTGTTAGATATACGTTTTATTTTTACACAAGAGGGAATTTCAAGCCGAGATTTTCTATTTGGAAAATCGGGTCATATACCATTACGCCATTAGGCTCTTAACTGTTAGACGTTTATTTAAACTAGCTTGCTTGATATCATTATTTATAAGATTGAACTTGAAATAATTATTAATTTATTAATCAAATTCTAATTGTATCTCATTTTAAGTAATTCGAATTGTATCTTATTTGAAAAATAGTATAATTTACTGTTAAAAATAATTTTTTTTTTCATATGAGTTCTTATTTATTTATGGGTAATGCTGTTGAAAATATTTTTAAAATAATATATATTATATTTATTATTAATAATATTTTGGATTAATTTTGGAAGAATTGAAGTAATTTGAGAAGATTGAGATATGGAAAGTTTGAAGGTTTATTAAATTCTGGGCCATTTGTTAAACGTAAGTCTTTAGTAGACTTATGGCTGAGGCTTTCGGTTAGAAACACCGTGTGTTGCGCGCTTGCACGTTTGGGAAAATGGAGATAAAACTGCCCAAGCGCGCACACAGACAGTGATACGAACGGGTGTCGCGTCAGTTGTAAGGGAAATAACACAACCATCGGGCTAATCCAACTGTCGTGTTAAACGGAATAATATTAGTACCTGTTCCGAATGAGACCTACCAAATGTTATTACTTTTCATTCACACTTTTTGATTATTTATAAATGAGTAATGTTAGGAAGCATCTAACACTCATAACACACACTCACATGAACAATATCATGTGTACTGTTTATGTGAGTGTGTGCTATGAGTGTTGGATACTCTCAATATTTTCTCTTTATAAATAAACTCATCGACATGCTATTTTATTAAAATTGCCCTCCCAAATTTTTATTAAAATTATTCTCCCAAATGTCAATACACATATAATTTTATTATAACTTTTAACTTTATTGAAATTCAAATTTCAACTCACCTAGTCTCATAATTATTTTAACAGTCTAATTCTAAAAAAAATATGGTTATAAATTTATATGATTGTCAAAATTGATTAATTATACTTACTTATATAGTTTCACTCTAACTTGATTGTATGATTATGAGATATAGTTCGTTAAAAATCTAACATCGGTATATCAGTAGTTATTAGAAATTTTTTATGTTTATTCTTGATCTATAATTTTTTTAAATCAAAAAATAATATGAGCAAGTAAAAAAATTGATTTTTTTTAAAAGGATGTAGATAATTCGAAAAGTAATATATTTAGAGAGTTCGACAACGAAAAAAATGTTATACTTCTATCATGTCCTTTTAAAATTTATTATAGTACACATTTTATCGATCTTCCCTCCAAATACAAAATCCTAGTTCCACCCCCGATTTTATCTGAATCTGTTAGCGAAAACATAAATTTAATGACACTAGGTTGTTGTCTTGCATCATTCGTTGCCTTCCAAATGAAAACTTTGACCCAATTAGGCATATTTAGAGCCCAGATTTTCTCCCAAACTGCATTATCCCCCTGCCACCCGATGCTATGCCTCTTTCCTCACTTTTCTTTTGGAAAAGTTATAACATAGGCTAGCAATTAAGTGTCATGATCATTCCGTTTAAAAATGGACTCATGCGCTGAAAGTTTCTTGTTTTTTCCTAGTTAATTAAGATGCCCAGCTATTTCCATCTGCTTGTCAACGTTGGAACATGTTCATTATAATTTATACAATCAAATGATGGATCATGATTAACACTCCAATGATGAGAGGTCTCCACAGAAAATTATGAATTCAGAGTTGCAACTTGTAATGCCATAGCACTCAACAGAAAATCATGGATTAAGAGTTGCAACTTGAAATTTGGTTCCTGACCCTTGCCTTTGTTTCTCCCCATTTGTCTTGTTTTCTTACTTTTTTTTAATTGTTCTTACTTTTTTTATTATCTTTTTTATATCTATAATATGTTAGAAATGTCGTCATCATCACGGTCTTCTTCATTCAAAACAATACGTACTTTGGCTCAACTATTATGCTTCTGTGGGCTTGAAGCTACATTGAGATAGATATTCAAATACTACAACAAATCTAAGAAAACCCTTTTTAGGGTGTCCAAAGTACAATACAAAAATCACTACATTTTTATAAATTGATTAATCATTACCCATATCTAACACTTTTTTTATATGCGTATAAAATAAGTAGGAATTACTATACTCCAAATATTTCAAATGGGTAGATGGTGATCAATGCATAGAGCTGGATCTACAAGCAAGAAAAAATGAAGTGGAAAGAAGGAAAAAGAGGTTGAAAAGAAACTCGGTGATATCGAGAAGATAGAAATGTAGGTCCATAGAAGGACGACTGAGATTAAGAAGAGAGAGATGTTGCAATCCAGTAAAGATGAGACAATTCTGAATGAAAAATTGAATTAGCATGTATAGGATAATGGGACCATGAAATGTTGTATTCTAGTTTTTGATTGAAAACTGCTTAGTTTGCTTTGTTCAAAATGTTGTATTATGGTTTTAGCAGGTCTAGTGAGTTCAATGAGTGCAATTAATCAAGTGATACTCTTTTAAAAAACAGGTACTGCCTATTTGTCTTGGATTGCAAGTGATTTGATTTTGAGTTCAATATGGTTTTTATGGGGATGGATCCTCAAACGGTAAATACTCAAATATTGGCAAAGGCATGGAGTTGATTAGGGGCATCTGATTCCCTCCATATTTGAAGTGCACGTAAAGAGCTGAGTTGATTAGAGGCATCTAATTTCGTACTCTTCTTTCAATTATATTCTAAATGGATTAAATTTACATTATTTATCTTAAAAATCATATTATAGCAATATAAATACGGTTTGAAATAGAAGTTTCCATTCAAATTACACAAACACGTTAAAATAGCATATAAATGGAATAGAATTTTTCATTCAATTTACATAAACACAAATTGATAAATGGATCGTTCACAATCTTAAAATGAAAGGAACTCAATTGCTGAACTGCATTTTCCCTTGGTAAACACATGACATTCTCTGAAGTTTGACCCAAAGGCGAAAAGTATCCACGCATAGGTTGATCTGGTAAAGCTGGCTGTTATCCACACATAGGTATACCCAATTCCTTCTTCTATGGCTTCCTTTATGCTTTCTAGGCTGTAAGATTTCTCATCTGCCTCTATTCCTATGTATATTATATGTTACTGTCTTTAATTAGAACTTAAAAATACTACTTGATATGATCTAATTACAAAACCAAAATCAAATTAATTGAAAGAAAAATGAGAAAAAAAAATAGTATATATTTATTGATTGAGTAATCAATGTTAACTTTACCTGCTCTGTTAAAAAAAAAAAAAAAAAAAGTCATTGAGCCAGTTGTTAAAAAGAAAAAGAAAAGCAAACGCGTGATCCATCTGAACATTTTAAATCTAGAGTTGGAGCATATAGCTAAGAAAGTCGTTAAGCCAATTTCTTTCCCCTTTTTCTCCGTCAGATAAACAATAACAAAAGACGCAACAAGAACACATCGACTTAAAAATGAGTTTAAGTTAAGAAAAAAACACCAAACAACAAGATACAACTAAATACCAATCCACCAAGAAAAATAGAAGACTAATTACACGAAAAAATGAATCTTTAAATCGAGAGAGAGATGGGTGTTGTGCATGAAAGTCTGCCTCAAATTTGGTTGTCTGCCACGAACAACATTGATTCTGCATCATTGCCACCATAGGGCCATGTATATCGTATAATGCTCCTGCAAGTAGGCTAAGGTAACTCCACCATATCTATGTCTCTAAATCATCTCATCAACCAATTCTATCTTATCTCAATCCCAGAAAATTTAGATAAAAAAATGAAATCAATTAATACAAAAAATAAATATATAGGTCAAGTTCTCAAACTTTAATGCAAAGATGAACCATAATGCATTGCAGCACAGGACAAACCTATGCATACAGAGTCAGCCATCCTTCTTACACAGGAGGGCTAAGGCTAGCAAGTAGCAGATGCAGGAGAGCTACTATTATTGTTTTCCCATGGCTTGTCAGTAAAGCGCACCACAAACAAGACGATAACCAACAATAATATGATAGCAAAACAGCTCCCAGAAACATCTTCTACTAAAAATTAAGAAAGATGTCCCATATTATATTCCACGACAATCCCTAGCGTAACAGCAACATCAGTAGGCAAAAAATTAAACTAAAATCCCAATTTCATGTCCCGAAATCAAACCCAGAAAATGGAAAAATTAGTATAAGAAAGAACGAAATGGAAAGGGGCATTGAAGTTGATAAATAGACATGAGAGAAATTGTTATATTACTTGGCAAATCGAAGTGTGGGAGGGAAGGTTGACGATGGCCGAAGGAAATTGCCGGAATTCCAGCAAACCTTTTTCGATTTCTCTCTTTTTGGAGTCGAAGGTTGAAGATGACTTTTCTTGAATTTCTCTCTCTAAACGATTTCGGGATCCCGCGTTGGTTATCTGTCAGAGGTTGAAGGAAGCTGGTGGCCGGAAGAAATGGGCAACGATTCCGGTTTCTTTCTCTAAACTCTCCATGAAAGTTAAAAATTCTCAAATTTTATTTCTCTCTCATATATCTCTACGATATTTCGATTTCTATCCCGCTATTTGCTTCGTTTTCATTTTTTTTTTAACAGAGATGACGTGGCAACGTGCCAGATCATCCGACTCCAGCCGACTCCCAAAAAAAGTGACTCTGCATAGAATTATCAAGATTGGAGATATTGGACAAGGCTTTAGAAAAAAAAAATTAATGCATGATATGCTAGCCGCTAAATGACCTATCAATAAGATGGAAGGTGGATCAAACATTCTTGGGACCTTGGCCCATTGGAAGTGAGTGCTAAATGATGGTCCATATAGCGAAGTGACTAGTTAGCCTATTGGTCTTGAAAATGATGGCTGACTGATGTCTGTTTTGATTATACAGTTTAAACAATCTCATTTTATTTTATTTTATTTTATTTTATTTTATATAATTATTATAATTTTTTTAATTTTCATATAAAATCTAATAAATAAATTTAATTTTTTAAATTAAAAAATTAGATTATAATAAGATTTTATTTCATTTTTAATTTTTATTTTATCTCATCTATGTAACTAAACAAAATCAAACAATCCAGTAGAGTTGGCCTAATGATAACTATAATTATTTGCAAAAAGAATATTGGAAAGTACTTGTTATAACAATAATAATATATATAGATGTGAAATATATAAATATCGTATAACTATTTTAAAAAAGAGTAAAATTTACTATTAAAAAGTAATTTTTTTTTTTTTAATGTGAGGTCAATATTTACTCAATTTTTTTTAAAACAATTGCATAACATTTACTCATTTCACAATTACAAATATAATTTCTCTTATTCTAATTCAAGTATATTGTACTGCTACAAGTAAAATAGAAATAGAAAGATGGAGCAGGCCTTACAACATCTATCCAATAGATTTCTTTTTACAATATTAAATATATTATAAATATTATAAAAGTAATTTCATGTCTTCTTTAACTTTGACTTTCAAATTCAAATTAAAACATAAAACGATATTGATTCACAATTTTATAGATATAAGAAATGGCCATAGTGTCAAAGTTAAACTTTTAGGTAGTCAAGCAAGTGATAAGGAATAAATTAGGTAGATGGATGCGGTTGCTGAGGTTCTGAATTGCCACATGCTTTTCGTCACGAGTGTTAATTGAAAGAAAAATGAGAAAAAAAAAATAGTATATATTTATTGATTGAGTAATCAATGTTAACTTTACCTGCTCTGTTAAAACAAAAACAAAAGTCATTGAGCCAGTTGTTAAAAAGAAAAAGAAAAGCAAACGTGTGATCCATCTAAACATTTTAAATCTAGAGTTAGGCCAATTTCTTTCCCCTTTTTCTGTGTCAGATAAACAATAACAAAAGAAGCAACATAAATGATATATATCATTTATGTTTCCGTCATTTTCTCGTCAGTTTCCGTCATTTTCATATATCATCAAGTATAAATGATCTGTAAGTTTAAATGAAAGAGATCCCATTACTCTATCTAATAGTCATAATTTAAGCTTATAGCTTGCTAGCTAGAAATTGCATGCCTTTAGGAACTAAAAACATGGTGCAATTGGACAGGTGCACGCAGAACCAAATTGATTCGGAATCTTGAGATATAGTTTCTAGAAGACACTATTTCTTATATCAAGATAGAGCGTACATAATTTTTTTTTTTCTTAGCAATTAAATATCATTAATATATGAGAAAACAAAGGTCTGTATTAAGAACAAAAAAGAGGTAAGTGGGAATTGGTTCATGTGGATTGGTTTGATACTGGAAATATTCTATTCAGAAGCAAAGCATGTGATCTATGGCCGAGATGGCATGCAGAATAGTGAATTTGGTTAATTTTGAAGATGTTGGACAAGGCTTTAGAATAAAAATTAATGCATGATATGCTAGCTGCTAAATGCCCTATCAATAAGATGGAAGGTGGATCAAACTTTCTTGGCCCATTGGAAGTAAGTGCTAGATGATGGTCCATATATCGAAATGACTAGCTAGCTTATTGGTCTTGAAAATGATGACTAATATCTGATTTGGTTTAGACAGTTCAAACAATCCATTTAATTTTATTTCATATAATTATTTTAAATTTTAAGTTTTCATATAAAATATAATAAATAAATTTAATTTTCTTAAATTAAAAATTATATTATAATAATATTTTATTTCATTTTTAACTTTTATCTTATCATATCTATGTTATTAAACAAGATCTAAGAATCTACTAAAGTGGGTCTCGATTTGGCAAGTAGTAGCTATATTTATTTGAAAAAAGAATATTTGAAAGTATTTGTTTCAACAATAATATTATATATATTTAAAATAATTATAGAATACAACAGTAAACACGACAGGTGGCACCAATATATAATCTAAACCAACAAATACAACACTACACAAAAGCACCCCCATATTCATATATTTATGTAATTAGGGAGTCGGGTGAGGATGTAGATATCCGACCCTGCAACCGCAAGTTGGCATTATTCATATTAAAATTTGAATTTGCATCAAACCAAAATAGATTTTTAAGCTTTTCAAGATTTTAAATTTGTGATTATAGTTAACTTTAGATCCAAATTATAATCCAAATTAATCTAAATCTGAACTCAAATGAACTCTTCTACCTAAACACCACCCTAAGATATTATCGTGCAATATTATTGAAATGTTTATATACCATTATTAGCTCAAAATGATGATATCAGTTTGAATAATAATTGTGAAATAAGTGTATTTTTTGTTTTTATCAATTGACCATTTCTCATACTAGATTTTTCTCGATCGGCAAGTGTTTTTTTCGAGAGAATAATATTATAATTGTTAAGGACGTATTCTGCAGTCTTCTTCACCCAATCCCGTACGATGATAACCTGCAAAACAAGAACAAGGGGGGTCGGGGTCCGGGACCGCTCCGACGATCAAGTTAGCGCAAGGGAGAGAATATATGATAGAGGGAGTAAGAGAATATGTGAGCGTACCATCTTTCCGTCGTTGGTTGGGTGTTATTTATAGGTGTTCCCTCTGGGAGGAGGGCCCGTGTGACGAGAGCGCCGGAAATCGGGACATCACTCGTCCGTCATCCTCGATAAGGAAACCTGGTCTGATTCGGTCGGTCTCATCGCATTAATTGAGTATCCTCTCAATTAATGCTCAATTAGCCCCTTTTGGACAGGGGCATTAAATGCTGCTGTATCTTTTGTCAATTTAGTAATTAATGGTGTATGTTTGTAGCGTCTCCGCATTAAAAGGGGGGGGTGATGTAGACCGGCGGCTGTCTGTCATTCATAAATGCGGGAGTGGTCTTGATGGGAGACGGGTTCAGGAGATATATCAGTACGTGAGCCGCCGTTCTGCCCTTAGCGTGTTCTCGAAGCCGGTTTAACCATTTCCTGCCCAGATCGGGATAACCAGGGACTCGGCTCGTCCCCGATTTCGGTCTCCCTAGTTGAATTCGGACGCTGCGTCGAGGTGGGTGAGGATAACGGGCCTTGGGCCTGATAACCTTGTGGGCTCGGGCCCAGGCAAGTTGGACCCCCTTTCAGTACCCCGCGAGTTTCCATCGAAGGCACTTCGATGGAAATTCCGAACGTTTTAGAGCAAGGGTCTTCCTTTCCTCTGATTGTACTGTCCTTCGATACTGGGCAGTGTTCCTTATTTCCCCTTCCGAGCGGGAACACGAGGTTGGATGCGTTCGGGTGATCCCTGCTGACATGTCGTTTCATTTACCGACCGGACTTCAGAGGGACGATTTGAATTCTGATCAATTAATGCCGAATCGTGACTCGTCATATTCCGTGTCAGGCATTTAATGCAGTTTTGAAATTTAATTGTGCCGTCGTTCCGATTTCCGAACCGTCAGTGACCCGTTATTAAATAATGAGGCGCACGCGCGTGGCCATCATTAACTGTCTTGTCATTTCGGCGCACGCTTCTCACCTTTGATTGGTCAGTTCAGGGCGTGCTTTCTGTTCCCAAGAGCCACGTTTGAGGTGACGGTTTCGGCGTAGCCTTGTTTCCCGCTCGCATTAAATTTTGCTTCTGGGTATAAATTACCCAGCGGTCTTGTCACTGTCCTCGCTTCGCTGTTTGCTTTCTTGCCCTTCTGCCGTCCTTCTTCCTTGCCTTTGCTCTTCGCCGTCTTTCGTTCTTTCTCTGTTGCTTTCTTGCCGTTCCTTGTTTTTGCCTCCATGGCTTCTTCTGACCCATGCCCTTTCTTCGCCGGCAACGGCTGGTTGTCCACAATGCAATCCTCTGATGTGGACACGCTCAGGAAGAAGTACCACGTTTCCTGGCGGCACACCTTGGAGGCCCCGGGGGATGGAGTTAGGGCCTGTGAGCGCGATGGGAGGGCTCAGAAGGTCGTGCTCTTCTCCCTCATGTTTTCGAAGGGACTACGCCTTCCCTTTATTCGGCCCGTTCGGGAGGTCCTATACTTCTTGGGTTTGGCCCCTGCCCAACTCATGCCGAACGGGTGGCGTATCCTGCTGGCCACCTGCGTGGCGTTTAGGATCGTTCTGTCCGGGAAGAACGATCCCTACCCTGACCTGACCGCTCGAGAATTCTTTTCACTATACCGGCTCCTCCGTCGGGACGGGAATGTTGCCGGCTTCCAGATAAAACCGAAATGTAGGCTGATCAGAATGGAGGAGAGGCATTCGAGTGCCCGGGACTACCACAAGAGGTTCTTCTTCGTCTCGGGCAGGGAGTGGGAGTTCCCGGAGGGAGAGGGGAGTGATTTCCCCGTTCAGAAAGACTAGGGCTTCCTCCCCTCTCAGACACACATGGAGGTTACCCTCTCGGCCCAGGAGGCTGAGAGGGTGAAGGCGGTCCTCTCCTGGGGGGCAGAGGATCCCGATCGGCTATGGTCCGATAATCTCCTCACCGAGGAGAACATCGAGGAGTTCTTGACCCGACCAGACCGGTCCTACGCCGAGGGTCAAAACTTCTTCACTGTCCCGGAAGAGCCTCTTACCACCTCTCGCAAGCGAGCCTCTGATCGGGAGGTAGAACAAGAGAGGCGCACCAAGAGTCGGGCCGGCGAGGCCACTTCGAGCCGTGGTGCCCGACCCAAGAAGCAGAGGAAGGGGAAGGGCCCACGGGCCGAGGGTCCGGAGGGAGGTGTTCCCCCCACGGACCCTCCCGCACGACGTCCCGAGCCGACTTCCTCATCGTCGTCCTCGGACGGGCTCCGGTTCTTGGAGACCGAGGGAATGAGGGCTGAGGCCGGGAGGACGGTCATGGAAGCCCAGATCGAGGCGTCCGACCGGGCCGGGGTCGACTCCTCAGACGGAGAGGAGATAGAGCGCGCCTTCCAGGAGGCTCTGGAACATGCCGCCGATTTGACTCCGGGGGCCATGCGATTCGCGCAGGTCTTTCGACAGGAGTCGGAGGAGCAAGTTGCTAGGGCAAATCAGTTGCCCACCCCTCCCCCTTCATCTTCCGAGCGCCACTCAGACGCCTCCGAGGGGGAAGATGAAGTATCTGGCGAGGAGGCCCATTCCGAGGGTGTCTGCGAGAGAGCCGAGCAGCAAGGGGCTCCGGACCAAGAAAATCGGGACGAGGGCACCCCCGAGAGGTCGAGGGGGTCCGACCATCCCGAGGAAGGGAGCCATACGGAGGTCGGAGACGAGAGCGGTCGACCGGCCGCTGAGTCCGATGGGTCTCCTGAGCGCCCACCTCCGACTTTCGAGAGGGGGTCGACCTCGGGGGTTCGCTCTGAGGACGTATGCCCACCTCCGGGCTCGGAAGCTCCTCCTCGACCCCCATCTCCTTTTCGGCTTCGAAGCGGGGTCGCGGTGCTTGGTCAGCTTTTCGGGTCGGACTCGGAGGAAGGAGCTCGTCAGGCCGGTGAAGCCGGTTCAGAGCGGCCTTCCCGATTCGATCAGGCAAAGGCGGATGCTTCCGCCCGAGTGGCCTCGATGCTGGAGCCTCTGCTGACTCAGGTTTGTTCGGTAGGCTTTGTTGAATTTCGGATGGTCTTCTCTTTTCAATTTGCTAAGTTTTTCTTTCTCTTTTTTGTTTGTTCGGTGTTTTAGGTCGCCATGGAGATATCCCGGACAGTGGGGTCCGAGCTGGCCGAGCTCGCCGAATTCAACAGTGAGCTCGGAACCGTCTGCAAGTTCGGGCTCTACAAGCTGCAGCAGGCACAGGACCAGTTCGAGCAGTCGCAGGAAACCTGCAGGGGGCTGATAAGATCGGTTGAGGAGTTGGGGGTGGAAAAGAGCAGATTGGAGGGAGCCAACTCTTCTCTTCGAGCCGAATTGGAGGCTGCCCGGGAATCGCTGGCAGTGGCCCACCGGAGGAATGCCCGCCTCGTGGACGCAAGATCGGCCACCGAGCAGGACAAGATCCTCCTTCAGTCCGAGCTAACCGCTCGGACAGCGGAGCTGGCTGCTTCTTCCCAGATTCTATCACTGAGGGAAGAGGAGTTAGCCATGTCCGAGCAGGCTCGGATTGCTCGGGAGGAGGAACTGGTCGGTTCGAGGCGCGCCCGGGAGATCCTGCAAGCAGAGTTGGCGCGGTCTGAGGAGATCCGGGCTGCTCGGGAGTCCGAGCTCGTGGGGGCTCGGAGTGCTCTAGAGGAGGCTCACTCGAGGATTGCTGATCTCGAGCAGCAGATATCCCGAGTGGTGGCGATTCGTAACTCCACCTGGGGGCACGGTTATGCCGAGGGCCTTCGCCGGCTAGGATCCCAGCTCTTGGTGGATCCCCAGCTCGATCCACGGAGGATAAACGTGAAATCTCTTCGTCCAGACCGGGCTGCGAAGAGATTCGTCAAGAAGATCGGGAAGCGCGGCTACCCTCCCTTTGACGAACTGAATCCTCCTCCGCCCCCTCCTGAGGCTTGACCTGATTAATGTACAAGTTTTTTTTTTTTTTTTTTTTGTAATGGTGCTCGAGCTTGATTCGAGCGAGTTTTGTATGACCGAGTCATTGACCGACAATATATATGAGTTTTGAACTTAATCTTCCTCTGGTGTGAACTTAATCTTCCTCTGGTGCTTTGTTCATAATTTCATTCTGTCTTTACCCCGCGAAAATTTTTTGGTTAAGTGTAAACTTAAGAAAAAAAAAATTTCCCAAGCGTACTCGGTCGATGTGCTTAAGATCGGGGTTCAGGAGTTGCCGAGGCGGATACATCGCGTGGGTGGGTTGACCGACCCCGCGGGACTCCGAGGCGGATACATCGCGTGGGTGGGTTGACCGACCCCGCGGGACTCCGAGGCAGGAGGCGAGTTGAGAACCTTTATAATACGTTGGATATGAACATTGAATAACATCGGGCTCTTTATAATTTCAAGAAGCAAATTACACGAGCAGAAGTAAAGTACATTAGTAAATGCTACACATAGTACCTCTTAAGCCTCTCACTGTTCCAGGGGTGGGGTAGGTCGGCTCCAGAGCTGTCTTTGAGTCGGTAAGACCCAGGTCTGTTTGTTGCCGTCACTACGTAAGGCCCTTCCCATTTTGGTCCCAGTTTTCCCTGTGCCGGAGTCGTGACACCCGTTTGTCTTAGCACTAAGTCCCCGACTTTGAAGCGGCGCGGCTTTACTCTCTTGTTGAATTATTGTTCTGCTTTGCGTTTGTCGTTGGCAAGTCGGATGCCGGCGTCCTCCCTGTGTTCCTCTAAGGAGTCTAAGCGTTCCATCATCTTGGCATCATTGGAAGCAACGTCATAGTGCTGGATTCGTAGGGTAGGCATCCCGACCTCGACTGGAATTACCGCCTCGCAGCCATAGGTCAGGGCAAACGGTGTTTCACCCGTGGGGGTTCGGACTGTTGTGCGATATGCCCACAGGACCCCCGGAAGTTCATCGGCCCAAGCCCCTTTATGCATTCCGAGTCTTTTCTTTAGCGCATTGAGGATGGTTTTGTTGGTCGCCTCGGCTTGCCCGTTAGCCTGCGGGTGGCCTGGGGAAGAGTACTTCACCTTGATCTTCAACTCGGAGCACCATTCTCGGTAATGACCGCAATCGAACTGCTTTCCGTTGTCTGATATGAAGCTCTGAGGTATCCCGAACCGGCAAACAATTGACTTCCATAAGAACTTTGTGATGGCTTGAGAAGTGATACTGACAAGGGCTTCGGCCTCTACCCACTTCGTAAAATAATCCACTGCCACTATTATGAATTTGACCCCACCCCTCCCTACTGGGAATGGTCCTATAAGGTCTAGTCCCCATTGATCAAAGGGCCAGGGGGATGTTACCGAAGTGAGTTCTTCCGATGGGGAGTGCAACACTGGGCTGTACTCTTGGCATTTCGGGCACCTTTTAATGAAATCTTTTGCTTCCTGGAACAAACATGGCCAGTAGTACCCTGCACGGGTGGTGCGGGCGGCTAGCGTTTTAGACCCCGTGTGAGCCCCGCAGATTCCTTCATGGATCTCGGCCAGTATGTATTGCCCTTCTTCTTTTGTTACACACCTGAGCAATGGTTCAGAGAAGCCCTTTCTGTACAGCGATCCGTCAATCAGTGTGAATCTGGACGATCTATTCTTTATCTTGCGGGCCTGGCCCGGGTCGGGAGGTAATGTGCCTGTACGGAGGTATGTTGTGATATCGGTTGCCCAGTCGGGATCTGCGACAGCCACTACTCCGACTTCGCTACTCGTGGAGGGAGTATCTATCGTTCTGATCTCAGTGTTCTCTGGGGGAGGATGTTCATCTTTTCCTGATGCGACTTTTGCCAGCCGATCCGCTATATGATTTTCTTCCCTTGGGATCTGCAGTAAACGGAAGTAGCTGAATCGATCTCTCTCGATGCATACGAGCTCCAGATATTTTTTCAATTTTTCGCTATTGGTGATGCACTGGCCGAGCACTTGATGAAAAACTATTTGAGAATCAGTTCGGGCCTCCAGCTCAGTCGCCCCGAGGACCCTAGCAATTGTCATTCCGGCTATGAGGGCCTCGTACTCTGCCTCATTGTTGGTTACTTTGAAAGTTAAGCCTATACCGTAGTTGTGTTGGACGCCCTGGTTGGTGACGATGTGCACACCTGCTCCACCCCCGGTTCGGCATGAGGACCCGTCAACATACAGTTGCCATGCCTGCCCCCGAGGTTCACTGGGGATCTCTTCTGGAAATCCAGTGTACTCTGCAACAAAATCCGCCAGTGTTTGCGCTTTCATCGCTGTTCGGGGCTGGAACGTTAGATCAAATTCGCTCAGCTCGATTGCCCATTTGGCTAATCGACCGGACGTATCGGGCTTCTGGAGAATGGTTCCGAGGGGCTGATCGGTCATTACTCTTATGGTGTGGGCTTGGAAGTATGGACGCAGCCGACGCGCAGCTGTTAGCAAGGCGAATACCATCATCTCTGTACGGGGGTACCTGGCCTCTGCCCCTTGAAGTGCCCTGCTGACATAGTACACAGGCTTCTGACCCTGACCGGTTTCTCTCACTAGAACTGCAGATGTTGCATGAGGCGAGACTGCCAAATAAGCCACAAGGGTCTCTCCGGGAGCTGTCTGGCTAAGTAACGGGGGACACGTCAGGTAATCTTTGAGTTGTTCGAATGCCTGCCCGCACGATGTGTCCCACTCGCGTGCTTTTCGGAGGACTTGGAAAAAGGGAAGGCATCGATCAGTCGACCTTGCTATGAACCGGCTGAGGGCAGCAATTCGACCAGCCAATCGCTGGACTTCATTCAGATTTCTCGGGGGTGCCATTCCGAGGATAGCCTGTATCTTCTCGGGGTTGGCCTCGATTCCTCGCTCAGAGACCATGTACCCTAAGAACTTGCCGGACTCGACCCCGAAGGTGCACTTGGCAGGGTTGAGCTTCATCTGATAATGTCGCAGGATAGAGAAGGCCTCTCTCAGGTCCATCACATGATCGTTAGGGGAGCGGCTCTTGACCAGGAGGTCGTCGATGTAGACTTCCATGTTTCTCCCGATTTGCTTTTTAAACATACGGTTGACCAACCGTTGATAAGTAGCCCCCGCGTTCTTGAGCCCAAAAGGCATGGCAGTGTAACAATAGAGCCCGCGATCTGTAATGAACGCCGTTTTTTCCTCGTCGTCCGTGCTCATTTTGATCTGATTGTAACCCGAATAGGCGTCCATGAAGCTGAGGAGAGAGTGCCCAGCAGTTGAATCCACAATGAGGTCGATGCGCGGTAGAGGGAAACTATCTTTGGGGCAGGCCTTGTTCAAATCGGTGAAGTCCACGCACATGCGCCATTTCCCGCTAGTTTTCTTTACCAGCACTACGTTAGACAGCCATTCCGGGTAGTGAGCCTCTCGGATGAGCCCAACGGTCAGGAGTCTGTCCACCTCTTCTGCAATGGCGGCATACTTCTCAGCACAGAAGCTTTTTCTTTTTTGCCTAACTGCCCGGGCAGTCGGGTTGACACACAGCCGTTGTTCTATTACAGACCTATCGATTCCGGGAATGTCTGCAGGCGTCCAGGCGAATACGTCTTTGTGCTCAATGAGGAGGGCCTTGAGCTCCGCATGTACTCCCGGATCCATTCTGGTTCCGACTCGCACTGTCCGATCCGGGTTGTCGCCATCGACCGGAATCAATTCCAGAGGCTCGTTGGGTTCCGCTTGGCGCAGTGTTGCTTCGTCCCTGATCTCATCGTCCCACTCTGCTCGGGGAGGTGCAGGCGGAAACTCAACATGCTCGTTCTCCAGGGAGATCGTAGCCACGGAACTGTCCTTGTGCTTCAATTCCCGGGCGTAGCATTCCCTGGAGGTGACCTGCTCTCCTCTGACTTCGCCCACTCCTCTGTCGGTCGGAAACTTCATCTTGAGGTAGTAGGTAGAAGTGACTGCCCTCAAGTTGTTTAGGGTCGGCCTCCCTAGGATGGCGTTGTAGGAGGAGGGAGTTTTCACGACCAGGAATTCAGTCATGATGGAGGCGGTCCTGGGCGCGGAGCCCATCAAAACTGGGAGAGTTATTAGGCCCTCGGGGTGTACTGCTTCACCCGTAAATCCTTTAAGGGGGGCTCGGATAGGCTGAAGTTGGCGGGGGTCGATCCCCATCTGCACGAAGGCCTCCCAGAATAAGATATCGGCTGAACTCCCGTTGTCAACCAGCATCCTCTTAACTGTGAAATTGGCCACCAACGCTGATATCACCAAAGCGTCATCGTGCGGAAAGGCGATGCCCTTCCCATCCTGCTCGTTGAAAACTATTGATTCCCCTCTGGGACCTGGGTTGCCCTGCCTCGGCGCCTGCCCCAGTGAGTAGACTTCCCCATATCTGGCTCTCCGGGCGTGTGCCCTTTGAGAGGAGGACGTAGTCCCTCCTCGGGATGGTCCCCCGACAATGGTTCTGATTTCTCCTGCTGGGTGGCCTGGTGCAGGTTCGCCTCGGCGTCTGCTTGACTCTTGCTCCCGACGAGGGGTCCTCGACCGGGTTCTGTCTCTTCGGTTGTTCATCTGTTCATCCCTTTGACTGTTTTTCAAGGCCTGGCAGTCTTCGGTGTTGTGGCCCTTGGACTTGTCATATTCGCAATACATATCCCATCTTCTTCTTCTAATAGATTCTCGCCTAGATTCTGCTCGGATCTGATCTTCCACCGCCAAGCTGGATTGAGGCCATGACGACAGTCTGTGTTCCCGTGGGGGGTCCCTTCTCCCCGTCTCATCTGGGAACTTCCTA
Source organism: Platycarya strobilacea (assembly GCA_036898215.1). Classification (NCBI taxonomy): domain Eukaryota; kingdom Viridiplantae; phylum Streptophyta; class Magnoliopsida; order Fagales; family Juglandaceae; genus Platycarya; species Platycarya strobilacea. The sequence goes on along the minus strand of CM072545.1, from coordinate 5,378,513 downwards.
CCCCCCCGATGCCTGCTGGAACCTTCCCCGGCACTGGTTGTTTTTCGATCGTGCTGTCGGAGCTCCCCGCGCCGCGGGGCTACTAGGGCCTCGAGCGTATCTTCGGCGTTGATGAATCCGTCAGCCTGATCCATGAACCCGTTCAAAGTGGTGGGAGTTTTGCGGGCTATCTCCGCCATGAAGGGGCTTCTGGGCCATATGCCGCCCAGGAGGGCCGCTAGGGTGATCTTTTCGTCCTGGTTGTCGGTGGTCATTCTTTCTTCGTTGAACCTGGTCAGGTACCCTTTCAGGCTTTCCTTCTCTCCTTGCTTGACGGTCAACAGATACGCCGCCGGGCGCCTTCGTTTCCTACTAGCCATGAACTGGGTGATGAAGAGTCGGGCTAACGCCTCGAAGCTACTGACGGATCCCGGAGGAATGGTCCCGAACCATGTCCTAGCCATCCCCTTCAGTGTGAGAGGGAAAGCTCGGCACGCTACCTCGCCGGGATAGCCATGTAGGCTGATATGGGCTTTAAAAGCTTCTATGTGTTCCACAGGATCCTGAGACCCATCATACAGTTCCACTTGTGGGACTTTGAATTTGGGCGGGAGAGGGACAGCCAGGACGTCCGCGCTGTAAGGTGTTCCTATGCTTCCCTGCGAGGAGAGATGCCCTGCTGCCGGGCTGATCAGTTTTGCCATTTCAGCGTACTTGTCTCCCAACTCCTTTAGCTCGGTGTGCATCCGGCGCCGTTCTCCTTCTGAGGCTTCGCTCTCCTCAGGGAGTCGGGAGCTCGCATTCTCTCCCAGATGAGTTTCGCCGCGGGCCGATGCCTCTTCGCGTGGTTGCCGGAGGGCTGCATTCTCCTCCTTCAACTTCCTCACCATTTCTTCCAAAGCTTCCAGTCTTTCTTCCATCGACGGATCTGTCTGCTGGTCGTGCTCGGTCGTTTGGGACAGCGGTAGAGTAGACATGCAGAAAGTACGTTGATCAGAAACAATCGAATCCCACAGACGGCGCCACTGTTAAGGACGTATTCTGCAGTCTTCTTCACCCAATCCCGTACGATGATAACCTGCAAAACAAGAACAAGGGGGGTCGGGGTCCGGGACCGCTCCGACGATCAAGTTAGCGCAAGGGAGAGAATATATGATAGAGGGAGTAAGAGAATATGTGAGCGTACCATCTTTCCGTCGTTGGTTGGGTGTTATTTATAGGTGTTTCCCCTGGAAGGAGGGCCCGTGTGACGAGAGCGCCGGAAATCGGGACATCACTCGTCCGTCATCCTCGATAAGGAAACCTGGTCTGATTCGGTCGGTCTCATCGCATTAATTGAGTATCCTCTCAATTAATGCTCAATTAGCCCCTTTTGGACAGGGGCATTAAATGCTGCTGTATCTTTTGTCAATTTAGTAATTAATGGTGTATGTTTGTAGCGTCTCCGCATTAAAAGGGGGGGGTGATGTAGACCGGCGGCTGTCTGTCATTCATAAATGCGGGAGTGGTCTTGATGGGAGACGGGTTCAGGAGATATATCAGTACGTGAGCCGCCGTTCTGCCCTTAGCGTGTTCTCGAAGCCGGTTTAACCATTTCCTGCCCAGATCGGGATAACCAGGGACTCGGCTCGTCCCCGATTTCGGTCTCCCCAGTTGAATTCGGACGCTGCGTCGAGGTGGGTGAGGATAACGGGCCTTGGGCCTGATAACCTTGTGGGCTCGGGCCCGGGCAAGTTGGACCCCCTTTCAATAATCTTTGAAAATTTTGATCAGTCCAGATATAATTTGGTTCAAATTGATGAATTCACGAGACATTATTTAAGTTAGAAACCAACTCAAAACATCACTCAAAAACCGAGTCACAATGATCAAGGGCTAGCTAGCTATATATTCAGAAGATTTGTACATGAGAGTAATTTCGTGATCGTTATTAACTTTGGCTGTCTCTCTGACTCCCATTATGCTGACATGTAACATTTGATCTTCCCTCTATCAAAATACATGCATATACAAGAAATATTGGTATTAAATTTATCAAAAATATTTTTTAAAATTTAATAAAAAATACAAATTTAATAAAAGACAACACCTAAAAAAATTATACATTGAATTCATAAAAAAACTTTCATAATATTTAATAAAACTAAATTAAAAATATTTTTATTTTATTCTCTTCACTTTCTTTTTCTCATTTTCTATTTGAAAGATTATTATTTAAAAGTCGAACTAAAAATACTTTTATTTTATTCTCTACCTTTTTTTCTTATTTTTTATCAAATATGATAAAAACTTTTTAATAAATTCAATATTAAAATTTTTAAAGTATTATCTTTTTAATAAATTTATACTTTCTATCAAATTTAAAAAAAAAAAATTGGACAAGTCAATATTAGTGCCTTTAATAATTATAAAAACTCAAAGTCATAGCTTAGACGCCACATGCTGAGCCATATTGAGTGAGTCGGCCACCTAAAAGGACATCATGTGCAATTAATGGACCCTACATCCAGTAAGCTGCAAGACATGACATGCATTCATATATTTATTTAATGGGCTGGGTGATGAGGATGTGTCCCTTCAACCGCAAGTTGATCGGATGCATGCAGCTAACTAGTAGGCAAAAATTTCTTCAAGTGGGTTTGATTTATCTTCATCTACTTTTTGTATTTATATCTTTCAAAAATGGGCCAGGCCAGCATTCAACGTATATTAATATGTCGAAGCTATCCTGTATCTGAATATTGCGTAATACAAGAAAATATATATATTTATGATTAACTATTTTCTGAAAAATATCTTTTATTAAAATAAGTTAATTTTTGACACAAATAATTATTTTCATAACAACTAATTCTTCATAAATACTCTTTTATATTATAATGATAGTCATAAATTTGGTTAAAATGCTAAAATGCCATGAAATGATGAGATGGAATGGAAGTAAAGACAAAAGAAAACAGGTCTTATTTGGATCGAGAGTTGCATTTAACTCATCTCATCTCATCATTATAATTTTTTAAAATATATATATATATTAATATAATAAAAAATTCAACTTTTCTAAATCTTTAAATAATATTATTATTAAAAAATATTATCTTAATAATATTTTATTTTACTCTTAAAATTCATCTCATTTTAATTACTCGGTATTTAAAGTTTAAACCATATCTAAAGGATTGTGGCCAGGGGTTGATGATCAAGCCACTACTACTTTTTCTTCAAAGAGGCCATGGAGTTAGAGTTAGCTCTCAAGCGTGGAACAGGCCACTGAGCTTATATTTAATGCATTTAACCACTCATGAACTAGTGGCTGATTCTCCCGTTTGTTTTCAAAACTCAGTTTTATTATTCACAATTTATTTCGTATTTTTAACTCATCTCAATCACTCATTTTAAATTTTAACTCATCGCAACCACTCATTTTATTACTATTCATAACTCATCTCATCTCATCTTTGAATCCAAACGGGATATTAGTTGGCAGCTATATCATACACCTCGCCTATACAGATTCATTCGGATGAATGAATCCGACCGAAAAAAAGGATTTTTGGAATTGAAGATTTAAAATCCAAATGTCTTATTTGGATGATCATATATTAAAAGAAAATTTATATTTATAGTATGATCTGGTTTTGTAAATCTCGTATATTTCTTTTAAAAAGAAGTGAGTAAATCTGATTATCGCATTAAAAAAATAAATATTGTTTAAATATAATAGATCCTAATTTTTCTTCTAAAAAAAGTGGGGTGACTTACTCTAGAATTATATATAGCAATATTCATATTAAAATTTGAATTTGCATCAAACCCAAATAGGCTTTTAAGCCTTTCAAGATTTTAGATTTGTGATTATAGTTAACTTTAGATCCAAATTAAAATCCAAATCTAAATCTAAACTCAAATTAACTCTTCTACCTAGCTAAACGCCACCCTAATGATATTATCGTGTAATATTGAAATGTTTAGATATCATTATTAACTCAAAATAAAGACATCAGTTTGAATAATAATTGTGGAATGAGCATCTCTCTATTTTTTGTTTTGATCAATTGAACATTTCTCATACTAGATTTTTCTGGATCGGCAAGTACTGTTTTTCTCGAGAGAATATATTATAATCTTTGAAAATTTTGATCAATCCAGATATAATTTAGTTCAAATTGATGAACTCAAGACATTATTTGTTGTACGTAGTAATATAATTAATTCCCTTTAATTTATTGAGATATATTTCCAACACGGGGTTTAAGTCTGATATCGTCAGTTTCCGTCATTTTCATATACTGATAATCAAGTATAAATCTGTAAGTTTGAATGAAAGAGAGCCCCTTGCTCTATCTAATAGTCGGAATTTAAGGTTTGAAATTGCATGCCTTTGGGAACTAAAAACATGGCGCAATTGGAAGGCAACACGTTAAAGAAATTAATTAAAAGATACACGCGTACTTACGCTTTTAACATGTCAATTACAAAGTGGAAGGTGATCAGTCTCTTTCTCTATTGCGATTTTCGTCTTCTAGAATTTCAAAAGCACTACTGTCATGATCAGGGGGAGCATGGCTCCGTCTCCTCCTTTTCTTTTTCTTTTCTTTTCTTCTTCTTTTCTTTCTATTTGTTTCTCTTTTTGTTTTCGTGAATGGCCACCATGTTGCAGGTTTCATTGTTATAGATGGTTTTTAGTTCGGTGTCTTCGGTTTTGATGGCTGGGATTGTAGGTTGTTAGCTTCGGGTGTCCATAGACCACCACGCATGGTGTCGCCGCTCTACAAGTTAGCCGATCTTGTCGTCGCCTAGAGTTTTTTGCAGAACGGCGAGGGCATGCTTCTTACGCGCGAGGACCAATTGAGGGCTTAGCTTTGTTGTGTTCTTACTTTGGTGGATCTAGCTTGCTGGCAGTGGCTCAGTTCAGATTCAGAATATCGGAGCGTCCCTACCTTGCAGCGGCTCATTCCTAGAATGGCGCGTGGTGCCCACGCACCACCATAGATAGCCTTGTATTTTTGGCGTTTTTCTGTTTTGTAGTCTAATTTTAGTTGGTTGTTGTGTATATTGTTTGTGTAGAAAAGATTATATTAGAAAAATAGTATTTCGGACTTAGGTCCGTAGAATTTTAGTGCTCTCCTCCTTTTTGGAGGATGAGATTTGAGTAAACTACCTTTGGCAGCTTTTTAGTTTCACAAACTTTTGTCTATTGAGAATTAGAAGTTGTACTTTAGTATGTACTTGATTGACTTGTAAACTGAATTCACTCAATTTTATAAGACACATTATAAGTTTCAATTTTATGGAATAATGTAGTAATCCTATTTCTTTAATAAAAAAAACATGTCAATTACAAGCATGGATAAGTAAATTTCTTTTAGTCCTTTTTGTCAATATTTACAATTAATTTGATATTATATAGTCATGATCATCAGCTAGGCCGTGTTTTAATTCAAAAGGAAATAGAAAAAAGCCCTGCATTAATATTACATGCCCACTACCATTAATATCATAGTAGGACATTGTGAAAATTACAGTTATATATTCAAGAGACTCAAAAACCAAGTAGCTGCCAAGGCGTGTTGGCCTGATGGCACACGACGACTTTTTCAAAATGAAAAAGTCGGGTTTGATCTTCCTCCCCCATTCTTGTATAACAAAGGATAAAAAAAACCAAGTTGCTGTAAAAAAACCTTTATTAAAAAAAATAATACTTATTATTATCATTGGATTCATTAGAATAATAATATAATAAATTTTTTTTAAAATATTTTGTACGTAATTACACTTCTTCAAGTTTGTTATTATTTAATAATAATAACTCCAGAACCTGCATTCATTATTCAATTACAAGGGAAAAACTCAAAAAGACCTTGTTTGATCCAAAACATTTCCCTAGCATTCACAAAAAAAAAAACACGAGGCAGTGTTTGCAAATCAGAGCAAATAGCCGTAGTCTTCACTTTCAGAATCAAGTGCAACTATCTATTTACAATTTCTTCTCAGTTTCTTTTATTTGTTCAATCTGAATACAAAACAAACGCAGGATAAAATGGAAAAGAAAAAAAAAAAGAGAAAATGGTGGAAAAGAAATGCGGAAGATTAAAAAGTATTAAACAACTGTTTTGACTTTGAACAGTAGACCTTCAAATATAAAGGATAAATTTATCAAATTTTGCATTTGACTTGGCTTTTAATGAAACTAATATCAATGTTCTTATCTGTTACGTTTACATACATAACACAGTTATTACTTTTCACAAACCACTGGATTAATGATCATTCAGGACCAATAATAATGTTTGTTGCCTTCATTGATCTCTATAGTTAATTTTAGATACGTTGTTAAGAATACCTGGGCTGCCTATGCGACATCATCAGCTATGTTTGAATAGCAACTTTCAACATAGAATATTCTATATATGATTGATCATAGATTTTGACAGGTGTATGCAAAACCAAATTGACTGAGAATCTTGAGATATTGTTCCCAGATGACACTATTTCTTATATCAAGATAGAGTGTACGTAATTTTTTTTTTTCTTGGCAATTAAATATCATTAGTACATTAGAAAACAGAGGTTTGTTATAACAACAATGATACATATAGTAGTGAAATATATAAATATCGCATAATTACTTTAAAAAAGAGTGGAGTTTATTATTAAAAAATAAGTTTTTTTTTTTTTTTAATGTGAGATCTATATTTACTCACTTTTTCGAAACAATTGCACAACATTTACTCATTTCACAATTACAAATATAATTTCTCTTATTCTAATTCAAGTATATTGTACTGCTACAAGTAAAATAGAAATAGAAAGATGGAGCAGGCCTTACAACATCTATCCAATAGATTTCTTTTTACAATATTAAATATATATAATAAATATTATAGAAGTAATTTCATGTCTTTTTTAACTTTGACTTTCAAATTCAAATTAAAACAAAAAACGATATTGATTCACAATTTTGTAGATATAAGAAATGGCCAAAGTGTCAAAGTTAAACTTTTAGGTAGCCAAGCAAGTGATAAGGAATAAATTAGGTAGATGGATGCGGTTGCTGAGGTTCTGAATTGCCACATGCTTTTAGTCACGAGTGTTATTGGTGTATAATAATAATAATAATAATAATAATAATAATGTTATATAACTTAAAGAAAGGAACTACTATTGCAAAAGAGAAATAAGAAATTCTCTCTAGAACTCTTAAGAACTGAAACTTTCTTTCTCTCTCTATATTTTCTTATGAATTTCATTACAACTGAAGCCCCTATTTATAGGCTTTCAAATTACTATGCAAGTTACTATGCAAGTCACTATGCAAGTCACTATGCGGAATTTAAAATAATAGTGGTGGGGTCATTCACATAATTTAGTGGTGGGACAGGGGCGGCTGATAAATTTCGTTCGTTCATTTCACTCCCCCTTGAATGACCGCCAATAAGGAATCTGCCTCGTTAAAACCTTGCCAAGTAAAAACCCAGTGGGAAGAAAAACCAATGGCGAAGGAAAAAGAGTACAGTCTTCTTATGTATCCACAAGTGCTTTAAGATTGCCTCATTAAAACTTTGCAGAGGAAAACCCAGTGGGACAAAACCTCAGCGAAGGAAAAAGAGTACAATCAGCACATTTACTCCCCCTGAAAAGTGCATGACAAAATATCTTTGAGTCTTCGCATTCCAATGTTATGCACAATCTTCTTGAATGTGGAAGTTGGTAACGCCTTTGTGAATAAATCTGCCAGATTATCACTAGATCGTATCTGCTTGACATCAATTTCACCTTTTTCTTGAAGTTCATGAGTATAAAAGAATTTCGGTGAAATATGTTTGGTTCTGTCACCTTTGATATATCCTCCTCTGATTTGAGTGATACAAGCAGTATTATCTTCATATAAGATTGTTGGGCTATTATTGATCATGGGAAGTCCACACTTTTCCTGGATATGTTGAATAACTGATCTCAACCAAATACACTCTCGACTTGCTTCATGAATAGCAATGATCTCTGAGTGATTTGAAGAGGTAGCAGATAGTGTCTGCTTAACAGATCTCCATGATATGGCAGTATCTCCATAAGTAAATAAATATCCAGTTTGAGATCTACCTCTGTGTGGATCTGAAAGATAACCTGCATCTGCATACCCAATCAATTCTGGACTTGAACCACATTGATAAAATAATCCCATATCAACCGTACCATGAAGGTAACGAAGGACATGTTTAATGCCATTCCAATGCCTTCGAGTTGGTGCAGAACTATATCTTGCAAGCAGATTAACTGAGAATGTAATATCTGGTCGAGTGCAATTTGCAAGATACATTAAAGCTCCAATTGCACTGAGATATGGTACTTCAGGACCAAGAATTTCTTCATCGTCATCACAAGGACGGAATGGATCTTTCTTCACATCAAGTGTTCGAACAATCATTGGAGTACTCAGAGGATGAGATTTGTCCATATAAAAATGCTTTAGGACTTTCTCAGTATACATGGACTGATGAATAAAAATTCCATTTGGCAAGTGCTCAAGCTGCAGGCCGAGACAAAGTTTTGTTTTGCCAAGATCTTTCATTTCAAATTCATTCTTTAAATATATAGCGGTTTTTGATATCTCTTCAGGAGTTCCCACAATATTTAAATCATCAACATAAACCGCAATAATGACAAATCCGGATTCTGATTTCTTAATAAAAACACATGGGCATATAGGATTATTCTCAAATCCTTCTTTTAATAGATATTCGCTTAAACGATTATACCACATGCGTCCGGATTGCTTCAACCCATATAAAGATCTTTGTAGTCTGATTGAGTACATATTTCTAGATGTACTTGTAGATGCTTCAGGCATCTTATATCCTTCAGGGATTTTCATATATATGTCATGGTCTAAGGATCCATATAAATATGCAGTGACCACATCCATTAACCGCATTTCTAATCCTTTTGTAACAACCAGACTAATCAAAAATCTAAATGTGATTGCATCCATAACGGGAGAGTATGTTTCTTCATAATCAATCCCGGGTTTCTGCAGGAAACCTTGTGCAACAAGCCGTGCTTTGTATCGCACAATTTCATTTTCCTCATTACGTTTTCGTACAAATACCCACTTATATCCAACAGGCATTACACCCTTTGGTGTTTGGACAACAGGTCCAAATATTTCTCGTTTTGCTAGCGAATTTAATTCAGCTTCAATAGCTGTTTTCCATTTTGGCCAATCATTTCTACGTCGACATTCTTCGACGCTTTTTGGCTCACTTTCTTCATTACTTCTGGTAATGTCAAGGGCCATTTTATATGAAAATATGTTGTCGACAACAGTTTTATTTCTATCCAGAATTTCTCCAGTTTTCATGAAATGTATTGAGATCTCATTATTTTCAGGTACCTGTTCCTCTTCAGGGGAAAACATTTCATGACACACCTCTTCAGGAGGTCCCTTTTTAGGAGATTTATACTTTTTAAGAGTTTCCTCTTCAGGAGGTTCTGGAATAGAAGATTTAAGCTCTTTAGGAGCACCAATTATATTTGTGGCCTGTATTGTGGGTACGTGTTCTTCAGGAACACCAAATTCATTTTGTATTCTTTTCCTTCTGGGAATTTTGTCTTTTGCACCAATAGGTCTTCCACGCTTCAGGCGTATTTTAGATTCACCTATTGCTGTTTTGAAAATTTGTCCTTCAGGGACTTCAATCCTTGCTGGAGTATTAACAGCAGGAATATAAGATTTTACTACACCTTTAGTGTCAGTAAATACATCCGGTAACTGATTTGCAACATTTTGCAAATGAATAATCCTTTGAACTTCCCGTTTACATTCATTTGTAGGAGGATCAAAATGAGACAGGGTCTTATTATCCCAAGTAATATCTTGTCATGCTTCAGGCACCGACTTTTCTTTACCCATTAACGGAAAATTTGATTCGTCAAAATGACAATTTTCAAAACGTGCTTTAAACATATCCCCTGTAAGGGGTTCAAGGTATCTAATAATGGATGGAGAATCAAAACCAACATATATCCCAAGTCTACGTTGAGAGCCCATTTTTGTACGTTGTGGAGGTGCAATTGGAACATATACATCACATCCAAAAGTACGAAGATGAGAAATATTTGGTTGTTGACCAAATGCAAGCTGTAATGGAGAATATTTATGATATGCAGATGGTCTAATGCGAATTAGAGATGCTGCATGAAGTATAGCATGTCCCCAAACAGCAATAGGTAGTCTTGATTTCATAAGTAAAGGTCTAGCGATTAGTTGAAGCCTTTTGATCAAAGACTCAGCTAAACCGTTTTGTGTGTGTGTATGGGCAACAGGATGTTCAACATCTATTCCTATTGACATGCAATAATCATCAAAAACTTGAGATGAAAATTCACCTGCATTATCCAATCGAATGGTCTTAATCGGATACTCAGGAAATTGTGCTCGTAGTTTAATTATCTGAGCAAGAAGTCTAGCAAATGCAACATTTCTAGTGGAAAGAAGACAAACATGTGACCATCGACTAGATGCATCAATTAAAACCATAAAATATCTAAATGGTCCACTTGATGGATGAATAGGCCCACATATATCTCCGTGAATCCTTTGTAAAAAGGATGGAGATTCAACAATGACTTTTAAGGGAGATGGTCTAATAATTAACTTACCTTGAGAACATGCAGAGCACGGAGATTCATTGAGTAGAAATATCTTTTGATTCTTTAAGGGATGCCCATGCGAATTTTCAATAATTCGTCTCATCATTATAGAACCCGGATGTCCAAGGCGATCATGCCAAGTCATAAATACTTTAGGGTCAATGCACTTCTGGTGCATTACCACATATGATTCAATTGTTCTCATTTTTGTATAATACAATCCAGAACATAGAGCAGGCAGTTTTTCTAATACGAGCTTCTGGCCCGATATTGTTTTAATAATAAGAAGATGCTCTTTACTGCCTTCATTGGTCGTTTCAATATGGTAATCATTACGACGTATATCTTTGAAACTCAATAAATTTCTTCTGGATTGTGAAGAGAATAGAGCATTATCAATATAAAATTTGGTGCCATTAGGCAACACAATATAAGCTCTTCCGGAGCCCTCAATTAAATCCGATGAACCTGATATGGTATGGACATAGGCTTTACTTAGTGTTAGATTTTGAAAATATTTCTTTTCTTTGAGAATTGTGTGAGTTGTAGCACTGTCAGCCAGACATATATCTTTATCATTCAACTCAGAGATAAAAAGCTCATCTGATGGTTCTACTAAATTTGTTTCATGCACTTTATTCTTTCCTTTAATAGAAGCTTGATATAAATCAGCTAAGTGCCTGGCCGTACGACAGGTACGTGACCAATGTCCAGTCATTCCACATCTATGGCACACCTCTTCACTTTTCTTTGAAGAATTATTCTGAGGATTTTTACCCCTTTCTGAATTGTACCACTTCTGGTGATATGGTATATTATAATCCCTTTTAATGTTGTCACTCCTGGGACCAACATTTCTATAATTTCTCCTACCACGTCCACGCCTCCGATTTCTTCTAAAGGATGCACCATTCACTTCTGGGAATGATGCAAACCTATTACCATTCACTTCAGGGAATGATATTGAGCCAGTAGGGCGTGACTGGTGGATTTCTAATAAGAGCTCATTATTCTGCTCAGCTACTAGAAGACATGATATAAGTTCTGAATATTTCTTGAACTTTCTCTCTCGATACTGCTGCTGCAGGAGCACATTCGAGGCATGAAATGTAGTAAAAGTCTTCTCTAGCATATCTTCATCGGTGATTTTCTCACCGCATAATTTTAATACTGGGCTTATTTTAAAAAGTGCGGAATTATACTCACTAACACTTTTAAAATCTTGCAACCTCAGGTGCATCCATTGAGAACGAGCTCTTGGGAGGATGACAGTCTTCTGGTGTTCATACCTCTCCCTTAAATTATTCCACAAAATATAGGGATCTTTTACTGTGAGATATTCAGTTTTCAATTCTTCATGAAGATGGTGGCAAAGGAAAATCATTGCTTTAGCACGTTCCTGCAGGGATGCTTGATTTCCTTCTTTAATAGTTTCTCCCAGGTTCATTGCATCAAGATGTATTTCAGCATCAAGTATCCAGGATAAATAATTTTTCCCAGATATATCAAGAGCAACAAATTCCAATTTTGTAAGATTTGTCATTTTCTACACATATAAATAATAAATATGTGTATCTCAGAAAATATATTTATAAATTCACACAGATAATCATCAATAAAATATATCAAAGATTTCAAATAATATATTGAAAAACTTACAGAGGAATAAGGCCACTAGCTTCAGAATTGGTAGAACCGTCGTGCTGATAACGTGTTATGTAACTTAAAGAAAGGAACTACTATTGCAAAAGAGAAATAAGAAATTCTCTCTAGAACTCTTAAGAACTGAAACTTTCTTTCTCTCTATATTTTTTTATGAATTTCATTACAACTGAAACCCCTATTTATAGGCTTTCAAATTACTATGCAAGTTACTATGCAAGTCACTATGCAAGTCACTATGCGGAATTTAAAATAATAGTGGTGGGATCATTCACATAATTTAGTGGTGGGACAGGGGCGGCTGATAAATTTCGTTCGTTCATTTCAAATAACTGTTTTGTAAACCTATTTTAAAATTATGCTTTAGAATGATGATTTTTTTTTATATAAAATATAGTCGTAAAAATAACATTATTTTATAACAGAACGCTAAGTTAAAAAAAAATAATAATAAATCTGTAAATTAAGAGTTTATAAAAGAGTTGTATTTTGTTTTTTTTTCAAGCCCAGCAGAAGGTATTGATGGGCCATGGTCCAAACAAAACAAATAAGAATGTGTCCTAAAAGGTCGAATCAATGAATCAAGTCATCTTAAAGATGCTATTTATTTCATAATTAGTGAATCAATGCATATTAATTTAGTTGCAAATACTGTTATTATTTATTTAAGATCTATAACTTGGTCTATATGTTCAGGATCATCATTTCCATCTCTCTTAACTTAAAAAACAAAAAAAAGTTCATTTTTTTTTATTGGATGCCAAAAAAAAAAAAAAGCTTTCAGAAATACATCAAAATACATAAGATTTATCTTATAAACTTTCAGAAAATTAAACTTTGGGTTAAACAAAAAAAAAAATTATACATATATTGCACACCTCACTCCAACAAAAACACCAAAAATATTATTTAGTTTCCATCTTATTATTGCTCAGTGCTCAGAAGATTGCAGTCGTGTACGTCATCAATCCAGTCTATACCTGGCCAAGTCTTTTCATCCCTACAAAGATTCCTTAATTTGGGAAGGTTCGACAATCTCAATTTATGTAGTTTTGGGGTAATAGGATCTGGAGCCATATTGATCTGCAATGGAAGATAATTGATGAGCTCTTCTAAATTGGAACAATTCCATACAAAGATTTCTTCTAGGTTTGGCATTGTGCAAACGGAGTTCCCAAGAGAGAGAAGATATTTCATATCCGGACAGGACAACACATTTATGTATTTCAGTCTCCAAAATCTCAGCCCGAGATAGTTTACTAGTTCTGAAATGCTTTCAACGCCTTTTATTGTATTGAGAAAAAGATTCTCCAAATTGGGTAGTAGGTCACATTGTGCTGCACATCCTCCAGTCTGAAAACTGCTCATGTCAGAGTCAGTTATGGAAAGACTTTTTAAATATGTCAAGCTGCCAACACCGTTGTAGCATTTCATTCAGTCCTCCACATTCTACTAAATATAGATCACTTAAATTTGCATCCCTCAACCAGCAATTCAGTCCTCCCGAGAGATCAATCCCATTCATAATCACGTATCTCGTGTTCGAAGACCGTGGTCCTTCACCTACATATTTAAGTAAAATAGTTTGCAAATAAAATATTTTGTATTAATATATTTTATTGAATTTTGAGAGAGTGGTAAGAAATGTTGAATAAATATAGTATAACATATAAAATATATAAAAATTAAAAAAATTATAATAGGTAGATAATAATTAGATGAAAAAATTAAAAGATTATAAAATAATTAAAAAATAATTAAAAAATAATTTTATTTAAATGATATTTAAAATTAAAATATCTTAGAAACATACCTAAAAGATGTAAAAATGGGTCCGTGCCAGCCGGCGATGTGATCGTAATATTGAATGCCGTTAATCTATTTGTCAAGGAAATAATTGTATCTTGGACACTGTGCGCGAGTATTGGTTAAGTTTAGATACCTTAAGCTGTTGAGTTGCTCCAACCCTCTTGGCAATTCTTTGATACCACTCCCACGGAGATTAAGTACTTGAAGTCTACTTAGCCTTTCCAGCGGGGGCAATTCTTCGAGATACTCGCAATCACACAAAAGAAGAGCACGGAGATCATCCAGTTGAAGTAGAGAAACGGGCAATGACTCGATTCTGGTACCACTCATATTCAAGACTCTCAGTGCTTCAAATCCTTCCAAAAATTTTTCAGGAATTAAGACAAGGCTAGGATTATCTTGTAGAAACAAAGTTGATGCCTCTGAAAACTGTATCACAGAGTCATCAGGCAGTCTTTCTAAATTGTTATCCATGAAGGAAACTCTTTTGAGAGAATTTGATAGCTCAGTAGTAGCTGAAATCTCTTTCAACCCATTCCCTGTACAAACAAGTGATTTACTAATTCCATCCTCGCTGCAGTTTGATGCAATCCATATACTAACATCGCGAACAACGTCATGCATCTTCACAGTGCCCTCATCGGAACCATCTTCCAACAAACAGGCATCCTTCAGATTTTCAATCAATCTAATTCCTCTACTGTAGAAAACCTCATATTCTAGTTCATCTATCATACCTTCCGCCAGCCAATACCACACTAGTTCATCTATTTTAATTGAGAAGTCCTCTGAAAACAAAGAGCAGTAAAGGAAGCAAGATTTCAAGTCTTTACCTTCTAATGAGTCGTAACTCCACTTCAAAGAGTTATAGAGCTCCTTCTCAACGTTTGCTCCACAAGGCACCGACCTTCGCATCTGGTTCAGAGCATCCTTCCATACCTCAAGATTCGTCTTTCTTCTCATTGCAGCTCCCATGGTGATGATGGCCAAAGGCAATCCCTTACACTCTCTACAAATTGCCTCTGCATGTGGTTTGATTTGTTCTGAACTAATCTCATCCGTAGCACATCGAATAAATAGTTCCCAAGCTTCTTCTTCCCTCAAAACGCTCATTCTAACATTATAATCAGTCAGCATGACATTGCATACATCCAAAGATCTAGATGTCAATATGATCTTACTACCACTACTATCTTCAGGCCGTGGGACACCCAATTTGTCCAAATCAATTTTCTCCCAAACATCATCGAGAATAAGAAGAAAACTTTCCTGCTCTAGTCTTTGAGGAAGTTTATTAATTACATCCGTTTCCGAACTTCCTTCCAACTTCAGTCTGGAAGCTATATCCAACTGGAGCTTTCTTATGTCCAAGTTTTTGGACACTGTAACCCATAGTACACAACTAAAAGGCATATTTGATTCAATTTCAAGAAGTTTATTGTTCAAATTCCTCACCAGATTAGTTTTGCCGACTCCTCCCATCCCCCATATACCAATCCTCCGGAATCTATTGTCATACAATAGTTTCATGGTTGTGGCTAAATCTGCTGATGCTGATGCTGTTTGATTTTGAATTGAAGGTCCATGAACTTTCTCCACTGCTCTGACCTCTGGACAACTAAGAGCCACGGAACTGGCAAGCAGGGAACTTCCCACTTCTTGAAGCTCTTCTATCGTTTTGAGATGTTCTGCCACGTCCGTGCTTATTCTATACCGCTTAGTACTGCAACTTAAGAAACATCGGGAACTCTTTGCTTCTTGAATCTCATCATTGATCTTACCACGCAGCTCTTCAACCTGCCCAACCCAGTCAGTGGCTTGATGTTTTATTCCCTTTCCTTGCTGCGTAGCTCTTTTCATTTCTTCTTCTGCATCATTTCTAAGAGCCATAAGGGCCTTCATCTTCCTTTCCAAAACATCAAGCTGTTGTGGGCCTTTGACAATGTTCTTGATCGTACCATAGATAGAGCCACAGAAAAACCGACCTGTTTCTACGACTGCTCCACCGACAATCGAAGCCACCACTTCCAGGCCGGACATTTTGCTTTGAAAAAACTCAGTACACCAAGAGAACTGCTGATCAAGAACACTCGTTTTCGCAGCTTCTGATTAAAAATGACAACTATTGCTTTCTATCTTTCTAGTGGAGAAACAAGTACGGGAATGATTCCATCACAAAATTTCGCTTTGAAGAAACTCAAAATCCAAAGAACTGCATAAGAAAACGCGTTTTAAAAGTTTTACTTTTTTTTTTCTTTTTATCCTTTTGTGCAGTGGAATCCAATCAAACGTGTTTTAATAATTTGCTTTTCTTCTACGAAAGTCCAATCAAAATCCAAAGAACTGCAGAAGAAAACGCGTTTTAAAAGTTGTGTTTTTTTTTTTTTGTCCTTTTGCACGGTGGAATCCAATGAAACCCGTCTTTTTTTCTTCTTTTACACGATACACTTTAAGTATTTTTTAAACATTTTTTCACACATTTTATTATTATAATTAATCAATTATAATATTTAATTTTTGATATTTATATAAAAATATATTTTTTAATAAATAATTTTTAATCAATCTAATAAAAATACTTTTAAAATAATGATAGATGTAATACGATTTTTACAATTTTTTTACAATTATTAGTGGAATAGTATTTTTTATATTTTTTTAAGTAATTTTTTAATATTTTTAATCATTAAAAAAATTAATAATATATAATTTTATTAATATTTATATTTTTAATCATTAAATAAAATTTAAATTTAAATTTAAATATAATAAAAAGTTGTAAAAAAATTATAAATAGATAATAATAATATCATTTATCGAAGAAAAAATCTTTACAACCTCCTACTATTCACACAACTTCCACACACCACACTTTTTTATTTATTTATTAAATATTAATATATAGATAATAAATAAATTAAATTAAATTAATTTAAAAAGAACAAATTCAAAATTATAAATTATAAAATAAAATAAAAAATAGTGGTGTGTGGAGGTTGGGGAGGTTGTATAAAACTTCCAATTCTCGAATGGGGTTTATTGAGACAATTATTTGCAGGGAGACGCTGGGGTGCGATCGGGCTGCACCCCACGGTCTTTGCAGCCCACCCTCTCCCCACTCCTAAACTCCTATAATTAATATAAAAATACAATAAAAAATATTAAAAAATAAAATAAATATATATAAAATAAAATAAAATTTAAAAAGCACAATAAAATAATAAAATGAAGAAAATATAATAAAAAACACAATAAAAAAATAAAATAAAGATGAATTTTTAAGGAAAACTCAGTTTTACCCAACCTCTTCTGCCACAGTCGGCGATGGGTAACACTGCCCACCCCATCAGGACTGGTGGGAACCGACGACCCCACCCATGTGACGGGGTATGAACCCATTTTCAAGTTTAAAGTTGTCGGGGGCACACCAGAGGTCTACGGACCCATTTTTCAAGTTTAAGGCTGTCATGAGTATATCGGAGGTCGTCGGAACTCGCCGTCATAAGGGTGAGATCGCCGACTCCTTCCAATTCCGATAGGGTAGGCGGTATCGTCCACCACCGACAAAACTGCAAACAGGAAGTTCGATAGGTTCTCTCTTATTTGCGACTTGATCTTTGCATTCCAAACTACTGTAGAAGGTAAGGTAACGGGTCAGGATGGTGAGCTATCAATCATGTTACAGAACAATAACCCACAATTATTATCCCTCATGCAGACCGATAGCTTCACCCACTCTAAATTAATTCTACAATCAAACATCCATTTTCTCCTTATAATGAAATATTTATTTATTATTATTATTGCACAACTTATATGTTGTCTTTAAAAAAGATATTTATTTAATTAATAATTAACATGGGGTGATATAAAATAAAAAATTCTACAGTGACATAAAAGCCTTCCCGCGCTTTATGTTCCTACTTTTATCCGGCTTCATCTCCATTGGGACAGTTATTTGCTACTTTCTCTTTATTATTTTTTTTAGAGACAAAAGAATTTTACAAAAGAACGCCACATATTGATGTGGAATTAACCTGTCACTGCCGGCTTTAATTATGTTTTGCAAATATAGAAACTTTTTAGGAAAAAGCTGAAGTTATTAAGAGCATTTATAGTTGTTCATGTATATGTATATATAAAATCAATTTTGTTAGAGATTTATTTTGTCATTCAAATAAAATTTTTACATTAACTAATGCATATTTGAGGTAAAATAGTAATAAAATATTATTATTTTAATTATTATTTTTATAAATTTTACAATTATTATTTACTTTGTATCATCAACTTAATATAAATTTTATATATCAAATTCATCTTAATATAAATCTCGCAAAATTAATTTTAATAAATAAGAGAGAGAGAAAATGTAAAATAATATTTAAAGAGTTAATAGTAGCTCTTCAAATTTAGGTAGTCATTATTCATAAGTATCCAAATATTTGGATATGCATACTCTAATGTTGAAGGTTTTAAGCCCATATTATGTATATGCATAGATCAATGCAAATGTTCTGGAGGTCTCAATATATATATTTTTTAATTTAATAATTAAATAAATGCTTTTTAAAAGTATCTATATTTAAAAAAAAATAGTATTTAAAGGTATAAAAAATAATGAAAAATATCAAAAATGTCAAATTGCTTTGTTGGAACCCATTCTCAAACTACACCCTTGATGGGTATAGCCCGATTCAAAATTTTATTTTGCAAACAATAGCTAGTCATTTTCACTCCCCTCATCTTCACTTAATACCAGTTGCTTCCTAAATTTCTTTCCTATATCTTTTCCCTCACTAGCCATCCATATGCAGTTTCGCCCTCGCCTTCACCATGCATGGCTCTCTCATCTTCACTAGATACCCATTTTTCCCTCAATTTAAGAAATGTACCATCAAGATGCTTGTAGGGGATAAAATAATTCAAGTCCATATAAACCAAAGGCAGCACATCAAAGGATCCCTATTAGATGACAATGAGAAAAAAAGGTAGAAGTGACAAAGAAGAGACAAGGAAAAAGAAAGTGTCTTAAGGAATGAAATGCTGCCACGAAAAAGAAAAATGAGAAAGTTGAGAAAAGAGAGATGGTCAGACATGCAAAGAAAATCTCACTACTATTGAGAGGCATGTGGAAAGAGGGATTAGATAAAAGGGGAATGGCCAGACTCCATGAGGATAGATTTAGCTATTTCTACTTAGCGACAAGAGCTCTAGCGAGAATATCTTATTTAGTAATAAATCTCCAACTTCCATCGTACAATAAAAAATGAGAGGTTGTGAAATACTCATGTTATAGTAAAATTCTTTTCCCCAAATGCTCATAGATGTATGCATTATTTTCTACATCTCTTTATATTTTCTACATTTACTTTTTATTCACTAACATGAATGTACTTACGGATGTCGTACAAACCCACCGGACCATTGCTAAGAGCTCCAAACCTTGTCAATCGAGACCTGAATCGTTACTAGTAGGTCAAGAATGACTCATTCTCTCATTTTTACCTGTTGTTTGATTTTTTTCAACATTAACAGTTAACGTCCTCTATGGGATCTAAGTTACTTTCTACATTGGAAGTGTGAGAAGGATAATTTTCCAGTGCGCTAAATAATCTCCAAAGCAATAGATAAAGGTTTCCCGAAGAAGTATTCTTTCTCTTTCAACTTTTATTTTTATAAACAACACTGTTGCCAAAAATGGTTGAATGAACATTTTTCTCGTTTAGGCAGAAGCCCAAGTTCCTCACTACTTAAGCTGCAGATGCTCAGTGCACTTTGAGTGCAAAGTACACTATGCAGAAAAGGGGAGAGCATGATCGAGTAGTACGCACTTAAATGCACATGTGCATCCTAAATCAATAGCATTGTGAACCTGCACATGTTAGGCATAGCACAACACTATGCATAATGCCCCATGGGTGCACGTAGTCATCCACCTAAAGGCTTGCAACATCCCGTCGCGAGCCCAAGTGATATGCCAGCAATCACCACGTGGATTGTCAGTAGTTTCAACTTTTATTTTTATGAGCAACACTGTTGTAAAAAATGGGTGAATAAACCTTTTTCTCATCCACGCAAGTACCCAAGCTACTTGCTACTTAAGCTGCAAATGCTCAGTGCACTCTGAGTATAAAGTACACTGTACAAAAAGAGGAAGAGTATGTGGGCAAGTACTATGCACTTAAATGCACATTGTGCACGCACATGCACAACTCGAGTCACTAGCATTGTACACTTGCACATGTCAGGCATAGCACTATGCACTTATGTGCATGGTGCCATGCACCCAGGGGCTTGTGACATCCCGTTGCGAGCCCAATTGGTTTGTCGACAGCCACCATGTGGACTGTCGACAATTTTTGGCTCTACCACTACAGCCTCCATCCATAGAGTTGGGAATAGTGCACCTTCTATGTGCCACGCTGTGCACATAGGACAACAACACAACCCAATTGTGGTGTGACTGAGAGAGGGTGCCAATGGCCATCCTGTGGTTTGCCGACATCATCTCTATATGCCAGTGTGGTCGTTCACCACCATAGTGGGCACATAGTGGCCCACGACCACGCACCTAGTGCACGTCGCAATACACTCGAGATACGCCTTACTCACTATCTATGGCCTAAGGGAGGAAAAGAGCAGCCATTGCCATAGTTCCCGACATTTTTTACTACAACCGTGGTTATCTTGGGCAAAGCAGACTATCCACATGGTGCAGGTGGGCAACAAGTGCACGTTGTCCCGTGCATCCCTAAGGGAGCCCTACTTCTCATAGCTCCCACAAGTTGGTGGGCAGCTGCCATCCACCACCAAAATTGCAGGCAATCTCGATCACTGACAGAGTACCCTTCATTCGCGATGTGCATTGCTTGCCCATCCATTTGTGGGGAACCATTTCCTTGTCCACTTGCTCTTCGACCACCCGATGGTAGACACACATCACATGCAAGTCTTGATGCTCCTCATCCATGCATGGCCTCATGCACCCCGGACACCCAATGGCGGGAACCCCTCACCTACACGCCCACATGCTTCTCGGCCGCCCAATGGCAAGCACCCATCTACATTTCGACCATCTGCTTCTCACTTACAGTTGCTTAAACATCTTAGACTCACCTATTGGGCCCCACAACAGAGTTCTTTAGCCACGAGCATCTTGCCAAGCACACAAGTAGGCTCATCGTCCAAACCATTGGCTGAAAGATTTAAGTTAAATATTAATGGAAGTAGTGTTAAAAATCTTAGTAATTTGAGTGCAGGAAGTGTGATTCTGGACTCACATAGTGACGTTTATCTAGCCTTTTCAAGGCATCGTGGTACAGGTTCAAATAATTGTGCTAAGTTGTAGGCTATGTTAATTGGATTGAGTTATTGTCGTGCACTGGGAATACAACATGTTGATGTGGAATCAGACTCTTTAGTTTGTGTTTATTGGGTTCATTGTCAAATGTGTGGTGTGTGGTACTTAGAATATCTTTGGGATGACTTATGGATATTATTCAAAGTCGTGATTTCCTATATATTACTGAGAAGGTAACGTTTCGATGGATTATTTGACAAAGTTGGGAGCGCATGGTGCTAATCACGTCTAGCGATCTCTTTTGCAGGTTCCCACTTATTTTAAAGAGTAATGTTAAAGAGAAGTCACACTCATTACACTTACACACATATGAACATGAACGTTCATGTGTGTGTGAGTACAATGAGTGTGACTTCTCTCAACATTTTCTTTATTTTAAAGATTTGGTTCTTATGGATAAATTGACTTTTTCTTATTTACATCTTTGTTAATGTAAGTAGATTGGGAGTTAGTTCTTTTTAAGTCTATTGTTTTACGGTTGATGGGTAATAAAGTTATTTTATTAGAATATCCTGTAATCTTAATATTCCCCCGTCCAAAGTGTGGGTTTATCAACAAAGCCGGGAGGTACTATCATCCTTCAACCAAAAAATAAAATAAAATCTCTAAGGTGACTTTTTTATTTAATTTTAGTTCCTTTAGGCTTTAACACATACTTGAGACCTATATATTTTCAGATTTTCTTACATATATATTTTTTTAAACGTCACTTAAGTATAATTTTTTTTTTTGTCACATAATCATTACAATTTATTAAAATTTAAAAATTATAAAAAAATAATATAACTTGTTTAAATTTGTAAACAAAAATTATATTCAAATATTATTTAATATTATAATATTTTTATTAACTATTTTCTCTCTCATTTATAAAAATTCAATCAAACATCTTTATTTAAATTATTTTATTATTATTTATAAATAATTTATACTATTTATAGTTATTCTAAATGTCCAGACATCTTCCAATTCTTTTTCATTTCGCTAAGCAGCTTGTAAAGCTGTCATATAAAATCCAGGATATAGTTCTACAGCTACAAATTCTTTTTATAAAAATAAACTAATAAATTAAAGTGATTTTATATACGATTATATTTAATTTATAATAAAAGTAGCTAAAATCTTTTTCAAAGTATTTGATCAATTTTCTCGATGATGCTACTTAGTCCCTCATTTAGCCACCTCAAAATTACCTCTAGTCCTATTTAATTTTTTGTGTTTAATTTTTTTAAGTTTTTTAAATACAAAAATTTATTAGTAGTAACATTTTTAATCATTTAAAAGAACAAGAAAATAAAATGGACCTATGATAACTTTGAAATTATTCATTTTCTCCCAACAACTTGTTGGCAAGCAAATGATGTCATTAGTGTAGACATGAGGGAAAGCAGCTGGATCTTTAGCATGACATTGGTC
This sequence comes from Platycarya strobilacea, assembly GCA_036898215.1. Classification (NCBI taxonomy): domain Eukaryota; kingdom Viridiplantae; phylum Streptophyta; class Magnoliopsida; order Fagales; family Juglandaceae; genus Platycarya; species Platycarya strobilacea. Next base: position 5,355,634 of record CM072545.1, on the reverse strand, counting down.
GTGCGACGTTAAACAAAGTGAAGTGTATAGTACTTAAGGTTTGCATTAGTCAAATATATAGAATAATTAATTAAATAAGCTGAAGTGGAGCTAGGATTCGAGATCTTTGTTATATCATAATAAATTATTTATTATTAAAAAAAAAAATTTATTAAAGGGATAGGAGGTCTGAACCCACGTTCTCATTTTCCAAATCATATGCCATTAGGCTATTAGACTCTTCGCACTTTATTCAAAGTTAATGTAATAGGCCATTTTCTTTAAGAGAAAAGGAGAGCAGTCCCAAGTCTGAAACCATTGAGAAAACCTAAGAAGAAACCACCTCAGAGGGGGCTGGGAGCTTCGGCTCTTCCTTTCCCTCCTCTTTTTGGTTTTCTTTTTTTTTTTTTTTTGTTGGCTTCTAGTCAAATTAAGAAAAAATGGTGTTTGTCGTTTTCTGTTGGTCAGAGACCACCACAAGCCTCATTATGGGATTTGTCAGTTGTCAATTTGTCAGACTGTTGAATGTTTTGCCCAAAGAAGTGGCACATGATCCACACATGCGGGTAATAGTGCATGCACCACATCGAGGGCTCTACTGCTGTCATGTGAGGCGTTTCTAAGGTCAACGTTTTTGGTACCTTCAGGATCGACCGTTCGACACACTTCTAGGGTGGCGCATGTCTCTCATGCACCTCTGCAGGCTCCTTGTCCATTGTTTTTATGATCAGTTTAGGGTTTGTTTTCATTTCATTTCTGTTTTTATATTTATGTTTATGTTCTTTTGACGTTTTATATATTTTTTTATAGATTTTAGTATAGTACTTTGTTTTGTTTTTGTGTTAAATAAAAATAAAAATGAATAGACTATTTCATTTTTCATCTCTCCTCCTTTAGAGGATAGCAGTAGTTCATCCCCCTTCTCCTTTAGAGAGTGGGGGTGATTCGTCCCTCTCCTCTTTTAGAAAGTAGGGTGATTCATCATTCTCTTTTTCTGGAGGGTGGAAATTGGTTATCTCTATTTTTATAGAGAGTTATAATCTCGGACAAATCAGTTTCGAAATATCAAGAACTTTTGTCTTTAGAGAGTTTATATAAGTTAAGACAATGTTCATCATAAAAAAAAAAATTGTGCTGTAGGTGTTCCAAATAGATGAGTAAATTGACTTGCAATATGAATTTTTTCTATATTTATCAGTCACAACTGAAATTTTGATTTTATAAAATGAAATGAGGTCTTTCTCCATCAAAGTTAATGTAATAGAAAGATATGAAATAAGTGGAGAAAATGTACTTAATGGATATGTATGGGGAAGAGTTGGATGGCAACAGCCAACAGTAGGCGAAATCAGTGATTGGAAGCTAAAAGAGAGCATAAAGATTTGGAAGCTAGTCTATTTTAACTTTTTTTGTTTTGTTTTTTTACATCATTTTATTAACACTCTTAAATTCTTTTAAGAAAAAAAAAATATTCACAATATTATTAAACAACACTTTCTTAATTAATAAATAAAAAACAAATAAAAAAAACTAAAAAAAAATTAGAGCGGGAGCTCCCAGCAAGATCCCTATCTTTTTCCATGATTTATTTTCTGAAAAATGCTTGGATGCCTCCCCAATGTAGAAGTGCTAAGTATCATCCCACATCACACACTAATATATGATTTATCTTTTTTATCATTCCATTTAAATACATATATTTACATATTAGTATGTATATATTTAAATAAAATGATAAAAACGACAAATCATGTATTGGTGTGTGATATAGAAGATGATAAGTAAAATTTTCACTCCAAAATTTGCATTTTTTGCATTTCAAGTTTTTTTCTTAATGGTTAAGAAAGTAACTACGAGTGAATTTGAATATATATTTTTTTAAATATTTGGTTACTCTCAAAATGGTGCAAGTCTTGAGTTACATATGCATTTTTCTTTTCTTTGCTCTAGATTAACTATATTGGATGTCGGTTGGCACCTAATTCTCTTTGGCCCATGAAAAAGAAAATAAAACTGTACATTCTTGCCAAGCTATTATTCATAATTAATGAAGCATCGCTCCATTTCAATCAACAGATAACCTGATCTACAATTGAGGAGAGGGGGAAAAAGAATGAAAAAGAGAATGTTACAAGTAGAGTTCATTACATTTGCCATAGCATCAAATCACACGATTTTTCCAGGACTCTTTTAAGTTTAAAAGGAGTTGAAGACAAGTTTCATTTCTTTTTGGGTTTTGAAAAGATTGATATCCTTCCAAGAAATCCGGATGCCTTTGATAAATTTCTTTCTTTAGAGAGATTCGTAGAGTCTCTAAAGGCATCCATATTAGATCCAGAGCACTCTTGATCATCATTATGCTCGACATCTTTTAAGCACCGCAGCAATCTCCTTGCACTCACCTTGCCATTGTCACTACCATTGACGGATATATCAAAAAGAGCGGGAATGACATCCTCTTGCGTTCGCATGACTAACTGACGATACTGAACACGATGAGAGCATAGTGAAAGGAGAACAGACACTGCATTTTCTTGTTCCTCAAGACTTCCAGCTGCAACTAGTGCAGCAACAAAAGTAACACAACCATTAGTTTCAGCAATAGAAACTATACCTTCATCTGTACAGCATAAATTCTTCAATATAATCACACAATTTCCTACAAGAGTGCTGTCAACTAAGAAAGGAACCAATTTTGGGATGCATTCCAAAGACACAATGTGAGAGCAGATATCACAATTTGAGGACAAATTGCACAGAATTTTGATAGCACGTTCCTGGCAATCTCTATTATCGGAGTCAAGCATCTTTAGGATGGAAGTTAAAGCACCAGATGCTGCAATTTTAGTCTTGCAGTGCGGGTGGCTTGACAAAAATTCCAGTATGTCTAGAGCGTCTTCTGTTACTTCTGAAATAAGAAAAGTGGCCAAGAGACTAAATGCTTCTTTGCATAAGTATGAGATCCCACTTCTGCATCAAGCAACACAAAGTGATCATAGTATGCATATACAAAGGAAACATAGCTGCATTTAAAATCCAATGTGAAATCAAGACAAGGACTTACTGAAGAAAACTAAAATTACGTGGTGCCAAAAAATAAAAATAAAAACCTTATGCAAGGAAGTAGGTCGGGACCTAAACCAACAAAAACTCTTACAGCAAATCACCTCGTCAACTGGCTAAAGAAATGATAGAAATTCATATGGAATCGAGTGAGGTATTTAACTTGCCACAACCAATTTAACATGATAATAACAACCTTAAATAAAGAGATGCAAGTTGCATTTGAACATGAGGCATCATAATGAATACCCATCAACAATGACTAGTTACCTGTTTTTGCGCACAAATGCTAACAACAAATGAGATCCAGCTTGCTGAGCTTTTACATCATGCAGATGAAGTGCATCCTTCAAAAATCTAACAAGTGGTCTAACAAAATTGTCAGATGACATAGAATGACATTCTTGGTCACTTTCATCCAGATGGTATTTGACATCTTCAACAGCTTTGCACTGGCTTTCCCACTGAAGTTCAGCCAGTTTAGATAGATATTTCATATCTATCTCATGTATCTTTGCATACGAGTGGCATTTTTGCTCCTCTTTTGTCGACATAGTGTCCGATGAATCCAAAGTGTAACTTTGAGACGAATCCAAAGCATAACTTTGTGATGAATCCACAGCGCAACTTTGAGATGAATCCAAAGCATAACTAGAATCTAAAGATCCGACTGACACATTGCTGAGATCTACTGGAAGACGTAGATCATTCATAGAACTGCCAAAGCTAACAATGGAAGTGGAAGAAGTTTCCCAAGAGTTAAGAGCTTCAGATGGCATAGTTGGGTCAGGAATGGTGACTGCATTCGCCATGTACCACTTTGTTATTAAATCCTTCAGGGCCGTGTTTGGAGTCAATGACAAATGGGCCAATTTCATTTTAGTCTTTGGGCATATGTCATTACCGCCATCAAACCACTTCTGTATGTTCATCCTCTCAAATGTTTGTCCAGAAGCAATTACAACAGGATCACACATCAATCTTGAAGATATAGGACACTTAAATTCCTCAGGAGGTATGGCTCTACTTGAGAAGTCACTTTGAACTTCATGATGCTGGCATCCGATCTGGGATTCGACTTCCACAGATTGGCTATAGGTTGAACTACTTCCGCACTTCTCAAATGCAATTGCTTCTTCATGCTGAACCCAGCCATTTTCCGATGGCTCTTGCAGGATTAACTGTCCATACTTCTTTAATAGATGCAAAAGTGAATTTAAAGCATCTTTTTCTGTTGCATCACTATGCTTAACTTCAAGAAGCCTCTTATGGATGGAATGTTTCTCTCTCTGGATGGTATCTGGGGATGTGATATCAAGCGTTGAAGTTGCCAATTGAAGAACTTTAATTTCAGAGGCTTCCATTAAATCTGATGCAGAAGTGCTCTGCAGGAGAAATCTTCTGACAGCCTTGATAGCCTCTTCTTCAGATGAGTTCAGGGTAAATTTTGCACCCTTAAGATCATCCATGATGTGAGAGATCTGTAAATGAGATTTAATCATTGGCATCACCATGTAACTGAACTCACAAAAAGTTCCAATTTTTTCTTTTTTTAGTAGAAAAAAGAAAGAAATTACGGAATAAATATAGAAAAGTTGATACCAACATAGTGTTTGGGATAATGAAAACCTCCATCCGAATGTAACATTGTTGCTGCAAATTAAAATGTGGGGCAAAGAAGGATTTGTGTGGAGTGGCCAGAGGAAAGAAAAATTAACAAGCAGACCAAAGGCAAGCAAACCGAGAATGGGACTACATCCTCTTTAAGTTCTTCCAATTTTGGATACAAGTGTCAGAAACCAGAGAAATGCTTATGGGATCCGTTACAGCCATATAACTAGCATGTTAATATTTTCAAACTTTATATAACTGAGGAACAGCTCTGATAGCTTTATCAGCTAATTATAGCCCTCTTGAAGTTGTACTAGTGCATCCACATCTTCATTCTTTCTTGCTTGGTTAGGGAGGTTGAAAGGGAAGGAAAAAATATAAAGCATAAGAAGGTGTAATTGACGAACCTCTTCAGCCAACTCATGTGGAACCATAGTTTGAATTTGACCTAAACTTTCCTCCAACAACTTCTTTAATCTTTGACATTTTGAGGCTATCGCATCCCCTCTTACTGCCTGAATGTAATTTGCAAGCTTTTTCAGCTATGGCTGAGATATAGCTCCAAAAAACCAATATCTTAACAAGAAGACAGAATGTAGATGAAGAAAGACTAGTTACTTCCACCAGTTTTGACATATCAACTATATGTGACGGAAAAGGAGCAAGCAGTTCAAACATACAGATATGCAAACACCTAAAAGAAGCATAATATATATATATATATAGGGCAATGCTACATACAGTCCAAAAAATTGGACTCCTTTGTAGTCCAAGCAATAAACAAATAGGAAAATCTCCATTTTAGAATAAAATTGATTAAAACACCCTTATTTATACATAAGAAATTTTAAAAATTTGAAAAATTTATTTCATTTAATCATAAAACAAGAGTGTTTCTATGTGGATTGTAATGCAGTCCATCAAATATGGACTGCAAAAAGAATTATTCATATATATATATATATAAATATATATAAAGAGAAAGAGAGACAGAGAGAGGCAAGCAAATTGAAGCGGTCATCAGGAACAACAATATTAACATTCTTTAGCCCAGCAAAATTCCCATTGGAAACAATGGAACGCATGGTTCTTCAAAGGATTTCTGTTTGCAAACCCCTCTCTACACAATCAATTAGCATAAGCAGATTATCCAAATCTTAATGTTCTAATTCTCCAATAAAGAGAGATATATAAGTTTTGTTCTTTTACAGCAGCAATTTTCCTTGTCATATCCGATCTACCAATATAGACAAACTCCTCAAGCCATTTGTCCTTATCATGTATTCATAAACTTTTGCTAGACCACACAGACTGATCAGAAATTCCTATCCTCAAGATCAAATGGCTAGATTTTGTTTCTATCACCTCCTTTTTAATTTGTTTTAACGACTAGTACTTTATGAAATACAGCAAAAAGTTCACGTTAATTCATATCCTTCATTCTTATTTATTGAGAAAATTACGAACCATGTAAAGTTTACTGGATCGTGAGCAGAGCTTGGAAAATTTCATGGCTCTCTCAATTGCAAAGTTTAACGTGCCTAGTGCCTCTATCCCTGAAGAGCCTGGAGGTTGAGCCGCTTCTATAAGTGGAAGTACTGTTGTTATTCTATCAAGCAATTTCTTCAGGGCTTTGTACTTCAATAGTGGCAGCTGCAATTATGAAATAATATACAGAATGTGGAAACTTGATCTCATATGAAAGAACAGTTGAGTACAAGCAAAGAAAAATTTTGAAGATACAAAATGAGGTCAATTAAAGAAGATTTCATATGGAAAACACAGCGCTTGTCATTTTCTCAAGAAAAAGCATCCTCTCCAACAGGACAAAATCATGTTATAATCTCATTCTCAACTTGATCGAACATAGAGTCGTAGACCTTTGAAGAATCAGCATTTTGGGGAGAGTTAACAAATTGATCAAAGAATACTGAAGGCTGCTTTTTCAGTTCCTAGTTTCACTTCCGTGACAAGAATCTCTGTGACACTATCAAGGAAACAAAATATTCTTCTTTGAAAGACATAGAAATTATATTTACCCTGAACCTATAAACTTATCGATGTTATAAAGAATAGGGTCTTACCAATAAACTAACCGAGACATACACTCAAGAATAAGAGAGTAATCCGATTATCTATGACAATATGTGATTTTGAAGCTTGTAGCTACTAAAAGTTAAAGATTCAGTAAGTTATGAGTCTAGATAACCAAGCCATTTTGGCACATGTTGTAAGAGCTTCTGGTCACTCTTCACCCAATTAAATTTTGGGAGGTTTCTCACTGCAAACATTGAAATAAAGGAGAGTAAGAGGAAAAAGATAAAGGTAACCAATCAGATGTTGAAGATCAATATATCTTAATCTTCACAATTTGTCAAAAGTTTAATTAGTTTATTGTATAGCTCAAGATATGCTAAATTAGTTACAGATCATATTTTTTTTCTTCACCAAATTAGCTATTTTTGCGCGACGTGCAGATCTGCAACCAATTTATGATAATTATGTAAACATCTTGTATCATGAGTGAACTCAATAAGCCGCACTTATACTGCCAATTTAATAGAACTGCAGATTCAAACAAACAAATTCCAAATGAGGAATAAAAGAACTTCATGATAAATTGAAAAAGGTACCTTAAAAGCGTCAGGGTCTGGCAGTTTGTCCACCACTTCAGCAATATTAGACCCCATTAAAATGAGGGTAGACTTAGATCTGCATGTTCAATAACAATGAAAAGAATCACCTTTAAGTTTTTCTTACCAAAACAAAAAATCTATCCATTGTCTCTAACATAATGCATCACATGAGGACATATATGACTGTTTCCCACGCATAATTCGAGTAAAATAATTACGTCCGCGAAAAGTGGGGAAAAAAAAGACTTCACACTTGACACATAACACATCGGATTTGCAAATACAAGATACAATGCTTCTGTCGAATATAACTACAGAGAAAGTACACTTTGCAGTTTGCAACTCAAAACTATAATGAAATTTGCGCTTTGCGCTTTGCACTTTGATCGTTCCATTCTGACCACAAAAATGGATGAAAATAGGTGAATGGTTGGATCATAATGGAAATTGCAATATTTTTTTGGTTGTGTATTCTGCCAATTCAAGGGTGCAAAGTGTATGTATAACTTCAATACAGGATATAACGAGTTTCATATATCTGAATATATCAACGGTGTAATAGAATTGTTCATGAAATTGAGGAAAATTGCAGGGTATGAAACATGACAAAGGGAGCCGCCCTTCAGTTACAATCTCCAGAAGTGGAATTTAAGATATCATTAGAGAAAATATATTTGAAATAAACAAATAAATAAATAACCCTCCAAGTTATAAGTTGAGTTGGGCCTTGAATAGGAACAAAAAAATAACGAAAGCCTTACCAAGTGCAGTGGAAACCAGAACAACGAACAAAAAGCTCTATGCCTGTTTACTAGCTAGCTATCAGACTCTGAGACTTGTCTCCATCTACACAGGTAGCGGGTGAAGTACCAGAGCCCCTACACGGTCCAAATTAGTGCAACCCAATTCTTAAATTACAAGATTTCACACAAATATACCCACCCACCTAGAGAAACATAAAACGGAACTTTCCCATATTTAAAAACTCTGTAAAAGAACAGTAGAAAGAACCAAGCTTCTTGCTCATGAAATACCGAAAATCCTTCTCGATAAGAGCATAGAAAGAACCAGGAAACTAGTCCAATAATTGTTTTTGGCTGCAAAACGTGCCGATTTAGGTGGTAAAACTATTTTGTTCTGGGGATAATGGTGTTGTCACATCGAACAAGAGAGAGAGAGAGAGAGAGCGCGCGAAAAGTTTATCGAATGATTGGTTGGTACAAAGTGAGGGGAAACATCAAATGTTTTCGACGTCTCTCTCAATGGAAAAATTAGCACTCCCTTAATAGTATTTTTATTGGTTTGTTTAATGATAAAGGATGATTTTAATTAATGATAGAGGAATTTGATTTTTAATTATTTTATTTATATAAATTTTTATATTAAATTAATTATTTTTATATTATTTAATAATAAATTAATTTAATAATAAATTAATTTTAATTATATATATCAAATCTTATATTAGATTATTTATTTATTTATTATATAATAATAATTAATTAATAATTAAAAAATATTTTAATTTTTGTAATTATTAATTTAATTTAATTTATCATATTTTACTATTCTACATATTATATATTAATTAATGATTATATTCTATAAATTATGGGTTAAAGAATTAATTAATAGTCATATTCTATTTAAATTATATTAATAATCAATAATTTTTTAAAAATATACTTAATAAAATAAATATTTACATGAATATAAACATTTACTCTAAGCTAAAGAAATTAATAAAATAGATATTTGTATGAATAAGAGAAAATAAATTAATATAAAATATATTTGGCCAATATAAAGTAATTTTCAAAAATAAAATAAGTTTTAGCATTTTTGTAGCTGAAGCTATTTTTTTTTCTTTAACCAATTCAATATCGTCTTATTTTAAAATTTATTGACTAAAAATATATTAGAATTATCTTTTAATAAATTCAATAAAAATGCTCCTAAACCCTTTGAAACTATTTTTTTTTTAATTATTATTTAAAGGGACAAAACTCTTCAACTCCGTACCGAAGCCTTCCCCGTGAATATAGGCTTATATCCGTTCATGTATGGGCCTGGTTGGCGAGAGACCCAGATTCCGCCAATCTATTTGAGTCTGTCCATTCGTGAAGCTAAAATTTACAAAGGGAAACGAATTTATTAGAGAGGAGTGATATTAATGTAATTAGCTTTAAAGAAATGATTTTTATAACTTCAAAGCCTATAGATTTTTCGCTCTCCATTTAAATAAAAAGAGAAAAAATCTAGAACTGAGATAAAAATAAATAAGTAAGTTAACTTCTTCAAAACAAATATAACATTTTTCTTTAATACGAGACTTGCACAAACTGTATCTAGTATAAAACTAATTTATAATTAAGTAATCCGATAATAGTTGTTTTTACTATAAACTCCATATTTTTTTAATAAATACTAAAATAAAACTTTAAATTTGAGTATTCTTAAATTGGATTCTAGATTTTAGGTAATTGTCTTTCATTGTAGGTAGAATTAAAAAAACTTGTAATATATAAACATCGATATCTCTAATTTTATATAAACTAATATTTCGAACTCTATGAAACTGGATTGAGAACACCCATTTTTCTTTTCTGGTCTTATATTCTCTCTCAAAGTCCTAATTTTTCTACAACTTTTTCGCCACAAGGGTGGGGTGGGAGCTCCGGCTCCCCTCCTCTCCTATCCTGCCCTCCCTACTCTACCCCTTTCCCTCTTCTCTTTCATGTATTTCTGTTCTCTTTTCCCTCTTTACGGTTGTCTGGTTTTTTGTTCTCTCTTCTCTTGTCCTCTCTCCCACCACCCTCCCCCCTTTTGCGTCCTTTTTGCAGGTGTACTGGCGGTGGTTTTTGGCCTCTAGGGCTGGTGGTGAACGGTGGCTGCATGAAATCGAGGTTAGAGGCCTCTATTCTAGGTTTTGAAGGTGCAATGATTAAGTTGAAGCTTGCTAGTTTGAAGTTCTCCGTGGTCCAGCCTTCCTCACGCATCCCTCTACAAGCTTCCCAGTGCGCCGATCTTTCAGTCGAAGCAAAATCACGCCAAACAGAGTTGCGCGTGTTTCACATCCGCGCTCCGAAGCTGGAACCTTTTTGGCCACACGCCATCTCCGGTGATGGTTGTCTGTGACCACGCGCACCATCGTTGGGTTCGGGACATCCATCTTTCCTACCATGACCGTCCATCACTCTTTAGAGGCAACGCGTGCACCCCACACGCCACCGCAGAAGCTGGTTCCTGTGTTATTTTAGATTCCTTTAAGATTGAAATTGGATCTTATATTTTGGTTTCCCATTTGTTTGTTTTTAATTTCTGTCGTGTAGTTAGGTTTAAAATAAAATAAAATAAAACCAAAAAAATGTCTCTAGGATTTGTGGTTTGTAGAGTGTTTCTCCATCAAACTTGTTCGTAGGGGTTTTCCTCCTCCTATCTCGTCTTAGTACAGGTTGGTTTGTTTACTTACTCTGGTTTGGACAGAATTTGACTGTTTCTCAGATTTGATCTGGAAAGGTATACAGCCTAGGGTTAGATACTGTCAGTCACTTTTAGTGTACTGAGATGCTACAGATTTTCGTTTAATTGACTTGTAATGTATATCTCAAGTCTAGTTATAATGCTTATTTTTAATAAATGAAATTTGCTCCATTTAAATATTTATATATATATATATATAGAATGATAGATTTATGAGAGTACTGCTGCTACCACATACCAATTGACTACTTTTGACCAAAACAATAAAAAAAAAATTTATTTTATTTGTTTCTTGTTTAGCTAGCTGTTCTTTTATTCCTTTTACACTTCACCACTCAGCACCATTAACCACTGTAATCTTTATTTGTTGATGCATCTTTGGCCTCAACACTACATGTTACGTGTAAAAATTGTCTTAGTCCATTTCTAGCAACTTTCATGACAGAATGATGCTCAACTTTCCTCTTTGTCGTTGATCTTGCAGACATATATATTTTCAAAGCTGAAAAGAATCAGTTCTTTCAAATAACGCTTTAATGATGCTCTTAAGTTTAGCAAAAACCAGTGGCTATTATCTCCAATTGAGACAACAGGGAACAGGGAAAAACAAAACCAACTCGAATCGATCAGCAATCCCATGTTTCAACTGATCGAGTTGTTGGGACCAATTGATTGCTGTTACATGAACTTCATATGTGTTTTTAGATATCTGCTCATGATGTTTATCATGTTTATGAAACAAACCACTTGGAGATGCAGATTCATGATTCAGGCCTTGAGAAAAAAAAAAAAAAAATCTGTAGTCAATTGTTCTTGTTTTCAAAGGTTCCCTCGAAAAGTGATTTTTATGCTTATGCTAGCAGATGTGGACCAGGTAAAAGTTATGGAGGGATACATACATACATACATACGTACATACATATAGATATATGTATGCATGCATGTAGTTTGAGTTTCTGTATAGGATCTAGGTAGGCATCTTCCATTGACAGACATTTATCACTCATCAGATTATGTGTAATAAAAACAGGGAATTAAAAAAGTCCCTCAAAGAGGAAAAGAACAGGAATCCACAGGCATTATTCCAAGAGGTGGATGGGCCATATATGAGGTGATAAGGATTCCATATATCACGAAGATTGTATTCCATATATCTCTTTTTCAAAAGTCCCTCTCAACCAATGATATGAGCCCCCAATCCCAACACTTCATATTCTTCCAATTACACAAACTAAACCACTCAATCCAGAACTAATAGAACCAACTGCATCCAAAACTCCCATCAAGTTGTTTGAAACTGGGAGATAATAAAAGTAATTACGTGATGCAGTTGTATTATATGGCTGGATTGTTATGGCAACAGCTATAAACAATATAATGAAGAAATGTAATTAACTCTTACCTTGGACTTTGAATGCTGTTTATGAATGCTTTCAGCTTAGCCCAAAACCATAGTACTTAATCATGTATTACAACCGGGCTTATACAGTGGGAAAGTTCCTTTATCCGTATCTGCTTTGTTCCTATAATGCAGAAAGCAATTTCTGGATTCTAGAAGTCTAAGACTGATATGAAGAATCCCGCTTTCAAAAGGTCAGCCCTTGGAACCGACTAATTGCTCGGTAGACCAATGAGGATTTCAGGATTTGGGTATCTTCTGAGATATCATGTCAAGTTGAGAAATATACCTCATATTCCAAGCAGCTGCATACTTTTTAGCAAGAAATTATGGTCCACATCTTCATTGGAATAATAGAAAGTGGAAGAATCAAGCTTCACAATGTGTACCAAAACAAATTTATTTTCTTTTTCTAGCTTCAATTGGGAGTAATTTCCCCCCTACTCGCCATTACTGGCACCTCCAGGATTCTTTTACTGGAACCTTTTAACTATGAAGGGCAGCCACCATGTCATCCCAGCATCATGATCTTCCCACTTTTTGTGATGGCAATGGTTCAAACAAAATATGAAGACTAGAAAAGCAGATGATGTAGTGAGAGATGATCTATAATGGTATTAACCATGAATCAAATAAGTCACTTTTAAACATGTTTCTCACTGCCTAGAGTGATCCCTCTGGAGTCCCATGGAGCATTTATCTTAAAGTGGTTCCCAATATACCATACGTAGTCTCCAAAAATACCTCCAAAGAGAACACAAAAATGAAGAAAATGACAGAAGGGAGAGAAGAATCAATGATAAGGAGGTGAAACCTATTGCCCCTTATACAAAAAGGGCTATCACTTATTGTTCTTTATCATCATGTTCGTTTTTCATTGTTGACACTGATCTTTTTTTTTTCTTTTTTCTTTTTTGGGTGTAATTAAGGAAAGAAATCCATCTAGAAACAAATTTTAACTCAGAAACATCACAAGAGCCTTTGTGCCCTGCTGTGTGAGGAATTTTAACCAATAGATTTTGTTGATTGTGTAACCAGACAATGTTTTACAGGAAATTGATACCATAAAGGTTGAGGATTTGGATATGCAAGTGTAAAGAATTTACAGAAGTTAATATGCAAAAAGGGAAAATCTCTCAAATTGACAGTATAGACGATGAGACCAAATTCTGTTACCTGATAGAACTTCCTTTTGATCTGAGCTGGCCTTAGATGAATGACCCTTTTAACCCTAGCAAAAGTATATTTGTTATTTTTGGGGATCCTTTTATTCACTGACGTATAACTAACAGAGGAAGTTCAACTTGCTATTGTAATGAAGGAATATTGTGTAGTTAAATTTTATAAAAAGGGCCCATCCTTTATCACTGATTCTCTCATCTTTCACTAGCTGTTCCTTGTCCTGCTACATCTTGTGGTTCCTGAGGGAGCGTGATCACTTTTTATTTTCAACCTTTCCCAAGATATATTCGCCCAACTGGCTGAACCCCACCACCCCTTTTCATCCTGCATATAAGGAGCTCCCTTGATCATCTCTTTCCCATACCACACTTGACTATCAAATTCAGTCACCTTCCTTGACTGAAACAAACCATTCTATTATCTCCTATTTCCATTCAGCTTTAAAAATTCCAACTTTCAACCCTGACTTTGTTATCCTCCATTAGCCTGTCAAAATAATACCAATTTTACCTTTCGCAGTTTCACCATTTTCAGGTAGTGTATTAAAACATATATCCTCCAATGGCATCCAACTCTCTTGCTTCTTCACGTACCTCTAACTCCTCTTGGACCCCTCAGGAGAACAAAAGGTTTGAAAGGGCCCTGGCTGTTTATGATAAGGACACCCCTGATCGCTGGCAGAAGGTTGCCCGGGCTGTGGGCGGAAAAACTGTAGAGGAGGTGAAGAGACAATATGAGATTCTCATTGAGGATGTCAGGAACATTGAATCTGATAGAGTCCCAATTCCCGAATACAGGTGAAAGAAAATGTTAAGTAAGGCTATGGCTTTGAGTATAATGAAGAGTAGAGGTAAATACAATAGTAACTACTTGCCTTCTACCTAATACCAGAGCCAAATAATCACTTTGCACTTCAGGTTTCAAAGCTGCCTTCCACATGTATCTCTCTCACTTTTACTTTCAGCTCTAAGTAATCCAGTTACATATCCCTACATAGCTTGGGAATAAAGAATAATGCTATTTCTCTTGAGTCCTACTTTTTCTAAATAATGATCAATGACAACAACTTCAATGGTAGCATGTCACTTGTGCTTTCTTTTTTCTGATTTTATTGTTCAACCTTCGCTTTTGTCGGGGAATACCTTTTACGAGTGAAAAGTTTTGGGTTACAAGAAAATCCCAAAACCAAGGTTCGAGAAAATTTAAACATAAATTTTATTGATTAAAAACACGTATAATGTATAAGAAACAAAAAAATGGTATCAGTTTAAAGAAAAAACACAATTTCCTGCTGTTTTCTACGTCCGTGGTCCATCAATTTCTCCAACTGACGATAAGTCTAACATCATATACACCAAACTGCTTATTTTCACTTTATTTAATGAAAAAAGCCAACGCCTGACCACATTCATGCAACTTCATATCCTGGATAACATGTCAATGAACGTCCAATAATGCTCTATCAGTTCAAAGAACTGCATGCCATGTGAGATAATCATACAATACTTTGGCCTCCCTTTTCTGATTCGGACAATGATTCTGCTGCAGACCCAACTCAATATTTTAATGCTCTCTCTTTTTGCTTCTTCAGGAAACTTTTGTTATTTTCCTGGCCCACTGTCCCCAAGTCATTCAGAACCAGTTCTTTCCGAACCCATCTGAAACTTTTGGTTGCATTATTGTTTTAATTGACAGCTTTTCTAGAGTTTGGATGTTTTCTGGCTTTCCCCTACTGTTCATAACTTTTGCAGATTAAAACTACTTTTCATTACTTTCTACTTGGCAGGTCTTGAAGCATCCAGAACTCCAAACTTCAAACGAAGATCAAGACAAACCTTACTGCATATATAATAAACAGATTGTAAAAAAGGTACCATATTTGAGAAGAAGCATCCTGATCCAACTATGTAGTTAATGTTGTTTCCCCTTTTGTAAACACTTGTTTTTGTGCCTGTCTTGTTCTACAGTGACACGTTTAATTCTGTTTAGCCTGTATGAAGTAAGCATTATTAAGCATTTGAGATTTCCACATCTTGGTGTAAAAATTGAATCTTTTCTATAGTACCTGTTGTAGAGGTTGAGTTCTGCATAAAGATGACGTGGAACTAAAATTAACCAAAAGAAACATTATCAGTGTGTGTAGATGGAGAATTTATTCACCTTAATGCCAGGGGAAACGAGTATTATTTGAGAAACAAAATAAGAAAATTACTGCTACATAAAAAGGTGGTGTGGCGATCCTATTGATGACTTCATATATACCCAGAATCATTCGACAAAGATAGCTTAGGGTAACAAGTAACCATAATTCATAATTTCATACAACGTCGTTAATAATACCGAGTAATGCTACTCCTCATCTTACACCTTCTCGTTCTTAATTTATTCTTATTACGTGACATATTTTGAGTAACTTCACACATGTAATAATAGCATACGACAAAATTTAAGATGAAAAACAACAGTGCTAGATTTACATAAAAGATCTTACAAAAAATACGGATCACAAACTGAAGCTGTCTATTGTTGTCCATTAAATTTTGAAAATTTGTTATTGCAAGAAAGACTTAACCTATCACATTTAGGCTTTTAGCTACATAATTACTTTATGAATTTTTATTTTTATTTTTATTTTTTAACTAAAGATTGATTTTATTTTGATATGATATGAGAAATATGTGAACAGGAACGAAAGGGTTTGTAAATAAGAATGAAGTAATTTGAATTGAGATGTTTTTATGAGATTTTGGAAAGGAGAGAGAAAAAGTTAAATTAAAATATTATAAAGTTAAAATATTATTAAAATATAATATTTATTTTAGAATTTGAAAAAAAATAATTTTTTTTTGTACTTTATTTAAAAATTTAGAAGTTATAATAAGTAGATAATGATTAAATAAAAAATTAAATATTTAAAATTAAAAAATATATGTTTAATATTTAAATGTTGAGATAGGATCAAACCATCTCAACATTCAAAATGAGCCTATATCTACATTATAATAAAAAGATTTAGTAACAAATACATTTGTGAGTTTTACTAATACGTGAATCTCTTTATGAACCATATATATGAAAAAATTTTGACAACTTCTTACTATTTACATAATTTTTACATATTATATTTTTATTTTATTTTATTTTTTATTAAATATTTGATATACAAATAATAAATAAATAAAAAATTAAATTTATTTAAAAAGAACAAATTAAAAATTAAAAATTAAAAACTAAAAAAATTAAAAAAATTAAAAGAAAACAAAAAAATAATAGTATGTAAAAATTGGAAAGGTTGTGTAGAACTTTCTTATATATATATATATATATATATATAGGCTACTATGGAGATTGAGGATTTTAACACAGAAAATAAAAATAAAAAATCTAAATGAAGTGATCTACACTTTTTGGATCAAAATTCTCTGTTTACAAAGCATTATCTTATATAAATATATATATCTATTATAAATTTTAACTTTAAATATAGATTTAGAAAAATGATAAATCCACCGAAAATATGTATCAATAAGTTTTAAAGACTTGTATTTTTATTTATTTTTATTCAATGAAGAACAAAATATTTGTAATAAATTTGTGATTTTGAAAAAAATATTTAAAGAAACTTAAAAAATGCTTGGGAAAAAAAAAAACAGGTATAAGAATACATACGGTGCCAAACAATCCATAAAGCTAGGCCCCACTTGGATTGATCTCCACGCAGGCCCTCGGCCCTCCTTACTAGTTGGCTAGTTCTACCGACTCCCGCTTTCAATATGTTTTCCGTTTAAACCCTAGCTAATAGCTATGTGGAACCAACTGAGGGTTTAAGGCTAGACCGCCAACTGAACTAAACTCTTTCCACCAAATGACCTAAAATTTTATTTTATTTTTCGATTTCGAGAAACCAGTAAGGAAAATCTGATCAGAGCTCGAATTCTCACACCTATGGCGGCATCCAGATTATCCTCCTGCGTAGCAATGGCCGCGGCGGTCGCGTCCTTGTCCACGCTCTCCGACCGCGCGTACGCCGACAGTCCCTTTCGTTTCTTTCCTTTCTCTTCTTCTTCTCCTCAGGGGGACCAGAACTCTAACTCGAAGTCGGAGGCGAAGGCCGACGCCGAAGAGTCCAAAGGCTCGGGTTTCGATCCCGAGTCGTTAGAACGAGGCGCTAAAGCTCTTCGTGAAATCAACAGCTCCCCGCACGCTAAACAGGTTTTGTTTTGCATTCCGTTACTCTTTGTGAATTGTTTGGTAGCCGAGAAATGATGGGAAAAGAGAAGAAGAGAATTTTTAACTAATAAAGATTTTGAGTCCTAGGACTACGTGTATGTGCGAGTAAATGATGCTAAGAAAGATTGCTCTTTTTTTTTTGTCTGTGAAACATCTCATAATTTGGGACCCGAAAAATAAAAAAGCTGCTTTATACAGCCTAATAGTCAATGGAATGAAATATTCAATCAACCAATTTTCATTCTCGAAATCCGATTCTTTTCTGGTATGGAACTGCGTTTTTTTTAACAAGTAGCAAAATAGCGAGTTTGAAAACCAAAATAACATTGCAGAACTTTTTCTTCCTTTATATTTGCTTTCCCAGTTTGATAAGCATCCCAAAATGTGAACCAGAGGTTTTCTTGCATGCCTTTGTTCTGTTGTGCCAGGTTTTCCAAGTAATGAGAAAGCAAGAAGATACTCGCCTTGCAGAGATGGCTGCCGAGAAGGCTCATTTTGAAGCAATTCAAGCTAATGCCAATATCGTGAGTGATTATGCCTTTCACTCACACCACTTATTTTAGTCGCGTGATGTTGTTTCACTGCATATTTTCAACCAACCTCATTTGAGTATGTATGTTTGAAGTGGGCCAAAGACAGTGTTAATTTTTCTTAAACTGCTGGGTCGAAATATACCCATGATATGTGATGGCTTAACCTCTAACAATCCCTGCCTATTGCTTTCCATAATTATAGAGTGGTTCCTTGCGGTGATAGGAATAGTTGTTATTTTCATAGCACCTTACACTTTTCATCACGCGGACGGAGATACTCTCAAGCTTATATCCTTTATAATTGAACTTTTCAGTTATACAAAATGCCCATTTAATTGTAAAAAGCAGCATGTCTGATCAATCTTGTTAGAGTATCAGTGCGTTATGACCCTTCCATTGTGAATTATTACTTATACAATTTTTTTTTATTTGCAGGAAAAGCAGCGTAAATTACATGAAGAGCAAAGAGATCTGATTCAGCAACAAGCACAAGCAAAGGCACAAATGCTGCGATATGAAGATGAGCTGGCTAGGAAAAGAATGCAGGTGCAGATAGTGAAATAATTATCTACTTTTTTCAGACTACACTTAATAAAATTCTTGCTGCCAAACAGCCAGTTATGTTTTATTTTTTCATTGTTTTGCAGACAGATCATGAAGTTCAGAGGAAACATAATGTTGAACTGGTTAGGATGCAAGAGGATTCCTCTGCACGGAAAGAACAAGCTAGACGAGCTACTGAAGAACAAATCCAAGCTCAGCAGCGCCAAACTGAGAAAGAGAGAGCAGAAATAGAGAGGGAAACAATAAGAGTTAAGGCCATGGCAGAGGCTGAAGGCCGAGCCCATGAAGCAAAACTGACGGAGGAACATAACAGGAAATTGCTTATAGAACGCATTAATGGCGAAAGAGAGAAATGGCTTGCTGCAATCAATACAACTTTTAGTCACATTGAAGGTATACAAGACTGAGAAGCATGTATTTGTATTTGTGTTATTCAATCACAAGGGTGATTAATTTGGTCCACATATTAATTTGGTCCCCAAGGGGTTGACCCAAGTGGTGAAGACCTTGGTTTTGGGGTATCACTCCCTTCAAGGTCCAAGGTTCAATACCTCATGGGTGCAAACAATCATTTGGGACTACACCCCCTAGTGAAAAGCCAGTGATTTATTCAATTTTGTGTAGGGAAACTTTTGAGAGTGTGGTGCACGGGAATGAGGTTTACTCTCCAGGGGGTCTGAAGGGCCTTGCTTTGGAGAGGTTCTCCAACATAAAAATAAAATAAAATAAATAAATAAACAAGTGGTTTCTTCGATGAAGACTTATGCCATGTGCTCTGATTGGTTAGCTGCTTTTGTATGTTTCATACCTCTCTATGAATTGGGGCTCATGGACATTTTCTCACTTCTATGTTCTAGCATTTTTAATTCTTTCTATAATTTTATTGTTTTTTTTTAATCTCCAGAGTTTTATTGTTGAAAAGGCAGCTATGTTGTGCAAAATAATTCAATGTTATGCTTTATCTTGATGCGAACTTTCTATCTTCACAGTTAGTTTTGCTTCTTTAGATATAAGGGTTCAAATTATTGTTTCGTGCCCATATAAAAACATATATTAAATTCTTGAATAATTTTTTGCATAATGGAAAGTTCAATATACTTAAGTAGGCACTTGAGGCCTGGTTTGGATAACAAAGTCCTCCCAAGTCATCCCATTTTATCGCATCTCAATATCAAACACCACAAATATAAACACTTTTCAATTTCACATATTCAATTTTTTCATCTAATCACCTAATCATTACAACTTTTCCAAACTTCCAAACAAAATACAAAAAACAATACAACTTTCCAAATCTCAAAACCAAAATTATATTTAAAAATTATATTCCAATAATATTTTAATTTTATAATATTTTTGTTGAACTTTTTCTCTCTCCTTTCCCAAAATCCCATAAAACATATGAACTCAAACATTTCACTACTATTCACAAATCATTTCATTACTGTTTACAGATCATCTCATCTCACTATCCAAACAAGGCCTGGAACCTATATTTTTGTCTTGTATGCGGTAAAAGTATGATAACTTCATAGCTTTCTGGGATTAAACAGTCAATGCCCTGAAGTGTTATACTTAAAGCGTCTTACCTTGAACTTATTAATTAATGTTTTTCATGCAACACTTAATTTGTCTTAAAGTGAAACTTTCATTGTGATTGTTTTACATTTAATGTTTGTGCAATATGGATATCAATGTATAGCAGATTGCCAAATATTCAGGATCTCCTATATATGTAATTCTTTTTTTTCTTGTTGATAGGTATCTTTGTTGTGCATGTATTTTTTTTTTGTCTGTCAAGCCTGTAGTGACCTTAATTAGAGGAAAAAAAAAAGACTCATTGAATTGTATTGAGTTTGCCTCATGGTGTAAATGGTATGTGAATTTAATACCTCCTGTATAGAGGAAATATGGTATTCCTAGCTTATTATCAGACAAGGACCTATTCACAAAGGTCATGTGGGACTGTTAGTTTTCATTTTTTGTCTCATAGAAAACCCGTTTTGCTCTGTTTAGCCCTTTCGAACTTATTGATGTACGTTTCTGCTTCACTTATTGGTTCTTAATGTTTGAATTGATAACCTTGGCATCTTTGATTTTCTTTTCATAAAGTATTATTGGTCTTAGATACACAAGCTTCAGCTTTTGTTTGGGATCTAATTGGGGAGTGGACTTTTAAATTATTGTCGATTTTATGATTGCCATTTAGGTGGCATGCATGAGGATATCTTAATGACATGAACATTCCTCCACTCTCATCTGCAGGGGGTTTTAGGATCCTACTGACTGATAGGAATAAGTTGATTATGACGGTTGGAGGAGCCACTGCATTAGCTGCAGGAGTATATACAACTAGGTTTGTATGTTGATTTTCTTCTTGCATATTTTTTACTCACTTCGGTTCAAAGTATGTATCTCTTTTTTATGTGGGTGGTATTTCTCTGTCATGTCTATCTTTCTCTTGGCAGTTAGCTTTAAAAGATATAAAATGGGATTTATTTGCCTGTTGCTTGGTTCAATAAAGTGTTTATCTTGAGTTTTTTTTAACTATCAACTGGAGAGAGAGAGAGAGAGAGAGAGATGGAGAGAGAATTGGATATTGCTTGGTCCATCCATGATTGACAATCTGGTTGGTTAGAAATTTGTAAGTATCTGCTTATCTAGTGTGTTGGATGTGTACGTCCTAGTGGCATAATTTGTCCTGAAGAGATGTTGAATGTGGATACAAGGACTTTCCTAAATAACCTATTTTTATGACAACACATGTACGAAACAAGAGGCATCCATCACTTCCCACCCCAACACTACCACACCACTACTTCACTACAACATTCTGTAACATTTGTTTCACCTCTACCATTATGTTACTGGAATAATAAAGTGGACCCTAGCCACAATTTGATAGACTGATCTGTTCAGTCTGAGATGACTATCATGGAGATCTTTCTTATCAAGGTCTCATTAGACAATGACCAGCACAGAGTATTCTTGTCCATGGGACAACTCAATTGATGTTGTAGATTCACAAGTCATGATGAGTTATTCTTTTAATTGGATGAGCCATCTGATCCTTCACGATCTTTGATATGTTTACAGGGAAGGAGCTAGAGTAATGTGGGGATATGTTAATCGGATTCTGGGGCAGCCATCACTTATTCGAGAATCCTCCATTGCAAAATTTCCTGGCTCGGAATTGATTTCTAAGGCTAAAAATAAAGTTTTTAAATATAGCACTTCATCTGGGGCTGCTGGAAGTAAAAATGGTCTTGGAAATATTGTTCTCCATCCTTCGTTGGAAAGGAGAATACAGCAACTTGCTCGAGCTACATCAAACACCAAGACTCATCAGGCACCTTTTCGCAATATGATGTTTTATGGACCCCCTGGCACCGGAAAAACTTTGGTTGCAAGGGAGATAGCTCAGAAATCAGTATGCTTTTAAATCTTGACATCATCTCACTTCCTTTTTATCACTGCTGCCTGACTTATATGTGCCTTGTTGGACATTTATTTTATTCGTGTTCCCATTGACACTTGAATCTTCTCATACAGGGTTTGGATTATGCCATGATGACTGGAGGAGATGTCGTGCCACTGGGTGCGCAGGCTGTTACCAAAATTCATCAGATATTTGATTGGGCTAAGAAATCGAAGAAAGGTTTATTGCTTTTTATTGACGAGGCAGATGCTTTCCTATGCGAGTAAGTTTTTCTTGGCTTCTATTTTCATGGTATTATTCAAACAATGATTTTGTTCTCTGCAAGAATATACTTTCTTCTGGAAACTCATTCAGCAATCATGGTTATCGATCCAATGCAGGCGCAACAGTACACATATGAGTGAAGCTCAAAGAAGTGCTCTGAATGCATTGCTCTTCCGAACTGGAGATCAGTCTAGAGACATAGTTCTCGTTCTCGCAACAAACAGACCAGGTGATCTCGACAGTGCCGTCACCGACCGAATAGATGAGGTCATCGAGTTTCCACTTCCGGGAGAGGAGGAACGTTATAAACTACTGAAGCTCTACTTGCACAAGTACCTTTCTGGTGGAAGTGATCAGAACGCAGCTAAATGGGGTCTTTTTACTAAGAAAAAGCCACAAAAGATAACCATAAAAGATGTATCTGATGATGTGATTCGTGAAGCTGCCAGGAAGACAGAAGGGTTCTCTGGCCGGGAGATAGCAAAACTAATGGCTAGTGTCCAAGCAGCTGTTTATGGGCGCCCGGACTGCGTGTTGGATACCCAGATGTTTGTGGAAATTGTTGATTACAAAGTTACAGAGCATCATCAGCGAATAAAACTAGCTGCTGAAGGTGGTGTACCGGCTTAGCTAGCTAATTAGGGCGTGCAACGCAAGACTTCGGAGGCAAGAAGAGTAGGGAAAAGATGGCTTATTTTTCAAAGCCCAGAAATTGGAGAGTTTTTTGCAATGTTTTGATTATTATTATTTATCATTCTTTGTATATTGGAATATTGTGGTTCTTTTTTGTTGTAGGGGTCGATAAATCGATGATATCCTTTTTCCCCCTCATTTTATTTTACTAACATTTTTGTTGAAGTCGTGTGGTATCTGTGGGGAGCGTTTTGAGTGTGGGGGATGAGCTGCAATTGTGATGGCCTACATAATGCTTCTCCCTCAGTACCTGGTCACACAGATCGCTACCAAAGTATCTATATACGATTCTATAGTGCTTATTGGACGACAATATGAGATGGTGGAAACTTCTTGTAATAATTCGAAAAAACAGACTCTTCTGTTTTATTGCCTAAAATTGTGCATGTTCTCTTTTTCTTTTTTCTTTTTTCTCTTTAATTGAGATGCCCTTTTCTAAAAACATCAAAGAATATGAAATAAGTTGAAACTTTGAAACATTACATAATTGATTTTTTTTTTAATTGATATCAGACCATTAATGGATGAAAGCTAGGCGATGTTTCATATTCATATAGCATAATTTTAGAAAAATAAAATATTTATATTATGAAAAAAAAAACTAATTTTTAATATTAAACTTTATTAAGTTTATTTAGAACTAATTTTTAAATAAATTATATTTATAGAATATATAAAATATAAAATATTTTAATAATAAAGTATGGATAGTTTGTCATAATTTTAAGAAATGTATTTTAGTTATAAAAAGATTATAAAAATAATAATTTTACAAATTAATATGGATAGATATAGTCTATAATAAAGGTATTTTTATAAATCTAACAATTATATAAAATTATGTCAGTAAGATTATCTTTTGTGATTGCATCACTTCGGTTGAATTTTGAATGAGAGAATATGCTGGCTTTTTCCGAAGACCACTTTTGGCGGAGGAACGACCTAGAGAACCGTAAAAGGCAATAAAGACCACACGGGACGTGCCCAAACTCAACCACACGTGTCGCAAAGGCAGCAATCGCTCTTCCTCAACCGTCCCAAATAACCGCCACGTTACCCCCAATGCGCCACGTAGAGACCGGGCCGAACACCAACGGTCTCTCCGATTTTTATTCAGGATGTTGGAACCTTCAGTTCCGATGCTTTTAATTTGGGTCTTGATCAGTTCTTAGACTTACTACTGTTCGTTGAGAGATATGGCGAAGACAAGAGCATGGGTGGTTTTGTTGTTGTGCGCGGCGGTGCTGTGGCCGGGAATGTGTTGGTCCTGGGGAGAGAACGCCATGGATGATGCGAAGGAGAGGATGAATGCGGCGGCAGAGAGTGCCGGGGGGAAAGTAAAGGAGGCTAAACAAGGCGCTGCCGAAACCATGCGCGATTCCAAAGACAAGATGGACTCCTGGGTCGATTGGGCTTATGACAAGTTCAATGAGTATACATATATTTTCTTGATCTCCCTACGCATTTTCCTTAATCCATGTCATATATATTTCTCTTCTTTTTTTCTATATTTTGTAGACAGTATATATGTAAGAATGTCTACATTTATTGTTGTTTTTTACCAAAAAAAAAATTAGGGAGGCCAGAAAACGAAAAGCCAAAAGTTCTGTAGTCATTTATGTGCCGAGTACTCTCACTAGACACATTAAGGTAAATTAAGAGAATAATGATGTGTGATTAATTCATCTATATATGTTTGTACAAGAATAAGATCTGATCACTTACCCGATATATTATTAATTTTTTCGGAAACTTCGATTTTCTTTTCTGCATGCTTTGATTAAAGCTGGTTATTGACTAATATGATGGAATGGTATATATGTTAGGGGATTTGGACTTGGACAGAACAATGCAAAAGAGGATTTTCAAAATGCGATGGATGAAGCTGGGTCTGCTGCATGGAAAGCCACGGAGACAATGAGTTCTGCTGGATCTGGTATTAGTCCGGACTTTGTTATCGAACAGTACCCGGTGGCCGGCAATAAAAAACCTAATCTTTTCTGTCTTTTTATAATTTGTGCTCTCCCAGATGCACCAAAGTATGTTTCCAATATGGCGGGTGATGCAAAACACTTCGTCTCTGAGAAAGCCGATCAAACTATAAGAATGGCTACAGACAAGGCTGGTGATGCGGAGGAGACAATAGCAGAAGCGATGGCATATGGGAAAAACAAAGGAGCGGATGCTTACGAAGACGCTAGATCAACACTAAACATGGCTAAAGAAACGGCATCCAATAGGGCTGGGGATGCTCAAGAGAAGATGTCAGAAGCAATGGGGTATGCAAAAGCTAAAGCAGGAGATGCGTATGATGGAACTAAGCAGAAAATGAATGAAGCTTCAAACATGGCGTCGGATGGGGGAGAGATGATGAAAGAAACAATGGGATACGAAAAGGAGAGAGCAGCTAATGCGTATGACAAAGCAAAGCATCATGTGGAGGACTCGTACATGACAGCGAAGGAGACCATGACAGAACAGGCCAAGTCTAATTATGAAGCTGCAAAGGAGAAGGCTTCGCAGGCTGCCGGCGATGTTGGGGCTAAGATGAGGAACATTAAGGGAGAGCTATGAAGGGAGGCCGGGATCATGATCATGATCATGATCACCACTCTTATCATCATGCTATAATCTTCCTGAAGCCATCTGTGAGTTTATGTTTATTGGTATATTTCTCATGTCATTCTACATTTGATAATATGTTTTATTTTTAATAGGGTATTAATTTAAGATAATGAAATTTGTATCCGAGGAATAAATTTTTTCTGCCATCTTAATTAAAGAAGAAAATGTTAGTTAAATTGATAAAAGTGATCGATTGATTTTTTTTTATTTAATAAGGAAGTGAATATTAGTGAATATGAATTTTATTTCATTGTTTGATGTATAAAAAAAATATTAAATAAAAAAAAAGTGCATTTGCACTTATCAAGTTCTTGGGTCAAAAGTCCTTTTAAAAATGTGATTTAATCCAAAAACTTCTTGTGATTTTTTTCTTCTTATTTATGGGGAGATGGGGGATTAGTACTTCATATATAGTTAAAGGCATCTTTTGACAATCAATAATTCCTAAAATTAATTGTAGTTTCATTTTCAAATATCTTAATTTAAACATAAAATACTTATTAATTTCAAATTATATATTCAACTCATTATTATCTAAACGCAAAAAACAATACTTCTACAAACTTAACTATAAAACAAAATATATAAAATATTTTTTACAAGTTTTTAGAATAAAAATAATATTTAAACAATTTTTTTTAACATGATATTTAAAAAAAAAACCCAATAAAAAACACCTAATT
Source organism: Platycarya strobilacea (assembly GCA_036898215.1). Lineage (NCBI taxonomy): Eukaryota > Viridiplantae > Streptophyta > Magnoliopsida > Fagales > Juglandaceae > Platycarya > Platycarya strobilacea. The sequence continues at coordinate 5,329,250 of CM072545.1, read as the reverse complement.
AATTACTCGTATTATTATTTTTATTCACCAAATTTTAAATAGTCCAAAGTACTGTCCAAACAGACCTCACGTCCATCTTATGCCAAGTGGTTGCGCGCGCCAGCAGTACGTGAGAACTGTGCTTGCCGTTCGAGAAATATTGCCACTGATCGAGCGGAGAAATTCGACCGGCTTGACCATGATGTTTGATAAAATGTCAATAGAATTCAGAATGTATTTGAACTTGAAGGTATTAATTAAGTGAAAAAAATATCAGAGATGTATAAATTAGTAAGCCTTAGTATATATTTTATTGTTGTTTGTGTGCATTTTGTCAACCAATTATATTAAATATGTGATAAATATTTAGGACCAATTTATGTTTCTATCTATCTCCCAGTACTTGAGACTTCTAAATTCTATCGAATTTCTATCCCCTTATGTTGTATTGGAACTTGACTTCAGAGGATTTTGATTAAAAAGACATTGAAGAAACCTAAAAACACTTAAGGCCGGATCTTAATGCAGAAATTAGCTGGTAGAGGAAATTATTATCATTCTAGGAATAACATATGAACATTAGACATGATTTTAGAAATGAGTAAACCGTGAAAGTCACAAAAAAGGAGATCGTAGAAGGAAATCTAAACATTAGAATATAGTTTAGACTAGATTCTATTATATATTTAGTATTGTAGTTGAAATTACTATCTAGAAATTAGCTAGGTTGGTTTGTTTTATAGTTTTTGTAGATAAGATGAGATAAAATATTATTATAATATATTTTTTTAATATTAATTTTGAATATTTTGTAATTTGAAAAAGTTAGTTTTGAAATTTGAAAAGGTTGAATGGTTTATTTTATTTTGTATAGGAATTTGAAAAAGTAGTAATGATGATGAGATAAGATAAGATAAGATAAGATTAATGTTTGTAAAAACAAACTAGGCGGGCTAGTAAAATGTTGTACGTGGGATGATAGAGCTACCTACGGATAGTTATATATATATATATATATGAATGGGTACTATATATTAATTATGTCATAAGTTTATGACTTTATAGCTTTTAAGTTAAATTAAGCTTCATGCCAACTTAGGGCCCTATTAAAGATAGAGCTTCATGCGATTGTTCTTATGGAGAAAACTAAAAGAACCGAAGGGACAGTTGTATTATTAGGTGTGTAACATATTAAAGATATCAGAGGTTGTAGGTTATCAACAAGATGGAGGTAAGGTCCTAATTTTTCAAATCCCATGATCAATTTATTGTTTATTCCCTAGCGAATTCCACAATAAGTACTAAGTAGTGATCTAGCTAGACCCATGAATCCAAATTATTTATTGTAAGATCCAAGCCCTAGATCATTAAATATAAATCCAAAATAAGTACTTGTTTGGATTTCTTAATTGAAATTATAGTTTTTCCAGCTTATACATTCATGCATTAATGTGCATTTATTAAGTTTATTCCGTCCATTTATGATCACGAATCTTCACCATGCATGCATGCCAGTTGTCCTATTGAGTCCTGTTTGAATATTTTTAAGTAGCTGAACTACTCGTGTTCAGCTTCTGTAATTATCCTGAGAGCTGTCTCTACACATTCGCTGGATTAATATTTTTATTTGCTTCTCTTTTGTTGCTGATCTTAAAATATATATTCTTGTTGGTGTTGGTGTTGTTTTTTTTTTTTTTTTCCTGAACGTGCTGTATCTTTTGATGATGACCCTTCATTCAGATACAGCAATATTGAGCCATTAATGCTTAGTCCATTAAGATCAAGTCTCCTGAAAACTCTTTTTACAATATGGTATCTTTCGTACAAGATTGCCTCTAGCAAATTCCTCTTTTTTGCTGCAACCTGCATAAATCCTTGCCTCAATATCGATGTTTCACAAAGGGTCCAGCTGCTATATATATATTTTTGCACGCTAAAGGGTACGTAATGAAGAGTACTACTAGTCTACTGTTTTAGATACTTTACAATTCCATAGTACTGCATGCTAGTAATGTTGTAAGCCTTCTTTCCGGCCCTCAGCTTTCCAATTCCATAGTGATTTCTTATGAGAATCATGCCAACATTTCTTTTTCAAAAATTTGGAAGATCTGCAAAGTTGAAAGAAACTTGAACTTGCATTAGGTTTCATCGTTTTTTTTCCTTTTTTTTAAGAAAAAAACAATTTCCTCCGGAAAGCTTCCTAAATTTATGTGAAAACCGGCCTCTTCATCCAGGTCATGAATTATATCCAGAATCAAGCTAATTAATTATAACCCAGCTATATGACTCCATTAATGATGTTTTCTCCGGCCTGGCCATGGCCAATAAAGTCGTTTGCCGTACGAACCTTGGCTCAGATTGGCAGACGTGATCTTAGCCCCTCCACGTGCAACAGTAAATACATGACACAGAAAACTTATCTAGTTTTGATACTGAACCATAACCCACACTAGGAGTCGGATGGTAAACACAAATTCGCAAACATGGTAGAAAACAACGCGACCGAAACTATCAACTGTCGGCGTTTTTTAAAGTACTGTTTAGTGACCAAAAAGCATGTGACACGTTCAGTCCCGTTTGGTTCCTGAGAAAGAAGCAGCAAATATAGGGTTTCACCAAAGCAATTACTTTACTAAAGGGTTAAAGAAGGAAATGAGATAGTAAGAACTATTACTGAATGTTGAAGATCAGAGAGTTTTTTTTTTTTTTTACAGATGAAAATGTTTTAAGGAACATAAAACCCATCTTCACATTCATCCAACAAAACTAAGAGCTGTATCATTTTTCTATCTTTGCCCTTTTTCCCCTGATTTTCCCTGATCCGTGAAAACTGGAGCTAGCTAATTTTGGAATAAAGAAGATGAGAGACAGAATATTTTCAGTAGGAAGATAATAAACATGGGCGTGCCAATTATTGAGAGAATATTTATGACTATCAAGAGTCACCAAATTATTAGAAGAAGATTTACAGATTGATTGAGGTTAATTTATAGCATTGCTGCGAATTGCACCAAAAAGAAAGTTATTGCTTATACAGTAGTGGGTGGGTAATCTAACTCCTCCATTCTGTACCTCTGTGCATATCTAATCTAATCATTCACCAAATATATGCATTTGCTGATCAGTAAAAGTAATGATCTCAAGAGTTTGAAGAGTTTGATTTGCCTTACATTTGCTTCTTCTTCATGGCTTGTTTATTATTGTGCATCCATACCTTGAAAACTTGCCTCTTTACACCCACTTCTGAACAGAACTGCTGGACTTCTTGGTGGTCATGTTTCTGGATCTTCCACCCCAACTTCTCAGCAAATTCCATCATCTTATCTTTCTGTTCCTGAGTAAATTTTGTCCGAAACCTCCTTTTGGATTGCGGCGCTTGTACTGAAGTTTGCATACCAACATGATTAGACCGAAACATATTGAGATCTTCGCTCGAAGACTCGGCTGGCGCTCCACCGCCGCCTCCAAAAGCCATCATCATTGGCGCGGGGGCTCCGGTCAAAGGAGCTGTGGATAGAACATGTGGCCGGAATTTCTGGTGATGGTGATATACATGATGAGCCGAGGGAGGAGGAGGGAGTGCCGGAGGATGATGTTGAGAAGGGACCATTTCTCTATGGCCATTGTTTATGCTGGTCGGGTTTGCGTAGTAACAATTGGAAACATATTTAAAATCACCCTCGACTTCCTTCCGATGGAAATTCCGGTGGCATTCACAAGCTGCACACTTTAAGGCCTCCGGAGTGCCTTCCTCTCCGCTTGACATGAATTCTCCGCAGCCATCCACAACGTGCCCGCCCGTGCTGGCCACGTGGTTCTTCAAACATTCTCTATATCTCACCTTTGGTGCAGCCCTAATGGTAGAGGCCGTGCTTCGTGGTGGTTGTGGGAGTGGTGATTTTAGCGTTGATGCGCCAGTATTACTGATTGGTGTGATTATTGCACCTGTGGCTGCAAGAGCTGGGACTGGATCTGGATTTGGGTCTGGATCTCTTCTGGTTTTTTGTGCATCTTGGTGTGGATTTGGATCTGACTGTTGAGGAAGATGATGATGATGATGATGATGATAAACCGGAAGATGATCTAGGGCTTGAACAGTTTGATCCCTTCGTTTTTCTCCCACAGCTGAAGCTACAATTGGAGAAGAAAGCTTGATAGTTGACTCTCTGTGGGATGGATTATAGCTCAAGGTGCTTGGCATCCCTATTTCTGTATCTTGGCCTCTCAGTTCCATTTTAAATCTGATTTCTGATGTGAATCCTTGATCTAAGACTTGATCTTGGTCTCCCTTTGTGTTTTGAAAATATTAAAAATTCTCAAAACATCCTCGTTTCCTTTTTGATTTCGGTTTGTTAAGGAAGTTGCTGTATTCCTCTCAACTCTAATTCATCCAATCTAATCAGAACAAGAATACTTAATCAAACATATAATCACCACTAAAACCCAAAATTATTCTCTCTTTCTCATTCTGATCTTGACATTTTTGGTGCTAAACCCACTACCATAACACTAATTTCAACCCTATTTCCAAAGACGTAAGCAAGTGATCGAGCAGTAAATTGACCGATGGATTAGACGGATTTAATAGAAAGAGAATCTCTGACTAATCAAGAAACGAAGTAAGAAGTAAAATTAATGGAGGAAGAAAATCTCTACAGATGAAACTCAGATGGGGGAGGGGGGGGGCCCTACAAAGAGCTAATTATAATAGAACTTACCCTGAAAATCAGACTGTAGCATTAAAAGAGAGAGAGAGAGGGAGAGAGAGAGAGAGAGAGATGTGATTGCCTCAGCTTTAGACGCAAATATATAAGAAAGAGATCTTAGATCCTAATCTCAAATTATGAAGAAAATGTAAATGTGAGACGATCGGGTATGCAGAGAAAACAATAGAAAAGGAGGCGGAGAGGAAGATCGTGTGTTTCCCAACACCCATCCAATCTAATAAAGGAAGATGTGGGTAAGTTTGCACTCAAACTGAGTTATGACTACACGCAGAGAGTAGTCTCGCAGAACAACCGACAAGGTCATGTTAGTCTCTCTCCCACAGCCTGCACCCTCGTCCAGTTCTCAATAATTGCCCTTGCCCTTCTGTGGGACTCTTTCTGAAACCCTAAAATCAACCACAAAATGAACCTTGTTTTATGTGTAAGGCACTGAGAGAGAGAGAGAGAGAGAGAGAGAGAGAGAGAGAGAAGGGGTCCTCCCTCTGACTCGACGTAGCCCTGCTTGCTTTGCCTGGAATCTTCCTGCAACCTCAAATTCCAAGATTAATGGTTTCTTGATCATCAGACGCAAAACCCAATTAGAAAGGGTGTCATGGAAGGGGTTTAGGAAAAGTAATCAGAGAGAGGGAGAGAGAGAGTTTGTGTATATACGTGTGCGTGTCTGAGTGAAATAGTGAGAGGTAGACTTTTTTGTTCTTTTCTTGAGATCTTTGAGGACTGAGGGCCTAAGACTACTAAAGTGAGAGAATGCATGGTCCACTCCACAGCACTTGTCCAGTTAGTGTGTGTCAGATTCTCTCTCTCTCTCTCTCTCTCTCTCTCTCTCTCTCTCTCTCTCCCCTCTTGAGGTATTTTTTCTTGCTTGGGTATTATGCGCCTGGTGCTGCTGCATTTTCTGCAACTCCACTATTTCACCAGCTACCAAATGACTCATGCCAACAATTTCTCTTTTCTCACTTTTCGTCTTATAGAGTAGCTTTGCTTTATTTTATGCTTCATCTCAAATTTTATTATTATTATTATAAACATTTTTAACGATGTTATGTATAAATTATTCATTGTGTAATATTAATATGCAAGTTTAACAATGATAAAAATTAAAGGTAAAGGTATTTTTCCTTCTTAGATATCTTAAAGGGAGGAATTATTTAGTAGATGCATGCATACATGCATGCATGCAATTAGATATTTTTATAATATATATAATATTGTCATGATCTTCTCGCAATTAATATATATATATATATATATACCATATTTTTAAAAATTATTAATGCTAATTAGAAATATCATATCTTTATAGTACTAATTCTTATAAGTTCTAACAATATTGTTTTTTCGACTTTTTGGACAATATGCATGGAACTCAAACTCATGATCATTCAATCGTTCAAATCCAACCAGCTGGTTAACGAATGAAACTCATTATTCGATAGTTGTATATATGTTCAAGGAGAATTGGAAGATATCCATTATTTAAGCAAAGAAAGGTCAATTTTTCATTCCCGGCCCACAACAATTTGAAAGGCAGACAAAAAAGATTTGACTGGCTATAGCCGGCCTCCTGCAAACAAAAATATTACTCTAATTTCATCCCCGATCATTTACTTTATTATTATTATTATTATTATATATATATTGTGTAAATATTAGTCCTCTTATTTCTGTTTTACGTCACTATGCTAGCTTCAGGGCGGAATTATCCCCAAAATTCTCAAAACCTAATAAAAATAAAATTTTGAAATATGTTTTTATGAAATAGATTATATAAAAAATTAATATTTATCCTCCCAATTTTTTTTTTTAAATTGGTCCCTCCCAAACTAGCTTTTCTAGTTCCGTCCCTAGCTAACTTTCTATAACTCTTCATTTTAATGTTTATACTAACCTTTTAAAAAATATTGATATTATTGGCTATAATTGATACGCAATATGCCAATGTGGGCACCTGAAATATTCCATAGTAATTAATCTGATTAGATTTTTATGATATTTAGGAATATATATATATATAGTACTCATGATTCCTTTAATTGAATTTCTCTATAAAGAAACAAATTTACTTTGAATCTAAAGATATAAATAGTGAATATTGTGAGGTGCCAGTTGCCACTCAACCCCAAAATGATATATATATATATATATTTCAAGTTAAAATAATATAAATGTCTTAGTCACAAATGACTTTCACAAAAGTAAACTTATCTACTAATATGATTTGATATGGTGAATCAAATTATAAAGTTAATTTTTTTTTTTTGTAAAGTAAATTATTTATATCACAAATAAAGAAATTAACATGAAGATGTCCAGGCAGGCAGGCATTATTATAATTTGTTTGTTAAATTAGAACAATTAAGATCACAACTGAGTACTTACTTACAAGTATATATTATATAAATCTCCTGAACTGATGATCTTTCCAAATGAATTATTAAATATTATCTTAAGCCATGACCACCGTGCTATCCAGCTTTTGCACTCTGAGTTTTAGGCAACAATTTCCGGGTAATTAATTAAGTCATTAAATAATAGGAACAAAAGATCAAATGTTAAATTAAACTAATATCATGAGATCCAAAACTTACCCAACTAATGCATACACCAGTACTATAACAGGGATTATAATTGAGACGTGGCGAAAGCCCAGCCAAAGAACAGTACTGCATGCGCGCGCGCGGCTTTATTTGATCTTCATGATCATCTCATGGCGCTTTCTTTTCATTTCATTATATATATGTTTTTTCCCTTCGACTTCTAGTCCTCTGCAGCCATTACTGACTGTGACTGGCGATCCTTCTGCGGTGCATGCGCACAAGAAGTCAAGCTAGCTAGGGTTTCAACTTTCATGGAGTACTAACTACTACTTGTCATGTCGCTAGCTTTTTTTTTTTTTTGGTTTGGAAAACTGTTACATATATATATTATATAAAAGTAAACAAATAACGTAAATTTATTAAATCAATTAATTTATTTTATAATAAATTAAATAATTTTATATTCAAACATACTTATACATCAAATTAAGTTAAATTATAAATTTATTTTTATATAATCTTTTTATAACTAATTAAGCAGTCACCTTCTTTTTGACCTAAGAGTACCTCTAAAGAATAATTGAGATTTGGCTTATATATATTCAATAAACCAATTAATTAGCTAGATGGGGTGTTAAATTTTAATAAAGGAGAAAATCTCATTAATATTCTGCTGTTAATTAATATAGCCATAATGAACAAAGCTGCAACAAAAAAAAAAAACAAGGAGGCAATTAGTCCAGTTTGAACATGGAGAGTTGGGGCATTTTGACAAGTTTTCTCCCCTCAAATTAGCCAGAACAATAGAGTAGGTTTCAAAATTATATAGACAATGACTGTTGAATAAAAAATTAAAAAAAATAAAAAAAATGCTGAGCATATGGACAAATCGATCGAACTGGTGCTCTCATGTGACTGGGACCCTATATTTAAGTCTTCATTTACAAGGCATTTTTTTCTCCACTTTTTGGTAAAGGTAAGTTATATAACCACCACAAGTTAAAAGATAAAGATGCCCATTTGCTCAATATTTTTGTTTTTAGATATTTAAAAAAAAAAACAAAAATTGATAGATGCCCGTCTTGGTGCATACAATTTTCACTGCTGTCCAACATAAAAGCTAGCGCTTGATCTTTATAGCTTCTTGATAATTATTTAGAGGCAGTCGTTTTTCTATCACAAGGAATCTTAATTTTACAAAAAAAAAAAAAAAGGAAGGAATGTTTAACAATATGGAACAAGTGGATCGGATAATTTCACATCTTTGAACCTTTTTTTTATGTATATATTTAAGTAAAATATCTGGAAAATTAAACCATATTACTGTAAGAATAGCAGTCTTGATCAACTTAGAAAAGAGAGAAGAAAGTATTAATCCTCAGGGCCTAATTAGCCTATTGCAATGCATGCTTACTAAAGATGTACGCAATGGGTGAGAGATTTGGCCAGGATATGGTTTTCTATAGCTTGTCATGGTTACCACCAAATTAAGTAAGGCATCTACGTACCAAGTTTCAGAAATTTCAATCGATCATTGGACGAGTTTTTTTTTCGTTTCTTTTTCCTTCATGCATGAGATCAAGAGGAATTAATGATGCATGGATGGCTACGATCGATATTGAACAATAATTGATAATATCCCTCAAAAATCAAAATCATTCAACAGTAGTATTCCCTATAAGATCTGATCTTCATCTGTGAAAACTGAAAGCAGAGCTTTGTGGAGCCCTCTAATGGAAGAGATCTAAGATAGGATGTCATGCAATCCGGCCAGAGTTGAAAGATATTTAATTGCCCAGGTGATTTCGATAGAAGATGAGAGCAATTGCAACGTCTTGGTGTGATTAAATGGCCATGTCTATCCTGCGCGAGGTTTATGTTGTGAGTAAGATAGTCGAAAGGTTCAAGTCCACCACGTGTAGTGCTGTTGTATTCTCTGGCCGCCAATTTAGTTGTTGGCCGGAGCTTTTAATCAACGGAGTGGCGCGTGATCAGCATGCACGGGGTTTATGTTGCGAGTGAGATGTAACTCACCTTGCCAATCTGGAGGGCCTGTTTGTCATGCACGATTCCGATTCTTCTTGTGTCGTCGTGCTACCAAAACTTGTGATTGTCCACTCGTAGAGTGGCGGGTGTTGGTAACAATAGGCTCATTATAGCCAATTTTATTTGGGTTTTTGTGTTATTATTGTAGTTTTGTTTTGTGTTTTTCTTAGTTTTGTTTGTACAAAAAAAAATTATATAATGGAGAAATAGTATTCCTGACTTTATATTCGTAGAATTTTAATACTCTTCTCTTATAGAGGATAAGTTGAAATTATTATCGTTCAGGTAGTACTTAATTTCTACATACTTTTATTTGTAGAACATTAAAAATTGGGTTCTAATTTATAATTAATTAATTTATAAACTAAATTATCTTAATTATTAATCACATTGTATGCTTTGTATTAATTTAATTTTGTAGAACAATTAATTAAGCGAGTGAGTTGCTTAGAGACCGATGTGCTTACGGGTGTCTTGGTTATAAGTGAAGCGTCTTGGGACTTGAATTTCGACAGGCACAAAGATTTTGTTGACCAAGTGTCTTGGGATTTGAATTTTCATGACGCGTCATGCTATCCCATGGTGTTTGAGTCGAAAGTTGAATGACATGATCAAGAACCATTCCAGCTTGTAGCTAGTGATTGGGTTGATCAGGTGATCCCGTTTGATGGGTAGATTGCATTAAAATTTAACTCAGTTTAATTTAATTTAAATTTGAGTTTAATATCTAGATATTTAATTTTTAAATTTTTAAATTCATTTTAATTTTAAACTTTTTTTTTTATACGTAAGTTTCATTATTTTTTTTTCAATTCAATACCTATATATTTTGATTTATGATTTACAATTTTTTTTTAAAAATTCTCATAAATATATCTAAACTTATTTAAATATATAAATATATTTAAACTTATTTTAAATAAATCTCACAAAAATTATTCCAACATCTTAATTTTACTACTATTTATTAAAAAAATAAAAATTCAATTAATCTTAATTCAACTCAATTCAACTCAAAATTCAAACACAATTAACATAGAACATGTTAGTACATTTGTGGGGAACGATTGGAAAAATATGGTGTGGGATTCTTGGAAGAGTTTGGAAATTAGTTTTTCTCTCTCTCTTTTTTAATAAGCTATTCATGTGTGTATAATGAAAATCAGTGGATGCGTGTATAAATGGTCTCAGTCAAAATCTCATACCATCACTATGGAATCCTCGGCTAAAAAAAAACAAAAAACAAAAACAAATGAAATACTTCAAAATGGTAACATTGTTCAAACACTATCAGATAAATTCACAAAATCAGAATAGAAATTAGAAGCCTCTCTTGCTCTACACCTAACGGCTACAACAGAATCACTTGTAGAAGATCACACTACAAGAAAAAGGACTACTTCCTACGATATTAAAATTTTCTCAAAAGAAATCATCGCTTATAGTGGGTTAGTTACAGTGATTTCTCGTCGTTGATTGCTAAGCAAATTTGAGAAAGGATGAGCCACAATTCAATGTTCAACTTTTTACAGCAACTTTTTTCACTTAATGGGACGAAATTTTTGTCACAATAAACACGTTCATAATATGCAGCTCTTTTTTATTGTTGAGGCGATTTATATCACTGTAACAAGTGTTACATCTAATGTTATTAGTATGTTATGGCGACATCAAAATCACTCTAATAAGTTTAAAATTCACATATATTTAATGGAAACTCCATCACGTGTAATGGAGTTTCCTTTATGACCCCATGTGTATATATAGCTAGCTTAATTAGCTATTGGAATTTCTTTGTATATAATATGTTCTGATCCAACAAGAATGTACACCTTGTAATATTATATTCCAATTTATAAATACTAATAAGAGTACTCTAAATACTCTCACGATCCACTACAACATATGTTGTTTTTTGCTGCGGCTAAAATTGGCCGCAAATAACTTATTAATTGCAGCAAATGCTGCAGTTTTAAGGTCGCAGGCGAGCTGCCGTTGTTTAAGCGTGACATAAGCTTCATTTGTCTCCGCAAAGGGACTGTCGAATACTGATTTATTTTTTGTGGTGAATTTAAGCGGTTTGAGAAGGACTTTTAACGCAGTAAATAGCCTTATAACGTAGAAGTGGTTTGAGAATGACTTTTTGTGGCGAGTTAAGTTCGCAGCAAATACTGTCAGAATTTAAGAAATTATATATAATCTACTGCAAAAAAAAAAAAACCTAAAATGATCCACATACAAAATCCAAAAAAATAAAAAAATGTCATTAAATGAGATCACGGAATTTTATTACATGAATTTTCATATCAACTAAAAATATAAAATTTACAAATATTAACATCTCATTTCTTAGGAGTATTGAAAAATTATAAAACAAAATATATGAGTTTTTATAATTGGCTAAATTTTATTTGTACTTAAAAATACAAAAAAAATAAAAATGTATACGATCTTTATCAACATGTTCTAGCTTGAAGAAGCAAAATCTCATCATTTTCAATCCTCCATCGAGAAAGAAGGAAGTACACTGCAAAAAAGAAACTGCTTGAAAAATATAAAGTACAAATAGACATCAAATGAGGTCATAAAATAAAAAGTAATGCAAACTGCAACATGTAAAACTTATCTCTCCAAACTGTCAAATTTTTAAGCATGATGGGTGGAAATTATGGTGCCAGCCAAAGTAATTTGTGAAAACAGAGTCAAATTCCTGCCCAAAGTGGTATTTTCCCTTATCATCCTAAAATCAAATTGCTGATTGCTGAAATAAGCGAATAATTTTAATGAAGTTATTTGTATTGGAAACCAAAATGGACAATATCCTTTTAATGAAGTTATTTGTATTGGAAACCGAAATGCATGCATGACATGCTATTTTAAATTGGTTCCAGATTGCTGATTGCTGAAATAAGTGAATGATTTTAATATGATATTAGAGCAAAGTTGTTAAATCTAAACAATACCAAATAATATTTAATATTATATGATTTTATAGGATACTAGTAATGGCTGGGTAGGAAAATGAATAAATGCTAATTAAGACATACATATTTTTTTACTTACCTTCCAAACCAACACGCCTACATGTGGTAATGGAGGATTAAGATCATATATGGTAATGTCTTTGGTTCATCTTCATCACTACAACACAGAGAGCATCTCAATCAGCATAATTGGGTTCCCTTTGACGGGCAAGTTACACATCTAGATCAGTGAAATATAGTATTATATGCATTCAACAAAAACAAACATTGCTATGAACCAATAATTGGCAAATTTTTAATGCAAGATTGTAGAACAAAAACAGTTTACGTTGAAGTCTTCTTCACTATGGACTTTCATTACTGAAAAGAGTGCAAAAAAAAAAAACTAGAATTGTGAATTAAAATGCAGCTCATATCACTCGACTTAAACCATTAAATGCCAAATGTTGGAAACAGAGTATAAGAAGCTAAAGTTATTCAAAATAAAAGGTGAGGAGGCAGACCAACCTCTTTGCAGATTTCAGCCAACTCCAAACAAGTCTTAAAACATACAAGATGATGACATGCAATAAATCAAAACAAACTAAAAATAAATATGCATGTTACACAAAATAATCATAAGCCTCTTAAAGGCATCTGAAGTTTAACAAGGTAGAATTATACACTATGGATGACACATCCACTAGTAATTACAATCAGGATACATGTAGCCCCATCATATTTGCAGCAACAACTACAAGATTCTCAACAAGATTATGGTGTGCCTCAAACAATTCCAAAACCAAGGAGTTCCAGTAGTTCAATCAAACCTGATCAAACCACATAGTGAACTAGAAAGGATGTTATAACTTGGAAATTCAATATGGTTGCCGAAAGCATCATGCATACTCAAGCACTAAACTTTATATATGATCGAGAGCTAAAATCATGCCATATATGTCAGCTATATGGCTCACAATAATATTATCCTCTACATCATTAGAAAAGTAAAATGACTTTATTTAAACAAGTAGTGAAGAATCTGAAGATCACTATAATATTACACATTGAAATTTGGATATGTAAGTACTAAGTATATATGTAGCTAATCTTGTGAGAATAATAGCTCGAGGCCGACTACCACAAGGAAAAAACAAAAAACAAAGAAACTTCTAATTTATAGTCAACGCATGTTAGCAACTAATTTCTTATTATTATATATACAAACCAGAGAAAGAAAGAAAGGAAACTAGCCACAATTTCAGTATTCCATTCATATAAATTTATATAACCTGGTTCGAACTCAAAATTTATATACACAACAAAAATAATCAAATTGGTCAGTGGAATTTCAAAGAAAGTGTTTGATTGGTAATTGAAAAGGTAGGGATTAATGCAAAAATGAAAAATCTGTGCGGGTGCAAATTAAAAATTAGCAACATATGATACCTACATCAACACGTCCATGAAAATGTAGATATAAAAAATAAATCTCTAGTAAAAAAAGGACATAATTCCATATTCAAGAATCTAAAAGATATTCTACAAACCAAAAAAACAAATTGTAAAGCAAGAAACGCTGATGAAGGGGGAGAGACAGGACAAAATCATTGTAGCCATACCTGTGGTGATGCAAGGTATCCATGAAGCTCAAATCGATAATCTCGACCTCCGACGCGAAAATGCTTGAAAAACCCCAACTTCCAAAAGAACGAATCGGCACAGATTTGTATGGGGAGGAGACGAGAACCCTAGCTTCCGCCAAACTTTCACTTGAGTGGACGAGTAGAAGATTTGGGTGGTGATCGAAAATGGAAATGAAGCCGAGCGAGATGGGGGGATTAAGCTGGTACTAGCGAACGAGGAAGAACAAAGACGTCTACGCTGGTTTGGGGGGGGGGGTAATTTTTGTGTTTTGGGGAGGGGGGAATATTCGAGAGTTTTGGCTGTCTAGCCCTACTACTGGTGAGACCGCTAAAATATTTATTATTTAGTATTTATTTTAGCAGCGAAATATATCGCCTCAATAACTTCAAAAACACTAAAATTGCAAATGTTTTACCTACGTTGCTACGGTTTTTCATTCCAGAACTTGGTATGGCGACAATCTCTCGCAACAACAAATGTTGGCTATTGTTTGACGTTGACCGTTCTCACTATCCTGCATATACCGCGGCAATTTCATTTGCTGTGACCTCAACTTGCCGCAAATAACTGAATAATTGCAGCGCCCTTTGTTCCTTACCATGAGTTATGTATGGGAAGTAGAAATCACTAAATTTGCGGCAACATTTGACTCTCCGCTAAAAAAACCGCGGAAAAAGCTACTAGTTGTTGTAGTGATCGTTGAGGACTTTCATCAAACCACTAACAATTACCCAGTCTAGTATGAGCAAATATTGACCTTGGCTGGGAGCCACTTAAGCCAAGGCCTTGGCGCCTTTAGAATCTCAAACCACTATCGATATGCCTCTGATTGTGGTAAATTGGACCCTCCATAGCCTTCCTCAAGTGGCATAAATCAAACTGATTGCTTTGAGGATAGATCATTGGGAATCCTTTAAAAGAAGCCCATAAAATTTTGTAGGATTAAATTTAGCCTACCAAGTCTAGGTTGCACTCAAAGCAGCATACGCCCACGACTCTCAAGAGCAAGATTTTCATCTCATTTAGTAGTTGGTTAACTTGAGAAAGGAACTCACCACACCACTCACCAATCACTTATGAACATTCAAAGGGCTATGTGATAGCTTGGCTTCCATCAAACCCCTTGTGCAGGACAAGATGAAGGTGTTTTTGTTGAGGAACAACCTCAATGCCAAATATTATCCATTCACCACGTCGATGCTCAAGTCACCCATGTCATCCTACACCAAGCTCATCCCTCTCTTATAAGGGTTTGAAATTTGAACCTCCTTTCATGATTCGTCTCCTATGTCATCTTTTGCCTTTTATGGACACTGAAATTTAGATTCGATGTCCAAGGACAACTATGGCAATAATCGCTCCCAACCACACTAGCCCTTCTCCTTAAACTGGCGTGAGTTTCTCATCCTGCTAGCTGCTCAGCCAGTACTAAAACCCAGGGCTCTTTAATACCCACGAGCCTAAAATCGTCCTAATTCTACAACTAAGGCTCGGGATCCATCATGTGCTAATACTTGTTTGATATATGGCAAGAGAGGTCAAGTGGCTTAAGATGATATTCTTTAAGTATGAGTTGCTCTAACGCTTAAGAGTTTTTCTCATGGTATTGAATGGATTGCAAACACTATAACATCTCCTCATAAGATAGATAACCCAGGTATGCTTGTAAAGCTTTGTTAATATGTTGGACATGATGTTGTCATTACAAGCAATGGTAGTTCTCATACTATTACACAAGTTGGTAACAAATATATTGATAATGGCACCACTAGAGTCAAACTACGCAATATGCTTTTAGTACCTGCCAACTCTTTAATCTAGTGGGCAACATATTAATGATTATTTCTATAACTAAGTTTTATGTTGTGGTTTTGTTGTTAAGAAACGGAACACGAATCGTGTCTGATGAACGTGCGACAAAAGAGTAATCTTTACACCTTATACCCTCCTTATGACGCTCACTTCTCCACTTGTTTTCGGACTGCCTCTTAAGAAGTGCGACACTGGCGTTTACCATTTCGGACATCCTCGTGCGTTTGCTCTCCAAGTCCTTAAATCCAAATGGCTTATTCAGGTTACTGATTTATAGATGTTTTACGCCTAATCATTTCGGATGATGCTTGCATCCTCTATATTACCGCAGACTTAGAAAAGCTTCCTTTTTTTAATACTATTCTAGTTCAACTCATGCTATCTTTGATAGGGCTTATTGTGACTTATGGGGTCTTTCCCCTATTATGCCTATCGAAAATTTTTATTATTATGCAAATTTAGTTGATGTTTTTTCTACATGTAGTTTATTCTGCTTCGAAAAATCTAATTTATTTTTTGCTTTTTTACTTCTTAAAAAATATGTTGGATGTCAATTTAATAAAAAAAAAAATCAAACTGATGCGAGTAGTGAATTTGCCAACACAAAGTTTACTTCCCATTTACAACCAAAAGCTATTATTCACCATTTCTCATATTCCCATCAACGTTTTCATTTCACTCCATTCCAAATAAAATGATCGGTATTTACCATGTTGAAATAGTATTTGGCAAGGGTTAGTCGCATGTTCCATTCCAAATGAAATTTCAGTTATTTTGACTTATGTCTATTCCAACGAATTTCAGTATTTCCGTCAAAATAGGTGTTTCATACTAGAATCCTAGATGCAATATGACTAGGATCCACCGAAGTGGGACTCCATGAACTCGTTGAGGTCAATGAAGCTCGTCGAGATCAAGGAAACTTATCACCATCCTCGTCGACCTTTGAGAATCTTTGAGCTCATCGTACAATATCTTCCCATTGTTGTTCTTATCGAAACTGCTGAAGATCTTTTTGACCTTGTCCATGGAGTGTGCCCGAATTTGAAGACCAAGATGCCAATATGATAACTAGAGGCACATAAATAAATAAAGGAAAATTTTGGATATACATAGATGGCAGGCTTGATCATTTGAAAACTCATTTAATTGCTAAAGGCTTTCATGGTTATCAAACTGAGCATAGGCTATCTTGGTTGTTGTCATTCGATATTTGGATGTCAAAAATGTTTTCCTTTGTGGTGAACTCCACAAATACGTCTATATGGAACAACCTCTAAGTTTTATCCACCCCACACACACTTCTCATGTTTCTAAGTCAAATAAAGCTGATCTCTATAGTTTAAAATAAGCGACACATGCATAGTTTGATAAGTTCAATAGAATGCTTCTTACTTACAACTTTATAATTATTTGTAGAACTATTGATTCCTATTATTTATCATTGTTGTGCTTGTCTTATGTTACTATTGTGCGTTGATGATATTTTACTCACTAGATCCTCTCCCGATTTTCTTCATGATCAGTTTATTTTAACTCTTCAAAATTAATTTACCATAAAAGATCTTGGTCACCTCAGTATTCTTTGCGAATTCAAACACCTTGATCCTGATGTTGTCTCAAACCACATATGCTCTCAACATTTTAAAATGTGCTCAAATGATTGACTATAAGCTCACGGGCACTCCCATGATGACCAAGAATAAAGGCCTTACCTCTAGTAAGACACTTCTCATTATCAAAGTTTGGTAATTGGTGTTTTTCAATATCTTACTCTCACCAAACCTAACTTATCTTATAGTGTTGACTTTGTTTTCCAATTTATGCACTCTCTTACTAACGCTCATTTTAAAATGGTTAAACGTATTCTTAGATAGCTCCCTTTCTTTGGAGTGGACAAAAGTGATTAAAGGAGTAAATTGACTCCGGTTCCAAATAACAGTCGCAAGATGTCAAAACAGATCGAAGTCTTTATCCTCTCCAAGAAGTGTGAAAGATGATACCAACAATATCTGCAGCTCGCGCATAAACAATAGAGGGACGTTATATATGGGCGCTCAAATCAGCTCGAAAATCTAAGATCATAAAAGAAGCTAATAAAGCAACGTGTGTGACATTTGGAGGCTTGCATATATGCAATATTGTCGACGCTGAATTGGCACATGAGATTCACCCGCCAATAGAAATGATGCGAGAATCATATTTATATTTGAAGATCAACATCCCGGATTATATAATACTAACATAAAAATGCTATTTACACACGATTTGTTTAGTTTTTACGTACGTACACGTTATATATAAATACATGAAATTTTATTCATTATTTAATTTTAATTATTTGCATTTTTTATTTTTATTTTTCTTTCATAATGTTTTTATTTTTTTAAATATTTTTTAATATTATTTCAATTGACATGGCATTATTATCACGTCTAGAGATATATGAGACCATATACTTCTAACATTACTCATACTAATATTATAGCGCATCCTATTTGAAGATCATGTTTAGAAGGTGATAAGATTTGTCATTTTTCATCGTATAAAGAGGAAACACGAAGAGCTGGGGTTCCCTCCTCCCTACCCTACAAAGACAACCTAGACAAGTGGTGGGGGTAATTAAGGATTCCATGGGCTTTTTTTCCCTTAAACTTTTTCTTTTTCCACAGAATAAAGACAAAGGAAATCTAAAATTTGATAAAGGCCTGATCGAGAGCTGTCGGTCACATCGGAAAGTGCACGCGTGTGCATTGCATGGAAATATTGGTGGAGTCTGCACTATATTTGAATGCTGTATGCAACTAACTACGAATCTAGGGAGGACGCAAATTAAAGGCCACCCAATTGTGGCATTTCTGGACGACTTTTAAAATATAAAAATAATAAAATATACACTTCTCATAAGTTTAAATTTTAAGAATAAATGATAATTTTTCATGATATTATAATAGAGATTTTAAATTTAAATTTTAATATTATATTCTATCTTATTTAATTAAATATTTTATTTATTATGCTTATTTATAAAAGAAATATCTGACTTACAAATAAAAAGAAATGTTAAAATATAAAAATAATAAAATCTACATTTTTTCATAAGTTTAAGCTTTCAAAATAAGTACTAATTTTATAATGACTTTGATCACTTTCATGATCTATTTCCCCCATCTCCCATTTTTAACATAAAATAAGTTTTGACCATTCTATCTCTACTTTCCTTCCGTTCTTTGTTTACTTAAGATAAAGAGGTCCGTTTTTCACTAGTTATCATAATTTTAAATAAAAATAGAACCTTTGAGAGAGCGTCGGTCAATATTATTCTATTGCAAGGCAGCATCACGTTTATATCATTAATTATAGCCCAAGAATGAAATTGGATTCTTTACGTAATGAGATTTATTACGCTATGAAAAAACAATTTGTCCACTAGTTTATCGTGTCATAATTTGGAGTCTTTACTTACGTTGAAACTAAATTATGTTCATAATTGAACAGACTTTCCTACCTAATTCTCTCTCTCTAGCAACCATTTTTGAGCTCCTTAAGGGTGAAGGTTGATCGGAGCCTTGGCTCCAACCACTTCATCCCCTTTATATATGTTCCCTTTCCCTTTCTTACTTTTTTTCTTAACATTTTCCAATTTCTTCTTGTTTGTTTTCATTCACCATTGCCGATGGACGATATGCTGTTTTTTGACTTCTTCCAGCCTTAACGCGCGATGCCAGAAGCCCTCCCAGTCACCAATCTTGATGTTCGTAGAGATAGTTCACGATTATGACCAGCGCGTGAGCCACACACGTAGCTTTGGCCATGCGAGTGGTTCGCGCGTAGCCGAAATTTAGTGGCGCGCTTGGAGTCACGCGCGGTTCTATTGGCATCTGAGACTTCGATTCTCTTGATTGGGCTTGCTCCATTTCCTCTTCAGGCGGCACGTGTGCCTCACGCCCTGTCATCGCCATTAGAGTTCTCTGGTCGGTGTCTCAATTCCGACAGCTATCCTACTTCTTTCTATTTTTAATAATCAGAGATTAAGCGAAAGCGATAATGTAAGTTACTTATAGTTGTTCTAAATTAGTACAGTACAATACACACTTTATCGCTATTATTTTTAACTGTGGCCTTAAACTATCTTATGACAGTTTCCTCCATTTATTAGAAATTAGATTAGAGCCATTCATTTGATTCTAATTGACTTATCTTTTTTTAGAAGCCATTTATTTAGTTTTTATTTTTTGTATTAACTTTTTGAGAGGATTGTAACAGATTCCGCCCTTAGCTTGTCATATTCTTTATCTAATATAATCTATTACTTCAAAAAAACGTTATTCATAATTAGCACGTTTTCTGTGTGGCTAAATGAATTGGCGCGTGCTAACTGTCTGTTGAATATTTTAGGTAAGCTGCTAGATGAGATTACGAGAAAATCATCCCCCCTTTCCTCTGTAGTCAAGTTAAAGGACAATTGTTGAGTGACAAGTTGAAATGACGATAAATACGTCAAATATGCACGTTGCCCACTGGCCTTTAAACTTTAAACTTTTGTGCTTTTCCTCTCTCCTCCTCCTAAAATAATGATTCAAAATTTCTATTTAAATAAAGGACATTAAGTTCATTTTTGTAAAATAATTGTGATTTTATATATAGCTCTATTTTGTATAAAATGCTTACATCTAAAATAAAATTGTTAAAAAGCTGTACAGAATGATTATGGAAAAGCAATTGTTATTTAGGTATTTTCAGATATTTTTAAACTATTTCGTTATTATTTATAAAAACATTATTTATAAATATTCTGAGATATTACGTTTTTGTCATTTCCCCCTCACCTAAAGTTCCTATTTAAAAAATTCAAATTTTATATTTGTTATGAATTATTAAATACGGTCATATTCCCCATAATTTTGTAAATAATTATATCATCATTATTTTAAATCTTGTATAATAATTTATATAATAATTTCACGCCTATAAATATGAGTGTTTCAATTATTCTGAAATTCATAAGAAAAATTTATAGAATAAAGAAAATTTCAGTTCTTAAAAATTTCTTTTATATTTCTCTTGTAATAGCAATAGTTCCTTTTTAGTTTTATAACACGTTATCAACACGAAATTCAATCGATACTGAAACTAATGGTCTTCTACTTCAAGTAAGATTTTCAATATATTATTTACAGTCCTTGAAATGAATATTAAATGTAATATTGCTGAATATTACTTGATAAAATTATATTTTTATTCTGATAATTATATGAATATATTTTTTAGATCTACAGATTTATTTTTGTGATTCATATATATAGAAAATATCAAATATTATAAAATTGAGATTTATTACTATTGATATTTCTGAAAAAAATTATTTATCCAAGATCCTTGATGAGATCTATTTGGATATGATGAACTTGGGAGATACAATTAAAGAAGAAAATCACGTGTCCCTACAGGACCGTCTTATGTATCTTACGGTGAAAAATCATCCTACTATGTGAAATGAATTAAGGGAAAAGTATGAGTACCAGAAGATATAATCTTTTTAAAAGATCATGATGACTTATTACACCTGAAATTGCAAGATTTTAAAAATGGTAGTGAATATAACTCTACATTCTTTAAAATCAACTCAATATTAAAATTATGCAGTGAGAAAGTCACAGATGATGATATTTAAAAGAAGATATATATTATTTTTCATATCTCGAATGTGTTCCTACAGTAACAATAAAGAGCGAAAGTTCAACAAATATTCTGTACTTTTATTTTGTCTTCTAAGTGATTGAGCTAAATAATGAGTTTTTGTTAATAAATCACTAGTTACGTCCTATTAATGATATTTGATTTATACCATTTTCAAAAACGAACGGTGCATCCTTTCAAAGAAATCAATGGCGTAAACATAGTAGAAAAACTATAGAAGTGTTGGTCCCAAAAGCAACAACTCTAAAAATGATAAAAATATACCGTATCACCAGAAGTAATTCAACTCAGAGAAGGGTAAAGACTCTCAGAATAATTTTTTATAGAAAGATGAAGATGTTTATCATAGATGTGGTATGACTGACCAGTGGTCACGTACCTGTTATACGGCCAAGTACTTGATTTACTTATACTAAACTTTTATACATTATAGTAAAACTTTATCATGTTTTGAAATAACAAAAAGTCGGTGTCTGAAACACGATAAGAAATTATTTGGGATAATAAAGTTCTATCTAAATTTGATCCTCTTACAAATGAATGTGAATCAGAAGTTCAGAGGATTACTTATTTGCAAAGTGTTACAAATCAATTAATTGATGTATTTACTGACACTAAAAGTATTGTAAAATCTTATATTACTGATGTTAATTCTTAAGCAAGAATTGAAATCCCTGAAAGACAAGTTGTTAAAACAGCAATAAATGAGTCTAAGACACACTTGAAATATTGAAAACTTATTGGTGCAAAAGAAAATAAATCGATACTTCTGAAGAGACCGTATCCACAAAACAAGTAATAAAATCTATCCAAACTTTCTGTACAGAAAAAGAAATTCTTGAAGAGGTAACTCCTGAACAGTACAAATCTCCAGAAGAGGTAACTCCTGAAGAGAAAACTCTTGAAGAGTACAAACCTCCTGAAGAAGAATCTCCTGAAGAGTACAAATCTCCTAAAGAGAAACCTCCTAAAGAGGTATTTCATGAAATGTTTTCTCCTAGAGAGAAACAATAAGATCTTAATACATTTCATGAATACTGAAAAAATTATGGATAGAAATAAAACTGTTATCGACAACATATATGATAGCTCTTGACATTATTAGAAGTAATGAAAAAAGTGAGTCAAGAATCATCGAAAAATGTCGACGTAGAAATTATTGACCAAAATGAAAAGCAGCTATTGAATCTGAATTAAATTCGCTAGCAAAGTGAGAGGTATTTGGACCTATTGTCTAAACAGCAAAGAGGTAATGCCTATGAGATATAAGCGAATATTTATACGAAAACGTAATGAGAAATGAAATTGTACGGTACAATTTGTCATACAAGATTTTTTGCAGAAACCCGAAATTAATTTTGAGGAAACATATTTCTTTACTATGAATGTAATCACATTCAAATTTTTAATCAGCTTGATTATTACAAAAGAATTAGATATGCGGTTAATGGATGCTATCACTGCATATTTATAATAATTATTAGATTATGATATACAACACTTGAAACATCTAATTCAAGTACATTTAAGAGTATGTACTTTATAAAATTTCAAAGATCTTTACATAGGTTAAAACAATCCGGACGCATGTGGTATAATTGAATCAGTGAGTATCTATTGAAAGAAGAAATTGACAATAATCCTATATGCCCATGTGTTTTTATCAGAATCCGGATTTGTCATTATTGCAGTTTATGTTGATTATTTACCTTGTTAGAACTCCTAGAGAGATCACAAAGACTACTATAAATTTAAAGAATACATTTGAAAAAAAAAAGATCTTATTATTCAAATGCTAGATGAGTTATAAAAATTTGAAACTTCTAGCCTCATCTCTCAAATGCATTTGTTTTTTATAAAGCGACATGTCATCCTTATCCAAACGATTAGGTAGTAGAATGAAGAGACAAGTAAAGATTTTAAATCTTTATTCTCTTGCTTTAAGTTTGCAATTTTTCTGTCAGACTCTTGAACGAGTCATTGAAGTACAGAAACCTTATCGTTAAGCTCCTCAATCTCATGATTTTTAGATTGTAACCGGTTGGAAAATCCAACAATAGATGAGGAATATCGAGTGCCGATAGTCACCAGCTTATAAACGCCTTTACGATCTGACTTATTAGTCAGATTATTCGCTTGCTGCAACATGACACCCACGGAAGGTGCATGAACGACTTGTAACTGAGGTAAATGATACCTCATATGTTGATCGTGAAAATATTGAAAGGAAACTGATGAGTTATTTAAAATTTGTAAAATAAGAATGTAAATGCAGATGAATTATAGATATAAGAAGAAAATTTGATGTGAACTAAATGAAATTAAATATGGTTCTTGTAGAGATGGAAACAAGAATAAGATAAACCATCATCTCTTCAAATCTCACTTAGTCAATATTACAAAATATGCTAGATGTATAATTTCAAAAGTTAGCGAGATTAATTATAGCTATCTCGATTTTTTTGTAAACGCTGAACCTCTGCTGTTAACTGCTGTTGTTGACTTTGTGTTTGAACTCTCTTTCGTTCTAGCTCTTCTATTCATGTTTGCAGGTCACGAGAATATCAGTCTACAAATTTCTTCAGCATATATTATCTTGTCTTAAATTTTTATTTTTTATATCTTTAGTTGCAAGCGTTTGATGCAATGATTTTTAAGATGATCAACCTCACTTGTTCTCGCTAGTAGCCTCTGAGATATGGTTGTAAGAGAGGCAACATATTGAACATTGAGGATTCTTAATGCTGCAACAATTTCAGGATCAGTTTTACTAGAAAGATATATCTCTGCTCTCATCATAATGTTTACAGTATCAGGAGAAAATATGAGTGGTTGAGGTATAAAATGATCATGGTTCAAATATGAGAATTAATAAAAGAATTTCTATCAGACATAATATCGTTTTGGATGAATAATAACTGAATCTATGAACAATGTGAGATCTTTTTGTTAGAGTAAACCAATGATAAATTTGGTTATATTTAAACAGTAATCTGAAACTTTCAAATCTCTTCAAGATTTCGTTTGTCAACAAATACGAGCGAATTTGATTTTCTGCCAAATCGATATATGAATGGTTTCTAATGCCATTTCCGCCATACATAAATAAATTCTCCCTACTAACGTCAAATAAGAGGGAGAAAATATTAGATGAAAATATTATCATGTTCTCTCTAATACATTATTTAGATGGAAATTATATTTGAATTCTTAACTCTGTTATATATGCTGAAATTCTGTTTGTTTATTACTTGAAACACTAATGCATATTATCAGGGGGAGTTTAAGTATTACTGCAAGTCTTATATTTCTACTAAATCTTTCAATCAGACATTATCTTCCACATCTTCAAATCACTAAAAAATCATTGTAATTAATGAAATAAGTCGAGAGTGTATTTGGCTGAGATCAATAATTCAACATATCCAAGAAAAGTGTAGTCTTCCTGTCATCAATAACAACCAAACAATTTTATATAAATATAATACTGCTTATATCAGATGAAGATATATCAAATATACGATCAAGTGATAATCTGACAGATTTATTCATAAAGACATTATCAATTACGACATTTAAGAAGTTTGTACAGTATATTGAAATGCGAAAATTCGAAAATCTATCGTCATATACTTTTCGAGAGAGTAAATGTTCTGAAAACTTGTGCTGATTGTACTTTTTTTCCTTCGCTGAGATTTTGTCCTATTAGATTTTTCTTTGCAAAGTTTTAATGAGACAATCTTAAAGCATTTGGCGGTATATAAGAATATTGTACTTTTTTTCCTTCGCCATTAGTTTTTCTTCCCACTGGGTTTTTCCTTGGTAAGGTTTTAATGATGCAGATTTTTTATAGGTGGTCATTCAAGAAGGAGTGTTATGAATTATTAGGGACGGTCCTTGCCCCCCAATAATTTTGTGAATAACCCAATCACCATTATTTTAAGTCTTGTATAGTAACTTGCATAGTGATTTCAACGCCTATAAATATGAGTTTCAATCATTCTGAAATTCATAAGAAAAATTTATAAAACAAAAAAAAATTCAATTTTTAAAAGATTTTTTTTATATTTTTATTACAATAGTAATAGTTTCTTTTTAGTTTTATTAGAACCTTTTCATTTTTTATCAATCTTTAAACTTGTTTATTTGTTGTTCTTATAAACAATACAATCTTTTTTACTTAAAAAAAAAAGATCTTCTTGATGCCTTTAAACTCGCATGTGCCATAGTGCCAATCCCATCCATACAACTCTTCGACTGCCAATCATTTGTTCTGTCTTTTATTGGATTGATTAAAAATTATTCTTTAAAAATTATATTTTTATATTAATATTAAAAAATAAATATTATAATTGATTAAATATGATAATAAAATGTGTAAGAAAATATTTAAAAGTATATATTGTAAATAATAAAGTTAAAATTTTATCTAAAAAATTAAAATAATTGTTAAATTTGACAATTTTTAACTTTTTGATAATTGTTTTGGTTTTACTATTAATAAGTACTTTTTGAACATTTCTCATATATTTTATTGCCATATTTCATCAATTGGATATTTGTTTTTTGATATTTGTGTAAAAATATATTTTTTAAAAGATGACTTTTAACTAATTTAATGAAAATACTCTAAGTATCGCAAACGATATGTGTATAAAACTCGTGCATCGCTTTATATTGTTATTAGCCTATAAAATGTTTACAGTCTATAGTTTATAGTTTATAGTTTACGCCACCAACTATCATCCAACCATCTATACATTGTGGGTTAGTACGCAATCTCTATCTCTCTCTGTTTCTTTTTTATTTCATCTCCACTTATTTGCTTGATGTTTAACAAGCATATAACATACGAGTTGTGCGTGTGAATATTTGCTCGGGGAAAAAAAATGGAAGAAATAGAAAAGGAAGAAAGCAACTTGGTTGTCTTGGGCCGATTTAGGCGATGTATTGGGCGAAACAAGTTCATGTTACTATGGGTGGCTACGACCACATTTAATGCACACTGTCCCCGGATTGCCTGAAGTTTGAACTTTGAGCCACCAACAATTTCTGACCAAATTTAATACTTTGGGCCAACAATCATTGCTTTTTGTCTAACACTGAATCCCACTTCCACTATAGAGGGAGAGAGACTGAGAAATATTAGCCAAACAAACCAAAACTCTTTTGCTCAGCAAAAGAAAATTTAATACAAGGATGAGTAGTTTTAGATCCTGTTATACCAAGTTTATATAATGCCAAAGTGTGAAACTAGAATTAGTTACATAGGAAGAAACAGCAATTTTGACAGATGAAAGACGTACTTCTCGAGAATGTGTATCATAGATAAGTTCTTCAATGAAACTGTAATCAGATAGGAATATGAAACATCTTTGCATTGAATATGTGAATTTACTAACTGGTAACAAATTGAAAAAAAAAAAAGGGTACACGCAGACTTCAAATATACATGCTCTGTTTATATCCAAAGAAACTGAAAGAGAGGAAAGGTAGGAAAGTCCAACTCACTCTAACTCAGCTTGCTGACTAACTGCCAGCTAAATAGCTGAGCTCTACATCTTTGACTAACTGTTAGTACAACGGTTCATCGCTTCACAATAACTCACCAAATGCTTACATAACTCATGCATTTAAAGGGGTGGTTCCGTCAGAATCCGTTCCTAATATAGACAGCACTAAGTCGTGTGAAATTTGGTTGAAGGTTATAGTAATAGATGAATATAGGTTAATGACTAACTAACATTTTAGCAGACCAAATAAAACTTGCATTACATCCAAAATACGAGTTAGAGGAAGCAGGGCAAGGAGTTTGATGTATGTGCAATTACTGAGCGAGTAATCCAGAATTGACAGGTTCCTGCATCGCTAGCATGCATGGTCAAATCCCGCCCTGTTGCCATGGCTGCAGCAGTTAACAGAGATAAATGTACTGGACAAGTCTCGCACCAAACCTACCAATATTGGTGTAACTGTTATGTCCAAGAGGGACACTCTTTGCCTTGACCTTCTGGCAAACGGTCCTAATTTACCCGTTCATCATTCCATCAACGTCGACTATACACACGTTCCCCACAAAAACAAAATAATTCCAGAACATGAGGTTCTCGGCATTTGTGATCCCACTGCTCTGTTTTGTCTTTTCTTCAGGGGCATTTCAACGAGGATATAAAGTTCAGATTTTACTCGGGTCCTCGTATTCATCGAAGACGAAACGGTGCCGAAATTGTAGAAGACGATCGAAGCAATGAGTTTCAGAGAAGAATCGGAGGCCGAGGACCTGAAAAAGCCGTTCCTCCATACAGGGAGATGGTACAGAATGGGATCGAGGAAGTCCAGCATCATGAGCTCCTCGGCCCAGATGATTCGCGACGGTACCATCTCCGTCATCCTCTGCGTCCTCATTGTTGCCCTCGGCCCCATCCAATTCGGCTTCACCGTAACTTTACCATTTCCATGTCAATTTGATCTGATTCTCTGAATCCTCATTTCCTTTACATGACTATTCGCTCATTCAAATCTGTTCTTTTTTTTTTTTTTTCTTTTTTGTGAAAATACTATAACAATACAGTTTGGGTATACTTCCCCTACGCAAGCAGCAATAATCGAGGACCTGGGACTTTCAGTCTCGGAGGTGCAATTTGTTCATCTAACTTTTCTATTATATATTTATTGTTTAATTTATTTTGTGCTTATGAGTAACATTATTTATTTTCTTTTCTTTTTTGAAATAGTACTCTATATTTGGTTCTTTATCAAATGTTGGTGCCATGGTTGGGGCAATTGCAAGTGGTCAAATCGCAGAACACATTGGGCGTAAATGGGTATTTTGCGTTGGAAAATGATATCTACGCAATATTTTTCACAATAAATTTCATAATAATGAGTTAAATAGAGGATAATTTTATAAAATATTTTATAAAAGTAACGTTACTTTATAAAAATATCCTTATTTTATAATATTATTGTGAACTATATTGTATAAATGTATAGAATGTGTATTCATGGACTTTTATCTAGTTTCAGCACTTGCTTATCTGGTTCGAAAGAGAAAGACTAGGAACCGGACTATTACACTCATCCAATAATAACAATACACTTCATTATTTTAAAATTGCAAACCATTGAGCCGGCTATATCAGATCTATTCGATAACAGTCGCTCTAGCCATCTCTCGAGTCCATACGGAAAGGGAAATCAGATGGAATCGAGAGAGGGAGAGCGGGGACTGTTATTGAACAGATCTGGTGTGGCCGGCTCTATGATTTGCAATTCCAAAATAATGAGGTGTCATGTTATTATTGGATGGGTGTAACAATTACACCAATCGATTCCTAGCCTTCTCGATTCCATTCGAAATTGTACCGAATATGAATAACCGAATGCTGTTTATTTTTTCGGGTGGTGAATTGCAGTCACTTATGATTGCTGCGATTCCTAATATAATTGGATGGCTTGCAATATCATTTGCCAGAGTGAGGATCCCGATAATTGGCTGCTCTTCTTTGTCATAGCTTTCTTTGCAATCTTTTGAAATTGCCCTTTTAGTTGTTTTGTTTTTCTTGCTTTTTTTGTAGGATGCCTCGTTTTTGTACGTGGGAAGGTTGTTGGAAGGATTTGGTGTCGGTATTATATCTTACACGGTAAAATCGAATCACAAAGTATCTCGTTTCTCTAAAGCCTTGAGCCATGAATGGGCGTTAATATTTTACGCTTAAAATAAGTTTAGGTACCAGTATATATAGCTGAGATTGCACCTCAAAATATGAGGGGAACCCTTGGGTCTGTTAACCAGGTTGGTTGACATATTCTAATTGCTTCTTCACTTGGTAATTGCTAGCACTTTTCTCTATAAATAAGTAAATTAGTTCTGCTCTTTATAGCTCTCAGTGACAATTGGGCTAATGCTGGCTTATCTTTTTGGACTGTTTGTCAACTGGAGAGTGCTTGCAATTTTAGGTAAGTCTTTAGGATACCTTATAATATTTGGCTTTTCCTCGGGTTAATAGAAAGATTGAATGTTATTTGTCCAATGAAATTCTTTCTAACCTTCTGAGAAACTAAAAATGCTGGGGAAGTTTATAATTTTCATGTTATACTACCTATCAGAAATTACCTTTGTTATACTACCTTGATCAATGCATGGATTTAATGTAAGGGATCATATCCAAATCATGATTGCAGGAATTTTGCCATGTACAATATTGATACCTGGCTTGCTTTTCGTGCCAGAATCTCCCCGATGGTTGGTAAGAATCTTGTAAAAATTTTGCAGCAATTGGATTTTGATATCATCTTAGCTTTGCTGGTTTTCTCCTGTACATCTTCTTTCCCTTTTTTCTTTTGGGGGTGGGGATATTAGGCCAAAATGGGGATGACAGAAGATTTTGAAGCCTCATTGCAAGTTTTACGAGGTTTTGATACCGACATTTCAGCTGAAATGAACGAAATCAAGGTATTAATTTTTCTACCAGTCAACTTCTTGACTAACTTCTTAACATATTCCTTGTTTATTGCCGGTGTAATTTCAACAGAGATCTGTAGCATCAACAGGCAAAAGAGCTACAATCCAGTTTGCAGATCTAAAGAGAAAGAGATACTGGTTTCCTCTAACGGTAGACTGGTTGGATTTGAAATTACTAATTCAATGTTTTAATGTGGTTTTCTATACCCTCGAAACTTTAGAATGTTCTTCTAATAGGTTTCTACCATATGCTACAGATAGGAATCGGATTACTTTCGCTCCGGCAACTTAGTGGTAGCAATGCTATTTTTTTCTATTCAAGCAACATCTTTGAAAAAGCAGGTTAGACCAACGGCCAAAATCCCAAACCTTTTGGCCGTTTCTGTATGATTAATTAATCTGATTTATTCCTATCTTCATGAGAAGGATGTTATAATTGTCTTCATACTTCCTTTCTGTGACATCGACATTTAGAACGCAAGAGAATTACTTGTGTTAGGGTCTCAAGTTTACATACCCAATGTTCTTTTCACACTGGCACACTGAACCAAACTTGATGCATTCTTAGTAGATCAATGGTGGGAATTTTTTCTAGGGGTTTTTTCTTATTATAGTTAGTCTACATTCACTGTTGGGGTCGGTTGGAACAAATTCACTATCAACGGAGATGGAGTACAAGGGATCAATCACACAAATCCTTACAATCCCAAAGTCCCAATACATCTAATGAACTCTCAAGATTATTAACAAAATGATTCTATCTCTCAAAACAAGGTCTGGCTGCCCTCTCAAATGTCTTTCACAAAAATTACAATGAAAACCCATGTATTTATAGTGAAAAGGCGAGGAATGCTAACAAGTAAGTCAAATCTTGTTCAAGCAGGATGGCGATCGAGTGTTGAGAGAACGTTCTGTTTGAATCGCGCTTGAGCCAAGTGTCGAGCCAGTGTCAAGTGAGATATACACTGTCAAGCCATAGTTAAGCAACATCAAGCCATTCCTTAAAAAATACATTTTTCACTAGGAAATTAAGCCAAAACTCAACAGTTACAATATTGTATGTGGTTTGCATTATTTTATTTTATTTTGAGGGCTTAATTAGCTGCCATGAATATAAACAGGTATCTCAGCGAGTAATGCTGCAACTCTTGGAGTTGGAGTTATGCAGGTAAATCATGACCCAATATAGACAAATTTACTCTTGCTTCCTGTAGATTTCCAAACGCCACAAAAAAATATGATCGGAGTTTTTAAAATAGACTGATATTTTCAATAGGTTATGACTACTGGGGTTGCTACCTGGTTGGTGGACAAAGCTGGCTACAGGCTGCTGCTTATTGTATGTAGGAACCACGTATATATATGTGTGTGTGTGTATATATATATATGTTATTGTGTACACACCATGAAGACACATTGAACCAAATCTGAAATCAATTGCACAGGTGTCATCGTTTGGAATGTCCCTTAGCCTCCTCGTCGTTGCAATTGCATTTTATATGGAGGTAGATAATCTAACTGATATACGTAAAATCTTTACATTCCAATCGAGAGCTTATGAATCAAGCATGTTAATTCCCATCATGCTCAAATGGCACCTTGATGCTATCTTTTCCCTCTTGTTCTCAATTTATACCAGGACGCTGTATCAGAAGATTCTAGCATCTTTGCTATACTGTCACTCGTTGGCCTTGTGGTATGGTATATAATGTACATTTTATGCATGGTTTGTACCATGTTGTTTTGAAGGATATCTCAAGTATGACGAGCTTTTTTCCATCCAGGCTTTTGTGATTTCATTCTCTCTGGGACTTGGATCTATTCCTTGGGTGATAATGTCTGAGGTATGCCTCAGCAACTCTTTTATATTATGTTGAGAAACTTTTCTTTTCATGTCTGGTCTCTTTCAGTTGGTTACATCTTCACTTGAGCTGGTGATAACTACTAGTCATGTCGAGTCTATTCAAGGCAAAAAAAAATAATGAAAAAGTACGGTTCAACAGTTTGTTAAAAAAGTCTGAAGAATAGTACTTCACGACACCATTAAATCATTAAGGAATGCCACCTACGCAGTGTGGAGCTCAAAATTTTTCTTCACCCATGATTATTGTTTTATAAAGTAAGCTGGAAACAGAGGGGGACAATGAGCCTTTGGGATCATCCTGGGACCACTGTTTTAGCTTTAGCTTGATTAGGAATGTCCTGTATATGTTGGCTGTCAGATACTTTGTAAGTTTGATGTAGAGTTTATGTTTATTGATCATTGGCTAATAAATTAAGGGTATGGGTTTGGGAGTGGGAGTGGGACTAAGACTTGGTTTGGCTGGGTACGATCCTGGAAAAGAACATGGCAGCAGCCTCTTAAAGGTCGAT
Source organism: Platycarya strobilacea (assembly GCA_036898215.1). Lineage (NCBI taxonomy): Eukaryota > Viridiplantae > Streptophyta > Magnoliopsida > Fagales > Juglandaceae > Platycarya > Platycarya strobilacea. The sequence goes on along the minus strand of CM072545.1, from coordinate 5,297,002 downwards.
GATTCAAAGATCTCCATTGAGTCCTTAGAAATTTCATTTACCTTTCTTGTCAGAGTCAGGTACCTGGAATGATGTATTCCAGGACGGGGGTTATAATTCTGCAATTGCAAAGGCTTCATTTTTGCACTAGGTTCTAGGGATGGTGAGTCTAGATGATATTCGTCTATTTGAAGAACGATATAGAGAGGGTGGCCAACTGTGAATGAAGCTGAGAGTGTCCCTATTTAATAGCCAATCTATCTTGGACATCTATGTAGTTTCAAGCACCAGGGAGATCTTTGTATTTTAGTCCTGGTTAGATTCTCCCTAATTAACCTGTGGATTATCCCACTACAATATTTCAATTAACCTGTGAAAAAGAACTAAAAGGACTCAAATACGTGTCCAAGAGTTAAGTGGTTGATTGAGTGAGATGATATCAGAAGGTTTCCCATTTCTCTGTTCATGAATCTTTAATAGTAGAAAGCTTTATTTTGATCTTTCTTTAACACATCCAAATTGCACATTTCAGATATTTCCTGTAGATATCAAAGACCTTGCTGGCAGCATAGCAACATTGGCAAGTTGGCTGACATCATTTGTGATTACAATGACAGCAAACTTACTGTTGAGTTGGAACAGTGGAGGTATACGTCTGGCTCTCTGTGTGTGGGTGTATTTGCTGCAGGTGCATGCGTCTGTCGTGTTCTAACTGACATAGTTCGTTTATTCCAACAGCTACCTTCACAATTTACACCGTGGTTGCCGCTTTTACCTTTGTCTTTGTGTCACTTTGGGTTCCAGAAACTAGAGGCAGAACTCTGGAAGAGATTCAGCAGTCATTTAGATGAATCTACTTCCGCAAGCATATATTCGTTTTAATCGGGCGGGCTTTGAAGTGGATATATTGCCGGAGTTATCGTATTTAGGTTGGGTTTTGCATGGATATTCCTTATCATATTCTTTTGGAAAACTGCAAGAATTTGAGTTGTTCAGATGCCTCCCTAGCAGCTCCATAACCTCCCTGTGTACCGCGTATATAGGGGGTGTGAGTCTTCCATCATATTTTGCTTTGTGTTAGAGCAATCACAATGGTTATTTCATTTTGCATTTGTTTGTAAAATGGCCAGCAATGGTTTGAAAAATGCTCTAAAAAATTATATGCAAAATACATTCATGCTATATTGGTTGTCTACATCTGGATATACATATATGTATTAAATTTTTTGTTTAGTCTTTCTCTTTACTTATATTCTTGCAATTACAATATATTTTCAATAGGATAAAAAAGAATTGAAATATATTTAAATTTGATATTAAAAAAGAATAGATAAGTTGATATAAATATTGAGGCGCTCTGTCTCTGTGCGAAGCTTTCATCGTTGTTCTTAATGTTTTATACGGATCGCCAAGGTGGAAGGGGGTTGGAGTTTCGTTTCCACTTGCCTCCCTCCCACGCTAGCTTTGGTGGTAGCTTAGGTTTAGTTTTCTTTGTTTTTTTCCTTTGTTCGTCGTTTGTTAGCATTGGACGTTGCCCATTTTTTGCTCTTCAGCAAGCAAGGTTTGACACGCGCTCCACCATCAATCTCCCTAGGTGCCGATCTTTAAGTTAATGGAAGAATTCCATCCATTTGAGCAGCGCATTCGCCTCACGTGTGGCTTATGTAGTACGCGAGTTTCACACACAGTCTTATCTAGGAAGGCTTCCTTTTGCCATGCGCGGCATTGTCGGGATCTTCTGCATCAAAGGCGTGTGTTTTGCACATGCTATCATCGACAATGAGAATCTCTTCTAGATGATTCATCTTTATTCTTTATTGCTTTCCCATTTTTCGACTTTCCTTAAGCATTGATTAAATGGAAATGGATGTGATAGTCTCTCACAAACAGTTTAGACCAATACGGTGCAGCATACATCCATTTGCTGTGACTTTCATATGCAATTTCTAATCTATTCATCTGGCTATCTAAAAACCGTTACCAAATGGTATTCCCTTATAAGAATTGGGTACCAACTAATTTTTGGCTCCAATCACTTTATTTTCTATTTTGTGTTATATGTTTGTTTTTGAAAAGAATGTAAGAGACTCTCGTTCCATTAAATTTGTATTTTATAACCACTAATTTATCTCATTATTTGCTTTTTCGGATAATGCATAACATAATTCGAATATAAAAAAGATTGTCAATGGACAAAAGTAGCCATATAGCTGTAAGATAATTACAACTTTAACCTTTCAAAAATAATCATAATTTTTAAAAACTCAAATAATCGTCATTTGTGCTTCAAAAATCACTTTTTGAATTGGTTTCCAAATAAACATAACGTGTTAGAATGGGCTTTAAACATATGGTTATCAACCAGTAAATAACTTTTAATAGTAAAATTTATTAGTTAAATTATAAATTATAAATTATATTTCGCATCACAATTTCAAACATGCACATAGGTACCAGAACAATACCTAGTTACACAGGTTTATAATGCCCTTCGCTGAGTTCTATTCCAGCAGAAAGGTCAAAACCCAAACATTGTAAAATGCAGACTTCAACCACATACAGCCATGTGATCAGAGATGGCAATGAGGTGAATCCATGGGATGATTCACATGACACCAACCGCTCTAGAATTAGTAACAAAAAAAGCCTAGTTTAAGGATACAATCGGAACCTAACAGCAGTGGGAAGCCTCACCTATGTAAATTATAGTTCTGTTTTCACAAACTTGCACATTATTTTTTTACCAAATTCCATTTATTAATATAACATAACTGATAACAGACAAGAAGTGTATGAAATCAATTACTGAAATGCACAAGAGCTACTGATGAGATCCTTTAATTTTCTTGAGCTCTTAAAATCCGAACCTATGGCCACAGCAAATGCGGTCTTTTAGATTTATTGTTGCTACACCAGTGGAGTAGCATCCACCACTGCCGTTGCTGCCACCTTAGACGTAGCTTTTTTTCCTTTTGCTTCCATACACCTCCACATATACCACGAGCCAACAGACCTATAAGGCTTCCACTTCTCACAAATCTGCTCCATGTCCAGAGGCCGGGGCAATTCCTTTAGCCCATACACAAATTGCACGCCTTTCCTCACGCCGAGATCGCCGACCGGTAGAACATCCGGCCTGTGCAGCGAGAATATCATGAACATGTGCACTGACCAAGCCCCTATTCCCTTAACCAAGGTGAGGTTCGTCAGCAGGGACTCGTCGTCCATTTCGAGAATCGAGGAGTCCGATAAAAGCCCACTCTTAAACTTGTCCGCTAAGTCGTGGAGGTAGCTCGCTTTCCGCCCGGAGACTCCGACTTCTCGGAGCTGATCAGGGTTGAGACCCAGGACGGTTTCGGGGACAACCTCCGCCTCGCCGCCACAAAGCGAAACGAAGCGGTTGTAGATTGATTTGGCGGCGTTGGCCGCGAGTTGCTGGTATAGAATGCTTTTGGCCAGGGTCAAGAATGGAGGTCCGGGAGAATCAAAAGCCGGAGGCCGATACGAATCGATTGGGATCATAAGGAGTGGATCGGCTTTGCGCAAATGGTTAAGAGCAGCATCAATTTCGCCTTCAAACGACAATGGCTTCCCGATTATGGGCAAGAGGATAGGGAGCTGAGATGGCTTTGCTTTGCTGGGTTTGGAGGAGTCCGAATCGAGGACCAGTGGCTGCGGGGGTTTTCTGGAATTGGACGATAGTTTTCTCACTTTTCTGGGACGAAATGGGATTTTGGAGGAGGATGAAATATTTTCGGAAATGTCAACGGAGGTGCGTTCAGAGGAAGTTTGAGATTGGCGAAGCTGAGAAGAACTTGAGAGGATTTTGATTCGCTTTTGCTTACCCATTGCGACAGAGAGAGGCTGATCGGTAGTTAGGGTTTTACCAAGCGGAATCTGGGTCAGACTCCCTGCGGCGGCCAGATTTCTAAGTTCTCTACCCCGAAGTTTCATAACTGTGTGTCGAGATAACAAGCAGAAGATTCAGATAAAATATATATAGCAATAGCCCCATCAAAAGCAGCCAGTTTTTGACGCTGTCGAACCATTTTTTTATCAATTAAACAATGAACTTTTACGGAATAGCCGAATAGGAGAAAAGAACCAATCCGCCTAGTTTTGGACTGCATCTGTGGATTGCGCTACAAGCAGGTGCTAAAGGAATATAATAAACTAAAGTCAAGGTGCAGAGCAAGTTGGAGACTTTCCAATATTATAAGGTGAGCCAATTTAAGTTTTTAACTTTTTTTTGATAGGAACTTAAGTTTTAACTTGAACAAGAAGCAAATTAAAGTATATTGACATGAATTGTTTTAATGGAGGTTTAATGGTAAGAGGGAGCTGGGTTGTTGGAAATTAATGGGTATAAGTTCCTGCGTCGATGGCATGGTCAAATCCGACCCTGTTGCCATGGCTGCGGCAGTCAACAGAGAGAAATGTACTGGACAAGTCTCGCACCAAACCTACCATTTTAATCTGTGTAATGGTATGTCCAAGAGAGACACGTCTACACTCTTTGTCTTGACCTTCTGGCAAACGGCCCTAATCCACCCGTTCAATCATTCCATCATCGTCAACTATACACACGTTCCCCACAAAACACAATAATTTCTGAACACGAGGTTCTCGGCATTTGTGATCTCACTGCTCTGTTTTGTCTTTTCTTCGGGGGCATCTCAACGAGGGTATAAAGTTTAGATTTTTGTCGGGCACTCGTATTCATCGAAGGGGAAACGGTACCGAAATTGTAGAAGACGATCGAAGCAATGAGTTTCAGAGAAGAATCGGAGGTCGAGGACCTGCAAAAGCCGTTCCTCCATACCGGGAGCTGGTACAGAATGGGGTCGAGGCAGTCCAGCATCATGAGCTCCTCGGCCCAGATGCTTCGCGACGGTTCCGTCTCCGTCATCCTCTGCGTCCTCATTGTTGCCCTCGGCCCCATCCAATTCGGCTTCACCGTAACTTTACCATTCCCATGTCAAATTGATCTGAATCCTCATTTCCCTTTACATGACCATTTGCTCATTCAAATCTGTTTTTGTTTTTGCAATTTTTTCTGTGAAATATTGTAACAATACAGTGTGGGTATTCTTCCCCTACGCAAGCTGCAATAATCGAGGACCTGGGACTTTCAGTCTCGGAGGTGTGACTTGTACATCTAACTTTTCTATTATATATTTATGGTTTAATTTAGTTTGTGCTTATGAGTAACATTATTTCTTTTTTTGGAAACAGTACTCCATATTTGGTTCTTTGTCAAATGTTGGTGCCATGGTTGGGGCAATTGCGAGTGGTCAAATCGCAGAATATATTGGGCGTAAAGGGGTATTCTGGGTTTCATTGACTTTTATCTTTCTTTTATCTATTTTCAGTACTTGTTTAGCTGATTCGAAGTTGTACCTAATAGGAATACCTGAATGCTGCGTTTTTTGTGCTGAATTGCAGTCACTTATGATTGCTGCGATTCCTAATATAATTGGATGGCTTGCAATATCATTTGCCAGAGTGAGGGACCTTGATAATTGGCTGCTTTTCTTTGTTATAGCTTTCCTTGCAATCTTTTCAAATTGCCCTTAGTTGTTTTCTTTTTCTTGCTTTTGTAGGATGCCTCGTTTTTGTACATGGGAAGGTTGTTGGAAGGATTTGGTGTCGGTATTATATCATACACGGTAAAATCAAATCACAAAGTATCTCGTTTCTCTAAATCCTTGAGCCATCAATAGGTGATAATTTTTTACGCTTTTTAAGTTTAGGTACCTGTATATATAGCTGAGATTGCACCTCAAAATATGAGAGGAACCCTTGGTTCTGTTAATCAGGTTGGTTGACATATTCTTGCTTCTTCACTTGGTAATTGTTAGCAATTTTCTCTATAATTAAGTAAATTAATTCCGCTCCTTATAGCTCTCAGTGACAATTGGGCTAATGCTGGCTTATCTTTTTGGACTTTTTGTCAACTGGAGAGTGCTTGCAATTTTAGGTAAGCCTTTAGGATACCTTATAATATTTGGCTTTTCCTCGGGTTAATAGAAAGATTGAATGTTATTTGTCCAATGAAATTCTTTCTAACCTTCTGAGAAACTAAAAATGCTGGGGAAGTTTATAATTATCATGTGCACAGAGCATACCATTTAAATAGGCTAATCACTAGCAAACTCTTAAAGCACCAGTGTCTCATCAGAAGTTCATACATGACACAGTTTCTGGCTCAAATTTTGCAGCCCTATCATCTCTGAGATTAATTACCAATGTTATACCACCTATCAGAAATTACCTTTGTTATACTAACTTTGATCAATGCATGGATTTATGTAAGGGATCTTATCCAAATCATTGCAGGAATTTTGCCATGTACAATATTGATACCTGGCTTGTTTTTCGTGCCAGAATCTCCCAGATGGTTGGTAAGAATCATGTGAAAATTTTGTAGCAATTGGATTTTGATATCATCTTAGCTTCGCTGATTTTCTCCCGGACATCTTCTTTCCCTTTTTTCTTTGGGGTGGGGATATTAGGCCAAAATGGGGATGACAGAAGATTTTGAAGCCTCATTGCAAGTTTTACGAGGTTTTGATACCGATATTTCAGTTGAAGTGAACGAAATCAAGGTATTAATTTTTCTACCAGTCAACTTCTTGACTCACTTCTTAACATATTCCTTGTTTATTGCCGGTGTAATTTCAACAGAGATCTGTAGCATCAACAGGCAAAAGAGCTACAATCCGATTTGCAGATCTAAAGAGAAAGAGATACTGGTTTCCTCTAACGGTAGACTGGTTGGATTTGAAATTACTAATTCAATTTTTTAATGTGGTTTTCTATACCCTCGAAACTTTAGAATGCTCTTCTGATAGGTTTCTACCATATGCTACAGATTGGAATCGGATTACTTGTGCTCCAGCAACTCAGTGGTATCAATGGTGTTTTATTCTATTCAAGTAACATCTTTGAAAAAGCAGGTTAGACCAACATCTTTTTTGGGATTTTGGCCGTTTCTGTATGATTAATTAATCTGATTTATTTCCATGTTCATGAGAAGGATGTTTTTTCTTTTACATGAGTGGACATTTCTTTTGGTATGCCATACTTCTGAGAGAGATCTGATGTTTTACTCTCCAATAAGTATTTTCTATGTGAGGGACGAAAATAAATTTCTCATAGAGGGTGGTTATAATTGTTTTCATACTTCCTTCTGTGACATCAACATTTAGAACTTAAGAGAATTACCTGTGTTAGGGTCTCAAGTTTACATACCCAATGTTCTTTTTCACACTGGCACACTCAACCAAACTGGATGCATTCTTAGTAGATCAATGGTGGGAATTTTTTCTGGGGGGGTTTTCTTATTATAGTCATGGTTACAATCTTGTATGTGGTTTGCATTCTTTTATTTCATTTTGAGGGCTTAATTAGCTGCCATGAATATAAACAGGGATCTCAGCGAGTAATGTTGCAACTCTTGGAGTTGGAATTATTCAGGTAAATCATGACCCAATATAGACAAATTTACTCTTGCTTCCCGTAGATTTCCGAATATCACAAAAAAATATGATCGGAGTTTTTAAAATGGACTGATATTTTTAATAGGTTATAGCTACTGGGGTTACTACCTGGATGGTGGACAAAGCTGGCCGCAGGCTGCTGCTTATTGTAAGTAGGAACCACGTCTATATGTGTGTGTGTGCGCGCGCGCGCGCGTCTATATATATATACATATGTTATTGTGTACACACCATGAAGACACATTGAACGAATTCTGAAATCAATTGCACAGGTGTCATCATCTGGAATGGCACTAAGCCTCCTCGTCGTTGCAATTGCATTTTATATGGAGGTAGATAATCTAACTGATATATGTAAAATCTTTACATTCCAATCCAGAGCTTATGAATCAAGCATGTTAATTCCCATCATGTTCATATAGCACCTTGATGCTATCTTTTCCCTCTTGTTCTCAATTTATACCAGGCCGCTACATCAGAAGATTCTGGCATCTTTGCTATACTGTCAGTCGTTGGCCTTGTGGTATGGTATATAATGTACATTTTATGCATGGTTTGTACCATATTGTTTTGAAGGATATCTCAAGTCTGACGAACTTTTTTCCATCCAGGCTTTTGTGATTTCATTCTCTCTGGGACTTGGACCTATTCCTTGGCTGATAATGTCTGAGGTATGCCTCAGCAACTCTATTATATTATGTTGAGAAACTTTTCTTTCATGTCTGATCTCTTTCAGTTGGTTACATTTTCACTTGAGCTGCTAGTCATGTCGAGGCTACTAAAGGCAAAAAGAAAAGAAAAAACTCGGTTCAACAGTTTGGTTAAAAATTCTGAAGAGTAGTACTTCACAACACCATTAAATTGTTAAGGAATGCCACCTACTCAGTGTGGAGCTCAAAATTTTTCTTCACCCATGATTATTGTTCTATATAGAGGTAAAGAAAGCTGGGAGGGGAACAGTGAGCCTTAGGGACATACTGGGACCATCGTTTTAGTTTTAGCTTTAGCTTGATTAGGAATGTTATGTAAATGTTGGCAGTCAGATACTTTGCAAGTTTGATGTAGATTATATGTTTATTGATCATTGGCTAATAAATTAAGGGTATGGGCTTGGGTGTGGGACTAAGACTTTGTTTGGCTGGGTAAGATCCCAGAAGAGAACATTGCAGCACCCTCTTAAAGGTCTCAATGATTTAAAGATCTCCCTTGAGTCCTTAGAAATTTGCCTGGTTTGTTTTCACAAACCATCCCATCTCATCTCAAATTCATCATCACATTTTTTTCAAATTTTCATATAAAATAAAATAAACAATTCAACCTTTTCAAATTCCAAAACAAAATTAATATTAAAAAAATACATATTACAACAATATTTTATTCTTTTTTAACTTTTATCTCGTCTTTTCTCTAGAAACAAACAAGCCCTCATCTACCTTTCTGCAATGATGTATTCAGGACAGGGGTTATATAATTCTGCAATTGCAAAAGCTTCATTTTTGTACTAGGTTCTAGGGATGGTGAGTCTAGATGATATTCGTCTATTTGAAGAACTTTTGTATTCAGAGATATGGAGAGGGTGGCCAACTGTGAATGAAGCTGAGAGTGTCCCTTTTTAATAGCCAATCTATCTTGGTCCTTGGACATCCATGTAGTTTCAGAAGTATGAGGGAGATCCTTGTATTTTAGGCCTGGTTAGATTCTCCCTAATTAACCAGTGGATTATCCCACTACAATATTTCAATTAACCTGAGAAAAAGAACTAAAAAGATTCAAAATCCGTGTCCAAGAGTTAAGTGGTTGATTGAGTGAGAGATGATATCAGAATCATTTCTCTATTCATGAATCTTTTATAGTAGAAAGCTTTATTTTGATTTTTCTTTGGCATATCCAAATTGCACATTTCAGATACTTCCTGTGAGTATCAAAGGCCTTGCTGGCAGCATAGCAACATTGGCAAATTGGCTGACATCATTTGTGATTACAATGACTGCAAACTTACTGTTGAGTTGGAACAGTGGAGGTATACGTCTGGCTCTGTGTGTGTGGGTGTATTTGCTGCATGTGCACGCCTGTCGTGTTCTAACTGACATAGTTCCTTTATTCTAACAGCTACCTTCACAATTTACACCGTGGTTGCTGCTTTTACCGTTGTCTTTGTGTCACTTTGGGTTCCAGAAACTAAAGGCAGAACTCTGGAAGAGATTCAGCAGTCATTTAGATGAATCTACTTCCTCAAGCATATATTCATTTTAATCAGGCTTTGAAGTGGATATATTGCCGGAGTCATCGTATTTAGGTTGGGTTTTGCATGGATATTCCTTATCTTATTCTTTTGGAAAACTGCAAGAATTTGAGTTGTTCAGATGCCTCCCTAGCTAGCAGCTCCATAACCTCCCTGTGTATAACGTATATAGGGGGTGTGAATCTTCCATCATATTTGCTTTGTGTTAGAGCAATCACAACGGTTTTTTCATTTTGCATTTAATGGCCAGCAATGGTTTGAAAAATGCTCTAAAAAATTATATGCAAAATACATTCATGCTATATTGGTTGTCTACATCTGGATGTACATATATGTGATAATTTTTTTCTTTAGGTTTTTTCTTTAGTTATATTCTTGCAATTACAATATATTTTGAATAGGATAAAAAATAATTAAAAATATATCTAAAATTAATATTAAAAAAGAATAGATAAGTTGATATAAATACTGAGGGTCTCTCTCTCTCTCTCTCTCTGTGTGCGAAGCTTTCATTGTCATCCCTAAGGTTCTATACTGATTATTGAGGAGGAGGGGGGTTGGAGCTTTAGCTCCACCTGCCACCCTCCCTCGCCAGCCTTGTTAGTAGTTTAGGTTTAGTTTTCCTTGATTTTTTCCCTTGTTCGTCGTCCGTTAGCACTGGACGTAGCCCATTTTTTGCTTTCCAGCGAGCAAGGTCTGACATGCACTTCGTCAATCTCCCCAGGTGTCGATCTTCAAGTCAATGGAAGAATCCCATCCATTCAAGCGGCATGTTTGCCTCACGTGCAGCTTATGCAGTGCGTGAGTTTCACCCACTGCCACATCTGGGGAGGTTTCTCTCTGCCAAGCATGGCACCGTTGGCATCCTTTACATCGAATCTATCTGCTCCGACCATCCACTCATCTCCAGGTGAGGCGCGTGTTTTGCACGCGCCATCATTGACAGCCGTGATCCCTTGCCGGCGAGTCATCTTCGATCTTGATTGCTTTCCTATTTTTCAGCTTTCCTGAACCATTGATCGAGTGGAAATGGATGTAACAGTTCCCTACAGACATCTTAGACCAACACGGTGCAGCACACACGCCTTTGCTGCAGCTTCTAGATGCAAGTTTATAGTCTGTTTATTAGGTTATCTAAAAACCATCACCTAACGGTCTTCCCTTACGGGAATTGGGTGGGAGCTAAATTTTGGCTCCGGTCACTTTTTTTTTTCTCTTGTATTGTAGGTTAGTTTTGGAAAGAATATAGGAGACTCTCATTCTATTGAACTTGTATTTTGTAATCGCTAGTTTATCTAATGAATGTCTATTATTTGTTGAGAAAAAAAAAATATAAGTTGATATAAATAAAGTAGACTTCAATTCCATGAAACAGTCTTAGACACGCCAATTAGAGGATAGACTACAGTTCTTAATTGTACATAATATTGAATAGTGCCTCATGAGTACAGATATTATGAGCCTATAATGCAAGACAGAATCATATCTGGAGATTCTCTGTTGTTTTGTCTGCTGCATGGAAGGAAGCAAGGAACCGCTTCAGATATCTATTGTAAACACAAGGTCGCTCCAGGTGAACCAAGTGACCTGCCTTCTTTATGACTTGAAATGATACATTTTCTCCCAGTTGCCTGTGATCAGATTGTCCAAAATCACTCACTTAGTATAGTTATGACTTTAAAATTACTTCTTTTTGTAACTTAACTGATCACCAACATATGTACTACTAAACTTCTGTATTGTTCTAGAAAAATCATATAAATAATTAAATTTATTTATTTTTATTAGTTTGAGCTTTTAGAACTAGTAGTGATTTATAGTGTGTATACATATGTCTATGATGCTATTAATTAGTTTTTTTTTAACCATTATCCTCCATCGTGGCACCAAATGATTGGCAGATAAACCAAGGATAACAAGTAATTTTTATTCAATCATTTGATGTCACGCCAAAAAATGTTGAAAGGATGATGAGTTGCAATCCATCTAAATATATCATTCATAGACAGGCATAATCAGACATACTCTTTGATGTTTTGGGCAATCTCCATGTTGAAAATCCGATCATACTCACCCCATAAGAGATGTATAGTCTGCAAAAATATAAATAAAAGAAGTGAAAAGCTTATCCTAATTTGGGAGGGAATAGAATAATAGACAACTGGAGTACTGCGTAATAAAAGGAATAATATATATACCTGTGGGAAATGGGGAATCCTGGTATCCTTGTTGCCGATTAGTAAAGCTTCTAGCAGTTCACCTCTCTCCTTTCTGTTGTTGAACATCACCTATAATTTCTCCAGGAACCATCCCACAATAATTATGAATAATGCTTACTTTCATATAAAAAGGTATCAAACGAAAATTAATTAAAAAAATCAAAGTCCTATTGTTTTGTTTTTTTAATTTGTTATTATAACTTTTAAATTTAAGATTAAAAAAAGGTTATTGGTTGTCAAAATGAATTCAACTCATTTCAAACTAATTATTAATTATTTAAGGGACTTACTACTTCTCTAACTTAAAAAAAAAAAAAAAAAAAATTACTATTCCTTTTCATCACCTAACTCTGCCAACCAATCAAAACATTTATACAATTTTTTACTGTTTACACAATTTTTATACATTAAATTTTATTTTATTTTTATTAAATATTTAATATATGAATAAAAAATAAAAAATAAAATATTTTAAAAAGAATAAATCAAAATAAAAATATTAAAAAATTAAAAATAATTAATATATAAAGAGATTAAAGAGGTTGTGTAGAACAACCCGCCAACCAACCCGCTAACATGATTTCTTGCTAGTATTTTGTGACGTGATCTACCATGTGAAATGATCTCTATCTATTAAAGTGTATCACACCAATAATCCAAGAGATCAACTGCTCCTTTTCTTGTCTTTTAGTTTTAGTTTTAGTTTTTGTTTTCATTTTTTTATATTTTTTTCTTGTTTTAAATCTCAGGCAGTAGTACTCTACCTTTCCAAAATATAACATCTAATATTTGTAGTTTGCTGTATCATGAACATTTATAACGTACGGTAAGATCTCATAGATATCAGATGTTGGGTCATTAATCTTAAAACCAATTAATTTGAAAATCGTAGTTAAGATATTTGAAGAATTATACACATTAAATTAATATCATAAATATTTTAAAAAATACTAGTAGTGAATATCTAGTGATCCTCTCAAGTTCTCAACTTCAATCGAACCTTGTTTTCAGACTCAACGGTCACGTCAAAGTTCGTAACTTTTAGGTTGCCTAAAAATCTAATTACGAGTGTTTATTATTTTTGTAACTTACGTCGATCAGTAATTGGCTTAATGCATTGCATGGACAACAAGGTTAGGTACGAAAAAACGACTCCGCCACGCTGTTTGGGTCGTACGTACGTTGCCTCGGCGACACTGGTTAGGTATTAGTTGAGCGATTTTAAGGTCTTTTTTTCGGAAAGAATGATGATAATTATAAGTCTCATGCAAGTTTTTTTTTTAATTTTTAATTGAGTTTATTAATAAATTCTTTTTTTATAATTTTTTAAAATCATGAGTTATATATTTTACAAGAATTTATATAATATTTATTTATTAAATAAATATTGTCTATAGTCCCTGTTTGAAAAAGCCAAAGACACCTGAACAAAACACCTCCAATAAAAAATAAAAAATAAAAAATAAAAACACAAGTGAATTGTGAGTGTGCTTGTGTGCTGCTGCTAGAGGGGCTTCTCCCTAGACTAACTTGTACAAATATTAATTTTGTTTCGAAAAACATCATCATTTAACATATATTAATTGTATTTTCAAATCAAACGTACCGATTACTTTAGTTTTTAAGCCTCATTATCCTGGAAATTTAACACAAATAAATTCGTTCATAGAAAACGTGTTTACAATATCTCAAATAAAAAAAAAATTAAGTAAAAGGGTTTTTAATTAAAATAGAATCTATGCATGCATCAATTATAACTTAGAAGGGGTAATTTGGAAGAAACCTGAAACCGTAAGAAAAAAAGACTTTCTCGCTTTTAATGATAACTCTACCGTTATAAATAGATTCGGCCGAAGGAGATTGGAATATGCAGCATTCCAATATTTAGAATGATAATGACCTGCTTTTTTGCGTGAAAAGATTAGGGATATTTGGGGAAGACAGAGATAAAGAATTTTGTAATATTAGTAAAATGATTTATGAATAAGAGTAAATTAATTTGTGTTAAGTTTTATTAGATTATGAAAAATGAGAGAAAAAAAAATTGATTAAAAAATTTATAAAGTTATAATATTGTTATAATATATTATTTTAATATAATTTTTGTTTTAAGATTTGAATAAATTAGAATTTTTTTTATTAATGATTTTGAAAAAATTATAATGATTAGTTTGAACAAAAATATAATGATTAGTTTGAAAGTGTTTGTATTTGAGTGATGTTTGAGAATTAAGAAATGAAATGCATGAGATGAAATTATTCACTAATTTTTTTATGAGGAGTACTACATCTATAAAGAAATTATATAAAAATAATATCACAAATTGATGTAGCTCCATATGAGCCATCAGATTTATATTACAAAAAAAATAATTTTACAATCTGACATATAAAAAAATAACTTTACAATCTGACATATTACATCAAAATACATCAATTTGTAAAATTAATTTTATATAATTATTTTGTAACTGAAGTATTTTTCTTTTTTCTTTTATCAATAAAATATGTACAACTCTTTTTACAACCTTAATTTTATACAATTATGTTTTAAAATGAAGATATATTACTTTTATAAATTATTTTACAAAAATACTCACAAATTAATATATATATATATATAATTGTATAAAAAATTGTAAAAATGATTGTATAAAGTGATATTACTTTTTTTATTTTTGAAGTATACCCGCAGTTAGTTAAAGAGAACGTAAACTCTAGTATATGTATTTAGTCCCGATCAAAACAAAAACAAATAAAAAATAAATAAAAAAAGAGAACGTACGATCACAATGCATTTGGAAATATTAAAAAACAAAAATAAAACAATGTCAGCTCGTACCCTAATGTAAACGTATTTTTTAATAGATATTTTATATAAATAAATAGATCATATTGAATTTTTCAAAAAAAAACTTACCAACTATATATATGACTATGCATGGCTTTTAATTTTGTTGGGTTCAAACGTATTTATTATTTAATTATATATACGTTATATACATGATATAAAAATATTTTTTCTCAGTTTTTTATATATATTTAGATAATGGAAATTTTTTTTAAAAAATAAATAAATAATTCAACCTCTGGTTCGAACCCAACTGTTTGGTCTAGTTCCATTAATTCGGCCACCCAAAACTACGCGTGATTGCCATATGATGAAGATACTGTAATGAAAAATGTAAAGGAAAAGTAATATAGCATGAGTGGCGGCGCAAACCTCAAGAAAGTCTTTGTGAAGCCGATCCGGAAACCACAGCTTTTTGTGAGCCGCAACAGAGAGAAGCGCTTTCATACCTTTGACGGAGGTAGGCAACAGGAGCTCCGACGAAGAAGAAAACCCCATGCTTTTCAGCATCGTTTCATTGATGGTATCGGTCATTGCCACGACAGAGCCGGACGCCACCACGGCCTGAACCAGGTCCGGGTGCCGTTCGGCCATTTTGAACGCCACCATCCCACCATAACTGAACCCAACCAAGGTGCATCTCTCCACCCCGAGCTTCCTCAGCCCTGTAGCCAAACACTCGGCTTGGAATTCCGGTGAACGGTCAGTTTTATTGGAGATAGAGCCGCCAAAGAAGAGGAGGTCCGGCACGTAAACGGAGTATTTCTTAGTAAGAGCTCCCACCTGGAATTGCCATGTCACGATGCCCTCGGCGGCGAAACCGTGTATCAGCACCACCACCGGCTTGCTAGGTTTAGCCGGGGGCTCTGGATCTTGGCCTTTCTTGGGCTTCTTGAGGGTCTCCAATGGAAGCCAGAAGTTCATGACAGTTCCTGTCTCAATCTCCAACAGGTATGGTTTAACCCCAGCCATCTTCATTAATCCATGCAGCAACGGCCTCTGTGCTGCAACAAGATTCACCATTATTGATGCCTAGCTTTCTCTTTCCTTGTCTTGCTTTCAGCTTCCTCAGTTCTCAATCGAGATCTATCTTCTTTGGTTGAGCAATCGACGAATATAAGAAGATCATGTCATTTAAGTAAGAAGAGTATAGGGAGTACTGAAACACACACAAAAATAAAATAAATTATATATATAAAAAAAAAAAAAGGAAGATAAGGGACTGGCCGGGACCTAATTGGTTGTTATAATTTTCATTTTCATTAAATTTATTTTATCTTCCTTCATTATGGGATGCTATAAGGTCAACAAAGGTGAGCTTTTTTATGGAAATTTATTCATTTATAAACAATGATACGTACCTTTATAAACTGAGCTGGTGGAAATAATCTTGTCCCAAGTTTAAAATTATACATAATTTTGATCGACCCTGCAATTGCATGCATTATTCTCTATGAGTATTAATTTATACACAAAAATCAATACTGGAATTAATGGACCTGCAGCTGGCCGAGGGCACGGCCACATGGTAACCGGCCTAAAGACATTAGTACTTAATGGATATATATATATATATATATATATATATATATATATATACACACGTCATGTTCATTAAATAAGAGAGAAAAGAAACGGAATTGAAAAATCAGGGAAATGCGTTTTCAATTTGGTAGGTAACAACTTCTGCCCCAAAAGCGCAACTAATATACATGAATATATAGCCACTAATATACGTACACAAGGAATAATTAGCCAATCCGATCATGATCGGTACTGTACGTAAGCGTTCCATTTATAAACCACGGTAGTATATATTAGTTGTCTGTCTTATTCCGGTCAATGTATACGCGGTATATATAAACTATTTAAGAATTATTTATTGAATTATTTTAGTCTCCATTTACTTAAATAATAAATTTGATTTATAAAATTTAAATTTTACAATTTATCTTTCAAATCAAACTATTTCAATACACCGGCATAGAAATTAAATTTTTTCAACACTTTATATAATTAGCTAGCGTGTCAGCATACACTTAGGCCCGTTTCAATTCAGAACTCATCTCAACTCACTTCTATTTTATTATTATAATTTTAGAATTTTTTATACAAAATATAAATTTTTATATACATTTTTCAAATCCCAATACACATTATTCAAATTTTAATATATATTTTTTTTAAATTCTAATATATTTTTTTAAATTTTAAAATAATAATAATATTAAAAAAAATTAAACTAAATTCATCTCAACTTATCTTTTCTTCAAAACCAAACGAGACTAATCTTTTACATTATGATCTAAAAATTAGAAAAGGAAAGACGGCCAGTAGTACATGCGCAAGATTGTAAGAATACATATATTATATATAGACACGCGTATAAAGAAGGATTTTTTTTTTTTTTTAGAAAAGGGATATATAAGAAGGATTAATAAATGACGTATGAATATATGTAAAAAAAAAATACTTGCAGAAAATTTTGCGTTGAATTGCGAAGGAAATAAGTTGTAGTTGATCATGATCTGTAGTTGTGTTTTACCATTTAGCTTTCTTAATTTTCAATTCCGTTTGTGTGAGCAAATGGTTATTTTTATTTTTATTTTTTTTAATTTCTTTAATTATAGGTGATATGAAATTTTAAATTTGTTCCTGCACAATTCTTACGTAATATTTCCTGTATATATGTAGCAGAACCCATGTGAAAATCGTTACTTATCTAAAAAATTTAAATTGATGGAAAGCGATAAATTTTATTATTTATTTTATATCTTAACATTTTTTCTCACATGTAACTCTCTTATCAATGAGTGACTCAACACATAGATATTTAATTAAATATTAAAATAGAGTGTAGAATTAGAATTCAAACTTAAGAGTACCTATGCTTTAATGCCATATAAAATCATCATTTTACTTAAAAATTTAAGTTGATAAAAATGAATAGATTTTTATTTATAATTTTATATCTTTCACACGATGTTGATGTGGGGTTAATATATTATATAATATTAATAGTAGGTAAGTGAAAAGGAAATCCAGCACGTGCATATACGTAGGATGTTGGGTGAAGGCTGATTATAGGGTTGCTTGTACGAAAGACACTTTTAACTTTAAGGTTCTTATTTGTTTACTCAAAAGTCACATAAGTCATATAATATGGTTATCATGTATAGATAACTAATTATTGATCTCGTTGTCATGATTATCTATATATGGATGGATGTCCAGAGGTTAGGTTTGGTTTTGATCAACTGCCCATGCCAGCTTCTTACTAAATATTTCAACCACATCCTACCAGCTACGTCTTTGTGGCAGCTTAAATTTTGGTCTAAAATGACGTTGCATGTCATATGCATGCATCCTGTATGGCTGTATCCATCATTGCTACTTGCAGGGAGGCATATAATATTTGATTAGATAAGTATAAGATCTTCATGCAAACGTGAACTCAAAAGATTTTGGAGAAAGCTATAAGAATTTGATCAGGAGTGGTTGCATGAATTGCCTGATCCCGGCGCGGCGCTAGCTCCATTGCCTCGTTCCATGTGTACGTATAATGCACTCGGTGCGTTAATTTTCTTCTTATAAAAGGTAGTCTAATAGGTTTTGTTTAGATGTTGAATTAAGTTGAGTTGAAATATATTAAATTTTTTTTATGAATAATAATGAATTGAGATAGTAGATCAAGGAATTATGTGGGACTCACCTAAGTTGAATTTAGATATAATTGAATTTTTTTTATACATTATGGGTGAAGGGTCAAACCTAGGGGTGTAAGGAAAAATTGAAAAGTTGAAAAACCGGATTGGACTAGTCCAAACCGATGGAATCGATTGATTCAATTTCGAGTCGGTATCGGTTCAAAGCTAGCTCCCATAATGTCAAAACTAGTCGGTATCAGTTTTGTTCCAATTTTAAGCTTTAAGCCGCAAGAAGATATTGCGGCAAAAAGTCCATTTTTTGTAATAAAAAAAATTTTGTGACAAAAATCTTTGGTAGTTGGATTTGTAGATAAAAAAAACTCTCAATTATATGTTTTTGCCGCAAAATAATATTTTCGTAGCAAAAGCCTACTTTTTGTAACAAAAAATTTTTGTAGCAAAAGTCTAATTTTTTACACAAAAACACATCACAAGATGCTTTAGTGGTTATAAAATATTATTTGCTGCAAAAAGATACTGTCACAAATAATTATTTGCTATGAGTAAGATGGTCACAATAAGTACTTTTTTGTAAAAAAAAACATTTTCCATAAATTTCAGTTGCCAGAAAAAACTATAATTTCGTAGCAAATAAGCTCTTAACCTTAGTTAAGTGTGGTGTTAAAACTATTTTTTGCGAGTCAAGTTGTCGCAAATAGCTTAAATTTGCAGGAAATACTATTTGCCGCGAGTTCAAGTTGCCGCAAATATTCTTTTACAAAAAAAAAGACACCAGTGAACCAATTTCAATGGCTTCACTAGTATTTTGTAAGTAATAAATTTTACAAATAAACTTAATATAATAAATATTAATTTTAGTAAACAATAATACACTTAATATAAATTACTAAGTAAATGACAAGTACATAACATATTTGTAACAAATGAAATAAACAAGCAGTAAGAACAACAAATGTTAACAAATATGATCTTATGAATAATCCAAGCAGTTTTAGAAAAACATTCAGCAATCCATTTTTTGTGAACTCAAGTGTTATGCCCATGTCATTCAATCTTTGTTCCTATTATTAGTGAGCCCCATCATTTTCAATCTTGAATCTATATTTTTAGTACATAATAATTCATAACATAGGAGACAAGACAACTCTCAAAAGTCCAAACTAATTATCACATACTACCAAAATCAGTCCATACAAATTACCTTAGTAACCAAATGCTTTTAAATGCTGCACAAGGCTGGAATTGGTAGAGGTTGGTCTGATGTGAGTAATACCTCGAAACTATGTGAAACATGGAAATTAAAAACAAAATAATATGTAAAAATATAAATGGATCAAAATATAGTTTTAGTTATGAAATAACACAAGTTTATCATACAAATAGAACATGCAATTTTACCATAAACAAAATCAAACACCTTTTGGAAATGAAATAACACCAATAGGCCCACAGTTCACCCCACCAGTCCACAAAATAATTTCCAAATAGAACAAAAACATCTTCTAGTTAGTAAATACTGCCATCAACTCAGGGTTCTATTCAAAGAAAAATAAAAAATAAAAATTCATCAAAGAACCAGTCTATGAACCAGTCTAGCCTGCACAAGAAGCCCTATTATTTCTCAATATCAAGCCATGCAAAATCCCATTTCATCTATACTTAATCTATTGTTAATTTAAAATCTTCACATGTCAACTAATGGATGATAATTTGCCAATTCGAGTGTTCTAAAATTTATATACGGCAATGTTCCTAGTTATAAATATCTTGAGATAGAATTTCCTTTCATACAACACAATTGTTAATGAATTATAGAACATTTGGGACAGATTATAACAGAGCAATTTCATATACATATGAGCAGAACATATACAACCAGATTGCTACAAGCAAACAATGAAGGGAGCTAGAACTAGATGCAACTAATCTAAGAAATATGAAATATAATATATCAACTGGAACTAGTCAATCTATCAAAAGGATGGCATCCAAGACTTATCCATCTAAGATATATAACATATCAGATTGTAGAAGTTAATAAGGATAAGAGGAAAAATAAAATTCAAATGGGCAGTAAAACGGTTAGAAAAAGTGGGTCCAAGTTTGGGGGGTTGTACATAAGTGCCTCCAGATATTTCAAAAAGACACCTCGAGATACCATAATGTGTCTCTTTTTGAGGGGTTGTACATAAGTGTCTTCAGATCTAGCAATTATCTAGCTTTCCCAATTTGGTAATTTGTGCAGGAAAGGAAAAACACATAAGTTTAAAGTAGTAGGAATAATTGAGGCATTTATTTGTGAGATTCTGAATTTTTGGGAGAACATGTTGGAAACAACTATGGGAAATGCCAAAAATAATACAAATACAAATCCAACATAATTGACAAGGAGGTTGTTACATCAAATGAGTTTTAGAAAATAATTCAGCTCCCACAGTTTACAAAAATATAAATGTATCAAAATATAGTTTTACTTAAGAAATAACACAAGTTTATTATAAAAACAGAACAAACAACTTTACCATAAACAAAATCAAACACCTTTTGGAAATGAAATAACACCAACAGGCCCACAATCCACCACCAGTCCACAAAATAATTTCAGCCTCTACTGTTCTTGTAATACATCAATAGAATATACTTGAATATCATTGCTATCTGCCGAACCAAGGTATCTGAAATAAACACCAACCTAAGAAACTATTGCAATGCTCAAGAACACACCAGCATACTATCATTATGTATAAAAAAGACTAAACATACAAAAAAAAATTGTAAAAAAAGAAAAGAAATGAAAACTCATAAGAAGCATTCACACTAAATTATATTATGTGCTTAAGTATTCAGTCTAAAGATATGATGGAGACAAAGAAATTTGCAACGATGAAAACAACAAATTACCTCCTTACAATACATGCAAAACATAAATATAAAAGGCCATAAAAAAAATTGAAAAAAAAAACAAGAAATATGCCATTCACCAAAAGTGAAGTGGGTAGCTGCAAAATTGGGTAGAATATTTAAGCAGTTTTGTGTCACAGTTTTTGCCACATGCCACAAACATAAACAGAACCATACCAGACAGCAACAGGAAATTATGCCACATGCTCCAAAAATTTTTAATTATATGAATAAGTTTCACCTTATTAATTATGGAATGCAAGTTAATGCCACATGCTTCAGTATAGTTATCATCCCTATACATATTTTCATTTATCTGGGCTATACTTTCTCAAGTCCTTCGATATATTTTTTCTCCCAAATAAAATCAGAAACAACACAATATCAATGTATAACCCATAACTCATATAACATTTGATATAACTTGAATATACATAAAATTTCCATAAATATAATATGCCTAATTGCATACCAATTCAGGTGCAGTATACGCACTTCATAAATTACTTAAAAATGCTCTAACATTTCCAAATTAATAATTAACACTAAAAGGATTTCAGCTGTAAATCAGACATCCTTTCTCAAAACCACAATGATCTCAACCTGGTAAATTTACATAATACAAACATTTCCATCCAAAAACCAATTCAACGTTTAGAGCAAATAAAGAAACATTGTACATGGAAGGAATAATGGAATCCACACATACCACATTTAAAAATGAATTTCTGAATAATAAACTTACTGAAATCTCCATTATTTTAGTAAAAAAAAAAAACTCGAATCATGCTAAAATAAAATAAAATAGTTGATAAACACACGAAACAGCCTGCTAAAATAAAATAAAGTAAAGAAAACACTAAAAATTTCAATACAACACTACAATCCACTAGTACAAACCCTAATCCCCAATTTTCATGAAAACCTAATAGAAAAATCTCTCAATCATGCTAAAATCATGCCTATAAACACACGAATTTATGAAAACAAACTTAAAAGGATAAGTAATAGAGAGAGAGGAATGGATAGATAAAGGAACAAATAGAGAGAGAAAGAGCACGAGAGAGTGAGAGACAAACGGAGAGGGAGAAAATCAGAGAGACACACCTGCTATGTGAGACGACGATGGAGATGATGATGACGGCACAACAGTAATAAAGGGGTGGCACAATTGGAGAGAGAGAGAGAGAGAGAGAGATTAGGTTTCGGGGAGACGAGAAGGGGGGGAGGTAAATCACGAATGGGAGAAATCGTCGAATCGAGTGGGGGCTATTGCGATTGCATTAAATTTAAAAGACTATTTGCGGCGCTATGAAGGCGCCGCAAATAGGTTTAAAACTCGCCACAAAAAACTCCCCCACAAGTTTTTTTTATTTCCTTTCCCCACAAAAGGTAAATTTAACAAATTTACAATTTTATTTGCTGTGACAACAATTTTGTGACAAAAACACAATTTTTTCGTAGAAAAACAAGTATTTGCCACAAGTTTTCTTTCATCACAAAAAACAAATTTAACAAATTTATAAATTTATTAGCCACGACAACACTTTATAGTAAAAACACAATTTTTCGTCACAAAACAAGTATTTGTTATATGTCTTCCTTCACCACAAAAAATAAACTTAATAAATTTGTAGGTTTATTTGCTACACCAACATTTTGTGGCAATAACACAATTTTTTTTGTCACAAAATAAGTATTTTTTACAAAGTTTTATTTGCTAACATAATTTTGTGGTAAAAGGCTCTTGTTTTTTTCTACAATCAGTTTTTGTCGTAATAAGTAACTATTTGCTACAAATTTATGTTGCAGAAAAATATTTTGTGAGAAAAGCCCAAATATGTTGTAGTGTTTTTATAAGAACTGAATCGGACTAGTTCAATATAATATATATTTTAAATTAATTTTTTAATATTATATGTAATATAAAATAATATTTTTTATATTATGGATCTTGCATGTAAAGAGATTTTAAGTTGTGGATCCTACTTGTAAAGAGATTTGAATTGAGATGAGTTTAATGATTTGTGTGTTTATAAGATGTTAAATTCAATTTAAAATTATATCAAATTGATTTCATCGTAGTTCACTAGATAAAGTTTCAAATTATAGGACCTTATTCCTTATTCCACCAATGAAAATGACCTTAATTTGAAGTTTTGTGCTAGTGTTATTATGTGATATTCTACCATGTGACAGAGATTACGCAACACATGATCATGACGAAGTGCTGATGATCTTTCGTCTTAAAGAAACTTGCTGACCTCTATGTATGAACTATATCACACCAATAATCGAAGAGATCAAATGTTCATTCCCTTGTCTCCAATTCCTTACATTTTCAAGGTGTATTTATAATGGAGTGACTTTTTTCCACTAACCTTAATTATGTATATGCTCAATCAAACGATCACATTAATCAAGATCAACTAAGCAAATGAATTATGTTTCTACCAAGTTAGTGGTACATAAGTTGAGTTTGGGATCACCATAGATCATTTAGAAAACATATAATTTGTACAATTTATAATGGTAAAACATGATAGACATGATAATTATAAGATGTTGGGTTGACGTTCAAGACAAAGACCATATAAATCTTAATGTAGAAGATTCTATTTCTGAGCAACAAGTTAATTTGAAAATCATGGTTAAGAATGATAAATATCATAAGAGTTCTAAGGAATATTTATCCTGAAACTTCAAAACTTAGAGACCCTAATATTTACAAATAAATATGAATATCACAAGAGAAAAAGAGATTGATCCTAGAAAATTTGAATATATATCTATAGTAAAAACATATGAATCTGTGATTTTGGCGGAATGAATCTCTGTTTGCATTGATGAGAACATATAAGATGATAAGTACAATAATGAATATTTAAAAGGGATATAGTTACATTCAAAAGATATCTCATTGATTATTTTTCTGTTCCTATATTTTCTAAGCTAATAAGGATAGGAATTGATATTTATTATTGTGTTGATGACTCTTTGGATTTGGGTCTTGAGTTTGAGTAGGTTTCTTAACATGCCTCTTGAAGTTCATGGAAGGTGCAACAACCATAAGTTTGTCTCTTAGAATCATAAACCTCTCAACAATAAGGCACTTAGTAAAAATATCAATAGACTCATCATTAGTGGTAATGTAATTAATTACAATATCTTGTGAAGAACCTTCTCCCTAGTGAAATCATAATTAACCACAATATGTTTAGTTTTTGCATGAAAAATTGAGTTAGAAGTTAATGCAATAACTCCTAAATTGTTGAACCAAAGGCAAGGTATAACCATTAAGTTGATTTGTAACTCCTTGAATAACATCCATAACTAATATAACTCAGCTGCTGCAATAGC
Organism: Platycarya strobilacea; assembly: GCA_036898215.1. Taxonomy (NCBI): domain Eukaryota; kingdom Viridiplantae; phylum Streptophyta; class Magnoliopsida; order Fagales; family Juglandaceae; genus Platycarya; species Platycarya strobilacea. Next base: position 5,272,280 of record CM072545.1, on the reverse strand, counting down.
CATAAAGTAATATTCTACATCTGTACTTGACATAGACACCATATGTTGTTTCTTAGTTTGCCAAGAAATCAGTTTTTAACCAAGGAAAACATTATAGTCATTGGTAGAAATTACAAGAAATCACACGATTTTCGACGCCGAGTTTAAAAAAAATAAAAACTCATCAGTAAAATAGAACTTACTAATATTCTTTTGACCATTCTTACGGTAGATGAAGAAAACAAAGTCATAGAAACAGGAAAATTCAAAAAATCTACCTGCACATAAAACAAGTCAAGGTAGAATTACAATGTGCAAACCACAAAACTAGAAGACATACCCAACATATTAACATAAAAAAAAAGGAAAAAACAGAGATAGAAAACACTTCATCTAAGATGCCACTGCTTTCTTGAAAATATAGTTCAAGAACTTCAAAGAAATGAAATCTCACCACCAAGCATAGTTGCAAAATGAGTTTCAAAATTTCATCAAAAATTGAAATCCTGTCAAAGTAAACACAATATATATATATATATCTAAATGCAATACTACTAAGTTCATACTCTCTCTCAAGATGCATTCTATTTCAATTTCCGGACCCTCTTCCTATTTTCCTTACTTTTATTCATGAGTTTGGAAACATAAAGGCAAGTAGCTTTTTTCCCTCTTTTCATATGTACCAAAAATTGTTTCAATATAGTTTAAGTCAATAAATTGAAACATACTGATATACATTTCAACCCTAACAAGCAAGTGGTTCTACCAACCCTAAAGTAATCTAAATTAATCTCTAATCCAACTTCCTAAAGGAACTCCAAGTTTTAAAAAGCTACACATTCAACTTATATAGATTTATACCTTATATCAGGCGAATAAATTGATTCCAATTAAGAGAATAGAAAGAAAGCCCAAAAAAAAAAAGTGTTTAACCCTAATAGAAATCAAGAGACCTAAATTTACATTACCATGGAATTAGCCGAAGGGAGAAAAGGAAGATTGTAGAAACACCTCTTTAGATTTGGGAGAATGCGTAACCCACAAAATCCAGCATAAGTCATGTTTATAGAAATGGAAAATGGGACAGAAATTTTTTGCTTAGGGCTTCATATTGTGCAAATTGAAGAAACGGGGAGAATGGGTGAGGGAGGTGATCGAGGGGAGGGGGGAAATATCATATATTTATTGCGGCAGTTTCATAAAAGTGTTGAGATAAACTCATTGTTGCGACTTAATTAAGTGCAGAGAAAGGCTATAAGTTATAATGGCATATTGCGCCACAATAAACTCTACCAAGCGCCTTATTAACTGACTCACACTCAATTGTCTGAGATACAAATTATTCGCGTCATTAGAGTGTGGCAAAAACAAAACTGCCGCTATAAGAAGGTTTTGCTGGCAATTTCTATTACGACAGTAGAAAAAGTAGCGCAATAAGACCTTTTCGTGAGATCTGCGATCAATTGGATCCCATACCCAATCTAAATCACAAAAGGCTTATAAATGAAGTAGTCCTGGTGTAAGATAGATTTCAAAGTCAATTGTACCATTCAAGTATCTCAATACACGTTTGGCTGTAGTAAATACGCAATGGTTGAACAATGCAGGATTTGACATAGATAATTGACAGAGTAAGATATATCAAGCCAGTCTTATCAATGTATAATACTACAAAGGCCTAATATATGTCTGAATTGTGTGAATTAGATTGAGGATCCCCATCGAACTAGGTGAGTTTCTTACTTAATGTACAAGTTACAACATAATGTTTGACCCCCATTGTATTTACTCTTTCCAGTAGATCTACAATGTATTTGGCTTGTTTGAGTTGCATGCCCTTGATATTCTCAATGAGTATGGATGCCAAGAAAGCAGAACAAGTCATCAAAATCCTTCATTTTAAACTCGGTTTGTAGATTGTTGTGAGAATTTGAAAGTGCACGAAATCGTAACAAGTGACATAGTGATAAAGAAAGATGTCAAACCCACAAAAACTATTTTCTTATTAACTCTTAAAATTGATCTAATTCTAAATTATTTGATAATCAAGAAATTAAGTGGTGAACTTTGAATTTGAAAAATAAAAACAAATTAAATTAAATATACAAATGAAGAATTGACCACACACTTAAAACAAAATAGATCTCACCGGAGAAGTAAACACTAAAGCATCTGACTCACCTAACCAATTCAATCCTTTTCGAACACCTTATAGCTTTTTTGGGCGTTCGAGGTTTATATCATTTATATTTATATGTTATTTCTTTTTTCTCGTATACTATCCTAAATCTTAATCATGCAATCAATCAATTATCATCCTATTTGATGACAAAATATTCTAACTTATCTAAGACCGTGTTTCAAGCAAAATAAAGTTTACTCAACATACGATAATTTGTGATATGTCTATGAAAATTTAAAAGCATTTTAGTACATTAGAATTTATAATAACTCATATATAAGCCACACAAATCACGTTGGCACATTCCTGTCATTAGTTCAATTCATGGAATACATCATACAAAGCTACACTACATGAATTTTCTGAGGAATTAAAATGCACAACAAATCACTTAACTATTGGCTAAATAATTGAAAGCATTAAACTCAATGATGTATACTCAAAAAGAATGATAAAATTGTGATTACATAGAAATAACATTTAGAATTGTCATGGAGAGGTTATATCGTAGTCTTAGCAATAAAAATTAGCTCATAATATAATCAAAACATATAATAATAATTATGGAATTCAAAATGAAAATTGTACAGAGAGAAGATGAAGAGTTAAGAAGGAAATTGTATATAGATCGAGAATTTCAATTGTCAACAACTTTCAATTCAATTTCTATCTTCTTATTCTTTTTTCAAGCTTGGAATTCCTCTTCAATGATGAAGAAAATCCTCTTTCACATGGCTCTAGTCATCCTCCCTCTTGTTTCCCACAACAAGATTTTTCAAAATAGGTTATTTTTCTACTTCCAACTAATTAATAGCCTCTTTTCTTTATTTATATATCATTTTTTGATAAAGTTCTTAGCATAAAAGTTTTAGGATTCTCTCTTAGATTTCTGTAGATATCAAGATCGCCCTTTTTGAAGTTGTCTAGCAAAGTTTATACTCCAATTATTTAAGGGTGTTTTAAAATTTCGAGAAATGAACCTTTTTTAAGATTTGATGAAGAGAATTTCATACTTTTAAGACTCTTGAGGAAAGCTTCCACCTCAATTTTTATGACACATTTAATTTTTTATTCATAAATAAAAATAAACACAATAACTAACAACTTTAATAAATAAGAAAATTAATCACAAACTAGCATAAAGTAAGAGTAAAATTAAAACAAAATTTATATAGAAATTACGCACATCATAGGCTGCCAATTAACTCAGATATCCTTATTAAATGAGTTTCCATAAGTATTATATCATCCACATAAATTAGAATAAAGATATGAATATCAAATTGATGAAGCATAAACAATGAGGTGTCAACTAAGGAACTTGTAAATCTAAGGTTAAGAAGTGATTGATTAAATCTATGGAACTAATTAGCACGGGGAATTTGTTAAAGTCTGTAGAAAACCTTACTGAGTTTACACACATGATTAGGCAACTTTTTGTCAATGAGCTCAAAATGTTGCTCCATAAGTACTTATTCATTTAGGTGTCCATGCAGAAAAACACTGGATACATCAAGTTGCTTAGTTGGCCAACCATTGGTAACATCAAGAGATGATTTAATTCAAACTATAGAGTGCTTGATAACAAGGCTAAAGATGTCTGTGTAATCAATTTCATCTTGTTGCTCAAATCCTTTTGCTACTAATTTGGCTTTATATCTGCCAATAGCCACATTAAGCTTTTGCTTTAACATAAATACCCATTTATTTCCTATAATATGTCTATCTTGTGGTCGTGAAAAAAGGGACCAAGTTCCATTTTCGTGCAAGGCATGAAACTCACTTTCCATAGAACAAACATTTAGGATTTGACACAGCTTGGGCAAAGGTGTGAGGTTCATGGGGTAATTTGTCAACCGACATTGCTTTTAATGGATGCTTAATAGATTTGGCAGAAAGATAAAAGTAGTAGTCTTAAAATGATTTTAGTTTAAAATTTCTTGTCATTGATCGAGCTATGATATGGGTAGAGATCTCAGCAATTGGTTGAGAAATTTCAACATATGGTTGAGATGTTTCAATAGAAGGAAGTGAGTGATTTTCTATTTGTTAAGTAGGAAAAGTGGATACTAAAGGTGCAATATTCAATTCAAGGGTTGAAATACTTTATAGATTGGTTTGTGCAGGTTCTATGGATATATGAGAGTTAGGTGAAAAGTCTGTATAATTTGTTCCTGAGCTAATAGTCTTGAGAAAGAGACATTGAGATTGTTCAAGGTAGGACTTTTTTAATAAAGATGAGAAGGTAAAAGAATAATACCTCTTTAAAAAGATGCTTCTCGAGTAGAAGTTGTAGATGCAAGTTAATCCTGTGCTATACATTGTAGCTCATCAAACACCACAAGCCTTGAAACACACACTCTGTGTGAGATTAAATCAAGACATTTGTAACTCTTTTGATTTGAACAATAACCCAGAAAAACATACTATTTACTTGTAAACTCTAGTTTGTACTTGTTATATAATCTTAGCAATCAGTAGCATGAATAATAAAAAACCTTAAGGATAGTGTAATCTGGTTCTTGTTAAAATAACTTAGTAAAAGGTGATGCAAACTTAAGTGTGGTTGTTAGTAGTGTATTTATCAAATAGACAGTAATGTGAAAAGCTTCAACCCAATAAGTCATAGAGAGATGAGATTGTCCCAAAAGACTAAGTCCAATCTCAATAAAATGTCTATATTTTCTTTCAGCTATTCTATTCTATTGTAATGAATGTGGCCAGGTTAATATATGGAAAATTCTATGATCTGCAAGATGTTTGGTGAATTGAGTTGATGTATACTCACCTTCACCATCAGTTTGGAGTTGCTTGATTTTGGTTGAGAATAAATTTTCAGTCACATACTTAAATTTGACAAATGTTTCAAACACCTCAAATTTTTATTTTAATGGGAATAACCAAGAATGTCGAGAACAGTCATCAATAAAACGTACATAAAACTTGTAATCATTTATTAATAAAATAGGTGATGTCTTTACATTACTATGAACAAATTCTAAAGAACATGAAGAAACTTGAGTGGACTTGGTAAATGGGAGTTGTTTGCTTTTTACAATTTGACATGAATTACACAAAGACTTATTTAGACTTAAGCTAGACGTAGGAAATTTTTTGGTCTTGAAAAGATATTGTAAAACTTGAGAATTTGGATGCCCCAATCTATTATATCAAACTGTTGCAGATGTCCTTATTCCTAATAATGTGATGTGTGCTTTGGTTTTATTTTTTGCTAGAGAGTTCAATTGCACAGGATACAACCCATCTCTATTGGCTCCCTACAAGAGGATCTTCCTAGTGAGTTATCTCTTGCAACAAAATAAGTGTCGATTAGTTTAAAATAATAATTATTATGTCAATAGTATTTATTGTAGAGAGGAGAATAGCTGGCATTAGGACAAAAGAATATTCTTAAAATGACAAAAAAATAATAATTGTTAGAATGAAAGGTAGAAGAACAAATGCAAACAATGTGGAGTCCACTACCATTGCCTACTACAACTAGGTCATTTCCTTGATATAGTTGTTACAAGGTTAGTTTATTCAAGTTTGCAGCAATATGGTTGTTAGCTACACTATCCACAAGCTATTCTTCAATGTTTTCATGCATGTAATTTGATTGGACAATCATGGTAGCAAGTTCACCTTGTGGATGGCGACCTTGAAATGCATAGTCCATGCAATGGAAGCAATCTAGGGCTTAATGATTGTTTCTATCACATATTTGACAAGGAACACAATTAGTGAAAGTAGTGCTTTGTCAAGAATTCTGCTTACCTTGAGTTGGAGGATGATAATTCTTCTATGAGTTTTTACCTTTGGTTGCAGGGGAGTATTTGTGTTGGCTGCATTGTGAGGTGCTTCCATGCTTCTGCCTAGTTGATGCTTTCTATGAATAGAGTGAAAAAGAGCCACTTACAGATGAGTTATGTTGATTATCCAGCATTTGTTCAAAGCTGAACAATTTCAAAAATTACTCCAAGGTCATGGAGGTTTTCCTTGTGGCAAAAGAAAGTGAGGTTACAAAGGCATTGTATTGAGAGTTAAGGTCTCCTACAATGTAGGAGATCAAGTCTTCATCTTCTCTTAGCTTGCCAACGATAGCCAACTGATCAACAAGGGACTTTGTAACACGAACAAACTCACACAAATGATCAATGCGAGATTGGTATGGATAGGCATATCGATTTGCAATGCAGACCACACCTACTGTGAGCTATTGAGCTCATAGACAATAGAAATTACTTTCTTAGACAATGTGAAAATAAACCAACTTAGAATATACTGATCTATTTTCCCAAATGATAAAAGCAAGATTAAGAGTTGATGGGATTTGATCAGACTTCATTGTGTCAGACATAGATTGATATTTAGGTGGGTAGGTCTTTGAGCCATCAACAACACCCAATAGGCTATTGGATCTTGGGATGGGTAGAAACTGACATACCCACATCATGTAGTTGGTATCATCCAGCTTGAGAAGTGCAGGGTGTGTGATACTAGGGAGAGAGACTACTATGAGAGATTGGTGATAGGTTGTTAGAGGATCCCATGATAGAAAATGGTGTGAACATGTCGACTTCTATACCTAGTAAGAAAATATGAATTTTTTATTTTGGAAAAATGAATCTTTATTTGCATTGATGAGATAGGTTCCTTAGCATATATAGCATATAAATATTATAAGTTAAGATCATCCCCTAAATTTTGTACAGTAATTAGTCATAACCTAACTGAGAATTTCAAATAATATTATTTTCTGACTCAGTGGTCACATAGATTTGATTTTTCTTATACCAAAAAATCACATCTACCACTGCAAATGATTAGAGCAACTCATGAATAACTTGATTCATTTAATAAATGAGATGTTTATAATCGTTAATATGATTTGAATATTAAATGGAGAAAACTCATATAAACTCAACTAGACTTGATTAATTAAGACATGCTTGAATGATGAAATGAGATGAAATTCTTGTAAATGATTTGAAATTATGGTTTGAGCTGAGATACTCTATAGGATTTCGGGAAATGAAAGAAAAAATTTGAATAAAAATATTATAAAGGTAACAAATTATTTGGATATAATTCTTTAATATTATTTTTATTTAGATATTTAAAAAAATTTATTGTGCAACTATCACAATTTTTGCGACGGTTGAAAGTCTTTCGTGAGAGAACGTCAAATTTTTTTGTGACAGTTAATTAAATTGTTCACAGAAAGTAGTGTTAGCATGTACTTACTAATGTTCAAACGATTAACATTCTAACCGTAAGAACTAACGTGCGTAAAAGTATAACGGCTCTTTATATTACCAAAAATCAATACTGAATTAATAGATCAGGTGCATTTGGGAGTGGACAGTACCACGTGGGTAAAGGGGCTAAAGGAATTAAGTTGGATCATATAGGTTTGTTAAATAAGAGAGAGAAGAAAAGGAAATGAAAGTTAGTTTGAGATGGGCTTTTTTTTTTTTTTTTAGAAGAATAACATACTTCAGTCATTTTTAAAATAATAAGTGATGGATACAAAGAAGAATGTCCTTCAATATAATACTCTCTTCAAAAAGTTTTAAGTACATCCTTGTAAACTAATACATGAGCAATAGAAATAATGTCCCTAGATACATGCTAAACATCAGAGATCGTATATAATACATCAGAGAGTTTGAGATGGGGTTTTGGTCCAACACTTTGATCTCAAATCATAAATAATTAAAGTTCATATGTAGTACTCTTGATAGTTGATATGGATTCAGTGGGCGATCGGGCGAAAGGTAGGTTGATGACCACTGTTTCTGTACGTACGTGGGCTCCATGGCGGTCATTTGTTGGTTCAAAAAGTGAAATGGTTGGGCTTGACTCAGGTCATCAGATGTTTTCTTCCCTTTTGGATTATTCTCTACTGGGCTGATCATGATAGCCCATGGACTCTGCTACCTCACTGTCCTCTCTCTGTCTGAACTAGAATAATATTATTAGCCCTTCTAATAAAATAACTATTTGGAATTTTCTGGGGTTCACTGAACCCTTCAAATGCAGTTCTTATTGTCTTTAATGGTGGTGGTCGATACCGCCCATTTCATTGAGAATAGAAAGAGTTAGCGATATCGCCCATGCGACGGCGAATCCTGGCAACTTTTAGTATGCCCCCGACGGCCTTATATCCGAAAATGAGTCTGTAGCCCACTGCCGTCGGGGATGACGGAGGCTGGACTGAGGTCAAAACTTCTTAAAATTCATTTCTATTTTATTTTTTATTGTATTTTTTATTATGTTTTCTATAATGTTTTTTATTGTGTTTTCTTCATTTTATTATTTTTTAATATTTTTTTATTGTGTTTTCTAAATTTATTTTATTTTATTTTATTTTTTAATATTTTTTATTGTATTTTTATAAAAATTATAGGAGTTTAGGGCGTGGGTTGCAGTATGGTGGGGTGCAGCCCGACCGCACCCCAGCGTCACCCTAACTATTTCTCTTTTAAAATAGATTATTAAAAATTCACTTTTCTATTTTACCTATTCACTTTTCTATTTTACTATCTATCAGCATCTTTATTTTTTCTCTATATCTTTTAAAATATTCATATTTTATTTTAATCATATTTATTTTACAAATTAAAAAAAAAATTGATCAACTGAGAAATCCAAAACGCGTTTATTGTTGTGCCGGAGTTTGGATCGTTGGGGGTTGGTCACCAGCGTAAAAGGATGTCGGTGATGCCAACGATGTGGCTAGTGGTGGCTAGCAGTAGGTCGAACGAAACCCATGGAATCCAAAACCCATTTTCATTGTTAGAGCTGCGCGTGGGAGATGACTAGTCCGTTGCCAGAGTTGGGATCATCGAGAGTTGGTCGCCAGCTTGAGTGGATGCTGGCGATGTGGCTAGGGGTGGTCGGCAGTGGGTCAAATCTTGAAGATGACAGAGGCGAGCTGTTGATGACATTGTAGCAGAGAAAAAAATAATAAAATATTATTTGAATGTGAACATTGCGCTATATGTAGTGCAATCACTGTTCATGTTTTTTTTTTTTTAATAATTTTCTTTTATTTTGAAGTGTCCAATAGAGTTATTTAGCTATATTTTATTTTGCAATCACTATATTTTGAAGGAAAATATTATTTAGCTACTCCGTTAGGCTGAGTGCTCTAGTTATCTTATATTTTGTTATTTTAATATAATCATGACATGTTTTAACTAAATCTACATACTCGACATTTAAATAGACAAATATTTAAAATGTGTAACGTCTAATGTTGTGATTGAAAATAACAAAATATAAGAGGAGGAAACAACGCATTTATAGTTACATTTTAATGAATGAAACTCATAATTTGCACACGTGATTTAGAAAATCTTCACGGTTGTTGCTGATTAAACACAGAACCGAAGTTATGTATGACATATGGTGCTTAATTCCTAATTGGATTATTCTCTACTCGACCAATCATGATGGCCCATGGGCTCTGCTACCACACTGTCCCCCCTTCTCTCTCTCTCTCTCTCTCTCTCTCTCTCTCTCTCTCTCTCTCTCTCTCTCTCTCTCCTTTTTTTTTTTTTTAAATAGACTGTCAAAAACCTACTTTTTCTATATCATTTATTCACTTTTATATATTACTATCTATTAACATCTCTATTTATTTTTTCTCTATATATTTTAAAATATTCATATTTTATTTTAATTATATTTATTTTACAAATTAAAAAAAAAGTGATCAATTAAGAAATCCAAAACGTGTTTATTGTTGTGCCGAAGCTAGAATTTACATGTGGGAGATGACTGACCAATTGCCAAAAGCTGAAATCGTCGGGGGCTGGTCACTGACGTAAAGGAATGCCAATGATGCCAGTGGTGTAGCTAGTGGTAGCCGGTGGTGGATTGAACGACACGCATAAAATCCAAAACTCACATTACAAGAAAAACAGGCAATTAAGATCAGACAATTACTGCTAACATGACTATTTGAGACAAAAATAATACTGTTTTAGATGACATTATAGTAGAGAAAAAAAATATTATTTTAAGGTGAATAGTATTACACTATATGTAGTGCAATCATTGTTCATATTTTTTTTTATATATTTTTTTTCATTTTGAAATTTCCAATGAAGTTATTTTTTTGACACTTTTGAGTTATATTTTTAAAAAATATTATTTAACTACTTCATTAGAAGTAATTTAAGTCTCTTATATTTTGTTATTTTAATATAATCATGACATGTTTAACTAAATCTACAGGCTCGACACTTGAATAGACAAATATTTAAAATCATGTGTAACGTCTAACGTTGTGGTTGAAAACAAAAAAAATATAAAATCAGGAAACAACGCATTTATTGTTATATTTTAATGATTGAAACTCATAATTTACTCACGTGATTTAGAAAATCTTCACAGTTATTGCTGATTAAACACAGAACTCAAGTGATGCTAGACAAAATAGCGATTATTCTACAAATTAATTTCAACCGATGAATTCACAGCGAAGAACACAAGAAATTCGCCCAAAATACAGGGAATACGTCTCTGAGAAAAAAACTGAATATTATCAAATGAAAGAATGTTGAAAATCAGTCCACAAGCCAGACTGTATAGCTAAAATTCATCTGTAACCGAATTTTACCAAAAATGGCAAACTCTTGAAAATAACGTAAAATTGAAATTCGAAATCAAATAAGCAATATGTGAAAAATCGGGAATAAATCGAATTTAAAATGATTTCCTAACAAACATACGAAATATTACAAAAAATAGTAAAAAATAACTAAAAATGACAATTCGGAAGGAAAAATAGCGAAATTTGAGGTCTAAAAAAAGGCACATGGAGCCATGCTCGATATGGATAGCATGCACGTCGAAAAGAGTTTTCCGAATTGGGGTCTTATGCGCGATTCTGACATCCGTAGCCAAAGTTATGGCCAAAAGACTGAAACGCACACAAAACTCCCCCAATTAGAAAGATATCACGATCACTTCCAGTTTTTACGCTAATCTGCCAATTTATGATACCTCAGCGCCATCAACATGCAATCAGACAGCTCAGCATCATCTGTCTCGAATTCCCCTGCATCAGTCGCCCCGGGTTGGAAAAAATTCGTCCTCGATTTCAGAGTAGTGTCATCAGAATCCACAAAATAAGGACTTAGGTGCTTCACATTAAAGACATTAGAAGTCTTTAGATGATTAGGAATTCACAACCTGTAAGCATTATCATTGATTTTCTGCAAGACCTGACAAGGTCCAATCTTCCGGCCTTTAAGCTTACTATACTCGCCAACAGGAAAACGATCACGAGTTAATACAGCCCAAACCAAATCACCAACATCAAAAAGTACCTGACGACGATGACTGTCAACCCGAGTCTTGTACTTGGTATTGCTCTCATGAATAGCCTATTTCACCTGCTCATGGATGCCCCGAAAATGCTCTGCCATCTCATCTGCTTTAGTACTGAAACGTCCTATACGTGGAATAGGGGCTAAGTCAAGTACCCCAGATAGGTTCTGACCATAGACAATCTCAAATGGGCTTAAGCCTGTGGTTCTATTTTTCGATCTGTTACAGGCAAATTCCGCGTAAGGTAAAGCCAAATCCCACTGCTTGGGCTTAGTTCCTGCCAAACATCTCAAAAGGTTGCCCAAATTCCAATTCACCACCTCGGTCTAACCATCCGTCTGAGGGTGGTAGGTGCTGCTAAAATTCAACTGTGTCCCCAATTTCCCTCATAGGCTCTTCCAAAAATGACTGATAAATTTGGAATCACGAGTAGCATCCATAGTCTTCCTGCAAGCTACAAAATGGGCCATCTTGGAAAATCTGTCAACCACAACAAGGATAGAATCTGAGGCCCATTGAGTTTGGGGTAAGCCCAATACAAAATCCATGCTGACATCTAACCAAGGCGCTTCAGGAACAGGTAAGGGAGTGTACAGGCCCGCATTGGTGAGAACTCCCTTAAACTGCTGGCACACATAACAACGGTCCACATAATGAGCCACATCACTGGTCAACTTAGTCCAATAAAAGTCAGAAGAGATAAGGGCCAGTGTCTTATCTCGACCAAAGTGTCCTTCATTATGAAGTTTACTTATAATTTATTGTCTCAATGAACAATCTGGAATGCACAACTGTAATCCATGAAACAGATAACCATTATGCAAAATAAAATCATGACGGTGACCATTAGCTACCTCCTGAAATATCCTTCCAAAGGAAGGATCAGCTGCATACATATCTATGAAAGCCTCAAAGCCTGCAACTCTGGTATTGATGGTGGTGAGAAGTGAAGTACGACGGCTTAGGGCATCTGAGACACGGTTCAGGCTCCCAGCTTAGTGCCTTAACGTAAATGTAAACTCATGCAAATACGCTACCCACTTGGCATGTCGTCTACTCAGCTTGTGTTGGCCATTGATATACTTCAGGGCCTTATGATCAGTGAACAAGATGAACTCCTTCTATACTAAGTAATGACGCCAATGCTTAAGGGACTGAATTATGGCATAAAAGTCAAGGTCATAGGTGGAATAACTTTTCTTTGAGCCCGATAGCTTTTCACTGAAAAAAGCAACCAGACGCACTGACTGACTCAGAACACCACCAATGCCAACACCATATGCATCACAATTTACCTCGAACACTTTGTCAAAATCAGAAAGTGCCAAAACTGGTGCCTTAGTCATCTTCTGCTTGACCAGTTGAAAACTAGTCTCTGCCTTCTCAGACCACTTGAAATCACGTCCTTTGAGGCACTCTGTGATAGGAGCAATCAGAGTGCTGAAATTTCTGATGAACCGTCTATAGAAGGATGCCAATCCATGGAAACTTCTGATATCATGCAAGGTCTTTGGTTTGGGCCACTCCAAAATTGCGTCTATCTTTGACTGATCTACATGAACACCATTAGTAGACACCACAAAACCAAGAAAAGTTACAAAAGTAGTGAAAAAGGAACACTTCTTCTGATTAACAAATAGGCGCTTCGTTTTCAGCATCTCAAAAACAGCACGGAGGTGGTCAAAGTGTGAGGCCCATGTCGAACTATAAATGAGAATATCGTCGAAGTAAACCACAATGAATCTCCCTATAAAAGGCCACAAGATCTGATGCATAAATCTCATAAATATGCTGGGTGCATTGGACAGCCCAAAAGGCATGACTATCCAGTCATATAACCCGTGTTGCGTCTTAAACGCTGTCTTCCACTCATCTCCAGGCCTTATTTTGATCTGGTGGTATCCGCTTTTAAGGTCAATTTTTGAGAAGACTTTAGAACCGGACAGTTGATCCAACATATCATCCAGGCGGGGAATTGGAAACCTGTACTTTACAGTAATTTTGTTGATTGCTCGACTGTCAACACACATACGCCAAGAACCATCTTTCTTTAGCACGAGTAGGGCAGGGACTGCACATGGGCTCATACTCTCACGAATATAACCCCTCTCCAATAACTCCACCACCTGTCACTGCAACTCTTCAGCCTCGTTGGGACTGAGGCGGTACGCTGGTCGGTTAGGCAAACTCGACCCTAGAACGAGGTCAATTTGATGCTGAATATCTCTCTTAGAAGGTAGCCCATGAGGGAGATCCTCTGGCATCAGGTCAGCGAACTCTGCCAACAACTGCTACACCTCTACTGAAAAATCAGAGTCTACGACTATTGCACTGTTCTCGCAAGGTTGTAGAGCATAGACCACGTCCCCATGCTCAATCTCATCTAAAAATCTGGACATAGAAAGCAGGTTAGTATTATTGGCTACCGGGGTAGGAGTGGGTCCTTCCCACCGGGGCACCAACACAATCTTTTTTCTCTTGATCTTAAGAGAATAAGTATTTTTCCGTCCATCATGAATGACACTGCGATCATACTGCCAAGGTCAACCCAACAATACATGACACGCATCCATAGATACAACATCACACTAAGCATTATCGAAATATTTTCTGCCGATTAAAAAAGACACAAGGCATCGCCTATCTACTGTTACCTCACTGCCTTTATTCAGCCATGACAACTTGTATGCCTTAGGATAACGGTCTGTCTTCAACTGCAAGTTCTGGACAGCTTCCTCGGATACTAAATTCTCGCAACTGTCACTGTCAATGATCATTTTGCAGACTTTATCTGCAACTGTGCAGGTTGTGTGGAAAATATTGGTTCTCAACCAATCATCCCCTGAATCGTCCTTGGGAGTCAATAGACTCTTGCGAACGACCAAAGTCTCATGGCCATCTCTATGCAGCACATCGTCAACTTTATCATCGTCATACACGGGCTCGCCAATCTCCTCAGGCTCGTCTACTACGTCCTCCTCGATCAATAAATTTTTGCCCTTTTGATTAGCAAGCTTCCTGCAATCAATCGCTTTGTGCCCCTGTTCTCCACAACGAAAACATCTAGTACTAGGGTTAGAATTACTCTGTGGTGGCTGCTAGACAGGACGGGTATTCTGAGGGAAAAATGACCGACTGTTTTGATCGTTCCTGATCACTGGCCTCCTGTTTTGCTATTTTTCAACAGCAAGTGCACCCTGGTATGCCTCCGAAACAGTCCACAATGAGAGAAGGTTGAGGACGTTTTGCAAGAGTTGGGGCAAACCCTCCAAATATCGCGCCACCAACTGCTTCTCCGTCTCAGATAAATCGTTTTGTGCGACCAACTGGTAAAATTCTTCTGTGTAATCATCGACTGATCTCGCGCCCTGCCTCAACGCATGAAGTCGCTGAAACAAGGTTTGAGTGTAGTCAAAGGGAAGGAAGTGACCCTTAATCTTCTTCTTCATCTTCTCCCAATCAGTGATCTTGGCCTTGCCCTGCCTGTCTCGTGAGCGTCGCAACTGCTCCCACCACTCAGATGCTCTGCCTTTGAGTTTGATGGCGACCAGTTTCACTTTCACACGATCAGGGACTTCCTTGTAATCAAAAATACGCTCCACTTCATTCACCCAATCAATGAATCCCTCAGCCTGTAACGTACTAGAAAACTCCAACAAATCGACACGAAAATTGATGTCTCCATGACGCTCCTCCCGACCACGGTGCTCCCAGAATAGAGCATGCTTGTGATATGGGTTTTCGAAAGTGGACTCAGAATCATGATCGGAGGCCTCATGATCCTCGAAATCGCACGCCGTCAGATGCTAGGTTAACTCTGCGACTTGCCTCTTCAAATCCTCAATCATCGCATCCTGAACGCTACGATCACGGTACTGAGCTTCCTCCTTCAGACCCTGCCCACAACGATCGCGACCACAACCACGATCACCAGCCATTGAAACTGATGAAATTTCACTCCAAGAAGATGTTGAAGCTCTGATACCAACTGACGCCAGATAGAATAACAATTATTCTGCAGGCTAGTTTCAACAAATGAATTCACAGGGAAGAACACAAGAAATTCCCCCAAAATACAGAAAATACGTTTCTGAGAAAAAAACTGAATATTATCAAATGAAAGAATGTTGAAAATTAGTCCATAAGCCAGACTGTATAGTTAAAATTCGTCTATAACCGAATTTTACTAAAAATGGAAAAATCCTGAAAATAACGTAAAATTGAAATTCGAAATCAAATAAGCAATCTGCGAAAAATCCAGAATAAATTGGATTTAAAATGACTTCCTAACAAACATACGAAATATTACAAAAAATAGTAAAAAATAACTAAAAATGACAATTCAGAAAGGAAAACAGCAGAATTTGATGTCGAAAAAAAGGCACATGAAGCCATGCTCGATGTAGACAGCGTACGATTCGAAAAGAGCTTTCCGAATTGGGGTTTTATGCGCGATTATGACACCCGTATCCAAAATCATGGCCAAAAGACTGAAACGCACCCAAAACTCCCCCAATTAGAAAGAGATCAAGATCACTTTCGGTCTTTACGCTGATCTACCAATTCATGATACCTCAGCACCATCAACGTGCAATCAGACAACTCAGTATCATCTGTCTCGAATTCTCCTGCATCACCAAGTTATGACATATGGTGCTTAATTCCTAATTGGAGGGCTAGCTTTTCGTATAGCATCAAACATATATGAAGTGGCAATAATGCATGATGATCTATGTACTCGAGTAGGCTAGGCTATATCTAGCATGCATGCCAGCTGAATTAATTCACCAACAACTAAGAATTTCATGAATACCTTATTAATCTTTCTAACAATTAAGAAATTTATCAATTAATTTCCAAATCCATTAATATGAATAGGTTCAGAATTGTACGTATCTAAACACATTCATCCTAAATAATGTATGTGCTTATAGATATAACAGTTCTTAAAGTACGTACTGCCAAACATGAATAAACGATCTGAGTAGTACTTTCATTTTGGTTAATCACCCAAATCATATAGGAAGAATATCGGTTAATTATACCTATATGAATATCGGTTAATTATATATACCTATGCTCTTTCGATCAGTTTAAATTTTTGAATAAGTAAAGATTTTAAGAACCAAGTATTGACCCTTACACATATTAGAATTAGGAGGAATGATATGGGACCCGCAATTGGGCCCCCTTTGTACTCTAAAAGGATAATTTATTTTATACTTTTAAAAAAAAAAATTTCCAAAAATGATAAACGAGGATATGCAAATAAAACATATTTATTTTTTTTTCTAATAAAATAAATCCGTGGAGGTACAAAAGGAGCCCCAAGGAGGGGCCCCCCAAAGAATTGCTGTAGAATTCAGAGCATGATATAACGCCCGAGAATTAAGCTAGAAATTAATTATTTCCACACCTAAAACATATCATGTATACACAATATACAACAATAGTAGTCAAGGACTAGAATTACATGTTTGTGTATATATATAGATATATATGGTACTGATCCAGGAGGACGGTGAGCTTTGACGCTACACCTAAAAGACAAACAGATTTCATTGTCCGGGACCGCACAGTGTCCCCTTCAGAAAGAACACAGCACACAGTGATCGAACATGGGCATTGGACCATCAATATTTGCAACGCAGAATTAAATGTAGAGCACAATCACCATCTCGCTCAGTTATGAAATCGAGGAAAAGATATAAATGATGAATATTACAGTACAAACATAGGCAGCTCCAGATTCAGGTAAGCTAAACTTGCAGTTCAGATTTACATCCAATTAATTAGTACCAATTATAGGGTTTCCTGTGCTGCTTTCTTCTTCGTCTTCTTCTTTTTCCTCAAATATATATATATATATATATATTATCTTTGCTGATCGCCATGATCGGGTAGTCAAGTTTAAGACCGACCGAGAAAAGTACTAAACCAACAAAAGGTAGCCAGGTAGGTACTAATTAAAGATAGTTTTGAAACTGGGAGAGAATAAGTTTTAGAAAGAAAATTAAAGATCAAAAGCAAACAAAGAACATAGAATAATCCCGTTCTCACTTCATCTATGTAAGAGGGAGAAAAGAAAACAGCAACCAAGAGATTAAAAAAAGGGGAAAAAAAGAATTTGACAAAATCTATAAACCATCGCCATCAACATCTTCAACACCATGATCATCGTGATTATACGTCGTTATGGGTACGTAATAAGAAACTTGCAGGCTCTTCGATCGCCGTTAATTTGTTCATCTAGTGGAAGTCATGGACGAGAGTACTCGGCCTATCGGTGACATTGAGACGCCAAGAAAGGAAGGGAATGCCGGTATCTGAATCCCTGTCATTATCTTCGATGAAACGGAACTCGTTGCCAATGGCAGCTGGATATGGAGCAAAGCACGGCATTTTCTGGGTCTGTGAATGGGCATTATACCATGAATTGTTGTGGTGGCCGAGGATGTGATTTGGCTCGGACATTAGTCCTGAGGAACCACCATTAATGCTGGTGGCGGTTGTGGCCGCAGCAGTAGCTCTCCTCTCTTCCTTCTTGAATCGAATCCCACAAGCATTGCATAGTGACTGCAATTCACAAACAGATATTCCTCAAAAATCAATAAAGTTAACAAATTTCGAAAATATTGTAAAACCAGTAGACAAAAGTCAAGTAGATGAGCATAACGAAAAAGCTTTTTTTTGTCACAAACAAGAAACAAAGCGATCGATGATGATGAGATGGAGCACCTTTGGGCCTCTTGGACCATTCCTCCAAAGGGGTGTGGAAGTTGTGTCGCAGTTAGCACAACGGCGAGCGAGGAGAGAATCATTGACCGAGTTGCTGCTGCTATCATAATTATTGCCTCCACGGGAAGTCTTGTAAGAGTACTTGGACACTGAGGAAGAACCAAAGCGCCGTCGCTTTTCGTCATCTTCGGTTAGACGAGTAGATGGGGTTCCTAAAGAGAGGGTGCAATCCACAGACGATGAAGTGAAGGAATACATTTCGGAATCCTCATAAGGAATATGGTCGGGCATGGAGAATAGCATTTGGCTGTGAAACAGACCACAAGAACACGGCCCTACCATGTTCCCCTGAGCATTGCTGCAGCGGTGCATCATTTCTTTCTTTTCTTTATCTGATCAGTATCTGTTAATGGCAATGGGGACCGATCTCTTAAATCTCTAGAACACAAGAAAAAGTATAAAGAGAAGGGTTGTGAAGAGAAGGGGACGATGGCAATAACAATGGGGATAGACGGAGTTTATAGTAGGAGTTCGAGCAAAGAGAAGTACGAACCAAAAGAGTTACTGTTGATATAGGTAGATGTAATAATATAAAGTTTGAAAAAACTTAAGATGCGAAAGAGGTTGAATGGTACGAGAGGGGCTGAGAAGTGATGATCAGGAAGGGAAGTTGTCCGGTAGCTTTATAAGCTAGCAATAAAATGGCGAAATACGAGTCAGCAGCTGCAGTCCGGGGTTGTCGTGAAATGCAATTAGAGGGATATACACACAAGTATATAGAGAGAGAGGGACCCAATTTGCATGTGTTGTGGAGAGAGAATTTGTTAGAGAGAGAAAGAGGGGAGTACTCCTGAGTTATCTAGTCTGTGATGATCAGTCAGTGTGGGGGTGGTGGTCGTATAGGCATATATATGTATATATATAAATATATATGCAGGCAGCAGATGTACATGAACAAGTGTATGTAAAAATCTTATCTTTAGATCTGTGACAATAGTGCTTTTGTAACTCGCATAAGTTTATCACTTGTTGCGATTCAATTCAATTTATACCCGAGAGGCTGTGTGATTGTTGATCATGCATAAAAGATAGAGATTTATCGGAGAGCTCGTAGCAATGCTTGAGAGGAGAGAGAGAGAGAGAGAGAGAGAGAGTTGATTGGATAGTCAAAAGAGCCCACGTGACTAGGGGGAGAGGGAACAGTCTTCCATGGATCTGCCTTCTCCGATCACGAGGACTAATGAGTGTCTCAAACCCAATACATCAAAACCTGTCCGTATCCGTATCTCTGCCTCTCTATCTCTCCTCTCTCTCTCTCTCTCTCTCTCTGCTCTCTGTCACTGCCACCCTCCCAAGGAAAATGGAATAGTCCTCTCCCTCTTTCCCACCCAGATGTCACATTTGCCCCTGCCCACATTATATTTGTTCTCATTTTTTCGGTATATTTGAAATAATCCACAAAGAAATTGTATTCGTACGTAGAGAAGTGGGTCTTATAACCAAAGATAAAAGTTACTAATGATCCCTTCAATTATATTACGAGACATAAAAAACGAGAAAATATAACTCGTTGATCTATATATATAATTGTATATAACCTAAAACTCTTGAAATTTGATTAGTGAAGAATTATAAATCAAAAATAATATTTACCACTCTACCCAAATTCGAATTTTAGCTGATATTTACATATATGGTTCATTAATACAACCTATAAGTCGTGGTTATAACGATGGTTTGTACTCGAGACTTGCACTAGCAGTTGTAAGTGTAAACATTTTTGTACTAAATCCGGGGAAATGCATCCACATATCTACACCTAAATGGACAAAATAAAGTAAAAGAGCGAAAAAAAAAAAAACAAATTGGCTGTAGTAAAGTGGTCATTTTGACGAGCTTTTGGACGCTTGTGGAATGGCAATAATTTCATGTGTAAGGCTGAACATCTGAAGCATTTTTATTTATTTATTTAAATAAACCGAACAATGACCACTTATTTAAACAGTGTGAGTACAACATGATCCCCCAACTCCGTAAGTTGTTATAGGGCGTCAAATCGGTCAAATCCAAAACAACAAGAACAACAACAGCCAGTTTTGAGCTTACCACAGGCAGTAGCCGTACCGTGGGAATCACGTGAAACGTCCTAGCAAAGCCAGTTTGGTCATGATCATCATAATCCCACCCCAATTCCAGATTCCAATACCCATCACAGCAAGTTATTCTAGCTTTTTTGTGGGAAAATCCGAAGATTTTGATCAGAGAGAATTGAAACAAAAAAGATTAGAGAGATAGAGAGAGAAAAAGCCTAAAAGGTATCCCAAATGTGATACTCTTAAATCATCAAAGCAACATCTGTTTCTTCCTCTTGGCTTAGCGTGAGAATGGGGAGATCTCTTGGGTCAAAGATACAAACTCAAAAGAGAAAATGGTCAAAAATTTCGAGAACAAAATATATATATATAGATATTAGCTAAAACCAAAACTAAAAAACAGTAAAGAAATTATAAAAAAAAAAAAAAAAGACGACGACCCCACATTCTTCATCATGGCCAAGTCCGAACAAACTTCTCTGGAATATCGACCCCATTCGATCAAAAGATTCAAAAAACATCCTGGAAGAGAGAGAAGAGAATCAGATCGTCTAGAGATTGGTGATCTATGCACAGTTGGACAAACTGGAACGACCACCGCTTTCCAAAAGATGCCCCTCCATTTCGCTTTGTAAACGACGAACTAAGCATAAACTACGATTAACCCAAGACACTTGAGAGCGTTTTATAATATATATATATATATAGCCATTCATAATTTCACATGCATTTGCTCGCATCCCTACGCGACATCATTTCACGTGAGTCTAAGTTCCCTTCTCCTCGTTTCGCTCATGCATGGCTGTGTTCGACACGTACACGTACGTAGGCTCCTCGATCTCTACTATATACGCTCTGGTGCCAATAAAAATCTCAGTACTTAATGAGGATCTGTTTGTACCCTTTTTAATGAAACTCTGGGATTTGCTTAATCATCCGAAGCAACAAGAAGTAATTTAGATTTGGACGCACGATAATTTAGATGGTACTTAATCATGATATTATGTGGCTCGTTGGATTTGGTGGGACCCCTTTGGTTTTAGACGTTCCTTCCACTTTTCCAAGGTATAAGCAGATCGTATCTGCTGCCTAAAGCCGACGAAAACCAATAAATAAACAGGAATAATAATTATCTTATCGCTAATCAAAGGCGCCACGTGGGCTTCGTGGGGGAGATTTCCTTGCATGCATGCAAATGTAAACCATACAAAACAATTATTATTATTCTTATAATTAATGACTAGCTTTGGAAGACATAAAAATTACATTCCTCAAAAGCAACGAGATACAACTGGAATGTTTGTCTCTCTCTCTCTCTCTCTCTCTCATGCGTATGTTGTCCGTTTTTCTCTTTTATATTTGGCTAGGAGGTCTGGGATTGGTCTAGCGATCTTGTTGTTGACTGAGATTTGGGGAAAGTAATACTATTTAAGTTGCTGTAGAGAAAAGAAAAAGGCGAGAGAGCTAGGTGTGGACCAGCGTTTATAAAAGGGATTGTAGGAGAAGAAGCCTCTAATAAGCCGTCCTATATATATATAAATATGAAAGATAAGTACCTGTCAGTGCGATGACCAAAGAAACACTGTACTCCCTAATTGTCTCCTCTAAGGAGGTCTAGCCGCTTTAGACCTATAGCCAATGGGAATAACCTCTCTCCCTCTCTATCTCTAGTACTTTTTCATTGGGCCGGTCAGGATCAACTTTGTTTAAATGTTACTGAATAATGTTTTGTATTTTTTAAAAAATTATTGAAAAAACAAAATAAAAAACAAACTTGTCTGCCCTTTTTCAATTTTCATCATCAATTTTCCTTATTTGGTGGGCAATGGGCATACAATATAAGAAACGATACAGTGGAATAGGGACGTGGATATACATTGATGATCTGGAGTTCAAATATATAGAATTACGTCGAGGCTCAAGAATTACTGTGTCGGAACGTGTACATATGTACCAGCTTATTACTATTACATGCAGGAATCAGGATCGTATACATATAGATGTGTGTTGATCTCCTCGAGCATGCAATTATGGCACTGATGATGGCGGCAAACAGGCCTATTCGATCGGCCAATATCAGCCTGCTGCTTGCTTTTCTGTAGTACTACTCATTATTGGATAAATGGGTAGGAATTGCTTTGGCTCAGCTACTGACGATCTTTAGCCACAATTCCCATGTGCATGCATCTTCTCAAAAGCTACGTCCACGGATATATATTCTACCACCCATCATTTTGTTACAGCATGCATCTCGATCGAGCATCCATCCATTCATCTTCTTGATTTGGTGGTTTTGGTCTGCAGATCATCAATTGCGCAGGGATCGATGAAGGATGTGATATTCGAAAGTGAAACAAATTGATCGAATGAAAGGAAGAAGTAGATTTATACGAAGAGTCGTCCTAGTACACCAATTGAGAGTACAGTAATTTAACATAGGGATGATAATATGTCACACGACCCGTTAACCCAACATGAATATGACACAATAATGACGGGTTAGAGTTTAGTCTTAAAGGATTTCGGGTTAAAACGAGTTGACCCGTTATGACACGATTGCTTAACGAATTGATAACGGGTCAACCTGTTTTGACCCGCTATGACACGTTAAGAAAATTAAAATTACAAATATACCCTTATATTTAAAAGTAAAATTGTTAAAATCTTAATTTCAATATTTTTATTGTTTATATTATAATTTATATTTGTAGTTTGTATTATAATTTTTATAGATATTGTGATTTTAATTTTTGTACAAAATTATGTTAAGTTTAATTAAGTCAAATAGATTAATTTTGTACATATTCAACACATTTACATAAACAAGTTGAAACATATTATATTTTATCTTGTTAATTTATTTCGTAATATTCACTAATGGGTCATAACGGGTTAACACGATATGACACGTTATGTTAATGGGTCGTGTTAGGATTTAAGATTTTGATACGATAAGTTTAACGGGTCGAGTTAGGGTTGACCTATATAATATAATATACATGTCTTGACACAACACGAACACGATCTGTTAACATGATTTGACACTCCTAGTTTAATAAATTGTCTTGAGAATTTTAAACATTTTTTTATAATTTTTTTATATTCGTAATATTTCTTAAAAAAGTAACAATATCGATTAATATTAAAAAAACTTTCTTAATTATTAAATAAAAAAATTATCAATACCTATCATCAAAAGAAATTGCAAGCAAACTATAGATACAAAATCTAAAATTTGATGACCTAACCTATCATTCCAAATTTTTAAAATTTGAATCACATAGAGTTGACACTCGGTAAAACAATACAATTATATATACATCACTCATTTATGATTGTTGCAGAACATATAACCCAACTGCTCTTTTACCCTTCCCAATTGCATGTCTTTCATGGAATAAGGCCCTAATATAACAAACATCAAGCATGAAAATAAAACAACAATTCTAATTAGAGGTTAATTAGCTTAGTAACTAGGACTGCAAACGAACAGAGCTGCTCGTGGACAATTTGAGCTCGACTCGTATAAAATCGATTTGAACTCGATTTGTTTAATAAATGAGTTGTTCGTGAGCACTAATATTGATTCGAATATTAAATGAGCTAAACTCGTATAATCTCGACTCGACTCGTATAAACTAGGTTTGTGTTCGTGAACAAGATTCGTATAAACTCAATTCGACTCGTTTTGAGCTTGTAATAATGCTCGTAATATTTCTATATACATATATATAATCTTGCATATATTCTTATATATATTCTTTTATTATATATATTTTCTGTGTTATATATATTATTTTTGATATTTTGTATAAGTAATATATTTTGTTACCTTATGTAAAAGTATCATTTTATTTCTTTACAATAATAATGTATTAAATTCATAAAAAAATTAATGAGTCAAATATTTATAAAGAGTAAGAAACTCGAGTAATTACTTGACTAAGTTTGGCTCGTTCGTTAGAAAGTAAAAACAAAGATCGATAAATAACTCGATTCGACTCGAGTTCGTCTTTGATCGGCTCGAATTCGACTCGACTCGGCAAACTCTCAACTCGACTCGAACTCGAACTCGAGTTATTTGAGCCTAGCTCGACTCGACTTGACTCGACTCGAACTCGTATTTGATCGGATCATTTGCAGCCTTATTAGTAATTAATAAAAAATTATATGAGAAATTCGGTACACATAATATATCTTTCAAAACTAAACTATTAGATAATTGTACAATCCCATATGTGTGTGGCTATAACATTTTCTCTATTTGAAGCCGTGAAATGTATGGATTAAAATTTGAAATTTAAAAAAAATGGCCTAATTAGCCCAACGTGGAGCCGCCACTGATCGCGCCACCGACGGGTAGCGACGAACCGACTGGAATCACGTAGAAATCAAGCAATATGCCAGCTTTCAAGCATAAAAATTTCTAAAATTATAATCATTATATACTCTTTAGAATTTTCTAAAATTTCAATATACTTAGAAAAATCTCTCTCTATTTTTTTCCATAGTACCAAAATCTTGTATAATTTTTATACATTATTAATTCTCAAGGATATGGCAAGGCCTTACTAAGATTTATTTAAACTAAGTTTAAGAGAAATAAGAAATTTGTTAATATGGATTTCAAAATTTTTTGTTATAGAGTATTAGGCTTATTAATATGGAATAAAAAATGAAAATACAAGAAAAATTATCTAAAATTGATGATTTATATAAAAAGTAGTTGAAAGTTTTATCCTCTAGCATTGAGTAACAAAAAATTTATTTAAGGTCTTAGTTATATTATTATAGGTGTAATGTGACACAAAAATATCTAAAATAAACTCAATAAACTAGATTAAGAATGAAAGTCTGCTTTCTAAAAGATCACTTGATAGATTTTATGAAAAAATACGTTCCAAATATTTCATTAAAAAATTATAATAATTGAATATATTTCATGAAATATTATCATCATAAATTTGCAAATTATCAAGATTTAGTTTTATATATAATTATATTTTATTTATTTATTTTTGCATAAATATCTCACATATGATATAAAATTTGGTCCCCTCAGACTATTGGTTTTGCCATTAGGCGTGATGAGAAAGAGTATTGAGAGAACAAAAGTTGAGATGAGGGGAAAAGAGAGATTGGTGGCTTGTTGCAATGAGAGAGATGGGAGGTGCGATGAGAGAGAGATTGGTCTCACTGTGTGAGAGAGAAGAGAAAGAGTTTGAAGAGAAATTAAGAATCAGGAGATGAAGAGAAAATGGAGGGGTATCATTTCAAATGACGACGTCTTCCATTCTAAATTTTCTTTTCCTAATTAACAGTATGTATAAAACGACACTGTTTAATTTAAGTAAAATGATATCGTTTTACCTAATATATATTTATATATTATATTTGTAGGTTTGGCGGTACTTTCAACTTGGTTCAAGCCGGGACTGAAATTGAAGAAGCCAAATTGAACCAATCAACATCAGCTTCTTCAATTTCCTACTGTCGGTCAATTAGTTCTTTGTCAATTTTGATCGATTTTGGACTTTGGCGACCGTTTAATGTATAATCACTACAAGAAAAAAGATTAGATATAACCAATCTGATGTATCAAAAAGGGTCAGAAATCGGTCATTTTTTGTCATTTTCGATGCATCAGATTGATTATATCTGATCATTTTTTTTATAGTGAGTCGTACATCATATAGGGGGTCTTTGCCAATTGATTGAACAATTTCTTGGCCTTCAAAGCCATCTCCATCGATCTACACCATCTGCGATAGTTCTTAATTTCTTGTAAGCACCTTAGATACCAGCATTGATCTAGGCGAATCTCCATTTTATAAATATAGTATGTACTTGAACCTTCAACCTCTAATGAAAGAGAGGCCATCGAAGCCATTTAGCAACGGGCAAAAGCTAAACTGTAAGGTATCTGCTTGGACATGCAACATAAAACAATTTGAGCAAATCTAGGAAAGACTGAAAGAGAGAATCTAGAATTCTTTTATTCAAACTGATCAACTTTACAGAGAGAGTATACAATATTTATCCAAAACGAGTAAAGTGAAAATAAAAGCAAAGTTAGTAACTAAAATGAGTAACTAAGTAAATTTTAGTAATTACTAACTAGTTCTCTACCAAATACATGTGATAATGTGTGTATATATATATATATATATGCATATGTAGTATGTACGCTTTTATTTTTTTTAATAAGTGCATCTTAAGGAACTGATTTCTCAATGTTATGGAAGGAAAATGATCAGAAAATTTATAAAAATAATCTTCATTTAATACATTATTGTGAAATGTGTCTTGAAACATATGATGTAAATCAATTTTAGAAAATTAAAGCATGCACACCGACATGCCATATATGCAGTTTGTCCAAAAGCAACGCGAGGAGTAGTACCGTACAATAAATACAATCATTGGCTCGAATCTAGCTTAGCATGTCTTCTCGTTCTAATAATATTGCCTTTTCTACGTACCAAACTGATTGCTTTCTATCCTTAGCTTACTCCCCATTCTTTCCAGCTTGTGTCTTTGAATCTCTTTTGAACCTGACGATCTTAAGGCGACGGACTTCTTTTGTCTGATTTCTTTTAGTTCACGATGTGGGCATGATTAAAAATTGTGGATAGTTGTTTTTTTTATTATTTACAGAAATGATTTTATTGGTGTGATTTATGGTAACTTAATAACTTACAGTCCAAATTAATACCACGGTTAACCGTGGCTACCCTCATGGCCACACACCACCCCCACATAGGTGGGATATTGTCAATTTTTGGGCCAAAAAATCCCGACCCTTCCAAACTCATCCACGCTATTATCATAACTTTTGTTGCAAATAATCATTTTATTTTGAGTTTGATATAAATTAGTGATTTTGAGTTTGATATAAATGAGTTTGATCGGGCCAAAACAAATTTACCTGTTAAGAGACATATTACAAGAAAATTATTTATTTGCAATCAATAATTTCTAGCAAAATGATTATTTTTAATTAAAATTAATCTGTTTTTGTTATAAATAATCATTTTTATTACAAATAATTATTTACAAAAATTCATTTTTCTTGTAACGACAATTAATAAACGGGTCAACATCATTAACCCAAAATCAATTTGCAATAATCTAGTTAAATTTTATTTCAAAATATATTATTATTAAGTTGTAATATTGATATTTTTTAACGTGCTCATATTTTTATTGTTGATATTGTAATTCTGGACATATGCATACTCAGATTTGTTATTATTGAATTTGTAGTAGTATTGATTTTATTGTAGGTTATAATCTGAAAAATATTGATATTTTTGTTAATAGGTAGTCTAATTGTTCATTAATAATTTTTTTTGTTTAATTTGTTTAATTTAAAACATCGTGATGCATAATTGAAATTGCAATTAATTAAAACACAAAATCACGCGATAGGGAAAGTGAATCAATTGAGAATTGGAAAAATCTTAAGTAGTAAAATATTTGAGAAAAATGCAAGTTGGGCATGAGGTTTTTCTATTTTCTTTCTTTCTACATGTATGTACTTTCTTATTTTTTTTTTTTATTTTATGAACTCTTTTATAATTAATTTCACCTTTTATAGTTAAGGTGGTATACTATATTTATTTAGGGAAAATATATTCATCATCAATGTCTTCATCATCTCATAATGTAATATTAGATGATAAGTTTATAAATAAAATATAATAAATAATATCCAATCATCTAATACCACATATGATGAGAATTAAAATAATGAGTGTCATTATTCATTTATTTGTACCATGTAACTCTTTAATAACTTGTCCATTCTATTATCATTTCTAATTGGCTCATTCATAAATGCAGTCACTGGTGGATTATAAATGGATAAATTCTTTTTTATTATTATTGGAGATTGGTAATAGATAGACTTATAAAACTATCATTTTTTTTAAAAAGATAAAGTAATAAAAAACTGTAAGATAGTTTTAAGTTAATATTTTTTTTAGAGACTGATTGAGCTTAAAATGCAACGAAAAATAGGCTTTAAATGTTTTATGGGCTTGCAGCCCAATCTGTAACTATAATTCTCGGCTTTATAATTTTAATGCCTTTGGAATTTGGGCTTTATAATTTTAATGTCTTGAATTTACTTGGAGTAAGATTATGTTTGGAATTGTATTTTGGAGTTAATTATTTTAAAAAATATTTAAAGAAAAATTGACATATCTGATAAATTTATAAAAAATATTTAATTATCTAAAAAGTTAAAAGTTTACTATTTTAAAAAAATATCAAATTGAAATTTTTATCAAAAAATTCCTACATATAACTGTATATTTAAAAACAATTATTATAATTAACTTTAAAATCAATCTAGATATATGTTCACCAAACAATAAATAATTTTTGAAATATAAAACTTATTATTTAAATTATAAATTATATTTTTCATTACAATTCAAAATATGCACAAAGCCGTTGAAAAACATTCCATTGCTGCATGCTCCTAAGTCCTACCTATAGTCCTCTTAGAGCATCCACGTTAACTCCATCAATTTATTTAAAAAAAAAAATTGATAAAAAAATACAAATTTATTGAAAGTTAATACTTTCATATTCATAATCTTACATTGAATTTATCAAATAATAATATAATATATAATTTATGAAATAAACAAATACATATATAATTTATTTATTCAACAAACATAATAAAATCAATAAAAAATTGTTTTGATGGATTAATAGTAATATTTCAAATATGACGGAACATATGTCGGTATTGTAGCTCAAAGTTTTGATGAGTCAAATGTAAAAATATTTTAAATAAAATCATTAAATTTACATTTAAATATCAATATTGCATTTAAATTACAGTCTATCTAAAGTCAGGATTGTTTTAAAAATAACCATCTGATTTCGACCCGACCTGGTATATGCATAATCGGAATCGATTAATTGAATCGTTTTCCTTTTTTGGAAATGGGTAAGATCCGATACCCGTTTTAAGTCTTGACTCCCAATTCCTTTTGCCCGCTATCCTCTCTCTAGCCAAGGGCTCACTTGATCATAATTTTGAATTTCGTACCGTATCAGTCGGTATATACCGTACTAGAACAGTGACCGATACAGAAATTAGGACTGTTTCGTGCCGGCCCAAATTTTGGCCATGTGTACTGGCCTGTATCGAATTTCGGGATTTCACTTTTTTTTTTTCATTTTTTATTAATTTTTTATCCTAATTTAGACTAGATTATTGACATATATATTTATATGTATAATTTATTCATATATTGACTATTATTTTGAAATATAATTTATATATATATATTTTTATATATAAATTATTTTGAAACAATACATGAAATGGTATTAGTATTAAAATATTTCGTTTTAGGATCTTGACTAATATACTCACCAGTATCTTGACCAATATATTCACCAGTACGATATTCAAAACATTGCACTCGATCCTCTCATCTCCATCACTGGCTCGCATCACTCTCTCCTTGTAGCTTCACTCTCTCCCTTGCAGCACTCTCACTGTCGCATCTGAAGCATCTAAAACCATATTCCCAAAGATTTCGTGGTATTTGGGTGCATTTCTTTTTTAAAAAATTCTTTAGAGCATTTACTATTGAGAGCATCTATTGCACTCATAAATAATGCTTAGGAGAAATTTATTAATTTATTCTTAAATATTATTCATGAGTATAATGGATATTTTTAAATAGTGGATGCTCTCTAACATTACTCTTTTCTTTTGGATTGATTTTAACGGGTTGTCGATTTTAAAGGCAAACCTTGTACTTCCGTTCGGGTGTGACTAGGATGTCTCCACATGTAGCATGGAATTGCCTTTGAATGTCGAGTCAGTACAACTTATGTGCAATATCATGTGTTCCGGCATTTTTTATTTTCTAGAAAACACTTTTAGATGATTTGGTTACTGGGTAGATGAGGATAGGGCCGTTGCTTATTTCTTTGAGGATTTTGCCAAACACTTCATCAGCAAAATCTTGTATTTTGCTCTTAGGGATAAAAAGATTGAGCCATGGAAGTATTTACCACATCTCTCTCATCTAGGTGGAAGAAATAGACCCAACAAATTTATTCTTCAAATACTTGGAATCCCAAAAAAAGAAAGAATGAAATATTGCAGACACTCTGTTTTTAGTTCAAATTGTAAGCTCTACCTACCATTGTATATAAATGTGGAGATTTGCAAAGCATTGGAGCAGGAGAAAACACATCTACTTATAAGCAATAGAGTCTTTGCAGTATAAACATGTTTCTAAAATTTACCAAAACAACTCTGTAAAGTATACATTATCCAAGCAATATAGTCTCTTATCATTAAATTAATTAAATTATTGCCATTTTTATTTTTAAATAAACCTAAATTATCACATTTTCAAATCAGCTTGTTCCTTTTAGGTCTCCATATACAATCCTCGTTTGGAAACTGTAAATAAAATTTCTTTATTATAATTATGTAACATTTCTTAATGGGAAAGACGTCTGTTTGGTTGCATAGATTAAAATGCTTCTTGGCCTGGATAGTGTGATTAAAATATTGTAAATTGTCTGGGTCAGGTGGATTTGTGGGATAGTAATATTTCTAATTTTCTTGGATCTACAGTTTTTTTTTTTTGTTTTTTTCATTCAAGAACGAAAGGAATAGGGAGGTCTCACTGAATCTGGGTTTTCGCCGGTTTGCTTGATTTTAGAGTTGGAGAGCGAGGCCGAAAACATGGGGCTTCTCTGTATAATTCGAAAAATCAAGAGGAAAGAGAAAGAAATGCGCATTCTCATGGTGTATGTAAACCACCAATCTCTCTTTCGCACATTTTTTTTCCATCTGTTCTTTCTCTATCCCTCCCTCTCTGACGTAAATACACATACACCAAATGTTGAACTCTCCTTCGCAGTGGGCTTGGTAATTCCGGGAAGACTACGATTGTGTTGAAGATCAACGGTGAGGATACCAGCGTAATCAGTCCCACACTGGGCTTCAACATCAAGACCCTCACCTACCATACGTAACTTTTCGAACTGATAAAATTCAGTATATGCATCCGTCTTTGTGCTTATAAATTTTTCAATGGGGCAATCTATCATACTGTAGTGGGCATTTCAATATAATGCTTTTTGTGCTGCCTTTTGTTACTCATAAATCTCTGCAATATACGTAAATGAGAATTTTAAGAGGGGTTTTATATGATGTTTTTTGGTGCATAATGGTGTGGTCGTGTCTGAATACCTCGGAAAAGATATGTAATAACAGCAATAGTTCTTTGAATTCATGGAAGAGTTAACAAGTTGAGGAGCTTATTTTATTGGCAGCTGTTCTTGGCCCTTAGTGCGCACTGCTTCGTTTGACTAAAACTTGCTTCGAGGGGAATTTGAAAATTTTTTGTTTTATAACAATCGAAGTTCCACTTAATATGACTTTGGCAGGTATACTCTTAACATTTGGGATGTTGGCGGCCAAAAAACCATAAGATCTTACTGGAGGAACTACTTCGAGGAAACTGATGGTTTAGTATGGGTGGTTGACAGTTCGGATATTAGACGGTTAGATGACTGCAAAATGGAACTGGACAATCTTTTGAAGGAAGAGGTTCAAAACCCATATCGATTTTCCTCTGTACTTGTGTGAAATGCGAGCCAGTCACTAGGAGCTTTCACTTATCCATATTCCATGCTATTGTTCATTGGCTTGCTCCTCACTTTTTAGTTTTTTTCCATCAGCAACATTGGATTGAATAGAAGAACGATGTTTCTCTCTTTCTTTCCATCCTCTTAGTTGGCCACTCAATCTTACTTTTGAGTATGTGTGGTCGTGTCTTAATTTTGTTTGAGTTAGAACAATGTGCCCCCAAATTTGTTCATGGAAGAAACTCCAAAATTGTCCGGTAAATTTTTATTTTCAGCTGCATATACTTGAACCCTCAAGTACACTTTAAAACGATGATTTGTAACATTTTTTTTGGAATGCTTCATGAAAATTGGAAATCTTTCAAGTATAATGTGGGTTTCTGCTCCCCCTGTCCCCTTTCTGTTTTGAGTTGTAGTAAAACGCTGACTTGTATTCATCTGACAGAGGCTTTCAGGATCGTCTTTACTGATACTAGCAAATAAGCAAGATATAAAAGGTGCCCTTACCCCAGAGGAAATTGCTAAGGTAAGGCTGCTGGCTGAAAACAAGTTCTTGTTCGTATTATTGAAAAAGGGCCCTTGTTAGAATTCACATGAAGTGTTGTAGACTTGATTTATTTTTGATTCTTTGGTATTCTATGTTTTGTACTGTTAGAGCTATGTATTCTCTCCTACTTTGGCACAGGTTCTGTAGAGATGCCAATAATGGTGAAACTTGTTTTGTAATATCAGTTTCTGTCTTGAAAGATGGAAGGTGTCAAAATGTTGCATGCACTCAGTTTTTCACTCTTTTTAATCGACATCTCATCCGAACATGAACTTCATGTATAAATACTTCTATTCTGGACATCTTTATGTTGTTCATGAATTCGAGTCTGTATCAGTTTTCTTCAGTATTATTGATCACTGCACGTGGTGCATTATACAGTTTATAGCTTGCATCAATGCTTTTGTGATCGTTCTTTCAACAGAATGGTCTTTGTATTTATGAGTTTATGAGGCTGAATCTCTCTTATTTGTATTTATGAGTTTATGAGGCTGAATCTCTCTTATTTGTCATGTAAGAGGTTATTGTTCTAGTCAAACGAATGGCATTTATCCAAAATATATTTGATTAGTTTGTTTTTTCTA
The DNA here is from genome assembly GCA_036898215.1 of Platycarya strobilacea. Classification (NCBI taxonomy): domain Eukaryota; kingdom Viridiplantae; phylum Streptophyta; class Magnoliopsida; order Fagales; family Juglandaceae; genus Platycarya; species Platycarya strobilacea. The sequence continues at coordinate 5,239,169 of CM072545.1, read as the reverse complement.
CTATATTGCTAGCGACTAATACCTTGAAATGGTTATTATTATAATTTACTTATACAGGTACTGAACTTGGAAGCCATGGACAAAACCCGGCATTGGAACATTGTGGGATGTAGTGCATACACTGGTGAGGGGCTGCTTGAGGGATTTGATTGGTTAGTCCAGGACATAGCCTCCCGAATCTATGTGGTTGACTGATGCCAACGGCAGCTCCGATGGAAGCAATGCAAAATGGAATTTGGTTGTCTTTTTCAGATTGACATCCTACTTAGAATCTCTAAATTAGCATGTGTTTTTTGAGGTAACATGTCAGATCATCAATTTATCATAGAAAGCCTGCATTTTCCAATGCTTTAGGCACAGCACCACCAGACCTTTTAACTCATCTAATTATTACGGTTTTTTTAAATTTTCACATAAAATATAAGAAACAATTTAACATTTTTAAATTCTAAGATAATAATAATATTAAAAAAATAATATTTTATTTAATTTTCAGCTCAACTCAATTTATTCATCTTAGTCACTGACTCACTATCCAAACCTTACCTTAGAGATTAATATCGTAGATTGCAAATAAATGAATCTCACTAACACGAGAGGGGAGAAAACATCTATAAATTAGCCATTTCTCTAGCATGGAGAGGTTGAAGAGGTTTTGGCAATAGACAGTAAGATCAAAGAAGAGATGTTGGTTCTATACTCTAGATGACAATAAGATTAAAGATCAGTCTTGCTTTTCTTCGAGAATACTTGCACCGAAAGTCATGGAGCAATTGAGTAATCTTATTAAAGCAAAAATCCCAAACTGATTCAGATAAAATTGGATCAGCTATCACATAGCCCTCCCTACCAGTTTAAAAAGCACCATACTTCAAGAATTGTCTGATTTGGACACAACGGCAAACTCATGTTGACAAACGAGGTTTTTGGAACGTCCATCCATGAACATGAACTCATCTCAAACATTCTCCAACATGACTAATCTTGATTGCAGTCATTTTGATTTATTTCCTTGCTTCTTCTTTATTACTTCATCAACATACATAATACCCTTGCCCTTGTAACCTCAGCCGGTGGGACAGTCCCAATTTCAGAAACATGAGGCGTCCTTCAGCTTCAGCTCTAGCTTTGTTCTCAACACCCACAAACTTAAGAAAGCGAAAAAAATTGGCTTCCATCATGAATAAACGGATTAATGATCACCTGGATTTTTCCCGATATAAACAAGTGGCATCAGCATAAAAGTTTAAATACAAATAAAAAACCACGGGAACCACAAATTTTCTTGCAAGAAGTAAGAATTACAATTATCATTTGAAAGTTTAAGTTTGGTAACAAAATGTAACTCAGAATCTTTGGGGTACGTATAAGAATTACAATTATCATTTGAAAGTTTATGTTTGGTAACAAAATGTAACTCAGAATCTTTGGGGTACGTATCCTTTTCTTGTACCTGAGAGGATATATATAACGGAAGTGCATACGTAGTGATATATAGATGATCTCATTTATAGATAAGGATGCAGAATTTTCCAAACTCCAATTCCAACTCTGGTAGCCACCATCTCCAACTCTGAAACAATTTTCTGCTTTTAGGGTTGGGTGTCGAGTTGCCTGGCTTTATAGAGTTCTTTAAACCTCACTGAAATGTCAAACTTCTACTCAAAAATTCAAAATATTTAACTACAAATTGCTCAGAAAGTGTGGGGGAAATGAGAGAGACAACATCAAATGACGTAGTTTTACAAATCAGAGTTGCCTTAGGTTTTACAAATTGGAGTTAAAATCAAGCTAAAGTTGCCATTTTTTCAGCAAAATTTAGCAAATATGATCTTGGAATTGGAGCTTTCATTAAAGCTTTCATAAATATTGTTTTGATGAGTAAGATTAAATAGTCATACATTTTCTGAAGTTTGGCTTAGCCCCAGAGCCTTGTGAAAAGGAAACAGAAGACATACTGTGCGTTCAAGTGGAAAGTTCAACTAATTCGAACAAAAAAAAAAAGACAAAGCTGAAAGTTCAACTATAACTTCAGATTAAAAATTGATGACCAAACAATCTATAGTATTGTATCAGAACAGGGTTTGAAGACCACTTTGAAATGCTGGTTAAAAACATTACAGATCCAGCTCCATCCCACGAGGGGTTTTGACAGAGAATCTATGGCCACTAAAACTATAGGGCTTCGAGTATGCATTTTTCTGTAAGAGCTTTAGGAAGTCCCATTACAGTATCAGTTGTCCCCACCTGCCAAATATCAAACCAGAGCTTATGTCACAGGAATTGGAGGAAGGCAACAACTCCTAGCAAGTGCCAAGAAAAACTGTGTATATGTATTGTAGCTTTCGCATGTTATAATCGACTCGGGAAGAAATGCAAATCAGTTCAGCCACCTCGATAGACCAAACAAAACCATAATATGGTGCAGATCAACAAACATTGGTCAGAGTTAACATCCCAATGCCTGAGAGAGAGAGTGTGGCAGAAACTCCTTTTGTTAGAACACCAGAAATATAAAGCAGAATTTTAGAACTCATTGATGGAGCATAAGGAAGAAGGCTGGGGATGTGGATCACTAGTCTCAGTGCCAGCCACAAAAGTGTGGTGCCTAAAACTAGATCCTCCAAAGTGTGGGCATGTGTGTATGAGAGAGAGAGAGAGATCTGCTGACCACTGCTTCCACAAAAGGCAATGTCATTGGATGTTCCAGCATCAAACCTCCAGCAACATTGAGTGTAAATTCCTCGTTGATCTGAGCGCAGCTCGTTTGTCAACAAAGAAGTCAAGGAAGAAGTTAATAAACAGTATTTGCAAAGAAAGGTTCCTGGAAAAAACATCAAATAGCAAAGAATATGGATCTCAAGAATTTTACCAGGCTATCGATGACCTCATCTGGTATGTTATAAAAATAAACCTATATCACCATGCAGAAAAATATTAATTCTCCAACGCTAATTTACATGGTTACTTCTAAAGGGAAGTGAATAGACATGCTAAAACTTGATCTCCATCTGCAAAACATTAATGGAATTTATTACAATAACAAAAACCCAGGTGGATCTGACAGGAACTGAGTAAAGAAAAGGAGATATGATTTATAACAGCAGCAATACCCTTCCCATACGTAGATAAATACATTTTTAACATGCCCTGAGATTAGGTGGGCTTAAAATAATGTAATATTCACTCATCAGGAAGAGTACATCCATAAAAGTGCCAGAAACCATTACCTCGGCTCTGTCCCATCCACCTTTTCTTTTTCCAGTCTTCAGATTGGTTACAAGAACAGATCCTACCACCTCTGCTTGACCGCCAGAATATCCTGCAACTCACAGGGATGTGACCATCAAATCCAGCTCAACTTTTGAATGAGAAATGGTGAAAGTGAAATGCATCAAGCAAACCCTTGATAAACTCCCGCGCTTCTTCCTTGCTGGATGGTTTTTCTCTGATTATCCCTTCATACACCACCACCTCAAAATCAATTAGATGAAGCAGTAAGAAATAAGCTTGAATGATATCTACATGCCAAAATTACAGAAGCCAAAGAGGCTCTATGAATAGTAAGGGGCATCTTCATAATCATAGAAAGCAAGTAAAGGATGTATATGCTGTGAGGAACGAGATGAATATGCCAGCCCAAAACCCAGCAGTTTGTGTGTAGATTAGATATGAAAAAATATGTTCAAAAGAAGTGTCAATCTTGCATGGGATCGAGGATATCCATTGCCTGGATTATTATACATTCTTGTAACTTGGAAACCATTACTCGATGGACTTGGAGAAGATTGTCCACCAGATAAACTTTATAAGGTGATTATAACCCCTTAATCTTTTAATCGTTTTTAAACAAAAAGAAAGGGCAGTTAAAAGTAGGATTTATGATTAAAACTTATCAAGAAGATTCCTTTACTCGATGGACTTGGAGAAGATTGTCCACAAGATAAACTTTATAAGGTGATTATAACCCCTTAAAACTTTTAATTGTTTTTGAAACAAAAAGAAAGGGCAGTTAAAAGTAGGATTTATGATTAAAACTTATCAAGAAGATTATTGATGAAAAACCAATTAAATTTGGTAGTTTAGACAAACTGCATGAACACGACAGGGAGAATAGGCTCGAAACATATCTTCTCCCCATACTCATCTTACAGAGCCATCTCATATAATAGGTATGGTATCAAGTAATGTATAAAGCATGCTCGGTGGAAGTTCAAATGCATTGCAACTCAAGTATGTAGGTGTCAAAGACCTGGTCCCCATTCGGCTCTTAAAAGGAGGTAGATTCATTAATTACTACAGCTGTCACTTATGGGCAATCAAGGCCCAGAAAAATAAGAAAACCAGTTGTTCAGGTATTACCTGAGAGAGAGTAGAAGGATCTAGTTTATGCTAAAATCAGATAAATATCAAAAGGTAGTAACTACAGGGGAATCAAGGTATACTGTATCTGCAGTTATCAAAAGTGTTGAATGAGCCTCCACCTCAAATTGAGCGGTACTTTTGAGCCTAGATACAATGGCATCTGCCTGAGAAGAACATCCGAATAAGAAGGTTTAACGAAAATTATCATCATACAAGCATATAACAGAAATAATGTGACCAAAAGAGCAAAACATGGGGAACAAATTACATTCCCATGATAAGTTATGGGGGCAATCAGAAAGTTGCAAACTATAAATTCGTTAGACACTCGCTCGACAGGATGCTCGAGTGAAGCTTGTACAGAGAGTTCGCTTGATGCGTGCTTGACACTCTGCTCAAGCGAAGCTCAGACATAGTTTGATTGATGCGCGCTTCATACGCCACTCGAGCGAATAATGCATAGAAGTAAAAACTAGGATTTCTACCATGTGACACTATAAATATGTACTTAATGAGAGTTCTAAACAGTAATATTTTTCCCCAAAGTGTATTTTGTGATTCTCCAGCATAACAAAATCATCCATAACTCTATAGATGTAGGCATCTTGTTGGACCACATTAATTTTGTGTCATGCGATTGTTTGCTTTTACTTTGTTTGTCATCGTTGGTTTCACAACACCCCGCACTGCCAGAGAATGTTTTTGGAGAATGAGGTGTACTATCCATGCCCAACCCACCACAGAATAAACCCCACCATAATTCATTTCAATTTCTGTTTTGAAGTCTTTTTCCTTACTTTCAAGTTGCTCCCAGACCTAAATGCTAATTAAGCTGTTTCAGGGAGCACATCCCTCAAAACCCCCAAGATACACTCCTGCAAAGCTCGATGAATTGCAATGGTGAGTATCCTAGTTTCATATCAGTTTGAGGCAAGATCTGAAACATATTCACATTCCATTAATAGAAATCGCCACAGATAAAAATGAACTGGGTTCTGTCTTACAGGTTTTTTTTTTTTTTTTTTATAAGTTTCTGTCTTACAGGATTTTATCATAAAATATATGCACACAGCTGCAAACTATTAATATTGTGCTCCAATTCCTAATTCCGAGAGGTTCAACAGCTAGAGAAATCTCCAATTAGAGTGCAGACAGCCGGGAAAAAAAAACTGTTAAGAGAGAGCTAACAATTAAATATACCTTCGCTTCAGCTAGAGCCATTACCAAATCTGCTGGCTTTTCCTTCCTAATAACTTTCTCATCTATGTCTGCACTCTAATTCACAAGCCCAGTTAATCTTGTGAAGCCATGTTAAATCAACTCAATTTATCGATTACTAAACTGCATTGTACCGTGCTCAAGTTTACAAGATATCGAAGAATAAATTTATTCAGTTCATCAAATATTCTAACAGGCTCCATCCCAGATAAAGAAAGTTTTTTTTTTTCACTATAATGGTATTCACTAAAATGACCATACCATTATAGTGAACTCATATCCCATCTCTGTTAAAATTTGTCGGCGAGCCATTGATGATGAACCCAAAATTATCTGTCATAAAACCAACATTTATAACCCGTTCGCAAAAAGAAGTATTATAATCGTAACAAAAGAGTTCGTCGTATAACTCGTATCGTTATAAAAGCAACATAAATTGAAACCAATAGACAATATTGTACGTTGCAAGAATTGTACCATAAATGCGGAACTGGTGGTAGACATCTTCTTTTATCTTCTTTCTTTGACGCTCCTCTTGTAGATGAGGCTTTTGAGTACTCGAAGACTTGGTCGTGAGAGAGGGAAGGAGCTTTCCTTTTTCTTTTGTCCTAGTATTTGAGTCTCCCATCAAGCCGGTCGGGATGTTTTATGAAGAATATCAGCCATACTTTGATGAGCTGCCACGTCAGAAATTACACATAAATGAAATAGACTCAATTACACACAATACAAACTAGCCCCATCATTATTTTACTCTACAACCCTTCCCCTCCCCCTTTTCTCTCTCGCAACGCGGGTGATCCAAACCCATCACATAACAATACCCAGATGCCCAAATCAGTTAAAAAAAATTATTAATAATAACCCCTTACTTCCAAGCATATTTAATTTAGCATGAGAACGAACGATTATTTACTCGAATTTACATAGAAGTTTTAACAACACCTACTCTGTCATAAAATATATTGCTGAAAATTTGTAGAATAAAGAAAAGAAAAAAGGAAGAAGAAGAAGAAAGAGGAATAAGATTAGTTACAGACTTTGATCTCCTCCCATCCGCCTTTCAAGCGCACCGGTTGGGTCATGAGCCTACTTACGCTCTTGGTCGTAGCAGTTTTCACTCACCACTTCCTGATGCTTCTGGTCCATACTCGCCGCGAGCTTGAATCCCTGCAAGGGTTCTCCAAGATTGCTTCGTTTGGCGATTGGGTTTCACGGTTGGTGGCGGCGACTGCTGTGTGAGAGAGAGAGGCAATGCGGAGGAGAGAATCCAGTGTGATCAAGGGGTGTATCCGATCTAATTCGGTCTATTTTGAACAAAATTAAGACCCCAACGAGTAGTATCGATTTTGCGTTTCTTAAAATTGATTATGTTTCGATTACCTCCCGGTATTGGTTTTTGTCGGTTCAGTTCTATTCTGGTCCGAGGTCCGATTTTAATAAAATATAAATTTATAAAAACTAATCTATTTTTCTTTAAAAGAAAAATTGCTTGAAAATTCTGTTTAAGTAAAAATATTGTAATCTATTATAAAAATTTATTTTTGTAAAAAAAAAAAAAAAAATCTATTATGTAAAAAAAATGGTACTAAAAAAATTGTTATAAAAAAATTGCTCTATAAAAAAAATTTATTTTAGTAAAATTTGTTATAAAAAAGATCTGTATTAAAAAGTTATTATAAAAAAAATCTATAAAAAATTTATATTATCTTATATTTAATTATAATTTATATTATTATATATGATATAGAATATATTATATAATAATATTAAAAAAAAAAAGAATAAGTCCGGTTTGATTCGATCTAATTTTAAAATGGATGAAATTGAAATTAAAATCGAACCATCGGATCAAAATGATTCAAAATGGAAATTTTCAGTTTGCGCCAATTTAGTTTGGTCAGTTCTCCAATTTTTTGATTTAAATTTACATCCATAATCTTTATGATTTTTGTGTGGAATTAGTGATCTGGCAGAATTCCAGTAGGGGCTGTTATTTATGGGTTATTAGCCCGAACGATATCAGGTATTCACTTTCATATTTTTGTACACTCGTCAATTAAACGCTACTAGAAAGAATGTTTCAATATAAATATTGGGCTTGGGCCATGCCTGTGTGGGCGATCTCGACGAGTCTCAAAATGAAGGAAAAAAAGTAATTTATTTGAGAAAAAGGAAGAGCTCAATTGAGTGTTTTAAAAAACTGAAAGGAATAAACTAAAATTTTCAATATCACGTTGATGAGTGTACTAATCAAAAATATTAGAATAAAATATATTTATATTGATATTATTTTATATATTGTTTTGAAATAATCTATATAAAAAAAATTATATATATAAATTATATATTAAAAAAATAGTCAATATATAAATAAATTATATATATATAAATAATCTAATCTAAATTAAAATAAAAAAATACAAGAAATAAAAAAAAAATTAAAATTCGATACAATCAATACGGTCAAAAAACCAGCTAATATTTAAACTAGTACGGTATAAATAGTATCCTTGTACCTCCCAACTGACCAGTACAATATTTACTAGTTATGGTAACTGATACGGTATATTACCAAAAACAATGGAATAAACACACAACCCATAAACAGAAAAAACATAAAAAAACTGCCAACATGTGCAAAAAGAAATTGGCTTTGGTTCATGCCGGTGGCAGCATTCTAATGAAGAACTTCCTAAACCAATACCATATATTTCTTGAATATCTTAGACGTTCGGTGCACAGTAGTTGCACAATAGTAACATTTTTTTCTCTCTCTAGAAGCAAAAGAATCACATCGCCAAAATCAAACAATCCCTTCAGAGTTTAAGCCCTTTCAATCCAACACTTAGAGCACCGGTCAAACCAAAAATATGGCCCATTTTTTGTTAAATTTGCTGCATCGGATTAATCTAAAACTACTGGAGTATGAGCTACAGTGAATCAGAAAGCAGTTGACTCAGAGTCACATACTTGTGATCTCCCTGGTGATCAGCAGGTCCATCACCGAGGCAAGTATTGCATAATTTTCAGTTTTACTTGCTACGTAAATCAACTGCATTTTTACTTCGTATTTGTTCTATATCTATGTTAGATGAATGGTTAAGTGGTAAACGGTGAACGGTGAACACTGCATGCACACCATATGTACGAAAAAATTACTGAATCTAGCCCTGTGAGTTTGTATTTCTAAATTTGGTCATTTGGATTTCTTTAAGTACTTCTAAAAATTCAGAGTTTAAAGTAACATCTTGAATCCATGGAGAATGATTTACAATGATTAAGCTTGAATAGAAGTTAAAAATGCAGTTCCTAGCTTAAGATTAAGTGAACATGTGAGATGTTAACCCTATTGTGCTTCAAGGTGCTCTTTATGTATCAGAATAAAGAACCAGGAATTGTATTGGTTTTTCATCAAAACGTACTGGAGCCTGATATCAGTTACAATCGTGTTGATTTATTTTATATTGCAGAACATGGTGTAGAAAGGAATTTTGAAGAAAAAAAAAACCATAGTTTGGAAAAGAATACGAGAAGCCTTTTCTTAGCCACTATTTTGTTACTACAGGATTATTCGGTATTCTTTATTTGCGATGAAGGCGCTTGGTTTTGCACCTTCATGGTTTTTATTGTTAATGTTTTTTAAGATATTATTATTAAAAAAAAAATAGCATATTATAATTTTGGCTAATCGGGTTTTATCTTGAATGGTCGTAGTTTGATACAAAACATGTACTTTTAACTTAATTTTAGAGATGACTTTGATGAAACTAATGTCAATGCTCTAGCGTATATGAATTTTGATAGTGAGAGTGGATGCAGTAGAATCTCATCCCTGCGTATATGCTGGATGTGCAAATATCTTCTTAGCCAAACAGGATCTGGAACATGTAATGGTTATACTTTTTTCTCTGCAAATTGTGCATGTAACAAGACAATCCCGAACAATCTTCTCAAGTCGGTTCTCTCTCTCTCTCTCTCTCACACTCTGTTTTTCGCTCTATCACTTGGAAATAAGAAATTGATTAATGTTCAATATTCTCATTCAATTTGGATTCCTTTCCTCTGCTATCTTCTCTGAACTCTTTTCGAATTCAATTCCTTTTCTTTGTTTAGTTCTCTGAGAATTTTCGAATTAAACAAGAAGTAGAAGGTAGCTTAAAGATTACCACTTTCAAGTTTCAACCAGGACGGTTCTCCTGGTTAAAGAAGTTTCACAAGCAAATGAATATTGGTAAATAAGAGTAACAGAAATATAATTTAAAAAAAATAAAGTTGGTTGTGCACCTTTTGGCTGGGATTTACGTAGGGTGGTAAAGGAAAAAGTGTACGGAGATGGAAGAAGAGTAGAGTCTCAAGTCATTTTTTAAGCATTAATGTTGACACAAACATATTACATACCACTCATAAGTACTTCACGATATTAAAAAGACATAGTAAAACATGCAAAACAAACTAAGGTCAAGTATGCCTAGTAACCCTGTTCCTATTCTCAAAAAAAGTTGACTTGATTTTTTTAAGCTTGACCAGCACGTCTTTGATATCCATTCTTGTATCAGGTAATTCTTCGGAACACCTCAAGCCTAAGTCCATGATTAACGAAAGAACACTTTTCAAGGCAATGGGGTCTCTTCCATCTTCTATTCTTAGTAAACCTTCATCCACAACTTCCATCATTCTGTCTGGAATGGATGCATTTACCAACTCCCTCAAAGTAAAGTCTCCAGCGAACATTTCGTCGGTGGGTTTCTTCCTCGTCATCATCTCCAATAATGTTATGCCATAGCTGTAGACATCGGTTTTGATGGATACCTTGCCTTCAAATCCATATTCTAAAAATACTCACAAATTGTCAACGATGCATTTAAGTTAGCAACTTGTGTCTTGATAAAGTGTATATATCCGAACCATAAGCAAGCTCTTGATCAGTGTATATATACTCATGCGTATAAGTAAACACACATATATCTTATCGAAGGCAAATCAAACCAGAACTGAAATTTGAAATAGCACTTTTGGTTCATTAAATAAATAATGGGATTAGACCAATTTATCCCATGTTTACTTCAATAATATTTCCTTAATTTTTTCCTCTTCTACTATAGGTGGTATTTTGTAGTCTTTGTCAGGAACCTTTCCTTCTGTACCTTGGCTAATTATATCATGAGAGGTTGGGCCATGCAAACTCTTGAAGTCCAGCTTTGTGGTTGTGAGATGGCCAGAATTGAGCCACTCACTCGATGGCCGAAGGCGGGTCATTGATTGGGCGAATATATATGCTCTTTGTTAATATTAATGATGATTGGAAATTTTAACAAAGCATTCATCCTTCTCATAAAAGCATCCCACATGGGTTTATTTCCATATACACTTGCACATAAAGCTAAACATGAGTTCTTCGAAGCATACTAGGTCATGGTTTTGTTACCAAAACAACGTTATGAAAACATCTATTCACATTTTTAGATTTGTTTGGGATTCAATGTCATATGAATATATTAGTTCATATTCATATGAGTTTATCGACTAATATAAGATTAGCTAAGATGAGGAAAATTGTCAAGCTAGTTGTTACCAAAAATTTGTAGATCAGCATCATGCCATTTATCCTTTTGATAATTAATAAAGTAGGCTAAATTCATGTATTTACGTACCTGGTGCGATGTAGCCAATGGTACCAAGAGTTTTGGTGTGTGTTGCGTCTTTGTTTTCGACTAAAATCTTTGCAATGCCAAAATCACCAACATGTGCAACAATGTCCTCATCCAAAAATATATTTGTAGGCTTCAAATCACAATGCAATATAGACTCCGACTGACCATGGTGGAGATAGTCTAAGGCTGATGCAACATCAACCATAATATTTATTCTCTGGAGAAGATCCAAGCAGTAGTTATGAGAGTATAACCATTTTTCAAGGCTACCGTTCGACATGTATTCCAGCACCAGCGCTCTAAACTCTGGATTAGTGCATGTAGTTATGACCTTAACAAGATTTCTATGTCGAATTGTCCGTAACACCTTGCATTCTGCATCAAAACTTTTGAAAGCACCCGAGAATTGCAAACTTAGAACTTTTACTGCAACAATTGTTCTGTCAGAAAGTATTCCTTTGTACACAGAGCCAAAACCTCCAACTCCAAGCAAGTTGCTTTCACAAAAGTTGTTTGTCCCTTGGCAAAGCTCTTGATATGATATCATTCTATGTTCTAGTGCAGGCAATGCATTAAGTGAAGTGGGTATCTTCATGTTACTTTTCTGACGTCTTCTCAAGAGATAAATCAACATTACGAAAGCTATAATTGTCACAGTCGTAGGAAGAATCCATTTGAGCAAAATATCTTTCATCTTTGATTGTTGGTTTGTAGGAATTGTTGGACAAGATGGAACTCCAAAAATTGGATTTCCACAAAGTGCACTATTTCCTAAAAATGATTCAGCTGTGAAGTTCATGAAAGGACCACCGGATGGAATCTCTCCAACTAGCTTGTTGAAGGATAAATTTAAGTGTTTGAGATATGGAAGTGCCTCAAGGGATTTAGGAATTACACCAGAAAGATTGTTGTAAGAAAAATTTAATGTATCTAACCCTTTTAAGTTCCCAAAAGATTGTGGAATGCCTCCTTGAAATGAGTTGTTTGAAAAGTCAAGATAACTGAGGCTTTGAAACGCTCCAATTATACTCGGGATTTCTCCAGTAATTTCATTTCTTGACAAATCTAGACCTTCAAGAGTATCCAATTTTGTCATGTTCGAAGACAAATGTCCACCAAGGGAATTCGATGACAAATATAAGAACAATATACTTTCGAGGCCCCATATATTTAATGGTATTGACGATTCGAGTCTATTGGAACTTAAGGATAGGGTTTGTAGACGACTGAGGTTTGAAATGCAATTTGGGATGACTCCAGAGATTCTGTTGTTTGCAAGCTCCAGCACTCCCAAATTCCTTAACTGGCATATCTCTTCTGGAATCAATCCTTCAATCATGTTATTGGGAAGATACAATCTTTGTAATCTTTCCAAACCACCGAATGTGAAAGGGATATTTCCAGTCAAATTGTTAGTTCCTAAATCAATTGCTAACAAGCCTTTCAAAAAACCCATTCCCATTGGAATATGACCCCTTATTTGGCAATTATCTGCAATAAAGGTTTGAAAGGAAGCAGAAAAGTTTTGGATGGAATTTGGAATTGTTATATCCAATGGATTGTCCCCTACGTCTAAATCTCTCAAAGATCTACAATTGGATAAAGAAGAAATGAAGTTGGGCTCTCTATGATCTTTAGCCTCCCCGCCTATTAGCTGATTTTCACTTAAAAAAAGTCTTTGGAGGTGCTTCAAGTTTCCAAGACTTTTGGGAATTGGTCCGTAGAATAAGTTTGTTGAAAAGTCTATTCCTTCGAGCTGGGAACAATTAGAAAGATAGGATGGGATATGACCACTGAGTTTGTTGGAACTACAATAGAATTCTTTAAGATTAGGGCAAGATTGCCCAGTATGTAGTGTTGGAAGATATCCAGACAGAGCATTGTTATCCATGGCGATACTTTGTAAAGAAGAATGATTGAAAATTTTTTGCGGTACCGCCCCTTTGAAGTTATTCATTCCCAAAACCAAACTAGTTAACTTTGGAAGATGCAACAAATCAGTCGGAATGCTTCCTTGGATGTGGTTACCCTCAATTCCGAATACTTGCAATGATGACAAATTATACATGGTAGAAGGTAAGATACCAGTGAAATTGTTACCTCCAAGAGTTAGCCTTTCAAGCTTTTGTAAATTGCCAGTTAGAGCTTCTGAAATACTCCCCTGAAACTTATTGTATGGCAAAGATAAAATTACAAGCTCCCCACAATTATTAAATTGCGAATGGAGCTGACCGCCAAATTTGTTATGCGAGAAATAAAGTCCTATAAGATTGGGACAGCGGCTACAAAGATCATTCAAAAGAGCTCCTGAGATGTGATTATATGAAACAGCAACAAAGTTTAGAGAAGATATGTTAAAGATGACTGAAGGAAGTGGACCAGTGAGAGTATTGTGCTGCAAATTCAAGACCTCTAGCGTTGATAAATTGCCAAGGGTCGATGGAATTGCCCCAGTAAGACGGTTCGTATCAAAACTTACCGTGCTTAGCTTTTGACAATTATGAAGAGTAGGAGGGATGCTTCCTTCCAATTGGTTGGAGTCCAAGAAGAGTATTCTCAAGCGATGTAGACGACTGATCTCATGCGGAATAAAACCAAAGAAGCTGTTGTTAGAAAGATCAAGTGAGACTAGGAATGAGAGGTTACCAATATGAGAAGAGATGGTGCCTTGGAGACCCATGTAGGAAAGGTCTAAAGCAGTGACTCTTTGCCTACGTCGACTGCACGAGACTCCAATCCAATTGCAGATCGAGTTTGGTGCAGACCAGCTAGTAGCCAAGAGGGTTTCATTTGGACTAGAACTGATGCGAGATTTGAAGGCAATGAGAGCAGATTGATCAGTAAAATTGTTAAAAGATTGGATCAATTGAAACATGCATGAGTACTGCACAAACAGAAAACTCAATAGCATTAGAGGGAACAGATTTCCCATGAGCACGATGAGTGCAGGCCGAGATAGAATTAGGAGAATGTACTTTATGAAGAAGCTTGAAAAGATGACAGTAGTGAGTTTAACTAAGGGAAAGCAACTAATAAAGGGCAGTGAAGTCAACTATTGCTCATGCAAGTCTATGTAGGTCCGACTATTAGCTATTATGTTTTGTCGTTATATTTTAGGTTGGTCCGTCAATATTTGTCGTTCTATTAATTGGCCGGGTTTTGATTCAGTATCCTACATATATAATCCTTTCTTCTAAAATGCGGAACTAAAATTTTCAAAAATATTAAAAATTCGACAGTGTAAATGATTTAAATTTATCCATATTTATTTTTCATTTTTTTGGCCAGGCTCAAAATAAAAAATAAATAAATAAATTTCGAGAACGTGCAAATACGATTTCAGAAATACTCAGACAAAAAACGATAATTATTCTCCTTTTTTTATGAACATGAAATCTCGCAATTACGTCATTGAAAAACCTTGTTAAGATTATTTTCTTGTTACCGCCATTTGCTACTTAGAGAAGTGATATCACTCGATTTAAAAAGAAATTTACAATTTGATCTTGTACTACAATACGTTCACATCAATTTATAATTATATTTTTATTAATAATTAGTCGGATACGTAGTTTTTGGCTGCAGCCAAATGGTCATATACAAGTCCTTTATCATAGTCTCGGTAATTTGTCATGTTTCATGTTTCCTGATTTATTCTGGTGATTGCTAAGGTATAAATCAAGTTTCTTGCCATATAATATGTTTTTCCGTATATAACGTATTTTTGGACTGCATTGAAATTAAACTCAGCTTTAGCACTAGTACTACTTGTAGAAATAATCATTTAAAAAAATAACATCGCTTTACAAAGATAATCCACACGGCACTAGCTAGTTCAATATCGGAAAATGATAGAAATATATACGATTTTTTTTTCTAATTTTTTTTATATAATTATATTCTAAATTAAGAATATTTTTGTAAAATTATTTATAAAAATATTATCAATTTATATAAAATGTTGCTAAAGTGTCTTTCAAACGACCTTCCGGGCCACGGCAAAGACAAGAAATTTTTGGTGATTCAAATGGCCCAAAGCAGACGCAAGTCACTCGACCAATCAAAATAGGGGGATCATTAAATACAATTTGGAGCGGTATGACGTAGTTGCAGCCTTGTAGGGGTTAGTTGACTGAGAGGCTTGACTGCAATTTCGGATGGATCCAATGATTTTGATGGCGCGGGTGTGGACCAATTAGCTCATGTTTAAATTTGGTGATGAGTTGTATTTATTTTAATTTTTTTAAAATTTATTATTATATTTTTTAAAATTTTGATATAAAATATATTTTTCAATACAATTTTTTTAAAATTTAATATAATAGCTTTTAAAAATTTTATAATATAATAATAATAATATTTTATTTAACTTTTAAAATTTATTTCAATTCATCTCATTTTTACTTAATAAAATCTTGTATTTAGAAGCGTATCACAAACTCTTTATTTTTTAAATATATCAATCTTTCTGAATAGCGGAAAGAATCCCTCAATGTTATTAGTACTGCTTCTACCTTTTTTAAGATATGACAGTAGTGAGTATGATAAGGGCGTCATGCAGGTCAATATCGGTCTCACTATTAGCTATCATTTGTCATTATTAGGAATTGGTCCGTCAACCCATTAATTGGGTTTTGATTTTGTATCCTACAAAGTACAAAGTAAACCCGTTCTTCTAAAATGCTGAACTTAATTTATCCATATTTCTTTTTTTATTTTGGTCCCAAATTAATAAATAATAAATAAATAAAGGTCGAAAATGATCAAATTTAATTTCATATTATGAATTGTAAATGAACGAACGAAACGGCGCCGCCTCCTGTCCCACTAGTAAATTATGTGAATGACCCCACCACTATTATTTTAAAATCTGCATAGTAACTTGCATAGTGACTTGCATAATAACTTGCATAATAACTTCAACGCCTATAAATATGGGTTTCAGTTGTAATGAAATTCATAAGAAAATATAGAGAAGGAAGAAAATTTCAGAGAGTTTCTTTTACATTTCTCTTGTAATAGTAGTAGTTTTCTTTTTAGTTTTATAACACGTTATCAGCACGAGATTCTACCGATACTGAAGCTAGTGGTCTTCTACTTCAAGTAAGTTTTTCAATATATTATTTGCAGTCCTTGAGATAAATATTAAAGGTAATATTGCTGAATATTACTTGATAAAATTTTATTTTTATTCTCATGATAATGTGAATATATTTATTAAATTCACAGATTTATTTTTGTAATATAATGTCAAATATTGAGATTTATTACTATTGACATTTCTGAAAAATGTTATTTATCCAGATCCTTGATGAGATCTATTTGGATATGATGATGAACTTGAAAGATACAATCATAGAAGAAAACCATGTGTCTCTGAAGGACCGTGCTGTGTATCTCATGATGAAAAATCATATTACTGTGTGAAATGAATTAAGAGAGTGATATAAGCACCAGAAAATGTAATCCTCTTAAAAGATCATTATGATTTATTGCACCTGAAGTTGCAAGATTTTAAGAGTGGTATTGAATATTCTGCACTCTTTAAAATCAGCTCAATATTAAAATTATACAGTGAAAATGTCACTGATGATGATATATAAAAGAAGACATTATTTTTCATACCTCGAATGTGCTCCTACAGTAGCAATATCGAGAGTGAAAGTTCAACAAATATTCTGAACTTTTGTTTTGTCTTCCAGTGATTGAGCTAAATAATGAGTTTTTGTTACACCAGTTACGTCCTATTAATGATATTGAATTTACACAATTCCCAGAAGTGAATGGAAACTAAGGGCGTAGACGTGGTAGAAAAATTATAGAAGTGTTAGTCCTAAAAGCGACAACACTAAAGATGATAAAAATATATCGTATCACCAGAAGTGATCAAACTCAGATAAGGGTAAAAGCCCTCAGAATAATTCTTCATAAAAAAATGAAGATGTTTGTCATAGATGTAATATGACTAAACAGTAGTCACAAACCTGTTGTACGGCCAAGCACTTGATTTATTTATACTAAGTTTTTATATATAAGCTTATTAATATTTCATCATGTTTTGAAATAATGAAATATCGGTGCCTGAAGCACGACAAGAAATTACTTGGGATAATAAAGTCCTGTTTAAATTTGATCCTCTTACAAATAAATGTGAACCAGAAGTTCAGAGGATTATTTATCTGCAAAGTGTTGCAAATCAATTACATGATGTATTTACTGACACTAAAGGTGTTGTAAAATCATATATTACTGCTGTTAATGCTTAAGCAAGAATTGAAGTCCCTGAAGGACGAGTTGTTAAAACAGCAATAAATGAGTCTAAGATACACCTGAAGCGTTGAAGACCTATTGGTGCACAAGAAAAATAAAAATCGGTGCTCATGAAGAGACCGTATTTTCTGTATAAAATATAATCCTCCTGAAGAGGAAACCTCCTGAAAAGGTAACTCCTGAAGAGTGTAACTCCTGAAGAGAAAACTCCTGAAGAGTATAACTCCTGAAGAGAAAACTCCTGAAGAGTATAAACCTCCTGAAGAGGAACCTCCTGTAGAGGTGTTTCATGAAATGTTTTCCCCTGGAGAGGAACAATGAGATCTCAATACATTTCATGAGTACTGGAAAATTTATGGATAGAAATAAAACTGTTGTCGACAACATATATGATAACACTTGATATTACCAGAAGTAATGAAAAAAGTGAGTCAAAAATCGTCGAAGAATGTCGACGTAGAAATGATTGGCCAAAATGGAAAGCAGTTATTAAAACTGAATTAAACTCGCTAGTGAAGCGAGATGCATTTGGACCTGTTGTCCAAACACCAAAGGGTGTAATATTTGTCAGATATAAGTGAGTATTTATACCAAAGCGTAATGCGAAATGAAATTATGCGGTATAATTTGTCGCACAAGGTTTCCAGTAGAAACCCGAGCAATTATGAGGAAACATATTTCCTTGGTATGAATGCAATCACATTCATATTTTTAATTGAT
This sequence comes from Platycarya strobilacea, assembly GCA_036898215.1. Taxonomy (NCBI): domain Eukaryota; kingdom Viridiplantae; phylum Streptophyta; class Magnoliopsida; order Fagales; family Juglandaceae; genus Platycarya; species Platycarya strobilacea. The sequence goes on along the minus strand of CM072545.1, from coordinate 5,220,942 downwards.
TTGGTTATTACAAAAAGATTAGATATGCAGTTAATGAATGTGGTCACTGCATATTTATAAGCATCATTAGATTATTACGATACTTGAAGCATCTAATCCAAGTACATTTAGGAGTATGTACTTTATAAAACTTCAAAGATCTTTATATGGGTTAAAGCAATCTGGACACATGTTGTATAATTGAATCAACGAGTATCTATTGAAAGAAGGATTTAAGAATAATCCTATATGTTCATGTGTTTTATCAGAATCCGGATTCGTCATTATTGCAGTTTACGTTGATGATTTACCTTATTAGAACTCTTGAAAAGATTACAAGAGTTGTTATAAATTCAAGAAATGCATTTGAAAAGGAAAGATCTTATTATTCAATTCATAGATGAGTTACAAGAATTTGAGACTTCTAGCCTCATCTCTCAAATGCATTTGCTCTTCATAAAGCAACATACCATCCTTATCTAAAGGATTAGGCAGTCGAAATGAAGAGGCAAGTAAGGATTTTAAATCCTTATTCTCCTGCTTTAAGTCTGCAATTTTTTTGTCAGACTCTTGAACGAGTCGTTGAAGTACAGAAACCTTCTCGTTAAGCTCCTCAATCTCACGATTTTTGGATTGTAATCGGTTGGAAAATCCAACAATAGAGGAGGAGTATCGGGTGCAGAGAGTCACCAGCTCATAAACAGTTTCACGATCTGACTTATTAGCCAGATCATTTGCTTGCTGCAACATGGCACCTGCGGAAGATGCAGGAACAACTTGTAATTGAGGTGAAGGATACCTCATATGTTGATCGTGAGAAATAGTAAAAGAAAATTGATGAGCCATCGGAAATTTGTAGAATAAGAATACAAATACAGATGAATTATAGATATGAGAAGAAGATTTGATGCGTACTAAATGAAACTAAAGACGGTTCTTATAGAAATGGAAATAAGAACAAGACAAACCATCATCTCTTCAAATCTCAATTTACAAGATATGCTGGATGCATAATTTCAAAAGCCAGCGAGATTAATTACAGCTATCCCTATTTTCTTATAAACGCTGAACCTCTGCCGTTAGCTGCTGTTGTTGACTTTGTATCTGAGCTCTCTCTCGTTCCAACTCTTCTACTCGTGTTTTCAGGTCACGAGAATACCAGTCTACAAGTTTCTTCAGCTCCTTGTTATCTTGTTTTAAATCTTTATTTTTTCTATCTTTAGTTGCAAGCGTTTGATGCAACTCAGATATTTGATTTTTAAGATGATCAACCTCACTCGTTCTCGCCAATAGCCTCTGAAACATGGTTGTAAGAGAAGCAGCATATTGAGCACTGAGGGTTCTTGATGCTGCAACAATTTCAGGATCAGATTTACTATATAGATATATCTCTGCTCCTATCATGGTGTTTACAGCCTCAGGAGAAAATATAAGTGGTTGAGGTATAAAAGGTTCATGGTTTAAATCTGGGACATTAGAATTTCTATCAGACATAATATCGTTCTGGATGAACAACAACTGAATCTATGAGAAATGTGAAATATTTTTGCTGGAGTAAACCAATGGTAAAATTGGTTATATTTAAACAACAACCCGAAGCCTTCAAATCTCTTCAAGATCTCGTTTGTCCACAATGTCAAGCGAATTTGATTTTCCGCCGAACCGATAATATTAAATCTCAAAGCTTTTACAGCTTTTATCATACATAGATGGTTTCCAATGTTATTTCCGCCGTATATAAACAAGTTCTTCCTAATAACGCCGAATGAGGGTGAGAAAATTTTAGATGAAAATATTATCATACTCTCTCTAATGCATTATTTAGTTGGAGATCGTGTTTGAATTCTTAACTTATTATATATACTGAAATCATATTTGCTTATTACTTGAAACACTAACGCATATTATCAGGGGGAGTTTAAGTATTACTGCAGGTATCAGATTTCTATTAAGTTTGTCAACCAGATATTATTTTTCATCTTCAAATCACTTAGAGATTATTGCAATTCATGAAACAAGTCGAGAGTATATTTGGCTGAGATCAACGACTCAACAATTTTATACGAAGAAAATGCTACTTGTATCACTCAAATCAAAGGAGGATATATCAAATATACGATCAAGTGATAACCTGACAGATTTATTCACGAAGACATCACCAACTGCGACATTCAAGAAAATTGTGCAGAATATTAAAATGTGAAGACTCAAAAACTATTGTCATGCACTTTCCAGGGGGAGTAAAAGTCTTGAAGACTTGTGCTGATTGTACTTTTTTCCTTCGCTAAGGTTTTATCCTATTGGGTTTTCCTTTACAAGGTTTTAATGAGGCAATTTTAAAGCACTTGTGGATACATAAAGAGACTGTACTCTTTTTCCTTCGCCATTGGTTTTTCTTCCCACTGGGTTTTTCCTTGGCAAGATTTTAACGAGGCAGATTCTTTATGGGTGGTCATTCAAGGGGGAGTATTATGAATTGTAAATGAACGAACGAAACGGCGCCGTCCCCTATCCCACCACTAAATTATGTGAATGACCCCAGTACTATTATTTTAAAATCTGCATAGTAACTTGCATAGTGACTTGCATAGTAACTTGCATAGTAATTTGCATAGTAACTTCAACGCCTATAAATATGGGCTTCAGTTGTAATGAAATTCATAAGAAAATATAGAGAATGAAGAAAGTTTCAGAGAGTTTCTTTTACATTTCTCTTGTAATAGTAGTAGTTTTCTTTTTAGTTTTATAACATTTCAAGATTTCTACGACAAAACGTTAATTATTCTCCCTTCTTGATGCACAATTAAATTTCGTTACATTGAAAATCCATGTTAATTATTTTATCAATTTTTAACTAGAAGAAGTTTTATATATATTTAAATATTCTACATATTTGTTTATAGTAATTATCTAATCCATACGGAGTGTTAACATCTAAATATAATAATTATATTTAGATTTACCGATCATGAAGTCAACAGTGATAAACTTAATTCATCAATATTGTAGATTCAAATGGTGTTAAGAAGTATGTAAGGTTGTTTTTATTTGTAAAATGATTGGCATACAAACTTTTTTATTAGTTGTTATACAACTATACTTTAAATAAGAGGTAATTTCGTAAAATAGCTTACGAAAGTAAAATCACTTTGTATGAATACTCTCATTTTAAACATCAATATAAAAGAAATGTATAAATAATTGTACATTTATAAATATTTTTCATTTAATTTTTTATAAGAAAATTTATATAAAAGTCATATATTTTCGCACATAACCGCTGAGTTTTTACATCAGCTATGCTGAAAAATTATTGATATTTTTATTATTTCTATAATTATAATGAGCCATATAACTATAAATGGTATGCTAATACATTGATTTATGTGTGGCCAAATTGTTCTTATTATTAAAAATATGAATGAAAATAAATCTAAAAAAATAAAATCTTTACAATTTATCTTTCCTAATATCAGCCAAACCCAAACACCTTTAAATAAATTATTACAATTTTTTAAAATTTTCAAAAATCTTATTAGAACATTTACATTAGTCTCATCAAATTTTTTTAAAAAAATTGATGAAAAGTACAAATTTTTAAACTCATAAAGAAATTTTAGTCATATTTGATTAAAAATAAAGAAAAAAAGTTAGGAGAATAAAATAAAAATATTTTTTGTTTGACTTTTGAATAGTAATATATCAAAAATTATTATTTATTTTTAGTTCTTTTATTGAGTGATTAAAAATTATTTTTTAATAATGTTATGATTATTTTTTAATACGAAAATTTAAAAACACCAAAAAAATGAATTGAAAAAAAAAAAAATCTACTTTACCTCAAGATAAATTCGATACATGTCCTTCGAGATATGTAACGGTACTCTTAGAATTTTGGGTCCGTATGACTTAAGTCGTAGACTTTAGCTAGTGGAGATAAAAATAAAAAATAATTAAAATATTATTTTATTAATTCTTTCTCTCTTTTGTTCTAAAATTCAAAAAATATTTAATTCAAAAAATCTTATTATTATTTATTGTTTATTACTATTCTTTATCTATTTTTTCAAATTACGTTTAGATAGTAAAATAATCTCAAATGATTTATAATATTGATAAAATATATTAATAAAATACTAAGTCATAATAAAAATAAATATTTAACAACTTAAATTAATGTTAGTCAATCACCACAAATATTCTCGTGTTATGTGCGGCCATGGTGGTTGACTCCTAAACACACTCAGGCCCCGCTTGGATTCGGAGATGAGATGAGATGAGTTATAAATAGTAGTGAGATGAGTGAGTTGAGATGAGTTTTTGTGTGTTTGGTTTGAAAGTGAGATGAGATGAGTTTAGGTTGTTAGAAAATTAATATAAGTAGGTCCCATAACTTTTTTTATTTATGAATTCGTATATAAATAAATAATAATCATTTTATCCAATTACACAATAATAATTATCAATTTATAAATTTTTTGACTTCGTAAAATTATATAAAAAAAATCAAATTAAATTATATTTTAGTTAGACCATGTTAAAATTTGATAAATTATTTAATGTAATTCTATGTTAATATTTGTATTATTATAAGAATTACGTTTTGATCAATAAAATTAATTTTGAAACATATATATATAAAATTTAAAAAAATACATATCACAACAACTATAGTAAAAACACACTTCCGTATCCATAAGTCATCAAATTTTGACAGTAAAGAAACTTATAATTTCTACAACGTTGAAAATATACATGCCAAATTCAATAAGTTCGAATAATCAAATAACACTCTTATAAAACAGTTTATATATTTCACTTATATTACATGTCATGATGTCTAATTGTCCATTGTCCATTCGAAGACAATCCAAAAATTTGAAAGGACAGAGAGAAGATTAGCATGGTCCCTGTGCAAGGATGACAAACACAAATTAAGAAATGTCTAATACTCCATTCACAAACTGCACCTGGCCGCCCACATATTTCTGGCAATATCATCCCGAACTGCAACCATATATTGTGCTGATTCCAACGTCATGTTAGGATGACGTGCTGCATCTGCATCTTCACTAACTGCACGGCCATTCGGATCAAGCTTCTTGTTGGCCCATTCCTCAAATATAAAGTCGTCTGGTGTCGTCATTCTAATAAAATTATGTAATGTACAACATGCGGTAATCAGTTGGCCTTGTTTCGTAATTGAATATGCAGGCATATTTCTTAAAATTCGAAAACGTGATTTTAAGACCCCAAACGCACGTTCTATGACATTACGGATTGATGAATGACGGTAATTAAAATAATCTTTGTAGCCCCTAAATCCCCGCTGACCAGCATAGTCACTTCTATGATATCTTTCTCTTGGATATGGGGGCATAAATCCTCGAGTACATGGATACGCTGAATCGACTAGATAGTAATGACCTGCTAAATGAATTAACACCACAATGGTTATTCGTAGATAACTAATCATAGAGATTGAACAAAATACATATTAATTTCAATACATTTTTTAATTAGCATAAAAATATAAAGATTAATTTTTTACCGTCCAAAGGCCATGGAAAGTGGTTATCGACTTGACGCAAGGCGTCAAGGAATATGCGTGCATCATGGGCACTTCCCTCCCAACCAGTGTACACAAATGTGAACTTCATATCCAAATCACATACGCTCAACACGTTTTGGGCAATTTGGCCATGGTGGTTGCGAAATGCCTCGCGTACCTCACTAGGTACGATGGCATTGATCATGGTTCCATCAATCGCACCAATGCATCCCTCCAAAACAATGTTACCCACAACATTAAACAATTTAGATTGAAATAAATAATTTAATCAAACTTTCAACATATTTAATTATTTGGATTTATTATGTACGAAAAACCGAAACATACCTGAAACCAAGGATAATTTTTCGGATTGGCCTCGATTGTTGGGTGTGGCCCGGCTGTGTGTGTTGGGTTAATAAGATGTGTTCCAAGTGTACAAAGCGCCCGCCTTACTCTCCTTACGTGTCGATTAACGGTTTCTGTTGAACGTTGAAACCGTTGAGCCACGATGCGTTGTTCTTCTCCAAGGCCCACGACTGAAACGAATATGCCTACTTGTTCCTCGACTGTTACCCCTTTTCTAGTATCCTTCAAAAAGTGATTGTTTCGTAAATTTGAACATAATGCACGAAAAGCCTCAACCTCCATTCGGAATAACTCTCGACAATTTGTCGGATTTCCCTGCAAAACTTCAACGGTATATTGATTTCCGCGCAATCCAATATTATGTAATGGCTGGCCTTGCCCATCTGGCAACATCCCAAGCCACTTCGTGATGAGTAAGGCGTCTTCCATAAACTCTTCACTACTATCAGTTTCACCCCCATCATTTTCACCCCTATCAGAAAATTGGTTCACATACTCATCATTGTTCACACCATTCGACGAGGTTCCTGCTTCCCAATTCGCACCATCCATGTTAATGTCAAAATGTATGTCTTCTATATCATTAACAAGTGTTGACTGCAAATTGCTTTCTCACTACATAAAAAAAAAATAACATGTAGATCATAAATACATATCCTTAATAATCAATCAAGTCTGGAAAATATCTGATATTCAACTCATATCACAAATAGAATAACAGTCGTAGCAGTTGTCTAGCATTCAGTAACTAAACATGCAAAAAAAAAAAAATTGTCTCGAAAATAAACAACGACCAACGTGACATAAATAAATTATACAACAATTTAAATATGTTGTCAGGCGCATCAACAGTTTCGAGCCCACAACTCTCGCCCGGCAGGATCCATCATCAGGAAGGCTTGCTGCACTGTAGGGTCACATAACTCTTTTACAGCACGATACCAGATTGGCCCTTCAAGTCTCGGGGACATTTCGTTCAAAAATGTCATGCACTCTTGTAGTGGATTGTACCCTGCATTGCTGCTCAGGCTTGGGTCTGATCCTTTGCTTCGCTTCTCACTCCCAATATCGGCCCTCTCCTCCCATCGCTTACGACGTGCGGACATAGTTGCTGAAATTTCCTCACATGTCGTCATGATTGCTTCTTTCTGGCTCATCTTCCCTTTGCGCCTATTTGATGATGAAGGTGTAGACCCTTTCCCCAAGCCCAGATTATCAGTAGGGTGATGGGGCCTATGTCGACTGCCATCCGTGGGACCACGTCGAGCTCGCATCTCAGAATCAAGCCACTGCTCCTCATCACTATCTAGTGGTGCTTGCGTCGAGGCGTGTTGCAGGGTCCCATATGCAATTGATGCACCGAATATGGTGCATAAGTCCTCGTACCTAGGTAGGCCAGATGTACGAAACCTCCCCCATTTTGGTTTAACCTGTTTTCAACGTAGAAAACGCACGTCAGTTAGCTAAGTGTAGACACTTACTTGAAAATGAAGCATAATTGAATAAATTCACCAATATATCATACCTTTATGGCATTTTCCCATGCCTCGTCGCTCGCATCTACCGTATTGGTGACCCTATCCCAACCCATCCCAGTCTGACCCATCAGATCGAGAAATAGACGTAGTTGACTCTTCAACCTTGTGATTTTACCACCTACCTGATGAGCATCAAACACCCTCACATTGAGAGCAGTAAGCCGCTCAGCATAAGCAGTATGCTGAGCACCCGTGATCTTGCCAGGCTTTAATCTACCGTGTATGGAATCGTCATATAGCATGTCAATAAATACCTCCTCCATATCATTGCCCCATACGTCACGGTCACGTCGCGTGTTTTCCAAATCATCCATCACAAATAGCTGTGAGAGGATAATATGGCAATGCATGTAATTGTGCGAAGTATGCAAAATTAATAATTGTCCATGTGCAAAAATGGTATATACGAGGGCAAATTTTTGTCATCGGGGCATGTAGTATAAATTATATAAAATGAAAAAGAGCCTATCGTTTCGAATATAACCAAAGAACCTCCACACATATAGGCTAAACAAAGAAACAATTAATATATACAAAACACATAGCAAGACTATATAAATTTAATACAAGGGCGTATATAATGTAATGGTTATGGAGTTAAAGGGCGCATACCTGTTGAGAGGCCGGATGTCTACGTGAGGAACGCAAGTAGTACCGCTATCAAATGAGAAGAGACTATGCAGTATTAGGCTTCAAATGTCCAACAAAGCATAAGATAAAAATTATGCGTCTTTATGGAAATCAATGATGATATAGTTGGATAAAATTTGTTTGATTTTGTTATGTGTGTAAAATCTGTGTATTAATTATGAGACTAACGTTTTTTGTATTGTACTTTTGGGTTTGGGTTTTTGTCGAAACCTTTTGAAGATGGTATGATTTAATCACGTTTTAGTGTTGTATTTTGAGTTAGAAATCCGAAGACATATGCTGTCATGTCTATTGTAAAAGTAGCTAACCCAATGTTACCCGCAAATGTATGGAAAGATTGATTGTTGGCCCATTCCAGCTTGGTCTCCAATCTATCTTATGTTGTTTGGCGCATTTCTTTGACCGTATTGGACAATAATTCATGAACTTAACACATAATGAGAACTCATACCATGATGCATTTGTAAGTTAGGACACTACAAAAATTGTGAGTCACTTTAAATAGAAGCTAGTTTCTTTAGATGATCCACATCACACCAGTTGTACTGCCAAATTCAAGTCATTTAAGTTACTTGAACCTATCAAACATCACATGACTAAAATAAATGGCTATTTGCAAGGTAGGCAAATGCAAGCATGTTATCAAATACTGCAAGTCAGATGGTATGATTGTAAATCACTAAAACCGCCTCAAGTTGATGACTCAATGTTGGGAATCTTAATGGATGGCATGATATGTAACATGCCTACTTGTTCCATCCGGTGTTCCCAGAATTATACAATTGTGCAGTGATGTATATATTATATAGGATTATTTAATTAGAATAACTTAATATAGTATAATAATTATACTATATTAAGTGTTCCCAAAACATGTTCTGACATTAAGTATATTAAAATTGCTGCTAGCATAAAGAATAGATAGCAAATTATTTAATTAGGCTATTAGTGACTATCTAGTGGTGCTTGAATTTTCGCGTACTGATAATTATGAAAGAACATCTTTTTAAAAAGCCCATGCATAGTCATACATCAAAACAGTTTATAAGCAGCCCATATAAACCTCCCATTTTAGAACATCAAACCAGCCCAAGCAGCCCATAACCAGCCCAAAACATGTAATCTTCCCAAAAAAAAAAAAACTAAGCAAGTAGAACAATGAGAAATGAAGCAAACAACCCCAACCATATATCTTAGAGTTAGACAATAATCCATTTGAAGTTAAAGCAATGAATACCAACAATTTGAACAATGAGAAATGGGGGCATAAAAGTAGCGTCGTATTTGACAGTAAAAAAGAAAAAACTGGCCAGCCAGGATACATGACCAATAAAAAAAAAATTGCAACTAGAACAATGAGAAATTAATAAACTTTGAACACGGATTGCATTCATACCCACAAACTGGCCAGCCAGAATACATGAGCCCAAAAATATCTGATATTCAACACTAATAGTACCAATGTTCAATCCCAAACACTGGCCAGCCAGGTTACATACAAGTGATGAAGCATCATCTCAAGTGATGAAGAACAAATTGTACATACAAGTGATGAAGCATCATCTCAAGCAATAAATCTTTTTTCTTTGAATTGGAAGAACAAATTGTACATACAAGTGATGAAGCATCATCTCAAGTCAAGGGTTTAATGGAAGAGGTTAACGAATTACAACATTTGAGAACCCAAAAATACCAAAACTTCAACCAATCAACTCATTTCTAATGATATCAGCTCTATTCCAGAACAACAAACACCACCCAGTGTACACAAAACATGATTTTTTGATATACAAAACAAGTTAGACCAAAAGATATTTCATATTGATATGCATATAAATAAACTTGTCTTAACCAAAGTAACTGAAACATATGAGGAGTTTTTTTGCCTTCTTAACCTACAACGTAAACTCAACCTCCCTCTGCTACTAATTCTCCTCTGCACCCATGAAATGAAATATGCAACAAATGTACATGGCTCGGATTTAACACCCTCACAGCCAATAATTATGCAGGAAAACCCGTAGCTACATCCCCAAATTAGGAAAAAGTTGCGTGATGATTCACAATAAAAAATGGCAGTTCAAAAAACCCCTTATGCAGACATAATAACAAATTTGTATAAGTCTAGCTACACACACAATTAGCTTCACAATGGTGAAATTAAATTCACATACTTGGAAAGATCGTGTCCGTGGAGCCGTAGTGGTGGTTGAATGAGACCGCCGGACTCTATGGATAGCTTTGGGAAGCAACGGGCAGTGTTTGCAACAAGGTGGATTCCTGGGTTTGCACTGCCTCGGCATGGTGAAGAAATAGTGGAAATTTCTCCACTATTTCTCGAACTGATTGATCGCACTCCCGAACCCTATACCAGACATGAATCTGAGCTGGGTCAAGGGGGCAGGGGAATCTCTGCCTTCTGAGATGGGGTCAGGGTACTTAAAGTTAATCAAAAGCCAAAAATGTGCTAGGGGAAGAGATTTACCTTCTGAGATGGGATCACAATACGCCGAAATGCCTCTCCTCGAGTTCCAGGTCCCTTCGCTATATTTGTTCTTCATGGGATGCCTTTGAATGACTCCAAAACGTTGCAGAGAGGCATTGAAACGGTGGAAATGTTGAGCTTTCAAGAATCTGCAGAAACCTTGGACTGGGGTTGCTGCGACGGGGTCTTCTACACCGAGAGAATCCGTTTTCGAAAGTGTGCAAAACCATGGACGTATGACTCAGGGGCTGTAAATGAGATGCTGCTGGTTTTAAGGGTATTTGACCGTAAAGTAAAAACACGGTAATAAATATAAGACAAAACCGTATTTGACCGTAAACTCAGTTTACTAGCCGCGTTTAGGGGTGTAAAAAGACCGAACCGGACCGGTTATCCCGGATCGGGACCGGACCGGACCGGTTGGAGTTCGGTCCGGTCCGGTCCAAAAAATATATGGACCGGAAAATTCCGGTCCGGTCCCGGTCCAAGGAGTTCATCCCCCTGGACCGGACCGGACCGGACCGAATCCTTTTTTTTTTTTTTTTAAATATATGTATATAAAAATAATAATATAAAAATTTTAATATTAATATTAATATATATTAATATATAATATATACTCTTATAATATTAACATATAAATAATAAGTGTATTATTATTATTTAATATATTATTACTAATTTATTACTATTTACTAACATATAAATATATAATATACTAATATAAATTGTAATAATGTTATTACTTATTAGTTATAGTTTATTAACATATACTAATGTAATAATATTATTAGACTATTAGATTATTAGTTATAGTTTACTAATATACTTAATATTTAATATTAACTAATATATTAATAGATAATATATACTCTTATATATTAATATATAAATAATAAGTGTATTATTATTATTTAATATATTATTAATAATTTATCACTATTTACTAACATATAAATATATAATATACTAATGTAAATTGTAATAATGTTATTACTTATTAGTTATAGTTTATTAACATATACTAATATGAAAGTGTTATTAGACTATTAGTTATAATTTACTAACATACTTAATATATAATATATATTAACATATTAATATATAATATATACTAACATATTAATATATAATATATACTGTTATAATATTAACATATTATAATTTATAGTAATTAAATTTGGACCAAAAAAATATTTGATTATTGTAGAATTATATATTAAATTTAGCCCATTAAATCATATGGGGCACCCCTGGACCGGACCGGACCGCCCCTGGACCGAATTGGACCGGACCGGTATGGACCGAACTCCTGTTCGGTCCGGTCCAGGGTGAGAGAATTTTTGGACCGAATGAAATCGGTCCACAAATTTCCCGGACCGAACCGGACCATTTACACCCCTAGCCGCGTTTGGATTCGAAATGAGCTGTCCGTACGAACTCATTTCTAATGTCTTGGACTCAGTTTCGAATCCAAGCGGGGCCTCAATTACTCGAAAAAGCAATGTTCTTGCTTAAATTGAAAAGTGATTTGAGTTGATTTTAATTTATTTTTATTTTATTATTATATATTTTAAAATTTTTATATAAAATATAAATTTTAAATTAAATTTTAATATATTTTTTTAATTTTAATTTAATTTTTTTTTAATTTAAAATAATAATAATATTAAAAGATAAATTTAATTTATCTTAATTTATCTTATCTCTTAATCCAAACAAAATTTAGTGGATTAGAATTTTGGATCCGCATGACGTACTCATGGACTTTAGCTAGTATAGATAAAAATAAAAAATAATTCAAATATTTTTAATTAATTCTTTCTCTCTTTTTCTAAAATTTAAAAAATATTTAATTTAAAATATCTTATTACTATTTATTATTTTATTCTTATTTTTTATCTATTTTTTTAAATTACATTTAAATAATGAGAAAATTCGAATAGTCTATAAATAATAATAAACATATATTAATAAAAAATTTAATAATAATAAAAAATTTAAATTTAAATTAACAATTTAAATTAATGTTAGTCAATCACCACAAATATTCTCGTGTAACCGTGTTATGTGCGCCATTAGTGGATTAGAATTTTGATTCGTATGACATGGCCGTAGACTTTAGTTAGTGGAGATAAATATAAAAAATAAGTTATATAATTGCGGATGCTGATGTGGAATATCTTCTGTGCCAAATAGGGTTTGATCAAATATTGAAGGAATAAATTTTATGATAAGTTATAATTTTATGATAAGGAATAAATATTGAAGGAATAATGTTAGAATAAGTTATAATATATATTTAAAATATTGAAGGAATAAATTTTATGAAAAGATTAAGAATTATGTGCAAGTTGTGATTTTGCTTAATTATCTCTTGACATGTCGTTCGAGTGAAATCAAGATCAAGATCTTGCTCAACTTTCGCTCAACTCTCGTTCAACATGTAGCTCTAATGAAAGTCTAGACAATAATTTTGCTCGAAGTCTCACTCGAATACAGCATTTTTGGGATCCGAACCTATATAATGTCTGAAGAACAGACGCGTCTCAATCAAAGTGATCTATGTTATAATTGTTATTCGCTCAATTGTCACTTGACATGTCACTTTTGCGTGACATTCTAATCCAATTCAAGCAAAATTCTGTAAATGTTGTTCAAGGGTTTTATATTCCAAATCATAGGTTACTTATGTTTACTTTCATTCATAACAGTTGCTTTTTTTGTCTTTACTTTGTTTGCTTTATTCATTTGTTTAATCTGTACTTGTTGTGTGTATAAGTTATTATATTTCTTCTCTTTCTCTTTTAACTTTCAGCTCTATTTTTTATTTTTATATTGTTTCTCTTCTTGTGTTTGCGCTTTTTTTTAAGGATGAGTTTACATTAATTTCCCTTTTTTGTTCTTTATACTTTTCTGACTTTCTGCATTTTTTCTGTTGATTCCTACATAGTACATACCATGAAGTATTACATTAGTTTTTATAATTGTCTATTAATACAGTATTTTTAATAATTCCACTTGTTTGGTTTATTCTTACAGGCTTTTAATTGAACTGATTCAATAATATGGGGTGAGAAAATGATTGCATATTGCTCAAATGTTGCTTGGGAAGATAGGAAAACAGTGTACTAGACTATTAATTTAATTAATTGTGATGTATTAATGTTGCCTGGGAATAGGCATGTTCATCCGGGCTGGGTTGTACTCGACTTGGTTTAAAATTTTATTTATTTCTTAACATTTTTAAATTTTTTTTTAAAAAATATTTCAGAAAATTTTGAATCCGGATTCCGGATTCTCCAATCCGAAACCCGGATGAACACCCTTACCTGGGAAGATAGAAAAACAGTATATTAGATTATTAGTTTAATTAGTTGTGATATATTATTATTTATTTTGCATTATTATGTATTAGTTTAATTAGTTGTGATGAATTATTATTTATTTTGTTTTTTGTAAATTTATGTTTTACATTTTGATGTATTAGTTTAATTAGTTGTAATCTATTATTATTTATTATTTTATAAAAATCTTTTTAAGTATTTTAATTATCTAGGCAATTTAAAGATGATATCATTTTTTTTTTAAAGTGCTATAAAACATTTTTAAAAAAATGAGGTAGTAAAATCTTGGATATTCGGGTGTTAAAATCTAGTTGACAGAAGCTGGGGGGCAGACGGTCTGCCCCCCTCCTTAAAAGCAGCCCCGCCGCCCCCGGTGGCGGTGGGCGACACCGCCCCCGCCATCGGGACCGGCGGACTCAGACGAGCTCACCCCTTCGACGGCGAGCTCCGGCGAGCTCCGGTGTGCCCCCGGCAGCCTTCAACCCGTTTCGGACCCGTACCGGTGTCGCCCACCGCCACCGGCGGCGGCGGGGCTGCTTTATGGCCGAATTCCCTATTAAATTCATCTTCATTTTATTTTTTTATTGTGTTTTTTATTATGTTTTTTATTATGTTTTGTTCATTTTATTTTTTTAATATATTTTTAATCTTCATTTTTTTATTTAATTATATTTTTTTATTTTATTTTGATGTGTTTTTCATCATCAAGCAGCCCAACTAGTGTTGGGCTGCTTTGGACGCTGGGGACAGCCGGACCGGTCCCCAGCGTCACCCAATCTAGTTATCCAGAATATCCAGATTTTAAGAGCCAAAATGCCAAGAAAAAAAAGGGGGGTTATCCGGTTAATATCCGGATTTAATCCGGTTATCTGCCTAAATTGAACTTGGGTCTAATCTGGGAGGATATCTGTCCGGTTTTGAAATTCGGATCCGGATAGGAATGAACACCTCGAATTAAATTTATTTGGACACAGAAATGATCTCATTTCATCTTATTATATCAATATTATAATTTTCTCAATAAAATAATATTTTAATAATATTTTATTTTATTTTTAATTTTTATTTAAAACTACCTCATTTTATCTTATTCAATTTATGCACATTATTTTATGTTAATTTTCTTCATATGGCTTAATTCTTGTAATAATGAATTAACAGCCACTTAACAGGGTTGATGATGTTATAAAAGAAAACAGGGTTGAGATGTGAAATAATTTACGAACTCAACGTAACGTAACGTAACTTTATATAAAAATCTTTATTTTAAAATATAATTATAAAAGGTTATTGTGTCCGTATCGTTACTTTTTTTTGTAATTTACTGGATTATTTTATAATGAGAAATGTTTGCCGCTGAGTTTGACCGCTCCATTTAAAATTTGTGTAATTTAATTTTTTTTTATTTAATAATTAAAGAAGTAATTTTTAATGTATTAATATATATTTTTTTTAAAAAATATTTAAATATATTTAAAAAAAATATTTAAAAAAATAAAAAAGTAATTTTATAGGACGCCCAGGAGTAAGTGCTGGCCGCCAGCCTAGCACTGCCAATTTACTGAATTATGAGTACGTAAACGTGACTTTAGACCACATTCCACTCTGGCCAACATGCAGTACTCTGTTTTAATCTGCCAAAGAATCGATCCCCCTTGGGGGGATCTAGTTATACGTCCTTATCGTAATGAAAAATTATATTTATCATAAGTAGAATAATTAATTAGTTTAAGAATAATAAAAACTAATAAATAAAAAACGAGAGATTTTGAAAGTGAAGTTTTTGACAGTTTTAAGAGATTTGCAAATCTGCTTATGAAAATCAGTGATCTTCAGGTAGAAAGTGATGCATTGCTAGTTTTTTAGGAGATTAAATTAAATTTATTTCAACTCATCTTATTTTATTATTATATTTTTTAATTGTTTATATAAAATACAAATTTTAATATAATTTTTTTCAAATTTTAATATATATTTTTGAAATTTCAATTTAACTTTTTGAAATTTTAAAATAATATTAATATTAAAAAATAAATTAAATTTATCCCATTTCCTAATCTAAACAAAATCTAATAGAAATCAAATTTCAATGTCTATTTGGAAAAACTTGGCTCATGAGATTAAGAAACTGTTGATTAGGTTTTCAAGAGTTGTGATTCAACATAGACTAGACTGATTGACAAATGCTGTTGCCCATTGTCTGACAAGGCAATCATGGCATTTACATGATGATCTAGTGATTTGGGAGTGATGCTTTGATGTACTTTTCTATTTGACGATGGATGAAATTCAGTTGCTTTGGTATTAAAAAAAAAACAAATATAATATACAATGTGTGAAAATAATAAATACGTATTAAAAACTCAAAATTTTTGGTGATTGAATCCATTGTTAATATTCTCCTAAGCTTGTGATGTGCTCTCTATTAAAGAAGATTGCCACTATCAATTAAGAGCCAAACAATAAAAACAAAGTCGAGAATCAAGCTGCAATTCAAAATAAGAATCAAGTTGAAATTCAACCCAAAAATCAAAATTGATTGTACATTTACTTTGTAACAGCTGTAATTATTTCTTAGAGTAGCTCAGTTTACATTGAACAATTTTGTATATATTACATTCATTACAGTCAATACAAAGTGAGGAAAAATTTTCATTGAAACCTGTTCATTGTCTTCTATTTTTCTATATGGTATCAAAAGACCAACACTCTAACAAGTCTACAATCCATCTCCCAGAAATGTCTTCTTCTCCAAATCCTAACATTCAATCCTCCTCTGCAATAGAAACACCATTGGTTGCCCGAAACATCACATTCCAAATAAATGAGAAATTAACTCCTTTCACCTTTTTCCAACGGCGTGCCCAATTTAAAACTCTTCTCATTGAGTATGACTTAATGGGTAATGTCACTGGAACCTTATTGTGTCCAGCATTTGATGACACGCAACCCTCTATGTCAAAGAAAACCCATTGGGTTTGACATGACGAATTGATTTTTAGTGCCATTCTTGCCTAAACATCACCCACCATCACTCCCCTTATAGCCACTGTCAAAACATCTCAAGAGGCATGGAAGAAATTAACCACCTTATATGCGAGCAAATCAAGAACACATGCTATGCAATTAAAGGAAGAACTCACTTTAATTCAATGGGGAAATTGGTCCATAACTGATTATTTGCACACAGTGAAGGCTCTCGCAGATGAAATTGCCATTATTGATCATCCAATCTTGGATGATAACCTAACCCTTTACGTTTTGAATGGATTAGGTACTGATTTCAGAGAAATCGTAGCACCAATCAAAGCTCGGGAGAAGTCCCTTGCATTCGAGGAGTTGCACGAACTTCTCGTCGGCCATGAGAGTTACTTGCGCCGGCTTGAGACCACTACACAGCAATTGGTAGCATTGGAAAATTTCTCTGCGAAGAAGATGACTACGGGAAGTAAAGGCTAAAGCTTTAATAAGAACTCTAGGCCCTCAAATAATAACAAGTCAAGCTAGGCCCGAAACACAAACCAATAAAAAAATTCTTCACTATGTAGTTATTGTTTTATCAATAAAGCGCATTAACAAGAATTCCAAACTACCACTCTTCAAAGTAATGGTCCACTTGATATTATCTATAACGATGTTTGGGGACCCGCGCATATAATTGGGCTAGATGGTTCACACTACTACCTCATCTTCGTAGACCATTACACCAAATATATATGGTTCTTTCCAATGGCTATGAAATCCAGGGTGTCAAAGATTTTTTCTCAATTCAAAAAAATTGTGGAAAATTGTTTTCAAAAAATCATCAAAAGTTTTTATTCCGACTATGGAAGTGAATTTGTTGCTCTCAAACCTTTTTTGTCTATTCATGGGATCACCCACTACACCACTATGCCTTGCACACATCAATAAAATGGAGCCTCTAAATGCCGACATCGTCACCTTGTAGAAATTGTCCTCACCCTACTTCATGACGCCTCTCTTCCTCTTTCAAATTGACCTCGTGCTTTTAGAACCGCCACCTACCTCATAAATAGACAATCCACTCCTCTTCTCAATAACAAATCACTCTTTGAGAACTTTTTGGACAAAAACCAAACTATCTCAAATTAAAATTAAAAAAGAAAAAAATTGGGTCTCTTTGTTACCCTCTCACAAGACCTTACAACACACATAAATTACAGCTCAAATCCATCCCATAAATCTTTCTTGGATACTCACAAACCCAAAATGCTTACATTTGCATGGACCCAAAAACCCACAAGGTTTACACATTTGGGCATGTCTTATTCGATGAGGTCCATGATATATCACTCACCACAAAAGCCCAAATCCAAACTCAGTCCACTAAAACACATTCGGCCAACCATTTGTGCCCTAACCCCGTTCCAGACTTCTCAACTCCACCTGTGTGTGTTCCTCTCCAAGCGATCTCCATGCCGCAACTTGAAGAGCCGCCACCAACAAGAGTGCTTCCTGATAGTGTTTCCGTTGTAGTCAGAGACCCTCCAAGTAACCCTTGTAATTCATCTCTTCCTTTACACTCCTCTCCTAATTTTTTTGTTGAATTCCTTGATGATGAACATGCGTTGCCTGAAAACACACCATCTCTTTTACCGAATTGCACACACCAACATTCATCCTCAATCTCAGGACAGCTTCAACCCACAACTCCCTCACATGTCCAACCTGAGCCCCAACATGTTCATCAAATGACCACACGGTCGATGAACAATATATTCAAGCCCAAATAGTTTAACTTGGTTTCCAAACA
Organism: Platycarya strobilacea; assembly: GCA_036898215.1. Taxonomy (NCBI): domain Eukaryota; kingdom Viridiplantae; phylum Streptophyta; class Magnoliopsida; order Fagales; family Juglandaceae; genus Platycarya; species Platycarya strobilacea. Next base: position 5,202,248 of record CM072545.1, on the reverse strand, counting down.
TCTTTACCCAAGCCAATTAAGCCAACTTGTGTGAGCCAAAGCTATGAATCATCCTTAGTGGCATGAGGCCATGTCAAATGAGCTTACAGCTCTAATGAAGAATGAACTTGGGAGTTGGTTCATCACCTCCAAATTGCAAACATGTCGACTGTAAATAGGTGTTTAGAGTAAGAAGGAAAGCTGGTGAATCTATGGACACGTTTAAGACTAGACTTGTTGCAAAATGGTATAATCAACGTCTTGGACTTGATTACAAATAAACATTTAGTCTAATGGTAAAACCTGCAACTATCCGATCTGTTCTGAGTATATCCGTTATGAATAAGTGGAAATTGTGACAAATGGACATCAATAATGCATTTATGCATGGACGTCTAATTGTGACAGTTTATATGTTGACCCCCTGACGTCAAAGATGTGTTTAAACCCAATTATGTGTGTAGGTTGAGGAGAGCAATCTACAGGCTTAATCAAGCCCTCCGGGCCTAGTATTCATCATTAAAAATACCTTCTTGGAATTCAGCTTCCAAAACTCCAAAGCTGATTCATCCCCTTTTTTATATAAAAAAGAGCAATCACATGTTACTTTTTAGTGTATGTTGTTGACCTAGTGATTAATGGCAGTAACTCCTACTACTTGTGAATTTCATTGTAAAAAAATTTGGTGAAAATTTTTCTTTAAAAGACATGGGTACTCTAAGTTTCTTCCTCAGGGTGGAAGTTATACCAACAAAGGCTGGTCTCTTCCTATCATAACACAAGTATATATGGGATTTACTGTCCAGCACTAATATGATTGGTGCCAAAGAAGTTTCTACTCCATTGTCAACAACCATTTCACTCAACTTGGTTGATAGTATTGCACCAATTGATAGCACAGGATTTAGACGAGTCATTGGGAGTTTCTAATATCTCTCTTTGACGCATCCAGACATCACATTTGTAGTCAACAAATTGTTACAATTCATGCACAAGCCAACCACAATACACTGGACAGCAACCAAGTGGATACTTAGATACTTGAAAAACACCATCTTCCATGGTATTCAGATTAATCACAGTGCAACTCCAGCGTTAACAATATTTTTCGATGCTGATTGGACAGGAAATATGGATGACAGGAAATCTACATCAACTTACATATGCTTTCTTGGCTCAAATCCAATCTTTTGGAGCTCAAAGAAACAATGAGCCATCGCATGTTCCTCAACAAAAGCTGAATATCGTGCCCTTGCCAATGCCGCCTCAGAAATAATGTGGCTTAAAGCCTTATTTTAGGAGCTTGGCTTCAAGCTCAAATAACCACCATTGTTACTATGTGACAACCTCGGAGTCACTCATTTAAGCTACAATCTAGTCCAACACTCAAGGATGAAGCACATTCAAATTGACTTATACTTTGTTAGAGAACTAGTTCAATGTGACACACTGCAAGTCAGACACGTCCATACTCAAGATCAACTTGCTGATTTGCTAACCTGTTAAAAGCACAAACAGAAATTTTACATAATAAGATTGGACTTGCTGATGGCAGCCCAATCTTGCGGGAGCATATTAAGAAAGATTGCCACTATAAATCAAAAGTCAAACAACGAAAACAAAGTTAAAACTCAAGTTGTAATTCAAACCAAGAATCAAGCTGGAATTCAACCCAATAATCTCGTTGCACATAATATTTTGCCTTCTTTTAAAATCAAAATTGATTGTATATTTATTTTGTAACAGCTGTAATTGTTTCCTAGAATAGCTCAGTTTACATTGAACAATTTTGTATATATTACATTCGCTACAACCAATACAAAGTGAGCAAAAATTTCCATTGAAACATTTTCATTGTTTTCGGTCTTTTTATACACCCATGGTGATGGACTCCATTGATTCCAAAACGCACTCAAGTCACACGAAAAAGCAAATTATGCAAAATGAGTGATAAATTAAAGAGCCATGCTATACAATCACCCAGGGCCCAACTAGCGGCACACACTACCTTTTTTTGTTATGAATTATAAGCGTCGGCAGCCGCCTCCCCTATGACCCACCAAATTATATGAATAACCTCACCACTATTATTTTAAATCTTGTATAGTGATTTGCATAGTAATTTCAAAACCTATAAATATGGGCTTCAATTATTATGAAATATATAAGAAAATATATAGAAGGAAGAAAGTTTCAGAGAGTTTCTTAAAAGTTTCTTATATATTTTTCTTGCAATAGTAGTAGTTGTTTTTAGTTGTATAACACGTTATCAGTACGAGATTCTATCGATATTGAAGCTAGTGGTCTTTTACTTCAAGTAAGTTTTTCAATATATTATTTGCACTTCTCGAGATAAATATAAAAGGAAATGTTGCTGAATATTACTTGATAAAATTTTACTTTTATTCTCATAATTATTTGAATATATTTCTTAAATCCACAGATTTATTTTTGTGATTCATATATATATATAATGTCAAATATTTAGATTTATTACTATTGACATTTCTGAAAAAAAAAAGTTATTTATCTAGAATCCTTTAGGAGATCCATTTGGATATGATGAACTTAGAAGATACAATCAAAAAATAAAATCACGTGTCCCTGCAGGGTCGTATTGTGTATCTCATTATGAAAAATCTTCTTATTGTGTGAAATGATTTAAAGGAGAAATATGAGTACAAGAAGATGTAATCCTTCCAAAATATCATTATGACTTATTGCACCTGAAGTTGCAAGATTTTAAGAGTGGTAATGAATATAATTCTGCACTCTTTAAAATCAACTCAATATTAAATTATACAGTGAGAATGTCACTGATGATGATCTTTTTAAAAGAAGACATATTATTTTTCATATATCGAACGTGCTCCTGCAGCAGTAATATTGAGAGTAAAAGTTCAACAAATATTCTGAATTTTTATTTTGTCTTTTAATGATTGAGCTAAATAATGAATTTTTGTTAATAAATCACCAGGTACGTCCTATTAGTTTCACATCAATTCCTGAAGTAAATGATACTGGATTTACACCATTCCCAAAAGTGAACGGTGCATCCTTTCAAATGAACCAAGGATGTAAACATGGTAGATAAATTATAAAGTGTGAGTTCCAGAAGTAATGATACTAAATAGGATAATGGTATAAATATACTGTATCACCAGAAGTGATCTAATTCAGAGAAGGGTAAAGGCTTTCAAAATAATTTTTCATAAAAAGATGAAGATATTTGTCATAGATGTGGTATGACTAAACATTGATCGCGTACCTGTCTGCAAAGTGTTGCAAATCAATTACATGATGTATTTACTAACACTAAAGGTGTTGTAAAATCATATATTACTGTTGTTAATGCTTAAGCAAGAATTAAAGTCCCTGAAAGACAAGTTAAAACAGCAATAGATAAGTTTAAGATACACCTGAAGTGTTGAAAACCTATTGATGCAAAAGAGAAAAATGAAAATAAATCGGTGCTCCTGAAGAGACTGTACCTACAAAATAAGATCTATCCAGACTTTCTGTATACAATACAAACCTCTTGAAGAGGAAACTCCTGAAGAGTATAAACCTCCTGAAAATGAACCTTCTGAATAGTATAAATCCTGAAGAGGTGTTTCATGAAATGTTTTCCCCTGGAGAGGAACAATAAGATCTAAATACATTTCATGAATACTGGAGAAATACTAGATAGAAATAAAACTGTTGTCGACAACATATGTTCATATATGATGCCCCTTGACATTACCAGAAGTAATGAAGAAAGTGAGTCAAAAATTATCGAAGAATGTCGACGTAGAAATGATTGGCCAAAATGAAAAGCAACTATTGAAACTGAATTAAACTCGCTAGTGAAGCAAGATGTATTTGGACCTGTTGTCCAAACACCAAAAGGTATAATATCTGTCAGATATAAATGAGTATTTATATGAAAGAAAAATGAAATTGTGCGGTACAAAATATGATTTATCGCACAAGGTTTCCTACGAAAACCCAAGATTAGTTATGAGGAAACATATTTCCTTGTTATGAACGCAATCACATTCAGATTTTTAATCGGCTTGATTAAATATGTAGTTGATAGATGATCACTGCATATTTATAAGGATCATTAGATCATGACACACAATATTTGAAGCATCTAATCTAAGTACATTTAGGAATATGTACTTTATAAAGTTTCAATATCTTTATATGGGTTAAAACAATCCGGACACATGTGGTATAATTGAATCAGCAAGTATCTATTGAAAGAAGAATTTGAGAATAATCCTATATGCTCATGTGTTTTATCAGAACCCGGATTTATCATTATTGCAGTTTACGTTGATGATTTACCTTATTAGAACTCCTGAAGAGATCATAAGGACTGCTATAAATTCAAATAATGCATTTGAAAATGAAAGATCTTATTATTCAAATGCTAGATGAGTTACAAAAATTTGAGACTTCTAGCCTCATCTCTCAAATTCATTTGCTCTTCATAAAGCGACATGTCATCCTTATCTAAAGGATTAGGCAGTCGAAATAAAGAGGCAATTAAAGATTTTAAATCCTTATTCTCTTACTTTAAGTCTACAATTTTTCTGTTAGACTCTTGAACGAGTCGTTGAAGTATGAAAACCTTCTCGTTAAGCTCCTTAATCTGACGATTTTTAGATTGTAACCGGTTGAAAAATCCAAGAATAGAGGAGAAGTATTGAGTATCGAGAGTCACCAGCTCATAAATGGCTTCACGATCTAACCTATTGGCCAGATCATTTGCTTGCTGCAATATGGCACCTGCGGAAGATATAGGAACAACTTGTAACTGAAGTGAAGGATACCTCATATGTTGATCGTGAGAAATATTGAAAAAAAATTGATGAGCCATTGAAAATTTGTAGAATAAGAATGCAAATACAGATAAATTATAGATATGAGAAGAAGATTTGATGCGTACTAAATGAAGCTAAAGACGGTTCTTATAGAAATGGAAATAAGAACAAGACAAACCATCATCTCTTCAAATATCACTTAGTCAAGATTACAAGATATGCTGGATGCATAATTTCATAAGCCAGCGAAATTAATTACAGCTATCCCTATTTTCTTGAAAATGCCGAACCTCTGCCGTTAGCTGCTGTTGTTAATTTTGTATCTGAGCTCTCTCTCGTTCTAGCTCTTCTACTCGTGTTTTCAGGTCACGAGAATGTCAGTTTACAAGTTTCTTCAGCTCCTTGTTTTCTTATCTTAAATTTTTATTTTTTCTATCTTTAGTTGCAAGCATTTGATACGACTCAGATATTTGATTTTTTAGATGATCAACCTCACTCGTTCTCGCCAGTATATCTAAGACATGGTTGTAAGAGAGACAGCATATTGAGCATTAAGAGTTCTTGATGCTGCAACAATTTCAGGATCAGACTTACTAGAAAGATATATCTCTGCTCCTATCATGGTGTTTACAGCCTCAGGAGAAAAGATGAGTGGTTGAGGTTAAAAGATTCATGGTTCAAATCCGGGACATTAACAAAAGAATTTCTATCAGACATAATATCGTTCTGGATGAACAACAACTGGATCTATGAAAAATGTGAGATCTTTTTGCTGGAATAAACCAATGGTAAAATTTGTTATATTTAAACAGCAATCCGAAGCCTTCAAGATCTCGTTTGTCAACAATGTCAAACGGATTTAATTTTCCACCGAATCGATATATGGATGGTTTCTAATGTCCCTTCCGCTATACATAAATAAATTCTCCCTAATAATGCCGAATGAGAAAGAGAAAATTTTAAATGAGAATATTAAGATGTTTCCTCCAATGCATGATTTAGATGGAAATCTTGTTTGAATACCCTGTTATATATGCTGAAATCATGATTGTTTATTACTTCAAAAACTGATGCATATTTTTAGGAGGTGTTTAAGTATTATTGCAAATTTTAGATTTTTACTAAGTCTGTCAAGCACCATATATATGAGATTCTCTCTATTTTATCCGACGCATTTTAAACTCGTAATACCCTGAAGTGCCAACACAGACAATATCAGATGGGGATATAGAGTTGCATGTATCTGCCATATCTTCAAATCATTCAGAGATTATAAAATAATGCTGCTTGTATCATTCAAACCAGAGGAAGATATATCAAAGATATGATCTAGTGATAATCTGGCAGATTTATTCACAAAAGTATTACCAACTGTGACATTCAAGAAGATTGTGCATAACATTGGAATGCGAAAACTAAAAAATCTATCATCATGCACTTTTCAGGGGGAGTAAATGTCCAAAAGACTTGTGCTGATTGTACTCTTTTTCCTTCGCTAAGGTTTTGTCCTATTGGGTTTTCCTTTGCAAGGTTTTAATGAGGTAATCTTAAAGCATTTGTGGATACATAAAAATACTGTACTCTTTTTCCTTCGCCATTAGTTTTTCTTCCCACTGGATTTTTCCTTGGCAAGATTTTAACGAGACAGATTCTTCATGGGTGGTCATTCAAGGGGGAGTATTATGAATTATAAGCGTCAGCAGCTGTCTCCCCTATGGCCTACCAAATTATGTGAATAACCCCACTACTATTATTTTAAATCTTGCATAGTGACTTGCATAATAACTTACATAGTAATCTCAAGACCTATAAATATGGGATTCAGTTGTTATGAAATATATAAAAAAATATGTAGAAGGAAGAAAGTTTCAGAGAATTTCTTAAGAGTTTCTTTTATATTTCTTTTGTAATAATAGTAGTTTTCTTTTTAGTTGTATAACATTTTTAAATTTTTTAGTTATTTTTTTAAAGTTAATTGAATCTTTTATTTATTTTCATATATCAAATATTTGATAAAAGAAAAAAATAATAAAAATGAAAAAAAAGCATGATATGTGAAGGTTGTATAAATATTAAGAAATTATGTACAATTTTTCTAAATTAAAAGGCATCATATATAGCGCTCTTCTTAATTATTAACTTGGTCTGTCAATGTCGATTTTTAAACCTATTAATTTGGGTTTTGTTTTTGTGTCCTACAAAAACAATCCTTTCTTCTAAAATGCAGAATTAAATTTTCCTAAATAGGTAAAAATCCGATAAATTGTTAAAGAATTAAATTGATCTATTTTTCTTTATTATATACTTTGAAAGAAAGCATATTTATTTAGGTCTCGTTTAGATTTAAAAATGAGATAAATTTAAATAAAAGATAAAAATTTAAATAAATATTAATGCTAGAATATTATTTTTAAATTATTTTTGTTTTAGAATTTGAATAAATTTTATTATTTATTATATTTTATATAAAAAATGAAACGAAATCATGATATGGGTTTTAAATCTAAACGTAGGCTTAGTTCCAGAAATCCTCACACAAAATCGTTCAGGTTGAGAAAATGTTGTTTGTGTTTACTTGAGATCCTTATTAGGGATTTTGATTTTTATTTTTTTTTACATAATTTTTAAGTAAGTATTTTTAATTAATGTTGTGATTATTTTAATTTTTTAAATATATTTTCAAATGTTAAAAAATTATATGAAAAAACTATATAAAAAATAATTAAAAAATAAAAATCGAAATTCTTAATAGAGATCTCATGTAAGGGCAAATAACATAACCCAAACATTACTCAATATTCTCTTTCTTGACGCACAAATTTCGTACATTGAAAAGACTTGTTAAGTGTTTTTCTTTTCATCATTTTCAAATTACATCTTACAAAAATAAATTTTGAAGTTAATATGACTCAACGTAAAACGTCTGTAATATTGTTATAATTTTTTTTTCTTTTTTATATTTCGATATAACAGCTACATTAATTTATAAGTTTATTTTTATAATTTTTTTTTAGATACAACCTATAATTTCGTTATAACAGCTACATTAATATTTCGACGTTTCTTATAAAGCATTTAACCTAATAATTTCTCGGATACAACCTATGGTCATAAGTGATCACTTAACGTTGCGTTAATTCCTGAACATATATACAATTTAGGTTGGATTGTTTGAAATCTTTAAAAGAAATTTAGGAAATTAGGATTTACTTTAGTAATTGTTAAGGTATAATAAATGATTATGTATATCGGTTAAGTGTTGATTTAATACAGTATTGTAAGTAAAAGTACAAATTTGAATCTTGATTCTACCCGTTATTCAATTTAACTAAATATTTCTTATATTGTATGTGACTTATTTATTTAAAGTAGTGATCTAGTCCAAGAAGTGTTAACATATAATTAAAATAATCAAGTTTTATCTTTAATAATCATGAAGTCAATAGTAATTGTGAGGGAAGGCCCTCCTATTGAGGAATGGCCACAGGCCCATTTCTAATTAGCAAGGGCAAAGGGAAAAAGAACTCGAGCCCATGAAAAATAATTGCCAAAAAGTCTGGCGAGACACATAGGAGGCGAAAGGCATAAGGGGCGAAAGGCGAGGGAGTAGCAACTACGAGTGAGCGAGAGGGAAAGGACCAGCATGGAAGGTGATAGGAGGCTTACGGAAAATCCAGTAAGAGATGGCCAACATAGAAAGTCAGGCTGCAGTCCGGATAGTCAGGAAATGCAGACGCCCTCATTTCGCATTAAATGTAGAAACATGTCATAGCCACAACGCATTAAACGTGATGCTCAGTGAGGGTGCCTGAAGTTCTTGGCATGCCAATTCTGGACAGGCACCCCCTCATTGCATTAAATGTGGGTCAGGAGCCCGGACATACCCCCACGGCAGATGGATGAGTTGATACATCATGGAAGAGGGGACATCATGCCATGACAGAATTCGATGGGCTGGAAGATCTACTCAAAGTCAGCAAAATGAATAATGAACTGACGGGACAACATGACAACTACCACAGATACTCAGACGACTCGATCAGGGTTGGCCAAGCCATATAAATAGCCTGGGATCCCATCATACAAAAGTTATGTGATCAATCTCCCTTACTCTTACATCCCTATTACCTCTTTATACACAAACTAACTTAAGCATCGGAACTGTTTCAGGGCGTCGCAACCCCCACTCATCAACCCTCTACAGGAGCAAGGATCGCTTGGATCTTGCCTTGAAATTCATGTTGCGGAACACAACAACAACTGTGGCACCGTCTGTGGGATCGATATAGACGTAACGTGTACTCCGTATACCGGCAACGACGCGGTCCCAAGCAACCCTTATAGAAGAACTCAACGATAATGCAATGGAAGCCAGACTTGCAGCAATGGAAGAAACTCTCAGAAAGCTGACGGAAGAAAAAGAAAATTTGCGGAAGAACGGCGAGGAACGCACAGCCCACCACGAACCATCTGTCGGCGAGCATGCAAGCACTCGACGGGAATAAGAGGCTCCCGAACAGGCAAAAGTAGAGAGGCGCAAGCGGCATCAAGAGCTCAAGAATCTGGGAGATAAATACAAGGAAATGGCTATGCTAATTGAGGCACCGTCAATAACGGACCAAATTCGCAGCAGTTTTGGAACGCCATACAATGCTATGTAATGGCAGTCTCCTTCTCGTCAAAGTTCAAGGTGCCCCAAATGGAGCTGTATGACGGAGGAAAAGACCCGCTTGAGCACTTGGAAGCAAGCCTGCACGACTACCCGAGTGAAGTGGCCTGCAGAGCCTTCCTCCTCACTTTAAAAGGGGCAGCGACGGGGTGGTTTGTGACCATTCCCACGGGGACGATCAACAACTTCAATTGTTTGGCCCATCTTTTCCTAACCCATATCCAGGGTAGCCGCATGAGGAAACGCCAGGCCACCTACCTCCTCACGGTCAAGTAGCACGACCGGAAAAGTCTGAAGAACTACATCTCCCGATTCAACTGAGAACGAATGACCACAAATGAGCATAATGAAAAAATCACATTGGCTACCCTTCTGGTCGAAATATGGCCTAAAAACCCTTTAATGGTGGAGATCTCAAGGAAAACCCCAGCAACCTTGATGAAGTTCATGGATCGAACTGACAGGTACATAAACGTAGAGGACACCCTCCACGCCCTCATTGTGCCCCGACACGAAGAAGTGGAGCAAGCAGAAGTGAGGGCCGTGAACCAGCAAGAGCGCTCCTCAAAAGATAGTAGAAGGCGAGGGGGACCCGAGCCTAAGGGACAATGGGACTGCCCAAACCAACGACCCCAGCAGCGCCTCCATATTAGCTTGGCAGTCAAGGGCGAGTGTGATCCTAACCCCAGCAAAGATTATGTGTGGAAATCGCCCGCAAAGATGTACTGCGAACATCACCGGTCTGGAGGCCACAACACCCGAGACTGCAAGGCACTTAAAAGAATAAGGCAGGAAGACGATCACCGGGAAGCCAGGCAAGAGAACGGTCGCTTACTCAATAGGCGTGGAACGACCCCACTTGAGCAACAGCAGAGGCTGGATGACCGCCAGAACCAGACCAGAAAAGGGTAGCCACCGAGCGAGATCAGAACAATCACTGGGGGAATCCCGAAAGGCGGGACGACCGCGTCGTCAAGAAAGGCGTACACACGGGCGGCACGCTATGGGGAGATATACACCTTATGTTATGCTCACACAGGGGGCCAGGCTAGCCGGAGCTCCCCAATCACCTTCGACGAGCAAGATGAAGTAGGGGTGCTACATCCTGATGATGACGCGCTGGTAGTGACCCTGCAAGTTGCTAACTTCACTACTAGGAGGATCCTGGTAGATAATGGGAGTTCCGTGGACATTCTGTACTGGGAAGCCTTCACCAGAATGAGAATCGAGAATGACCGATTACGACCCGCCCCAACCCCCCTCAAGGGCTTCATCGGCGATGTAATCCAACCAGTTGGGATAATCACCCTCCTGGTGCTGGCTGGAATAGCCCCAAAGACAGCCATTGTGAGGATCCGTAATTTTATCTTATTTGTATTTTAATATTTTACGTGTATTGTTTGTTAATATAAATATTAGATGTTATGAGTTGGTTGTTATTAATATTACTTTGTTGTGCTTGTATTTAAATATTTGGATATTTCACTTTCATTTAAAATTATTTTCATGTTTAAATAATGAGTTAATTTATTTTCTTTTATTGTTTTATTGTGATGCATTTATTTTAATGCTTGAGATTAGTCTCTTTATTTTATTATTTTGGTATTTAAATTAAAGTGTTGTAATTTATTGTATTTTAATTTAAATGTTGTATTTTGATTTATTTAAATGAATTTCGGTGGGCTTATATATATATATATATATATATTGGTGTTGGGTTTTATATATGTTGTGATTTTAAGTTTGTTTTGGATCCAAAGTGAGCCCAATCCGTTGCAAGCCTTAGCCTAGCCCATTAACTCTTAAAACCAACCCCTTTCTCTTATTCCAAACATTGCCGTTTGGATAAGCGATTTAAATGAATCCCAATCCTTCACGTGGATGACACTTCTTCCTTTTTGTTATAAATCTTCCGTCGACAGCTGTCCCCCTATCCCACCAATAATTTTGTGAATGACCCCACCACTATTATTTTAAGACTTACATAGTAACTTGCATATTAATTTCAAGGCCCATAAATATGAGTTTTAATCGTTCTGAAATTTATAAGAAAAATATATAGAACGAAGAAAGTTTCAGTTCTTAAGAGTTCTAAAAGAGTTTCTTTATATTTCTCTTTTGCAATAGTAGTTTCCTTTTAAGTTTTATAACACGTTATCAGCACAAGAATTCTATCAATTTTGAAACTATTAGTCTTATTCTTCAAAAAATGTCAAACCTTACAAAATTGGAATTCGTTGAACTTGATATTTCTGGAAAAAACTATTTATCATGGATTCTTGATGCTGAAATCCATCTTAATACTATGAACCTGGGAGAAACAATTAAAGAAGGAAATCAAGGGTCCCTGCAGGACCGTGCTAAAGCAATGATTTCCCTTCGCTACCATCTTCATAAAGAATTAAAAACTGAGTATCTTACTGTAAAAGATCCTTTTATTTTGTGGAATAATTTAAGGGAGATGTATGAATACCAGAAAACTGTCATCCTCCCAAGAGCTCGTTATGAATTGTTGCACCTAAGATTGCAAGATTTTAAAAGAGTTAGTGAATATAATTCCGTACTTTTTAAAATAAGCTCAGTACTAAAATTATGCGGTGAGAAAATCACCGATGATGATATGCTAGGGAAGACTTATACTACTTTTCATGCCTGGAATGTGCTCCCGCAGTAGCAGTAGTATCAAGAGCGAAAGTTTAAGAAATATTTTGAACTTATATCATGTTTTCTAGTAGCTGAGCAGAACAATGAGCTCTTATTAAAAAACTATCAGTCACGCCTTATTGGTTCAGCACCATTCCCTGAAGTGAATGATAATAGGTTTGCATCATTCCCAGAAGCGAATGGTGCATCCTTTCGAAGAAATCGATGGCGTGGACGTGGTAGGAGAAATTATAAAAATGTTGGTCCCAGAAGTAATAACATTAAAAGGGATAATAATAATATATAGTATCAGCAGAAGTGGTACAACTCAGAAATGGGTAAAAGCTCTCAAAATAATTCTTCAAGGGGAAGTGAAGAGGTGTGCCATAGATGTGGTATGACTGGACACTGGTCACGTACCTATCGTACGGCCAGACACTTGACTGATTTATATCAAGCATCTAAAAGGGGAAAGAATAAAATGCTTGAAACAAATTTAGTAGAACCATCAGATGATTTATTAAAATCAGTAAATGTAGATGTCACTCATCTTGATGTTTGTGATTTTTTTATTGTAGAATTGATCACTTAATTGGAGATGGAAGTATTCCACTCAATTAATGTATTTTATTTATAATAAAAATCTTATATATTTTGTAGAATTATGGATCACATTGATGAGCCTTTTATATCTGAGTTGAGTGATAAATATGTATGTCTGGCTGATAGTATTACAACTCACACAATTATCAAAGATAAGAAATATTTTCAAAATCTAACACTAAGTAAAACCTATGTCCATACCATATCAGGTTCATCAAATTTAATTGAGGGCTCTGGAAGAGCTTATATTGTGTTGCCTAACGGCACCATATTTTGTAATGATGATACTCTATTTTCTTCACAATCTAGAAGAAATTTATTGAGTTTTAAAGATATATGTCGTAATAATTATCATATTGAAACGACTAATGAAGACAGTAAAGAGTATCTTCTCATTACTAAAATAATATTGGGCCAGAAGCTCGTATTAGAAAAACTGTCTGCTCTCTCTTCTGGATTGTATTATACAAAAATGAAAACAATTGAATCATATGTGGTAGTGCACCAGAAGTGCATTGACCCCAAAGTATTTATGACTTAGCATGATCGCCTTGGACATCCGGGATCAATAATGATGAGATGAATCATTGATAATTCATATGGGCATCCCTTAAAGAATCAAAAGATTCTCTTATCCAATGAGTATCCATGCTCTGCATGTTCCCAATGTAAGTTGATTATTAGACCATCTCCCTCAAAAGTCGTTGTTGAATCTCCATCCTTTTTACAAAGGATTCACGGAGATATTTGTGGGTCTATTCATCCATTATGTGCACCATTTAGATATTTTTTGGTCTTGATTGATGCATCAAGTCGATGGTCACATGTTTGTCTGCTTTCCACTAGAAATGTTGCATTTGCTAGACTTATTACTCAGATAATCAAACTACGAGCACAATTTCTTGAGTATCCAATTGAAACTATTCGATTAAATAATGTAGGTGAATTTTCATATCGAGCTTTTGATGATTATTGCATGTCAATAGGAATAGATTTTGAACATCCTGTTGCCCATACACATACTCAAAACGGTTTAGCTGAATATTTGATCAAAAGGTTTCAGTTCATCGCTAGACTTTTACTTATGAAATCAAGACTACATGTTTCGGCTTGGAGACATGCTATACTTTATGCAGCATCATTGATTTGAATTAGACCATCTACATATCATAAATATTCTCCTTTACAGTTTGCATTTGGTCAACAACCAAATATTTCTCATTTTCGTACTTTTGGATGTGCTGTATATGTTCCAATGGCACCTTCACAACGTACAAAAACGAGTCCTCAATGTAGACTTGGGATATATGATGGTTTTAATTTTCTATCTATTAGTAAATATCTTGAACCACTTATAGGGGATATGTTTAAAGTACGTTTTGAGAATTGTCACTTTAACGAATCCACTTTTTCATTACTAGGTAATGAAAAGTCGGTGTCTGAAATAAGACAAGAAATTACTTGGGATAATAAAGCCCTGTCTTAATTTGATCTTCCTACAAATGTATGTAAACTGGAAGTTCAAAGGATTATTCATTTACAAAGTGTTGCAAATCAATTACCGAATGTATTTACTTACACCAGAAGTGTGGTAAAATCATATATTCCTACTATTAATGCTCCAGCAAGGATTGAAATCCCTGAAGGATAAGTTTTCAAAACAGTAATAGATGAGTCTAAGACACGCCTGAAGCGTGGAAGACCTATTGGTGCAAAAGACAAAGTTCCCAGAAGGAAAATGATACAAAATGAATTAGGTGTTCCCGAAGAACCTATATCTACAATACAGACTATAAATATAGTTGATATTCTTGAAGAGGTCAAATCTTCTATTCCAAAATCTCTTGATAAGGGATCTCCTGAAAATGTGTTTCATAAAATGTTTTCCCCTGAAAAGGAACAGGTACCTAAAAATAATGAGATCTCAATACATTTTATGAGTACTGGAAAAATTCTGGATAGAAATAAAACTGTTGTCGACAACACATTTTCATATAAAATGGTCATTGACATTACCATAAGTAATAAAGAAAGTGAGCCCGTTGAAGAATGTCGACGTAGAAATGATTGGCCAAAATGGAAAGCAGCTATTGAAGGTGAATTAAACTCGCTAACAAAGCGAGAAGTATTTGGACCTGTTCTCCAAACACTAAAGGGTGTAATGCCTGTTGGATATAAATAGGTATTTGTACGAAAACGTAATGGAAAAAATGAAATTGTGTAGTACAAAGCACGGCTTATCGCACAAGATTTCTTAAAGAAATTCGGGATTGATTATGAAGAAACATATTCTCCTGTTATACAATCACATTAAGATTTTTGATTAGTCTGATTGTTACAAAAGGATTAGAAATACGGTTGATGGATGTGGTCACTGCATATTTATATGGATCCTTAGACCATGACATATATATGAAAATCCCTGAAGGATATAAAATGCCTGAAGCATCTACAAGTACATCTAGAAGTATGTACTCTATCAAATTTCAAAGATCTTTATATGAGTTAAAGTAATCTGGAAGTATGTGGTATAATCGCCTAAGCGAATATCTATTGAAAGAAGGATTTGAGAATAATCCTATGTGCCCATGTGTTTTTATTAAAAAATAGAATTCGGATTTGCCATTATTGCGATTTATATTGATGATTTAAATATTGTGGGAACTCCTGAAGAGATCTCAAGAACCGCTACATATTTAAAAAATAAATTTGAAATGAAAGATCTTGACAAAACAAATGTTTGTCTCGGCCTGTAGCTCGAGCACTTGCCAAAAGAAATTTTTATTCATCAGTCCATGTATACAGAGAAAGTCTTGAAGCACTTTTATATGGACAAAGCTCATTTTCTGAGTACTTCAATGATTGTTCGATCACTTAATGTGAAGAATGATTCATAAGAAAAATATATAGAACGAAGAAAGTTTCAATTCTTAAGAGTTCTAAAAGACTTTCTTTATATTTCTCTCTTGTAATAGTAGTTTCCTTTTTAAGTTTTATAACACTTCTTTCTTTCTTCTTCTTCTCTTTTTCTTTTTCGTTTCCTCTGTTTTCGTTCTGTTCAACGTGCTGTTCCAACTCGAATCTTGCAGCCTTTCTCTACTCCATTTCATCCACGCGTTATTCCATCAATTTCCGAGTACATAGATGATCTGTTTCCCCCATTTTTGCTGTCTGATCCATGCATCACGCGTTCCAAAACTCTTCCTATTTTTAGCAAAACCGTGAGCTTCAACATATGTTTTAGCCTTCGTTTTTCATCTGAAAAGATGAAGATTCTTCTCTTTTTTTTTTAGTGTGTTTGTCTTGGCTCAGTGTTGGTGAGTTTTCACTTGATTTATCCCGACCAAAATCAGTGATCTACAGTCGGTTTCATGCCTATATAATACCCGTCAACCCTTGCGAAAACCCACCCTGAAAATCATTTCTAGATAGTGGTTTTTTCTCTCTTTTAGTGGTCGGTTTTAGTGTCTTTTTCTTCCACTTAACCCAAATTCGTGTTCTTCTCTTCAAGCCCTAGAAATCCAAAAATTTAAAATGGGTTTTTAATAGTGTTTTGTCGAGTGTATAATAAGTTCTTTCTAAATAAATTTTGAGATTTAAATATATTTTGCATTAACAAATTTTTGGTTTTGGTTGGTTGAACCAGACTGAGTCCGAGGAGTTTGAAGGTCAGTTGGATTGGAGAACGAAATTTTTGTTGTGTGATTATTTGAGGTTTAGACTTGTTGATTGTTGAATATTTTTGTGCATGGTTGTATGCATTGTGTAAGTGCACAAAATAACCTAACCTTAGTTTTGAGTTACTTGCATAGTAGTTCTATAGCATGAGTTATTTCCTTTGATCTCAATAGTAATATGAATTGCTAGTGTTGTTTAAATAAATTTTGAACTCTATTAGTTTGCAATAAATTGAGAGGAAACTTATTATAAATCAAGGATTTATTTTGGATAACTTTGGTTGGAAAATAGAGGAAGTTGTATAACTTCTATGGAAGAATATAGATTTAATCATCTATAAAATTATGAAGAAAAAGTATGGAATAAAATGATTATTTGAAAATAGTAAAGAAATACACTAGAAGTGGAATTTCAGGTTTGGAGAATATAGGATTATTTTGTGAATCTTTGATACATATAGAATAAGAAATAAGTTTGAATAAAAAAAACATAGAAGAGTTTCTAAAGAACCTAGTGGTTTCGGCCTTCATAAGATTCTTATACGAAATGATTTGTTTTACGTTTTCTTTTAGTAAAATAATTAAGTTATATTTGATATGAGACATATGATGTGATTTGTTCATGTCATATATTGATTAAACAATTTTTACATGCTATGTGATCCATAAAAGCATGAAGTATGTATTACAAATGTCTAGGAGCATGTATATGTCTCATTTCATTACATGAATTACGTCATAGGTCATAACATTCATTTTAAGAAAATAAGATAATAAATGTTTTATAAGAATCCCAAAAGTTGGGACGAGATATTGTCCTAATGAAACTCCTCTAGCCATTCTGGAATGCTTAAGAATGAAGTGGTAACCCCTGCGCCGACGAAGAATAGTTGATGGGCCACGAATGGTTCATTTTTAAAGATTCACGGAACGTGGTTGCACTTAACGCTGGTGGGTGCCAAGGACGATAGGGGTGGCAATATGTTACACGACCCGTTAACCCAACACGAACACGACACAATAATAGCGGGTTAGAGTTTAGTCTTAATGGGTTTTGGGTCAAAACGAGTTGATACGTTAAGACACGATTGCTTAATGGGTTGATAGAGGGTCAACCTCTTTTAACCCACTATGACATGTTATGACACGTTAAGAAAGTTAAAATTACAAGTATACTTTTATATTTAAAAGTAAAATTGTTAGAATCTTAATTTTGATATTTTCTTTATTTAGATTATAATTCATACTTGTAGTTAGTATTATAATTTTTATAAATATTATGGTTTTAACATTTGTATAAAATTATGCTAAATTTAATTAAATCAAATGGATTAATTTTGGACATATTTAACACATTTACATAAACAGACTGAAACGTATCATATTTTGTCATGTTAATTTATTTTGTAATATTCACTAATGGATCATAACGGTTTGACATGACACGACACGACACATTATGTTAACAGGTCGTGTTAGAGTTTGAAATTTTGACACAATAAACTTAACAGGTCGGATTAGGATTGACCTATATAGTATAATATACATATTTTGATACGACACGAACACGATTCGTTGACACGATTTGACACCCCTAAAGGACGGCAAATGTGTAACAACCTGCCGTAAAGACTATGATTATGATTATGACGTATTTACCTTAGTGTGATGCGATAACCAGCAAAGAACACACGGTGCATAGGGGAGCCGTGATGTATCTAATATGACAAGTATGACAAGAAAGGCTAGCCTCAAGAAATATATGAATAAGAAAAATGATACGTAAAATTATGAATGATAAGAAAATATATGAAAAGTTTTTTGAAAAGTTTCAATTTCATGACAAGTTTTAAATACGTGTCAACGAGAATCAAAGAAATATGAAAGTCTTTTTTTATGGAAGGCAAGAAAGTCTTTTATGACGAAGCATAGTGCATAAGTCAGGCATAAGTCATGCATAGACACCCTGCATAAATCATGTCTCATATCTAATGGTCATGGTATATGAACTTGCATATCCCTATATGCTAACAATGCTGGTATTGTGAGTACTCATTTAAATAAACTTGATGTTCTTTGTATAGATATGTTATTGGTTATTCCATTTGATTGTTTAGCACATTTGTTGAATGAATAAACTATGCTTCTCTATGGTTTGTTGAGATCGTATCCTAGATTTTAACTTAAGATAGAGTTCATGGAGTTTGGTGATTATATGAAGAATAAATAATACTAGTATGCCTTGATGATTTCAGTTAGAGTTAGACTTGATTATACATGTTTTGGAATGATAGAAATATTATCATTGAGGGTTGATGAAATTCGGCCATAATGGTTAAGGAATAAGAGTGACAATGAAGGCTATAAGTATCTGCTATCATACTAGGAATAAGAATAAGACATAGAAAAATCAGAATTTCAAGAAAAAGACTTTACATGTTACGACAAGTTGTGCACTGTTTTCATGAAAGTTTTTTATGAGAATATGTAAGTTTTGGAAGGAGTGCGCCAGTTAAGTGTAAGTTAAGTATAAGTCACGTGTAAGTCATGGCATGGTCTCATGATTATATATATATTTGAAAATCGGGTTTTCATGTGTGACTGGATTTTTGGTATGTTGAAATGATTTGATTGAATGGTTTTGAAATAGAGGTAGTGTAGGGATGGTGGCAAGCAGGAATGATAGTAGAGTCTCGCCTGTGATTCCCGCCTACGGTGCACGCAGTAGGGATAGTGGTAAGCAGAGATGGTAGTAGAGTTCCGCCTGTGATTTCTGCCTACGGTGCACTCGGTAGGGATGTAGGTAAGCAGGGACGGTGGTAGAGTCCCGCCTGCGATTCCCACCTACAGTACTTTGATAGATTGAAAGAGAGATAAAAGGAACTATAGGGATGGTGGTAGAGTCCCGTCTGCGATTCCCGCCTATAGTGTCAATTGGTTTTGAGGGTCATTTTCTGAAAAAATGACGGGTTCTGATAAATGGATTTATGTGTATCATTTTCTGGAAAATGATGGATATTTTAGGTGGATTTATTTTAGGCCAAAATGAGATTTTGGCGTGCATGAAAAACTATTTCTTTTGGGAAAAGATGATTTTGAGTTTCTTGCATATGGTATCATGTTCATGCATTTTGTTGTTGCATGAATGTATTTTGATCTTGTGGTTTGTTTGGATTATTACTAACCTGCAATACCCTTGTTGGTATCGTAGTTTTTGATGCAGATGACGAGTAGGCTAAGCCTGAGGAGACGGCTCCGTCGTTGGAGTGATTTGGTGTAGTTTGTTACCTTGAGAAATGTTTTCCCGCTTTTGATAATTATATACTTTAATGTTTTGACTTTGGGATGACTGTATTAAATCTCTTGATGGAGAATTTGTGTTAAATTGCTTTGTATTATTTTAAAAAAAATTGACTTAACTTATTTGCTACTTCTTTTATTTTACACATATTGCATGTTCACACTCTTGGCACTTGTCGTTGGGGTGCATGACTCGTGTTGTCATCATCCTGACGTTTCGATTCTCGTGTTTCTGTACGTGGAAGTTGGGGGTGCACAGCCGTAGTTATGACGGACTTCCTGGTGGTTAAGATCACGTTATCATACAACGCAATCTTGGGATGCCCCACACTAAACCAACTAAAAGTGGTCACCTCAATGTTCCACTTAAAATGAAGTTTCCAACCAGTGAAGGAACGGGAGAAATTCGAGGAGAGCAAGTCCTTGCACAGGAGTGCTAAGGCACGAATGTCGGATGATAACTGTTGTCAAAATAGGTAAAAAGGCGACTAGTCTACCCGTTCCACTGCCTCTAACAAAGTGGGACGACGAAATACGAGACGAGCAGTTCCTCAGGAAGGGCGAACCCAACGAGCCACTAGAGTTGATCGCCCTCGATCCTGCCAAACCGGAACAAAGAGTTCAAGTGGGTACCAAATTGGCCTCGAATTTGAAGGTAGGCCTGCGACAGATCCTAGCCAAGCACTAGGATGTCTTCACCTGGACCTATGAGGACATGCTCGGGATAGACAACTCCGTTGCCGAACACAGACTGAGCATCGATCTCGGTGCTTGGAGAGTCGAGCAGAAGTGGAGAAGCTTCTACGCAGAAAAGGGTGCGGCCATAGCTAAGGAAGTCGATCGCCTTTTGGCAATCGGGTTCATCAGGGAAGTCCACTACCCAGAGTGGCTCTCCAATGTAGTACTCGTAAAGAAGGCAAACGACAAGTGCTGGATGTGCGTCGACTTCACGGATCTCAACAAGGTGAGCCCAAAGGACAGCTTTCCCTGCCTCGAATCGACCTAATTGTCAGTTCAACCGCAGGCCACCCTTTCCTAAGCTTCTTGGATGACTACTTAGGATACAACCAAATAAGGATGGGTTCGACAACAAGGAAAAGATGGCCTTCATCACTGACAAAGGTCTCTACTTACCAGTGGTTAGTGAATCGCATGTTCAAAAAACAAATCGGACGTAACGTAAAGGTTTAAGTCGAAGACCTTTTGGTCAAAAGCGATTAGCACGACTTACGGGAGGCTTTCACCGTCCTCCGCCAATACAAGTTGAAGCTCAACCCCGCCAAGTGTGCTTTCGGCGTGAAGTCAGGCAAGTTCTTGGGATATATGGTCTTAGAAAGGGGAATCGAGGCAAACCTAGAAAAGATAGAAGCCATTACTCGAATCGTTGTGCCCCGCAGCCACCATGAGGTACAATAGCTGGCGGGCAGCATAGCCATGTTGAACCGTTTCATCGCCTGATCTACTGACCAGTGTCTGCCCTTCTTTAAAGTGTTAAGAAAAGTGTAGGAGTGGCTAGCTAAAAAGGTACCTGATGCATCCCCCGCTACTCGGCCACACGGAGCCAGGCGACGTACTGACAGTTTACCTGGCGATCTCCCTAAGTGCAGTTTTGGCAGTCTTAGTCCACGATGCCACCAAAGGCCAAAAACCCATGTACTACGTCAGTCAAGCCTTCTGCAGCGCCGAAGCTAGATAGATACCCATGACTAGAAGTGCTGGTCTTCGCCCTAGTCATCGCAACCAGGGGACTCCGACCCTACTTCCAATCCCATAGCATCCAGGTGCTCACGGGTCAGCTTTTAAAATCCATGCTGTAGAAACCAGGCACTTCGGGAAAGTTGGCCAAGTGGGCGATTGAGCATAGTGGATTCGACCTAAGGTACGTCTCGAGAACGGCAGTCAAAGGACAAGCACTCGCTAACTTTGTCACGGGAGTCAATTGCTTTCCTGAAAAACTATCCCTCCCACCCTAAGGTCAACCGTGGACAGCCTACGTTGACGGATCAGCTTGCAAACTGACAGAGGCGTGGGGGTGCACATCCTTGCCAGTAAGGGGGAGCAGCATGATTACGCAATCAAGCTCACTTTCAAGGTCACTAATAATGAAGCAAAGTACAAGGCCTTGCTAGCGGGGTTAACAGTGGTGTGACTCTTAGGAGCAAAAGAGGTAAAAGCATGTGCGGACTCCAAGTCCTAGAAGTCTTCGTCACCAAAGGGGAGCGATTGAAGCAATACCTGCATTTGGTGTGCGAGGCTCGTGACCTCTTCCAATACTTCAGCATCCAGCAAATTTCGAGAGCAGACAACCATCAAGCCGACGAGTTGGCAAGGGCTGCTTAAAGTCAGGAAGGTGTTACCCTCCCAGAGCAAGCCAAGGTGAGGATGGTTGACACACCCTCAATAGGAGCGGAAGTATCAAATGTGGCAACCCACCCTTTTGAATGGGCACGAGAAATTGTGGTGTACTTGCAAGAGGGAAAGCTTCCTGCCAACCCAATCGAGGCGCGAAAGATCCAAAACAGGGCCATAAGGTTTGCACTGCTTGATGGGGTGTTGTATAGAAGGGGCTGCAGTGAACCTCTCCCAGGTGCCTATCCACAAAGGAATCTCAATACGTGCTGGTAGAAATACACGAGGGGATCTGCAGAAGCTATTTAGAAGGGTGAGCCCTAGCTACGAAGATGACCAGGCCAAGCTATTACTGGCCAGACATGCTCAAAGATGCAGAGGAATTCTCCAGAAAATGTGCACGATGCCAAGAGCACGCCCCCGTGCCTCACTGCCCATCAGAAGAGCTGGCCTCCCTCACAGCACTGTGGCCCTTCGCCCAGTAGGGATTAGACCTCATACACTCCCATGCCCCACTACCTACTAGAAGAGCAGTCAACTACTTCACCGAGTGGGTCGAAGTAGAGGCCCTGGCAATCATTTCTTCCCACACAATCACCAAGTTCTTATGGAAATCGTTCATTTGCCAATTCGAAATTCCCCAGAACTTCATATCGGTCAATGGAAAGCAGTTTGACTACTCCCATTACCGAGAATGGTGCGCCGAACTGAAAATCAAGGTGAAGTATTCTTCGCCAGGACACCCCCAAGCCAATGGACAGGTGGAGGCAACAAACAAAAATATCCTATCTATACTAAAAAAGAGACTGGGATCACACAAAAGAGGGTGGGCAGATGAGCTCCCAAGAGTCCTATGGGCGTACAGAACAACGATCTAAACGCCAATAGGAGAAACGCCATTCACCCTCGCTTACGGGAGCAAGGCGATGATACCCGCAGAGATAGGGGCACCCACCTTCCGAATCAAATACTTCGACCCAACCACCAATGACGACAGGTTAGTAGAGCAACTTGACCTTCTTGAAGAAAGAAGGGCAAATGCGGCAATACAGACAGCATACCACAAGCGGAAGGCTGAACAATACTTTAACAAGCGAGTCAAGCCACGAATGTTCAAACTATGTGATTTAGTCTTAAGACAGACGAGAGTAATGACACAAGAGGAGCGGAAGTTGGGGCCGCGATGGAAAGGTCCTTACGTCATAACCTCCAGCAACTAGCCGGGGTCATACCGACTCAAGAACAGCCATGGTAAGGAACTTTCTTGCCCGTGGAACGCAGAACACCTGAAGAAATACTATGTGTAATAGAGTGACTTCACGTGTAAGCCTTGTGTTCTATCAATGAAATCAAAATGAAAAAGTTCTCGATTATCAAATTCTCAGTTAAACAAGGCATGCGAATTGTGGGGATGAGTCATGGGCTCTCGTCCACTCTTAAACCCATGCATCATAGTTCGCCCAGAGGTCGAGCCTCGAGACTAGGGACCCAGCCCGAGCACACTCGTAAACCCTCTTCGCCTCCGCATCAGTTAAGGCATGCATCTTGGGGTTGAGTCATAAGCCATCGCTCACTCCTAAACTCATGCATCATAGATGGAGTAGAGGAAAAGGAGAGTAAGAAAACAGCAGTGCGTTAGTAAGCTAACGCGCAACAACTTTCGTGCTAGCGCACTCGGCCATTGCTTATAGGGAAGTGGGCCCCTTCACTTTACTTTTAGTCCGGAAGCATGTCTTTTGTTTAATCAAAGTTTGGATTTCTTGTGTTAAGCATCTGATAGATAGCTCTAATCTGTGACCGGTGAGTTGTACCACACTCGCTCGGTCGGCTTGCGAAACAACCAAGTCGCTCTTCATTTCAATAAGGTCGGCTATTCCTTATAGTTCTCCCAGAGGTCGAGACTCGAGGCTAGGGCTCTAGCCCGAGCACACTTGTAAACCCTATTCGCCTTCGCATCAGCTAAAACATACGAATTACGGGATTGAGTCATGGGCCCTCGCTCACTCCTAAACCCATGCATCATAGTTTGCTCAGAGGTTGAGGCTCGAGATTAAGGCCCCAGCCTGAGCACACTTGTAAACGATCTTCGCCTTCGCATCAGCTAAGGCATGCGAATCGCGAGGTTGAGTCATGGGCTCTCGCTCACTCCTAAACCCACGCATCATAGTTCATCCAGAGGTCGAGGCTCGAGACTAAGGCTCCAACCCGAGCACACTCGTGAACCCTCTTTGCCTCCACATTAGTTAAGTCATGCGAATTGTGGGATTGGGTCATGGGCCCTGAGGTCGAAGCTCGAGGCTAGGGCCCTAACCCGAGCACACTCATAAACCCTATTCACCTCCACATTAGCTAAGGAATGCGAATCGCAGGGTTGAGTCATAGGCCCTCGCCCACTCATAAACTCACGCATCATAATTCATCTAAAGGTTGAAGCCCCAGCCTGAGCACACTCGTAAACCCCTTCGCCTCCGCATCAGCTAAGGCATGCGAATCGCAGGGTTGAGTCATGGGCCCTCGCCCATTCCTAAACCCACGCATCATAGTTCGCCCAGAGGTCGGAGCTCAAGACTAGGGTTTGAGCCCGAGCACATTCGTAAAACCTCTAGGTTGGTCTGCAAGGACCTAACTGACAAAATAACTAACAGAATACCACCATATCAGAAAATGAGCAAATTCTATCATACTTTCATTATGAGATTCGTAGCCTATTTATAGGCTTAACAAGAGAATATAAGTTGGTTACATCACAGTAGAGAAAATACATCATAGTAGAGAATAATAAAGTTACAACCGTATGCTAAAGTTTACAATCTGTTGTGACTGAGGTGCTGGTGTGGCAGTGACCTGCCCTTTGCCGTAAGTCTTTGATATCATTTGAAACACTTATGTAATATGCCCCCTTGAGTCCAATGGGGTGTTAACTAGCTTGAGACGAGGCTTGAAGCTATTGAATTTTTCTACAATGAGAGGCTTAGTTAAGACATCAGCAATTTGATCCTTGGAACTACAGAATGAGATATTCAATGTATTGGCTGCTACATGATCTCGAACAAAGTGATAATCTATATCCATGTGTTTTGTTTTGGAGTGATAAACTGGATTGGCACATAGATAAGTTGCTCCAAGGTTATCACACTAAAGAATAGGGGCCTAATGAAGTGGAATGTGCAATTCTCGAAGCAGAGATTGTAATAGAGAAGCTCAGCAGCTGCAGCAACAATGGATTTGTACTCCGCCTCTGTTGAAGATCGAGCGACAGTTTTCTGTTTTCTTGAGCTCCAACTGATGAGATGTTGACCCAGATAAATACATAAGGCACCAGTTGAGCGTCTGTCATCCGGACAGCCTCCCCAATCAGCATTTGAGTAAACATGAAGTGTGCAGGCTGGTGAATATGCAAACATAAGTCCCTAATTAATGGTTCCCTTTAGATATATGAGAATTCATTTAAGAGTAATCCAGTGACTGAGTTTTGGTATATGCATAAATTGGAAAATCTTGTTGACTGCAAAGGAAATGTCAGGCCTGGTGAATGAAAGATACTGCAATCCTCCAACTAAGCTGTGATAGAGTGATGGATCGTCAAATTCAGGAGAATCAAACTTGGAGAGTTTGATGGAGGCAGCCATTGCTGAGGTGATGGGCTTAGAGTGCAGCGTATTATTGCAAGTAAAAAGATGCTTAATGTATTTTCGTTGAGATAGCAGCAATCCATGTGGAGCATAGTCAATCTCGAGACCAAGAAAGTAGGAAAGTTTGCCTAAATCTCGAATTGGGAAAGTAATACCCATATTATGAATAACAGTATCAATGACAGAAGAATCAAAGCAGTGATGACAATGTCATCAACGTAAACAAGAAGAAACACATAGCTGCTGCCTTGCTTAAGTATAAATAGAGATGGGTCTGCTTTGGAGGGTAAGAAGCCATACTCAGTTAACCAGGTACTAAGATGAGCAAACCATTCCCTCGATGCTTGTTTGAGACCATAGATGGCTTTGTTGAGTTTACATACATAATTAGGATGAGCTGAACTCACGAACCTATGAGGTTGCTGCATAAAAACTTCATCAAACAAATTGCCATGTAAAAAGGCATTCTCAATGTTAAGTTGACACAAAGGCCAACCATGGGAGGCAGCAATGGAAATAATGAGGCGAATGGTGGTCGATTGACCACATGACTGAATGTCTCGTGGTAATCGACGCCTGGTTGCTGGTGGTAGCCTTTGGCAACCAATCAAGCTTTCCTCCTCTGCAAAGATCCATCTGAGTTGGTTTTGGTGCGAAAAATCCATTGGCAACCAAGGATGTTAGCGTTGGGTAGAGGAGAAACCAAAGTCCATGTCTGATTGCGAAGTAGAGTAGTGTGCTCTTGATGCATTGCCTGTCACCAATCAGGAAATTTGGCAACAACTGAGTAACTTGAAGGTTCTTCGAAAACAACAATAATGGTGGTGAAGCATTGTCAGAGAAGGATAAGGCACTGTCCCATCGGTGAAAACTCTCGGTCGGGATGAGTTTGTTTGGGTACGAGTTATAATTGGTGATCTGGGAGGAATTAGAATAGAAGCAGGTTGAGAGGATGTAGGGGAGGTGGTGGAAAACGAAGAAGAAGTAGAGGATCGAAAGGAGGGAGTAGATGGAGTGGGTGCAGGCGAGGTGTTTGATGAAGAATCTGTGCAAGGTGAGGTTGGAGAGGGAGATGTTTGAGAGAGCATGGATCCTAGGCCGAGAATAGAGGGTATGGATTGGGAAGATGGGCCTTGAGAAGGTGGATGAAATAACGATAGAATGGAAGGATTCGAAGGTGAAGAAATAGAAGGATGTATGGACTGGTTTGAGCAAATGGAAATTTATTTTCATAAAAAATGACATCTCGGGAGATATACATCCGATTATAGGTTATATCCAAACACTTATACCCTTTGTGAAATGGGCTATATCCAAGGAAGAGACAGGGGGTAGATTTGAAGTTGAGTTTGTGAGTAAGATAAGGCCTTAAATTGGGCCAACATTGACAACCAAAAACTTTGAGAAAATTTAAACCGGGTTCAGTTTTGTAGACTAGAGAAAATGGAGATTTATTGTGTAGAGTTTTGGTGGGTAACCGATTTATGAGAGAAACAGCTGTTTCAAAGGCATCAGCCCAATAGGTTAAGGGAAGTGAGGCATGGGCCACTAGTGCAAGCCCAGTTTGAATTATGTGACAGTGCTTTCTTTCAACAAGCCCATTCTATTGATGGGTATGAGGACAAGAAAATTTATGATTAATTCCAAGTTTTTGACACATTGAATTGATTTGTTTAAATTCCCCACCACCATCTATTTGGAGATTAAGCAATTTAGTATTGAAAAGACGCTCAACAAATGGAAGAAAATTGGACAATATCTTAAGTGCATCACTCTTTAATTTCATTGGAAAAAGCCACGTATAACGTGTGAAATGATCTACAAAGGAAATGTAATACTTAAAACCCAGTCGTGAGACATAATGGGCTGGGCCCCAAAGGTCAACGCAAACTAGAGCTAATGGGTTATTGTATGTAGTCTGACTGAGAGGAAATGGGAGTTGACGTGATTTTGCCATCGGGCAGGCCGGACACTTGAAAACAGCTTCAATTGGACAAAGAGACAAACCGTTTTGGTGCAAGACTCGAGTAACAATAGCAAGAGATGGATGACCCATTCGTTGATGCCATTTCGCAAGGGTGGTGTGTTTAGTGATGTTGGGTGAAGGAGGAGGCGCAGAGGTAGTGGGAAGCACATAAAGACCATCACGGGTTTGACCGGTGAGGAGGATGTTCTTGGTCAGAGAGTCCTTCACACAAAAATGTGATGTGTGAAACCCAAAGAAGTAGTGATTGTCAATACAGAAGCGAAGCATAGAAATTAGGTTTTTAGTGATAGAAGGAACATGAAGAAGATTACAAAGAATGAACGAAGAAGAAGAGGTACAAAGAGATGATTCACCGTGATTGTGGATGGGGAGATCAGTACCATTTTCGACTCGAATAGATTCACCACCAGTGTATTGTTCTAAGGAAATGTTCAAATCAGCTAGATCGTTTGTGATATGATGAGATGCCGCCGAGTCCGAATACCAGATATTATCAGACGCAGAACTAGGAGCAGTGTAGTTAGTAGAATAATTGTTCGAACCAGAGAAATTATGTTCAGAAGAATCATATTGATAGGAATAATTAAACTTGTGACGGCACTGAAAAGAAGTGTGACCATATTTGTTGCACACTTGACAGGTTGATCGAGTGTTGGATTGTTGAGAACCAGTGTTGTGAGAGTCTGATTGACCTCCTTTTGGATTGAAAAAGGACCTGCCCCTTCCCTAGCCTTGCCTACCACGGCCACGTCCATGGAGAGAATTGCCTAAGCTGTAGTTCACAGAGAATTCTGTGGAGGATGGAAACACTTTGGAAATGTGTGGAAGACGGGTCTCTTGAATAAGAAGAAGCTAGTAAAGTTCATGGGAAGTTAGGGGATGGGTGCGAGTGGTGATAGAAGTGATAAATGATTCATATGCAGGGCCTAAGCCATTGAGAATATAAGAAACGAGCACTTTCTTAGAGATGAGACTTCCAGTGGCAACCAAAAAATCAGCAAGCATACAAACTTTATTGAAATAATCCGAGATCGATTGATCACCTTTGTTGAGATTGGTAAGTTGAAAACGAATCTGAAATTCCTTAGCCTGAGAATGAGATGAAAACATTGAGGCTAAGGAGTTCCAAAGATTATAAGATGTGGTTGATGATAAAACATGGCCAAGAATGGAGTTTAAGAGAGAGGAAAACAGCACACTAAAGACCATTTGGTCAGTGCGTTTCCATGTAGAGAAAGTAGGGTTGGATTTGGGTGGTTGATTAGAATCTTTAGAGATGAATTGAGGAGGACTCAGTAGCGTGCCATCAACATAGACGTATAAGTCCTAACCTCGAAGATAAGCAGAGGTTTGAACTTTCCAGAGAAGATAATTCTCTGTGGTGAGTTTTGTGGTAACAATGTGAGAGAAGGAAGCGGGGATAGAGGAGGGGGAGGGTGACAAGGAAGAGGAAGAAGCAGAAGCCATGGATCGTTTTGACAAGCTACGTTTGGTGGTTCTCTGATACCATGACAGAATAACTAACAGAATATTGCCATATCAGAAAATGAGCAAATTCTATCATACTTTCATTATGAGATTCGTAGCCTATTTATAGGCTTAACAAGATAATATAAGTTGGTTACATCACAGTATAGAATAATAAAGTTACAACCGTATGCTAAAGTTTACAATTTGTTGTGATTGAGATGTTGGTGTGGCAGTGACCTGCCCTTTGCCGTGAGTCTTTGATTTCATTTGCAACACTTATGTTAATACTAACATCCTGAGTAGAGGCAACAAGGTCATCCTCAAGGCGAGCCACCTCTACCCCTACAAGCCCCTAACAGCAATTGGCCTTGCCAGGGGTGACTCCCAGGGAACGCGCCTCCGCCTGCAAAGCCGAGACCTCACGCCGCAGCATGACATTGTTCCCTACCAGGTACTCATTGCTCGCCTCCAGGGCGACCTCTCCCCCTCAAAGGTCGCCTTCTCGGCTTCCAAGATAGCATTCCTCCTCAGCAACTCGACTCTCTCACCCGCCAAAGTCTCGGCGACCTCGCCCAGTTGCTGATGCTTCCCTTGGAGGTCCTCATGCATCTCCCTGGACCTCTTCAGCAGGTAGTGGCCAAGGCAACACAAAGTGTCGAGCTCCTGATTACACTCAACGAGCTCGGCCATTTCAGCACCAACCGCTTCGGTGATCTGTCCGGCGACCTGCACACAGTAAAGAGAGTTAAAATGGTACGTATAGAGAAGAAAAAATGAGAAGTATCATAAATGAAAATGAAGAGCTTACTTGGGCGAGGAGAGGTTAAAGCAAATGAGTTGCGCTCTCGGTCGCCGCAACCCAAGACTGCTCATAATTGCAAGGAGGCTGGCCCTCCGTGAAAATCTCTCCAAAAAGTGTGGCCTGGTGCCGAGACTGGAAGGGCTAAGGCAATCGAGGAGAAGCAGGAGAGAGAGGAGGCGAGGGAGTTCGAGGCGGCGACTTAAGAGGAGTGCGGTGAGGACTCTGGTGCGGAGTGTGGTAGAGAGGACTCTCAAGTGAGGAAGCATGAGGCGGGTTCTCATGTGGGGGAGTCTGAGGCGAGCTCTCATGCAGAGGCGTGGAAGGATGGCTCTCATGGGGAGTATGGGGATTCTCCCTATGGGCTCCCAAACCAGACTCCAACTCCCAGATCGCTTGAAACTAGGGATAATCATCTTAAATGACCACCACATCCGCATTTGGGGTCACAACAGGTGCTCGCCGAACGTGGCGACCTGAAGGCCCTCATTCATTTGTCGAACAACAGTCACCCCCGAACAACAGTCACCGCCCTGGTTCTTTGCCTCAGCCTCGACCCGGGTCTGTCCTCTTATGCGCTCTCTGCGAGTCGGGCCTCCAGCCCCCACTTCAGCGTAGGAAGATACCTCGCCCATGCCCTCGAGGACCTCACCCCCTGTCCTGGCCTGGTCTGGTCCCTAGCCATTTCTCCACCTGACCCTTCTCGGTGCTCCAACTCCACGCCCCTGGCCGCCTTTGAGTGGGCGCCATCGCCAGCGTACTATGGCCCAGACCCACCCTCAGAATTAAAGGGAACCACTGAGGCATGGGTGGAGGGGAAACCCTCTGGCTCCTCTGGGAGTCTCTAGATGGCGGCATCCCGATCCTGCTGAGCTTGAGCAAAGCCCCGCGCAATGGGATCAAAGTACGAAGTACCCGCGACAAAGGGCGAGGGACGAGCCAAGACGTGGAAGAAGGCAAGCTCCCCCTCATCAACCTCGCCCTCACTAGCCGCCACTGGCTCAAGATGGGCTCTAGCCCTTATGATGGGAGGCGGGTGCGACAGAATCCCTATGAGGACCGCCTCAGCCTCATCATTTGG
The DNA here is from genome assembly GCA_036898215.1 of Platycarya strobilacea. Classification (NCBI taxonomy): domain Eukaryota; kingdom Viridiplantae; phylum Streptophyta; class Magnoliopsida; order Fagales; family Juglandaceae; genus Platycarya; species Platycarya strobilacea. The sequence continues at coordinate 5,171,245 of CM072545.1, read as the reverse complement.
CTCCATTCTTCCGCTCTCGGGTGTGCTTGGCATGAACGAGCTTTGTGCGGGCGAGTGAGACTCCACTCCCACCTTCCAACAAGCTTTGGCATTAGACTCTGCCATTAATCTCCTTGTTTCCTCAAGGATCGCCGCTTCGGCATCATCCTCAGCCCTCTGAGTCTAGGAAGGCAAGGGTTGGACTGAAGCTTGGTGACAAGGGAGTTGGACATTGGTAGAGACCCCAACAGCAGGTGATGCTTCTCGATCATCATGGGCCGTGGACTGCCTCTTTGTAAGTTCACGATGAAAGGCAGCTCGCTTGTAGCGGTGGGGCTGTGAGCTTCGCGCTTCATCACTGGGACCGCCTAGGACATTCTGGAACTCTACCTAACCTCTCCTCAGCTCGACCAAGAATGAGAGGATATTCCTCTCGGTCAGTAGTCTGTCCGAGTCGAAATGCGAAGCGTTTGTTCGGGCCTAGGCGAGAACAATGGCATGCCGAATGCTCTCTCAGGCATTGAGTTGAATGTTGAATGTTGAATAAAGAAGTAGGCAGGAGCTCCCCCCAGTTAACTTGCATGGAAAACACCCCCTGAAATTCGTCATTGGCGAACTCCCAACCTTCCCCCAAAACATAGAAGAGCTTCTTCTCGTAGTTCTTGCCATGCGAGTACTGGGATTCTAAAGTACACAACTTTTCTAGGCCGTCTTTGGCCTGAAAACCAGCTCTCTTGGGTGTTAACTTGATTCCCCCGGTGCCGGAGAAGGCGATAAAAAAAGAACTCCCGAGCTGTCAGGTCTAGATAGACATCGTCCAACTCAAGGAGAGTGAGGTGGAAAATAACGCAACTCGCTAGTAGCAAGTGCCAGGCATTGGGGAGGTGCTGCTCCGGCGTCAAGTCCAGGTAATGGAGGACCTCCCGCACCGGACAGATAAATGGGAGGCGAAGTCCATTGTCAATCATGTGCTTGAACAACCAAACATGATCGGCCTTCCCCTCGGCGTTACAAGGAAGGCCTTGAATGGGCTCCATAACAACAGAGGGAGGAATCTGATGCTTGTTCCGAAGCTCCTGGGCATCACCCGTTGAGAATGACATCACCCATGTATGCCCAAGGAAACGAGTAGGAACTGGGGCTGTCATTGTTAATGAAAAAAGTAGAAGAGGGAGTAAGGGAAAAGAAAAAGGTCTCGGGATGATGGAGCAGAGAAGGAGGAAGTAAGGTCTCGAAAGAGAAATGCAGAGTGACGGGTAAAGTGGTGAAAGTGACTCTCGAAGGAACCCACACCCTATTTATACTCGACGGAGAGTTAATACCTGAGGGAAATGAAACGACGTGACAGCCCACGCCGTGTACAGTGACTGTCGAAAAAGCAGGGTTGCTAGTGAGTGGGAAAAAGGGGCCAATGGGGCCCAAGGAGCAGGCGAGAACCCTAGGAGACTGTGATGATTAGCCCAGGGCATCCTGATCACACACCAATCAAAGCTAGGGGACGTGAAGCACCTGCTCGGGAATTCAAAGAGATTGCACAATAATGATCGAACTGACAGCCCTAACCAAAAGGAAGATGGGACGTCGCTTCGGGAAGTCCAAAAGACAGGACCGGCTGGCCATGCCCACTAACTACCAGCCATCAACCCACCGGTTATGCAACCACGACAGGGAGGAAGATCAAAGGACCCGATAGCCTAACCGCCAGCTGAGAAGATAGGCCATCATCCTGAAGGGAGCAAATGGAAAACCCAGTTGGCCGCTCTGCTGGAAGAGGAAGTAACAGGATAATTCTCAACTCGATTCCTTCAGTAAGAACTCGCAGGGTACTGTGAGGGGAGGCCCTCCTACTGAGGAATGGCCCCCAGGCCCATTCCTAATTAGCAAGGGCAAAAGGAAGAAAAACCCCGAGCCCATGAGAAATAACCCCCAAGAAGTTTGGCAAGACACATAAGAGGCAAAAGGCATAGGGGCAGAAAGGCGAGAGAGCACCAACTACGAGTGGGCAAGAGGGAGAGGACCAGCGTGGAAGGTGACAGAAGGCTTACGGGAAATCTGGCAAGAGATGACCAACAAGAAAGTCAGGCCGCAGTCCGGACAGTCAAGAAATGCAGACGCCCACATTCCGCATTAAATGCGAAAACCTGCCACGGCCACAACGCATTAAATGCGACACTCAACGGAGGTGCCTGAATTCCTTGGCACGTCAATTCTGGGCAGGCACCCCCTCACCTCATTAATTGTTGGTCAGGAGCCCGAACTTGCCTTTACGGCAGAAGGATGGGCTAATCCATCATGGAAGAGGGGACATCATGCCAGGACAGAATCCGAATGGCTGGAAGATGTACTCAAAGTCAGCAAAAGGAAAAATGAACTGACAGGACAATAGAACAACTGTCACAGACACCCGGACGACTCGATCAGGGCTGACCAAGCCTTATAAATAGTTAGGGATCCCATCATATAAAGGTTTTGTGATCAATCTCTCTTATTCTTACATCTCTATTACCTCCTTATAAACAAGCTAACTTAACCATCAGAGTTGTCTCAGGACGTCGCAGCCCCCACTCATCAACCCTCTACAGGAACAGGGATCGCTTAGGTCCCACCTTGAAGCTCAAGGAGCAAAACACGACAACAACAGTGATAATGTTAACTGCTAGTCCTGACTATTTTATTGAAATATAATTCGAGAAGTGTTAAAATATAATTATATTCTCTTTTATTAAAATAGTCTAATCCGAGAAGTGTTAAACTATAATTAAAATAATTAAGTATATCAACGTGGATCGAATGCACGGAGAGAAGTAGTATGTAAGGTGGTTTTGAAATCTGCTAGCCCTGACTATTTTATTTAATAATAGACAAGCAATAATTTCAACGACTTTTTATACAATTATATACAATGAAAAATCTTTTTATAACATAAATGTACTCCTTTTAAAAATATAAGTTGTGTCATTGCTTTTCTATTGCTTTTTTCTATTTAGAAAGGATGAAAGATTGAAGGCGACTTCTAGTCAAAGGAGTAAGCTGTAAAGCCGGTGTAACACAATAGAAAGCTTAAAATCAAAGTCGTCTCAACATCCTTGAGACCAGCATCCATGAATCACGGCTTACGTCTTGCTATTTACTTTCCTAGTAGAGCATATATATGGTCAACTTTCTTAGTCTTTGTGGAAATAATACATTGTAATTTACCCCTTTAATTACGATCAGATAGATTGGAAGTCAAGGACGAATATTTGGTGGACCCGAAAATCTGTAATTTTCTTATATAATAGGCATGGCGGACACTCCAGATAATATATTATTGCAACAAGTCCCTTTATAAGGTTTATTGGACACTCCAGAATTCTAATCTTGTTTAATCCATGCACTTCTTTCAATAAGCTTTTGTGTATTAAAATACATTTAAATTAATGCGCCCCAGCTTTTGTGTAGAGTCTCAAGTCATTTATTTAAGCATGAATATTGACACAAACATGTTACACACCACTCCTGAGTACTTCACGATATTAAAAATATATATAAAACATGCGAAAAAACAAATTAAGGTCAAGTATGCCGAGTAATTCTGTTCATGTTCCCAAAAAAAGTTGACTTGATTTTATCAAGCTTGACCAACACGTCTTTGATTTCCATTCTTGTATCTGGTAATTCTTCTGAACACCTCAAGCCTAAGTCCAAGATTGATGAAAGAAGACTCCGCAAGGCAATGGGGTCTCTTCCATCTTCTATTCTTAGTAAACCTTCATCCACAACTTCCATCATTCTCTCTGGAATGGATGCATTTACCAATTCCCTCAAAGTGAAGTCTCCAGCGAACATGTCGTCGGTGGGTTTCTTCCTCATCATCATCTCCAACAATGTTATGCCATAGCTGTACACATCGGTTTTGATGGATACCTTCCCTTCAAATCCATATTCTAAAAATACTCACAAATTGTCAACAAGGCGTTTAAGTTAGCAACTTTTATCTTAATAAAGAGTATAGATCCGAGCTATAAGCAAGCTCTTAATCAGTGTATATATACTCATATGCGTAATACATATATATCTTACGGAAGGCAAGCCAAACGAACTGTAATTAAAAATGGTCATTTCGGTTGATTAAATAAATAATGGGATTGGACCAATTAATTGATGACATAATAGTATTTCCTTAGTTTTTTCCTCTTCTACTATAGAGAGTATTTTATAGTCTTTGTTAGGCACCTTTCGCTTCCTGCTGTACCCTAGCTTGGCTATATAAATATATATATATATATATATATATCTACAACCCTAAAGTTGAAACTCAATACTATATGATGCATATAACACAATTTACTTTAATAAGACTTTCGTTTTAGATTTTTGTAAAACTTACATATTGGCATATTTGAATAACAATATTTAACTCAATTAGTTATAATTGCTTTGAAAAGATTTTGCAATCAAATTGAATAAAAATTTCAGGTTGTTGTGAGTTTGCAAACTCCCACAACTTGGACAGAAATCTTGCTAAGTATCTCATGAGAGGTTGGCACAAGCAATCTCTTGAAGTCGAGCTTTGTGGTTGTGAGATGGCTAGAATTGAGACACTCTCATAGCGGCCAAAGTGAGCCGCGGGTCACTGATTGGGCAATATATATGCTTTTGTTAATATTAATGATGGATGGAAAATTAACAGAGCATCCATCCTTCTAATTACAGCATCCCACATGGGTTTATTTCTAAAAAAATTGCACATAGAGCTAAGCCTAAGTTCTTCATCGCATACTAGGTGATGTCTGACCGCAACTACCTTATGAAAACATATATTCACCTTGTTAGATTTTTTTGGGATTCATGTCATATCAATATGTTAGTTCATACTCATATGAGTTTATAGACTATAAGACTACCTAAGATGAGGAAAATTGACAAGCAAGTTGTTATCAGAAATTTGTAAGATCAACATGATCCTGTTATTTATCCTTTTGATAATTAGAAAAGGAGGGTAAATTCATGTACGTACGAACCTGGTGCGATGTAGCCAATGGTACCAAGAGTTTTGGTGTGTGTTGCGTCTTTGTTTTCGACTAAAATCTTTGCCATGCCAAAATCGCCCACATGTGCAACCATGTCCTCATCCAAAAGGATATTTGTAGGCTTCAAATCACAATGCAATATAGATTCCGATTGACCATGGTGGAGATAGTCTAAGGCCGAAGCAACATCAACCATAATATCTATTCTCTGTAGAAGATTCAAGCAGTAGTTATGAGAGTATAACCATTTTTCAAGGCTGCCGTTCGACATGTATTCCAGCACCAACGCTCTAAACTCGAGATTAGTGCATGTAGTTAGGACCTTAACAAGATTTCTATGTCGAATTGTCCGTAACACCTTGCATTCTGCATCAAAACTTTTGAAAGCACTCGACAATTGCAAATTTAGAACTTTTACTGCAACAATTGTCCTGTCAAAAAGTATTCCTCTGTACACAGAGCCAAAACCTCCGACTCCAAGCAAATTGCTTTCACAAAAGTTGTTTGTCCCTTGGCAAAGCTCTTGATATGATATCATTCTATGTCCCAATGCAGGCAATGCATCAAGTGAAGTGGGTATCTCCATGTTACTCTTTCGTTGTCTTCTTAGCAAATAAACCAACATTACAAAGATTATAATTGATGCAATCACAGGAAGAATACATTTGAGCAAAATATCTTTTATCTTTGATTGTTGGTAGATAGGAACCGTTGGACAAGGTGGAACTCCAAAAATTGGATTCCCACAAAGTCCACTATTTCCTAAAAATGATTCCTCTCTGAAGTTCACAAAAGAACCACCGGATGGAATCTCTCCTACAAGCTTGTTGAAAGATAAATTCAAGTGTTTGAGATATGGAAGTGCCTCAAGGAATTTAGGAATTGCACCAAAAAGATTGTTGTAAGAAAGATTTAAGATATCTAGCCCTTTTAAGTTTCCAAAAGATTGCGGAATGCCTCCTTGAAGGGAGTTGTTTGAGAAGTCAAGATAACTGAGGCTTTCAAATTCTCCAATGATACTTGGAATTTCTCCAGTAATTTGATTTCCTGACAAATTCAAACGTTCGAGAACGTCCGATTTTGTCATGTTCGAAGACAAATGTCCACCAAGCGAATTCGATGATAGATCCAAGAACAATAGATTTTTGAGGCCCCATATATTTAATGGTAGTGGCGATTCGAGTCTATTAGCACTTAAGTAGAGCCTTTGTAGAAGACTGAGATTTGAAATGCAATTTGGGACGACTCCAAAGATTCTGTTGTTTGAGAGATCCAACTCTCCCAAATATCTTAGTTGGCATATCTCTTCTGGAATCAATCCTTCAATCTTGTTCTTGTAAAGATGCAATCTTTGTAATCTTTCCAAACCACCGATTGTGAAAGGGATATTTCCACTCAAATTGTTATTGCTTAAACGAAGCCAGGTCAAGCCTTTTAAAAAACCCATTCCCATAGGAATATGACCCCTTATTTGGCAATATGGTGCATAAAACGTATGAAAGGAAGTCGAAAAGTTTTGAATGGAATCTGGAATTGTTGTATCCAATGGATTAGAGCCTACGTCTAAAACTCTCAAAGATCTACAATTGGATAAAGAAGAAATGAAATTGGGCTCTTTATGATCTTTAGTCTCCTCGCCTATTAGCTGATTATTACCCAAAGCAAGGAATTGGAGGTCCTTCAATTTTCCAAGACTTTTGGGAATTGATCCGGAGAATAAGTTTACAGAAATGGATACTTTGATGAGCTTGGAACAATTCGAAATATAGGATGGGATATGACCACTGAGTGTATTGTAATTAAGTAGAATTTCTTCAAGATTAGTGCAAGATTGCCCAATACCTAGTGATGGCAGATACCCAGACAGAGAATTTCTATCCAAGTAGATAGTTTGTAAAGAAGACAGGTTGAAAATCTTTTGAGGTACCGCCCCTGTGAAGTTATTCGATCCAAAATCCAAAGTATTAATCTTGTGAAGATTCCACAGATCAGTGGGAATGCTTCCTTGGATGTGGTTATCCTCAATTCCGAATACTTGCATTGATGACAAATTACATATGGTAGCAGGTATGATACCAGTGAAATTGTTACCCCCAAGATATAGCTCTTCAAGCATTTGTAAACTGGCAATTAGGGTGTTTGAAATACTCCCATGGAATTTATTGTATGCCAAACCTAAAACTACAAGCCCCCCACAATTATTAAATTGAGAATGGAGCTCGCCGTCAAATTTGTTAAACGAGAAATAAAGTCCCGTAAGATTGGGACAATGGCTACAAAGATCATTTGAAAGAGCTCCCGAGATGTGATTCTTCGTAACAGCAAAAGCGTTTAGAGAAGATATGTTAAAGATGGCCGAAGGAAGTGGACCAGTGAGGCTATTACCTTCCAATATCAAGAACTCCAACGTTGACAAATTGCCGAGAGACGATGGAATTGCACCAATAAGATTGTTCGCAGAAAAACTTACCACGCGAAGCTTTTGACAATTATGAAGAGTAGAAGGGATGCTTCCTTCCAATTGGTTGAAATCCAAGATGAGTATTCTCAAGTGATGTAAACGACTGATCTCATGCGGAATAAAACCAAAGAATCTGTTATTAGAAAGATCAAGAGAGACTAGGAAGGAGAGGTTACCAATATGAGGAGAAATGGTGCCTTGGAGACCCATGTAGGAAAGGTCTAATGCAGTAACTCTCTGCTCAAGTCGATTGCACGAGACTCCAATCCAATTGCAAATCGAGTTTGGTGCAGACCAGTTAGTAGCTAAGAGGGTTTCATTTGGACTAGAACGTATTCGTAATTTAAAGGCAATGAGAGCAGATTGGTCAGTAAAATTGCTAAGAGATTGGGTCAATTGAAACATGCCTGAGTACTGCACAAACAGAAAACCCAATAGCATTAGAGGGAACAAATTTCCTATGAGCACCATGAGTGCAGGAGATAGAATTAGGAGAATGGTTTTGCAGAAGCGTGAAACGATGACGGTAGTGAGTACAATAAGGGGTGTTAAGCAACTAATATAAGGGAAGTGAAGTCAACCGTTGCCCCGCATGCAAGTCAATGTAGGTCCCACTATTAGCTATATATCTTTTCTCGATATATATTAGGCTAATCGTCAATGTCGTTCTATTAATTGGCTGGGTTTTGATTTTCTATCTTACAAAAATAATCATTTCTTCTAAAATGCGGAACTAAATTTTGCAAAATATTAAAGATTCGACGGATCGAGTTAATGAATTAAATTTATCCATATTTCTTTTGCATTTTTGTGGACCCAAAATAATAAATAAATAAACTTCGAGAATGGGCAAATATGATTTCAGAAATATTTAGACAAAATCTTTAATTATGCTCCTTCCTTGATGCACAAATCTTACAATTACTTTGAAAAAATTTGTAAAATTATTTTCTTTTTACCATTTTCTAATTAGAGAAGTGATAAATTTATAAAAGAATTTTAAAAAATAAACTCAAAAATGGATATGGTTCGATATAAAAAGAATTTATAATTTGATGTACTACGGCCATCATTATAATTTTATTTTTATAAATTGGGCAGTTTTTGTAAAGCATTAATAAACATAATAATTAGTCGGATACGTATATTTTGGCTGCAGCGAAATGGTCATATCATGTATAACTCGTTCACCATCGTCTGGGTAAAGGGTAAATTAGAGACCCTGTATATGGTCGTAAGTGATTCATAATTTGTCATGTTTCACGTTTACTGATTTAATCTGGTGATTGCTGGGGGTATAACAAGTTTCTTGTTGTATATGATTTTCCGTATATCATGAAATACTGACGAGAAATACTTGAAATATAAAGTGATTAGATAAAAATAATTCTACAAACTGATCATGTAACTTAATATAGTTTATCAGATTATAAAGTTAACTTTATTATAAAGCTGACTTGATGAATAATATAAAACTATATTATTTTATGAGATTATTTTTATGTAATTTTTTTTTTGTGATCATATTATTGCTCAATACTAATATAGGTGTGTTCATCCGAATTTCAACTAGAAATTTGAATTCGAATGATGAGTAATTTTTTTTAACTTTTTAGATAAAAATTGCCAAAACTATTGAAAAATAAAGAACATTTCAAGACTGGGCCAGATAATACCCAGCTCAAATGAACAAGCTTAACTAATATATATAATCTCTATACTTAAAAAGCGCCTATCTTTGATGAACATTAATGAATAGTGTTAATTGTTTAACTTTCGTTTTCTGCTTCTACCTCTCTCGTGTATGACTATAATCCTTCCCTTTCTTCTTTCTCTTCACGGCAGCACCACATGGCCATTTCTCTTCACGCAGCACCACATGGCTTCGGCTTCTCTTCCAAACAACCCATGCTTAGACTTCAACCCCGGCCACCCAGCCTCACCGCCACATCCACAGCTCCCCCATGCTCCGGCGACCGAACCTACACTATCAAAACCCCTTCGCAGCCCCTCCCTTAGCCTCATGCGACCACAACCCGAGATGGGTTTCACACGGGTTCGACTTTTCCTCCAAGCAACCCATGCTTAGACTTCACCGCCGGTCACCCAGCCTCACCACCACATCTGTAGCTCCCCCCTACTTCGACGACCGAACCTCCAATGTCAAAATCCTTTTGCAGTCGCTCCCTTAGCCGCACGCGAGCACAATCCGAAATGGGCTTCACATGAGTTCCATCACAAAATCAATCGCAGAAGGCAACAAAGGTAATTCCTCTTCTCAATCTTCCACCATCTCCATTTCTTCTCCTCCATCTTCACGCTGTGCGAGAGCAACGAAGTAAATTATTCTTGATCATTTTCTTGGTAGATTTTCGTATTATTGCATGATTTTATTCAAGTGGGTAGAGAAAATATTATGTTTGGACACTCTAGTCAAAAATCTCCTTTATGCTCCCCAGTCTGTGATTTTTTAGATATTCATTTCTCTTTATGGTAATTGCAGGAGATGTTAAATAATTTTGGGAGAACTAAGACATATCAAAACGTTATTTAGTATTTTCTTTAGTTTTTTTTACCTACTGGTTAATGTACGAATGGAGTTTTTTTCAATTTTTGTATTTTCTTCTTCTTTCTTTTTCTCTCTTATTGGGTCTAATCTGTGAGTTAAGGAGCTTGAAGTTTCTATGAATAGATGGCTTAGATTTAGGGTTGTGGTCGAGTCAAATTGGGAGTTTATTGTATTGGATTTAATTTGTATATATATTTCAATTTGTGTTGTGCAGGTTCTTCTATCAGAATGCCTTATGATGGTTTCCTACCTTTGGGTTTGTTATTGTCTACTTCACTTCTTTAAGCTCTATTTTATCTGAACTTTAGGGGTAGCAAAATCTAACGTTTACGTTTGATGACTGTGTTACTTTGGGTTATATGAATTTAAATTCGAGAAGAACCAGGTACTTGTTATCTAGGATGTAAATTGTGTTATGCATGATTTACATTATGTAAATCTTATGTTTATGTTTGCGTTTGTTAACTTCGCCATTTAAAAAATAAAGGAAAAGAAAAATAGGATGTAAATTGTTATCTAGCAGGTTTTGAACAGAATATGATTCGATGAGAATATTTTTTAATTTCATAAACCACATAAGGAATTATTTTAAACTGGTTTCATTCAGTTGATGATGAACATTTATTGTATATGCTATACATGTATAGTGGGTGGCATCATAACTTATGGTCAAGAGACAATTAAGTTTTGTGTTCTTGGTACTTTTATTGATGTTTTTATTGTTGATGATATTGTTGTTGTTGTGGCCGTTATTATTGTTATAGTTAAAATGATAAGGTAGTTTTCATTCATGTATTTGTTTAGGTAAGTATTGTTCATAGCATAACCAAGGAAGGAAAAAAGTATTCATGGGATATCTCAACTGGATTTGCTCTTAGTTTTTTCTCTTCTTGCCTATCCAAGTTGAAGTCATTCAGATTTCTGTAAGTACCAGTATATTTCTCTGTTGACTAGCTAGAAGATTTAGAATTTCACAATTTTTTATTTTTATTTTTGCATGATTATTATGTTTGATATGGTTTGAATTAATGTTACAGACAATTAAGCAACAACAAGCTGAAAGGGTCAATTTCATGACAGCTCATCAACCTCTCTAACCTCAAAGTTTTGTAAGTTTGATTTTTACATTCTCTTATGTCATTTGAGTTTTTTTTTTCTTAGTTGAGTTTTTGGTTTTTGTTTGATCTGCATATGGCCAAATTAACAAATAGAAAATAGCAATGTGTGGTACTATGAAATTCCTTTTATTTGTCTCATTGGTTGTTGAAGAAAACTACTAAAAGCTTGAATAATGATGGGCATCATCACGGCATTTCCATCTGTATGCATCTATTCACATCCGTTTATTCATAGCATTTATTATAGCATATATTTCCCGTTGTTACAAAATTTGTATTGGGAATGCACGTAGTGTAATATTCATTGTACTTATCTGCGCACAGAAACATTAATGCCATTTATCTTGGGATTCTTAGGAGTGTGCCTAATGAGGACATTAATGTAGCATTTGTATTGGGAATGCAAGGCTTGAACATATCATTATACTCCTTCGTGCAAAATAAACTTAAATATAGTCAGTGTCTCATTGGTAGCTGTGAAATAATAAATATGAAAAACAAAATGACCAATAAATCCGATTAAAATCTATCATGAATCTGTAACTATCATCACATATTCTCAATTAAAACTTCTACAGCTTGCGCCTCTTCCCTTCTCACCTTAAAACTCAATTAAAAAATTTTAAGAAAGATATGCAAGATATTATCATATATATTGTGAATGATGGTGGGCAGGCCATCTCATTCCTCATTATTTACATCAATAAAAATTTTAAAGTCCTGTAAAAAGAATCTTTTTTTCCTTCTTTTTTTTCTCATTTCGGACATTAAAAAAACTTATATCTGATTTGATTTGTTTTGTTCTGCAAGCAAGTTGCGACACCCCGTACTCGTAGGGGGGACCTGAAAATCAACCTGTTTGACTTTGACCTGTTTTCATCTACAAATACTATCTAAAAAAAATATATTTAATCAATAATCCACAAATAATTCCTCATCTCCAAATTTGAAAATAATTAAATCCTAAATATCCATAAAATTCATACATTAAACAAAATAATGCCATCATATATGGTCCACAAACTCCCCATAAAAATATCCTACTAACACTTTGATCTATTCATGCTAAATAACGTAACAACAACATAATAAATATCGTCTTTACTTCAACCCCAAAGATAACCGCCTATCCTGGTCCCAACATATTAACCTTGGTCCTTAGTCGAGACCTCCACATCATCCGAAATGTATATAGATAAGGGGGTGAGTTCATTCACAACTCAGTAAGCAAAACACCTATACTAGTATGTAAATCATCAACATTTTTAATAAAATCCTTAAGTATGTAACGGAAAAACTTTTATTCAAAGGAAACAATTCCAAAACTTATAAACCAACCAAAAGCTGAGCGAACATTTATTTTTCATAAAGTATACACAAAACCAACTTTTTATACCCAAAACACTTTGGCAAAATAACTGTAACATCTCATCCATTTCCAAAACATATACCATGTTTAACCCCCGTGGTAGGGTTGTGTTATCCCCGGTGGCCAAACCAGGCAGTATCATATTGTGAGACTTTTCCTCATTCGTTCTCGGAGCCCCGAGTGTGCACATAGGAAAGAAACATATAAAAAGGATCACTTTGTTTCCAAAGTGATTGCACTCCTATCATATCGTATCATGGAGGTACCAACCATATCACGTGAATCCATATAATCATGTCAGAACCATATTCAGAAATAAAGACTAACAGATAAGTATGCCAAAGATTTTTCCGTAAACATATCATATTAAGCCACTTGTTTTTCACTTTCTTATCCATTTCCATAAGCCAAAAATACAACAAAAACATATTATTTTACATGCACAAGATAGCATCAAAATTTAATGTTCGCTTTTATGCATAGCTCAGAAACATGTCAAATATTGCTCATGTCTACACATTTCATGTCAAAAGAAAATTTTCTCTATCGTATAAATTTTCATGAGCGAATGCATAAAACGTATACTGAGGTTGTTTTTCACCTTTTTCTTTAAAAAAGCAGAACATGCACATTTTATAAAAAAAACCAACCTCAAACAAATTTTCTTTTTTCTTTTTTATGTAAATCTAGGATAGGAGCCCCGCTTACCTGACTCCTGTAGCGAATTATCAAAATTTCGAGTCCGATCTCTAAGATTCTCGTCGCCTATTTATAAAAAAATACTCAATATTAACGGCCAGCAAACCCAATCTATGTATATACAAAAAATGATAATCTAATGTTCCTAATCTGAAAAATTTGCAAAACTCCTTTCTTCAAACTACACTAGCCTAAAGCATTACAATTTACTACAAATATCAAGTCAAACAACACCCATTTAAGTGCTGACCAGCCCCAACATCCGGGTTGTCATCCCACACTCACATGAATATATATTCCTAACTTTCCAGCTTACAAACCCAACGAGACCAGTTACCCAAAAATCATTCAGCAACATAATTATTGACCTCAACACAACCAAACGGTCTAGCCAGCCACAATAATGACGAGTTCCCAAAATTCAACATCACAACTAAAAATACTCCAACCCACGACTATAGCAGTACCAAAAACAGCAAGAATTTGTACCAACAACGGAAAAATTACATCAACGAAATTCTGAACAAAACACCAATACTACCCCTCGAACAGACCCAGAAATTTAAAAGAAAAACTCTAACCCAAATCACATACGTTAATCACCCATTCAATCAATCTGAGAAACCTACCTGAGAATGGAGAGCAACTCGCAAGAACAACGGAGGCTAATACGTCGGATTCGGTCTCCCCTATGCTCTGCTTCACCCCCCGGAAACCCACAAATTAACAATGATTAAAACCCATAACCAAACCTTACATGGATAGCAAAAACGCAAGAGAAGAGAGAAGGAATTTAGATGAATTTACCGGCGCGAATTTGGGTGAACGAAAACAGGGCCCGCGGCGATGAAGAGAGCCAGCCAGAGGAATAATTTGCCGAAGGAGGAGGGAGAGAGTCTGGGTGATGATAGATCCGTAGCACACCAAACAAATATTCGAGAAGTGGGCGGGAGCACTTTCATCTTGTTGCAACAACCGCTGGAACGTGGAGCTGCGTGCGGGAAGTGCGGACGAGAAGAACAGAGTGATAACCGATGGAAGCAGAAGGGAAAGAAAGAAAGAAAAGAAAAGAAAGAAGAAAGAAGAAGGGTGGAAATCAATTACCTGGGGTGAAACGGCGTCGTTTCGATGCTGGGCCGGGTTTTAATGCCCCGGAATGGGCCTGGGCTGCGGGCCTTACATCCTCCCCTCCTAAAAAAAAATTCCGTCCTCGGAATTTGCTACAAGAGTTCATATTCCTCGTTGAAGATGTTCGGGTATTTTACTCGCATTTCCTCCTCGAGTACCCAGGAAGCTTCACTGCTGGTATGATTACTCCACAAAACCTTAACCATGGGGATACTACGGTTCCGCAGTATGTGTGCTTTCTTTTCCAAGATCCGCACTGGTTCTTCAATATATGTCATATCTTCCTGAATCTGTAGCGGCTCATAATGAATGATGTGAGTTGGATCGGGAATATACTTTCTCAGCATAGACACATGATTTACGTTATGCACTCCCGCAAGATTCGGAGGAAGTGCTAACTTATATGCCAATGGTCCAACTCGTTCAAGAATCTCAAAGGGCCCAATATATCTAGGGCTCAACTTACCCTTACTTCCAAATCTCATAACCCCTTTCATTGGTGCTATTTTCAAGAATACTTTATTTCCCACCTCAAACTCTAGTGGACGGCGGCAGTTATCGGCATAACTCTTTTGTCGACCCTAAGCTGCTTTAATTCTGGCTCGAATAATGTCAATCTTTTCTGTGGTCCTCTGAATGATCTCTGGCCCCAAGATTTTTCTTTCACCAACTTCATCCCAATATAATGGAGACCTACATCTTCTGCCATACAATGCTTCATACGGTGCAATCCCAATACTAGTCTGGAAACTGTTATTATAAGCAAATTCCACCAATGGTAAATGTCGTATCCAAGTTCCTTTAAAGTCCATTACGCATGCCCTCAACATGTCTTCTAAAATCTGAATAGTCCTTTCTGATTGTCCATCTGTCTGAGGGTGATAAGCCGTACTAAAATTCAACCTAGTACCCATTGCCTCTTGCAAACTTCTCCAAAATCTAGAAGTGAAACGAGGATCTCTATTTGACACAATGGATACTGGTATCCCGTGTAACCTCACGATCTCTTGTATGTATAGCTCCGCTAGTTTCTCCAACTTATAAGAAACTTTAATGGGCACAAAACGCGCAGTCTTCGTTAAGCGATCCACAATTATCCATATTGCATCTTGTCCGTTTAAAGCCCATGGTAAACCCGTCACAAAATCTATGGATATATGCTCCCACTTCCATTCTGGAATCTGTAATGGCTGTAACAACCCTGCTGGTCTCTGATGCTCTGCCTTCACCTGTTGACAAGTTAGACACTATTTTACGAACTTAGCAATTTCTCTCTTCATACCATTCCACCAAAAAGACTCTCTCAAGTCCCAATACATCTTGGTACTTCCTGGATGAACTGTGTATAAAGAGCGATGTGCCTCCTCAAGGATTATCTTCTTTAGTGCATCATCTGCAGGTACACACAATCTGTCTCTAAACCTCAAAACTCCATCTTTAGAAATGCTAAAATCAGTTTTGTCCCCGTTCTTAACTTCCTCCACTAGCTTTATCAACGCTGAATTTACTTTCTGAGCTGCTTTGATTCTCTCTAACAAATCTGGTTGCACTATTAAACTAGCCACGAAAGCACTTGTATCATTGGTAATGACCTCAATACCAGCCCTCTCTAAGTCCATTAGTAACTGGTGTTGAGTAGTAAGGGATGCCACTACTGAACTCATTGATTTCCTACTCAAAGCGTCAGCTACAACGTTCGCTTTGCCTGGGTGATAATTGATATTACAATCATAATCCTTTATTAGCTCGAGCCATCTTCTCTATCTCATATTTAATTCTTTCTGGGTGAAGAAATACTTCAAGCTTTTGCGATCTGCGTAGATTTCACACTTTTCCCCATATAAATAATGCCTCCAAATTTTAAGTGCAAACACAACTGCTGCTAACTCCAAATCATGTGTGGGGTAATTTTGTTCATGTGTCTTTAGTTGCCGTGAAACATAGGCTATGACTTTCCCATGTTGCATTAATACGCACCCTAAACCCAGTCTTGAAGCATCACTATATACCACAAACCCACCTCTCGCAGTGGGAACTGTTAAAACTGGGGCAGTCACTAGTCTCTGTTTCAAATTCTGAAAGCTTTCTTCACATTTTTCTGTCCACTCAAACTTCTTGTTCTTCCTTGTGAGTGCGGTGAGGGGAACTGCTATCTTGGAGAAACCCTCAATGAATCGGCGATAGTATCCCGCCAATCCTAAGAAACTCCTAACCTCATGTACATTTTTCGGTGCTGACCAGTTTAATACTGCTTCCACTTTCCCGGGGTCCACTGAAATGCCCTCCTTTGAAACAACATGCCCTAGAAATGTAACTGCATTCAGCCAAAACTCACACTTCTTCAGTTTAGCAAATAATTTTTCTTCCTTAAGTATTCCGAGTACTAGTCTCAAGTGTTCCTCATGCTCCTTCTTGCTCTTAGAATAGATTAGGATGTCGTCAATAAAAACAACCACAAATTTATCCAAGAATCCATGAAATACTCTGTTCATTAAGTCCATGAATACCGCTGGGGCGTTAGTCAAACCAAAAGGCATGACCAAAAACTCATAGTGGCCATATGTGGTCCTGAAAGCAGTCTTGGATACATCTTCAGCCTTGATCTTCAATTGATGATACCCTGATCGAAGGTCAATCTTCGAGAAAACTTGTACACCCTGTAGTTGATCAAACAGGTCTTCTATGCGGGGTAAGGGATATTTATTCTTGATGGTTACTCGGTTGAGTTCTCTATAGTCAATGCACATTCTCATTGTTCCATCTTTCTTCTTCACAAATAACACTAGAGCACCCCACGGGGACACACTCGGTCGGATAAAACCCTTGTCTAATAAATCTTGTAACTGTTCTTTAAGTTCGGTGAGCTCCGATGGCGCCATTCTATAAGGAGCCTTGGACAAAGGTGTTGTGCCTGGAACAAGATCGATAGCGAATTCTACTTCTCGATCAGGTGGTAATCCAGAAAAATCTTCAGGAAATACTTCCGGATATTTTCTCACCACAGGAATCTCTTCTAAACTCAACTCTTCTTTTGGTGCATCTATCACACAAGCTAGAAATCCTTGATAGCCATCTCGCAATAATTTCCCAGCCTGAACTGCTGATATGATTGATGGGAATAATCGCACTTTCGTCCCCACAAATCGAATTTCATCCCCTTCAGGAGACTTGAAAACTATCTCCTTTTTAAAACAGTCAATACTGGCATGGTATGAAGCCAACCAGTCCATACCCAAAATTACATCAAATCCAACCATATCAAAAATAATAAGTTCAGCAGGCATCAATCTCTCTTCAATAGATATAGGACAGCTGCGGAGAATTTTGTGACAAGACACTGTAGTCCCCGTCGGAGTTGAGACCACTAAGTTGAAATCCAACCTTTCACCTTCCCATGAGCAGAATTTGGCAAAATTCTTAGAGATAAAGGAATGTGTTGCCCCAGAGTCAAACAGTATAGTGGCATGATTAGAAAACAAAGAAAGAATGCCTGTAATCACATACAAAGTACCCTTTGATTTAACATCTACAATAGTTACTAAGTTATTCCTAAAAGAAAAGTAAGGAATAATACCTGTGATCACATCCTCCCTGCCTTCAGCCTCTCTTGGTGTCAATGCGAAAACCCGAGCAGGTGCAGTAGGGCGTTGGGTATTACTTTGTGGCACCCCTCTAGTCCTGGGTGGGGGTGGTAGTGGGGCAGGTCTATTGCTGCCCAAAGTAAGCGGGCAATCCCTGAGGTAGTGGCCCGACTTGCCGCACCGGTAACATAAGCCTAACTCTTTCCGGCACTTTCCCATGTGAACACGGTCACAAGTTCTGCAATGATAAGGCTGCTGATCACTCTGAATTGGCCTCTTGCTTGAATTACCCCCTTCATTTCTCTTCTTCCACTGTCCCTGGTTGTTGCTTGTATGATATCCAGATGGGGTAGACCTCTTCCTTTGATCAAGTAAGGTGGCGCTCCTTTGAAGGCATCCCTCAAACAAAGTGACCTTATTCCCAACTCTGTGAACTTTTTCAACTGGAAACCCATCACTCGTTCGTACAGCTTCTTGTTCAGTCCTTGCTCAAATTTGCGACACTTCTTCTCTTCATCAGGAATCAGATATGCTGCAAAGCGTGCCAGCTCAGTAAACTTGGCTACATATTGGTGTACTGACATCACCCCCTGGACCAAAGTGGCGAATTTCATAGCCTTATCCTCTTTTACTGAGACGGGGAAGAAACGCTCCAGAAAAACTTCCTTGAACAGCGACCAACTTTTTATTTCCTTCTTTTCAGCTTCCCTGATGGTCCTTTCCGAGATCCACCACCTTTTCGCCTCCCCAGTCAACTTGAATGTAGCAAACGCCACTTTTTGTTCATCCGTGCAAGGCAAGACTCGAAATATCTCTTCAATGTCCTGTACCCAATCTTCAGCTAATATCGGGTCGCCTCCCCATCAAAAGATGTGAGGCACAGCTTGTTGAAATCTTCCACGGTGCAACCCCTTTCACTTGTGGTGCGGTGACGGCCAGATGAATTTTGTGCAAGATCATCTATCAACTGATGCGCTGCTGCCCGGAGCACTTCGGAAGCTCTTGGATTTGCTTCCCTTTCATTCCTGGCTGCGTTCAAATCCGATACACTTCGTTCACGACGAGGCGGCATCCTGAGAAGACTTGAACTATTAAACAAATCGTTTATTACAAGCACATATACAAGAAGCTATATAAATATCGACGGGTAGTCATAGTAGCCAAACAATGGTATATAATTTCCCCAATATGAGTAAGGTATCCACCACGAATATAATTATAAGAAATTCAGAAACCTAGTCCTTAAATCTCCAACTATACAAAATCAGCTCACAAGCTTATAAAACTTTTACACCTCAAATGATTCCTAAAGTCGGCGAGTTCTAAAAACCTCAACAATTCATAACAATATTTCTTTAAGCCTCTCATTATCGTAATTAAATCCAAATAACCATCTCTTAGAACCATTCTATGTTCTATTCTCACGTACGAACTATCGTCTATAAAACCTCAAATCCCTAGGACTTTACAGCATAGAGTCTGCAGAACCTTAAAACTTTGCTCTGATACCAACTGCGACACCCCGTACTCGTAGGGGGGACCTGAAAATCAATCTGTTTAACTTTGACCTGTTTTCATCTACAAATACTATCTAAAAAAAATATATTTAATCAATAATCCACAGATAATTCCTCATCTCCAAATCTGAAAACAATTAAATCCTAAATATCCATAAAGTTCATACATTAAACAAAATAATGCCATCATATAGGGTCCACAAACTCCCCATAAAAATATCCTACTAACACTTTGATCTATTCATGCTAAATAACGTAACAACAACATAATAAATATCGTCTTCACTTCAACCCCAAAGATAATCGCCTATCCTGGTCCCAACATATTAACCTTGGTCCTCAGTCGAGACTTCCACATCATCTAAAATGTATATAGATAAGGGGGTGAGTTCATTCACAACTCAGTAAGCAAAACACCTATACTAGTATGTAAATCATGAGCATTTTTAATAAAATCCTTAAGCATGTAACGGAAAAACTTATATTCAAAAGAAACAATTCCAAAACTTATAAACTAACCAAAAGCTGAGCGAACATTTATTTTTCATAAAGTATACACAAAACCAACTTTTTATACCCAAAACACTTTGGCAAAAATAACTGTAACATCTCATCCATTTCCAAAACATATACCATGTTTAACCCCCGTGGTAGGGTTGTGCTATCCCCGGTGGCCAAACCAGGCAGTATCATATTGTGAGATTTTCCCTCATTCGTTCTCGGAGCCCCGAGTGTGCACATAGGAAATAAACATATAAAAAGGATCACTTTGTTTCCAAAGTGATTGCACTCCTATCATATTGTATCATGGAGGTACCAACCATATCACGTGAATCTATATAATCATGTCAGAACCATATTCAGAAATAAAGACAAACAGATAAGTATGCCAAAGATTTTTCCGTAAACATATCATATTAAGCTACTTGTTTTTCACTTTCTTATCCATTTCCATAAGCCAAAAATACAACAAAAACATATTATTTTACATGCACAAGATAGCATCAAAATTTAATGTTCGCTCTTATGCATAGCTCAGAAACATGTCAAATATTGCTCATGTCTACACATTTCATGTCAAAAGAAAATTTTCTCTATCGTATAAATTTTCATGAGCGAATGCATAAAACGTATACTGAGGTTGTTTTTCATCTTTTTCTTTAAAAAAGCAGAACATGCACATTTTATAAAAAAAACCAACCTCAAACAAATTTTCTTTTTTTTTTTTATGTAAATCTAGGATAGGAGCCCCGCTTACCTGACTCCTGTAGCGAATTATCAAAATTTCGAGTCCGATCTCTAAGATTCTTGTCGCCTATTTATAAAAAAAATACTCAACATTAACGGCCAGCAAACACAATCTATGTATATACAAAAAATGATAATCTAATGTTCCTAATCTGAAAAATTTGCAAAACTCCTTTCTTCAAACTACACTAGCCTAAAGCATTACAATTTACTACAAATATCAAGTCAAACAACACCCATTTAACATGCTGACTAGCCCCAACATCCGGGTTGTCATCCCACGCTCACATGAATATATATTCCTAACTTTCCAGCTTACAAACCCAACGAGACCAGTTACCCAAAAATCATTCAGCAACATAATTATTGACCTCAACACAACCAAACGGTCTAGCCAGCCACAATAATGACGAGTTCCCAAAATTCAACATCACAACTAAAAATAGTCCAACCCACGTCTATAGCAGTACCAAAAACAGCAAGAATTTGTACCAACAACGGAAAAATTACATCAACGAAATTCTGAACAAAACACCAATACTACCCCTCGGACAGACCCAGAAATTTAAAAGAAAAACTCTAACCCAAATCACATACGTTAATCACCCATTCAATCAATCTGAGAAACCTACCTGAGAATGGAGAGCAACCCGCAAGAACAACAGAGGCTAATACGTCGGATTCGGTCTCCCCTATGCTCTGCTTCACCCCCCGGAAACCCACAAATTAACAATGATTAAAACCCATAACCAAACCTTACATGGATAGCAAAAACGCAAGAGAAGAGAGAAGGAATTTAGATGAATTTACCGGCTCGAATTTGGGTTGACAAAAATAGGGCCCGCGGCGATGAAGAGAGCCAGCCAGAGGAATAATTTGCCGAAGGAGGAGGGAGAGAGTCTGGGTGATGATAGATCCGTAGCACACCAAACAAATATTCGAGAAGTGGGCAGGAGCACTTTCATCTTGTTGCAACAACCGCTGGAATGTGGAGCTGCGTGCGGGAAGTGCGGACGAGAAGAACAGAGTGATAACCGACGGAAGCAGAAGGGAAAGAAAGAAAGAAAAGAAAAGAAAGAAGAAGGGCGGAAATCAATTACCTGGGGTGAAACGGCGTCGTTTCGATGCTGGGCCGAGTTTTAATGCGCCGGAATGGGCCTGGGTTGCGGGCCTTACACAAGTACACTCTTAATAAATTTTTTTGTTCCCTTTTCTTAATATATAAATCTTAAATTCAGGTCTCTTATTTTTTATCGTGCTTATCTTTTGTGTTTAAAATCTCAAAATAAAAATATTTCACTATTTTTGCTTCAGATTGTAATGATCTTAGTGCTGTTGGAAGCTACTTAGAGCATACCATCTCATTCTTCATTATTTACCATCAATAGAATTTTTAAAGTCCTGTAAAAATAATCTTTTTTTCCTTCTTCTTTTTCTCATTCTGTACATCAAAAAAACTCATATCTGATTTGATTTGTTTTGTCATGCAGGCAAGTGCCCTCTTAATAAATATTTTTGTTTCCTTTTCTTAATATATGAATCTTAAATTCAGATCTCTTATTTTTATCGTGCTTATATTTTGTGTTCAAAATCCCAAAATAAAAATATTTCTCTATTTTTGCTTCAAATTGTGGTGATCTTAGTGTTGTTGGAAACTACTAAGGTCTACTTGGGTTGAAGGTATTAATCTATTTTGTTATTTCTTCAAATCTGATTTTTTGTCTTATGTTTTGTTAATTTTTTGTTTACTTCATCTTCTATTTTGTTATGTCTTCTTTAGAAAATCCTCTATTTT
Organism: Platycarya strobilacea; assembly: GCA_036898215.1. Classification (NCBI taxonomy): domain Eukaryota; kingdom Viridiplantae; phylum Streptophyta; class Magnoliopsida; order Fagales; family Juglandaceae; genus Platycarya; species Platycarya strobilacea. Next base: position 5,148,769 of record CM072545.1, on the reverse strand, counting down.
AGTTTTAGATTTTATTCATCTTGTGTTGTTGAAAGGTACTCAGATTTACTTGGGTTTAAGGTATTGATCTGTATTAATCTGTTTTGTTATTCCTTCAAATCTGGTTATTTGTTTTCATTTTTCTTAATTTTTTGTGTACTCCATCCTCTGTTTTGTTATTTTTTCCTTAGTAAAACAGATTTTGTACATTCTTCTATTTTCTAATTTCTTCAAATTATGTTTTTTGTTTTCTGTGTTTGATTAATTTCTTCAAATTAATAGAGATTTTGTATTACTCTGTTTTATTGTTTGAGTGTGAGGAGATTAAACAAAGTGAGTATTTATTTATTTATTTATTTTTGTCTATCCATCATCCCAACCTAACGTTTTTGCTCTTTCTTTCATCTCTAAATTGAATGCTTCCTTTATCCAATCTGAAACTCTAATCCCTGATCCTTTACATGTCAAAAGCTAGCCCTAACTTGTCCTAAAACCTAATACAACCTGCTTTCTAGAAACTCTACATCCACATTGGTGTCACAACTTTTTTCATATTTCATTTTCAGTATAAAAACATTCATCCTGCATTATTTGGACTCTTAAATTGTAATAGAGTTTTGATTGTCTTCGTATGACATAATGTGGGTTAGTTATAGTAGAAACTCTATTTGTGGCTTATCAATTATTTCCAAATAAATGTAATGGTTGAATATTACATTAATTCTGAGAGTAAAATAAATTAGTCATCAATTTGAATTAACAAAGAGAGCAAACAAACTCTATTTGTTTATTATATGGTTTTGTTTTGTTTTGTTTTGTTTTAGAGTTTTTTATTCTTACTTCTATTTTAGTCTTTCTTCCATCAAATCTGATAGCACACTTTCAGATTTAAAGATTTTTTTTTTGTATTCTACATTTTTTTTTTAGAATTGTTAGTTCTTTTGGGTGTGATGTACATGTTCGATTTTTATTTATTTATTTATTTTTGTTCACTTCGACATGCATTCTTCTATTTAGACCTGAACTCTAAACATATGATTAAAAAAAACATAAAATTAACAAAGAGACAACAAAACAATAGGAAGGAAAAAATACCCAAACAGAAACAAGCAAAGCTAAGAACCATAAAAGAATACCCATAACAAAAAATAATTGTGAACACGATCTTAATCTTAATTTATTTACAATTTCAAAGCCAACTCAAATGATATTTTGGATATGGGTTTGGGAAGAAAGCTCCTCTTGAGGAGACCACAAAAATAAAATCAGACGAACAGGAAGCCAAAAAATAGATTAGTAAAGTATAATAAAAGCATAGATATTTCTTTTTACACATGATAGAAAATTATTTTACAATGTTAAAATAAATTGTGAAAATAGTTCTAAAAGGAATCATATATGATGATTCTTCTATGTTTACCATGTATACCTTAGGTTGAGTTTAGGAGTGAGTTTAGGAGTAGTTCTGAAAAGTCTTTCATTTTCCAAATTGGTTTATTTTACTAAATAAATCGGCCTCAATTTGTAAAAGAACATAATTTATTTAAAAATAACCAGATTATAAATAATTTTTTAATAATAAAGAGAGGAAAGGTGAAATTGAAACATTGATATATTTTCATCTTCTGAATTTCATTAAAAAAAAAATCTTCTGAATTTCATTAATTTTTTGAATATATTGTTCCTCTAAATTTCATCTTTTGTTTCAATAATAAAAAGAGAAAATTTTTTCTAAGGAATCATGTTATTCAGGCAATTACATCTCTCCCATTAATTATTATGCAACTATTTAGATTTGGTACAAAAATTACCTATGAGAAACAGTGTAGAAGAGGTGCAAGTTTATAATAACCATCTGTTTTTTTTTTCTTTTCTCGTTGGCTACAAACCAAATTTCTCTTTTTCAATTTCCAAGTTTCTTACTTTGATTGTGTGCAGTGGTTTGAAGTTTTTGATTAACAAAAGATTGCTACAGCTCATTAATAAACAGATTAATTTGATAAAGTTTAATGGTCATCTTCTATTTTTAATATGGATTAGTTTAATTGTTAATTATAAACTGTTATAATCTGTTTATTTTCAAAACCAGATTATTCACAATATTGATTATTTTTTGTGAATAATCTTTGTTATAAACTGTTTATTAAGGAAGGAAAAGATGAATCTAAGCCACCCGCTCCTTAGGAAATCGTGCTCAGAATCTACATGCATTCGAAGTTGTGCACACAAGGTTCGACGCTTTCTCAAAGGCTTCGAAGGTTAGGGGTTTGTTTATTTCTTTAATCCAGTCTAAGAAACAACATTCTTTATTTGTCCGTTTGTTTTCCGAGTTTTTTGGCTGAATATTGGAATGTGTCTTCGAAGGTGGTGATGAAGGGTGATCAAGCCAATCCATTGAAGGTGGTCAATAGCTTATAAGAGCGTTTATTTGTGGATTTAAATAAGAGCTCAATAGCTTATAGGAGCTTATTATATGTGGCTTTAAAGTTAAATATAAAGAAGTAGCTTTGTTCAGATTGATCATTATCAATGAGAATGGTAATTCATAAGCTTTTGTTTCTTATGTTACTAACTAATGATTATTTTTTTTATTGATCCTTTTTTGATTTAGGAATCTTAAATGGGCATGGTAATTCATGAGCTTTTGTTTCTTATGTTACTAACTAATGATTATTTTTTTATTGATCCTTTTTTTATGCAGGAATGAATCCATAGATTGGGAGTATTATAGAAAAAGAATTGGGTCTCACTTGGTGGATATGTACAAAAAGGCTTATGACAGTATGTTTTCTAACTCACAATTGAATGCACCCAACATGTATGTCAGTTTTATGAGGCTACTTTCTTTTATTAGAGCTACATAATCCTTAGAGTTACTGTTCAATAAATGTGCACCATATATTGATTTCTACTTGTAGTATAACTATTCTACTTTTTTTTCACTTATAAAAAAAGTTTAATTATTTGCATGTCTCTTCAAAAAAAAAACCCAGAAAGAAAGTGCATGTCTCTTTTCATTCACAAAGCAAGTCTGTTATAATGCTGATTATTGTTGCTAGATTATCAGAGAAACCTCATTGAACTCAATTAAAATTCAGATTAGTGAGATTAATTAGTAGTGATGATTGCTACACTTAATGTGCTAAGTAAACAATTAGCAACATCAAATTTCAAAGGGACTTATAGGTTTACTATGAATTAAGGAGGTTTGCTTAACAATGATTTATTAACCTCCTTTCACATGTTGAATGGGATAATTATTGAAAGCCAAAGATTGTATATCGGTCTCATATCATAAATAATATAGTACTTTTGGTACTGATGCCCCCCCAAAAAATTGGATTACTTGGGACAGTCTATATATTTGCATTTAGTGATTTAGTGTTTGGACCATTTATATGGAGTAGAAAGATTGATAATTTCTTTTATAAGAGAAGATATTGGCATGCCAATATATATATATATATATATATAAGCATTTTCACCAGTTATATGTTTTATTTCTCCATGCAGTTCCTGAGTCATCCTGCATTGTGTGACTTCTTGAACAAGGAAGATCAAAAGGTTTGATTCGTGATTTAAAATTCTTTATATTGGAATGTTCAGTTTGTCATCAACTAATTATTTAGACTTAAAAAATTGTTAGTCTTCTTTTTTAATTTAATTTAAGAGTTTAGAGTTTTTGATATTGAATATGTTGGACTGTGATTGTAAGGTTTAGCACTCTTGGAATGATTGTTCTTACAATTTAACAAATTTTCTTTGTTCTATACTTGATATAGATCTTCAAGTACATAAAATTTCTTGATGTAGAGGATTTTAGCGATGTGGCATTAGGGTACTCCATTACATCTGTAAGATTCTTTATTTACTCATGCTTGCTTGACCTTATACTTGAGATATTTTCCATCTTTTAGGTGTCAGCTTATTGTGTCTGTTATTTTACCTTTATATTGATTTGGTTTATTACAGAATTTGCTTATGCATTTGGATTTGGTTTATTATACCATAATCTGAACTTTATACATACATATATACATTTGTAGCCTTCATGTTTTTCCACCAACTCTTTTCTCTTTATTTGCAGGGAGTTTCTCTTTATTTATTGCAATTTACATAAGACAAAAAGAAGAAAGGTGGCCTGTTCATAAATATTTATTGATTGGTTGGAAAATGGTCCATAGATTGAACTCCAATTAAATTGGGATGAAACATATTCAGATCATTTAACTTCTAGTTTACATGGTTTTGACTTAAACCATGTCAGCATCTTGAATTCAAGATGAGATCTATGGACCAGAAAAAATATGTTGCCTAATCATGTTGTTAGAGGTAATCAATGCACGTAAACTCTACTCAGATGTGAAGATAAAATCCTAAAGTCATATAGTAAATCTTTTAATGCAACTTCATGCACGTGATCATACCTTAGCTCAACTGATTTCCTATATTAATTGAAAAAACCTCTGTTTGAACTTGGCTTTGTGAGTGTATGAGAGACTTGGCTTAACTAGAACCTATTTGTAGATCTTATGAAACTTTTTCTTCTCATGTTGGTTTCAACTAAAATAGATTAGGTTTCAACTAAAAGACTATATAAGACCAGCAGGCCTATTGTTGTAATATTATAGAAAGAGTAATAATATAGAAAGAGTAATAATATTGTTAGATCAGGTACTATAACTTTAACCACATAGCCTTATAAACTCAAAATTAAGTCAAACTATGCATATATAATAAAATATTGTTGATATGTTACCATTGAACATATAAAAGTTGTAAGATTTTTATAGTAAATTTGACATCTCTAATTAAATATTATAATTTCATCAAGTTTCCATCTTCTAATCGAGTAGTACCAATATTATAATACAAAATTAATTGGATTAGTGAGAGATGCTAATTTCCTCGTATTATTAATTTAAGAGGGTAGTGGAACCATATTTATATATATGTGTGTGTGTGTGTGTGTGTGTGTGTGTGTATATATATATCTGAACTTAATATATGTTTAAGGTCTTGAAAAGGATGCCAAGTTTCTTAAAGTTATTAGGTCGTTGGGAAATTAGCATGTAGACTGTACGTATGTAATTCATATTTAATTCATATTTAGTATACGTGTATATATATATATATATATTTATATAAGTTACTTAATTCCAGTCATATATTTGGTTAGCTAACTGCAAACCACTTGCAATATTTCGATGATCGTATATGCCAGAACCCTAGCTATCTACATGAAATTAATCTTGATTATAAAATCTGTCCACTTATTAATTTGGACCACAATGCAGATCCTAAATTTCTTCTTTAACTCATTTATCTCAATAGTGAGGTATCCCTGTGGGGATAAAAAATTCTCAACAGTTTTAACTTCATTTAAAAATCATATTTTGGGATGCATTTCCAGCTAGGAAGCATAACACATTCTCCAATAAAATATTTTGAAGACTTGCAAAAGTCACAAGCAACCAAGCATAAAATATGTTTTTATTTTTATTTTTTGTAATATGTAAATGGTCAGCAACTAGGAGCTCCTTGTATTTTTATTTGTCCTACAGATTGATTGCTTGCTGCACTCTTGTTGGAGTTATGTTTTCAAATGCTTTATCATGACTCACTGTGAATGACTATTTGAAAGAAAGTAGCTCTCCCCCTCCTCCCCTCTATCTTTTTTCTATTTGTATGACATTGTGTTTATTCGTTTTGTTATTTTCTAATTTAATTGATCTGACTTGGTATTTTTTTTTTCCAAGGAGTTTGGATTGGTTTATTTTTGTGCATATTTTTATAGTTTAATTGCTCAAATTTTGTCGTTTGTTTTCTGAAAGGTTCATGCCTTCTACTTAGCTTTGATTTGAAGTTGTATATCACAACAAAGAGAATGTTTGGTTTTAATTTGCTTTTATTGGATAAACAAGCTGCTATGTTTTTTTTTTGTATATTTGGTTGCATTTGTGTATTTTGAGAAGTTGCCAGTAGAAGCTTTCTATTAATTTACACAGCATAAGCTCCTAGCTTATAAACTAGTACTAAGTTACTAACACCAGGTTGGGTAACTTCTCAAATACTACTATTTACTTAATTTAATTGATCTGATTTAGGTGGATTTTTTTTGTGTAACGACTTTGGATTAGAGTTTTGTTTCTATTCATATTTTTATGTGATTGCTACTTCTCCACAATTTTTTTGAAAAATATAGGTGATTCTATTTTTTAAGTTTGAAATGGTTAGGTTTATGCTTTTATTTTTTTTTTCTAAATTTATCACTTCGACTTGTTTGTCTTGTGATAACAGGATGGAAGTTTAGAAGCATAATCTATTTCGCTTGAAACCAAGGTATAATTTAGAAATGTAATCTATTTTAGTTGAAAGTAAGGTATATAATGAATGAAAGCTTAATTTTTTATCTAGAACTGAAGTTCAGTTGGAAAAATTTGTGTTTCTAACATTGTGTGCCAAGAGACAAGATTTGGTGTGTGAGGCTACGCGTAACTTTGGGAATGGAGTAGTTATTTTGAAATTGTTCATGCTATTTTAAATTTGGAATGAATATTTAATATGAGTTATGCTATTTTTGAGTACATATGCTTCTTCTAATAGTTTCACAATTTCTAAATGATATGCTGAAATGGTCAATGGATTTTACTTTTGGTAGATAGATTTGGTCTCTTATGAGTTTTATAGTCTTATGGATAATATATTTGTTCTTTTTTTTTTCAATGGCAAAGAAAACAAAAACATCATATTTTTTCTTAAGAAACAAACTATAATATGGATTTTAAATATGATGTTTTATTTCTCAAATTTGCTTGGATTTATGGTTTGTTTAAACTTTTTATTGTTAGAATTACTAGCTTGCAACTTGAATGAACTATGTTATTCTTATTCACTTGAAGTTTTTTTTACACTAAATATTTATATATTTTTTAATTTATTTAATAGTGATACAGGACAATGTGCCTCGCACGTTGCTTTACTCCGTGTGTGTGTGTGTGTGTGTGTGTGTGTGTGTGTGTGTGTGTGTGTGTGTGTGTGTGTGTGTGTGTGTGTGTGTGTGTGTGTGTGTGTGTGTGTGTGTGTGTATATATATATGTTGAAGTAATAGGTCAAGTAAGATACACTATAGTATTTTTGGACTACATTAAAATTAAACTCAGCTTTAGCACTAGTAGTATTTGTAGAAGATAATAATTTACAAAATTAACATCATTTTATATAAATCTCCATATTTTAAAACATGATTGTAAAAAAAAATAATAATAAATGATTGTGGATATATCATTACAAAATACGATTATGGATATGTCATTACTTTTTTATTATTTATTGAGTTATGAGTTGTTAAACGTAGATTGTTAGAGCACTTCTAATAGAGTAGCTAAATCTCATTTTATTTTAAAATATAAATAAAACATGTCTAAAAGTTACTCCATTGGAATAGCTAATTTTTTTTTTTTTTTTTGGAAAGATAAACAGCATTTTGCCACATGTAGCATAATACTGTTCATCTTTCAAAATATTTTATATTATTTATCTTTCTTTCTTTGCAGGTGGATCTCCAGTTCAGTTTAAATGTGGCTGTATTTATATTTGCATTTTATAGTTTATTTGATATTCCTACATGATTGTAAAAATAAAAAATACGGAAATAGATATGGTGAGAATATTTTTATCTCCTCTTCGTTATTTATTTTATAATTTATATTTTAGGTTAAATTATAAAATTGGATTAATAAAAAATATAATATAAATATATGACAATGTGTATGGGAAGATATTGTAAATATCAAAAGATGAAGATATCATTGATAGTTAGAAAATTTATTTTAAATGAATAAACAAAGATTAAAAATATAATATTTAAATAATATAGAAAAAAAAAAAAGATATGCTAATGGATAGTGTATTGTAAAAATGAGTAGCCAAAATAGAAAAAGTCAATTTTTAATAGTCATTTTTTTTAAAAAGACTCCATTAAAAATGCTCTTATACCACATTCCACTCCGCCGCAATTAGTTTGTTTTCATCTGCATAAGAATCGATCCACACAGGGCTAGTATTTTATAAAAGAAAACACACAAATCAAATCATACCACTTCATTGCATTAACATCAAAAGTCAGTTATAGATTTTTCCTTTTCAATACAATGCAAAATCTGTAGAAGACCTTCCTCCATCTAAGGCTGTAATCAATCTGAATCAAGTTGAGCTTTTGGATCTATAGCTTAGTCGAGTTATTTATCGATTTTTATTTTTACCTTTTAACAAGCTTGAGTCGAGTTAAGCCGAATCGAGTTATTATTTGAGTTTTGTTTATACTCATATATATTTTTTGAATAAATTAAAAAATTAAAAATACCAAATTATAAAATAAAACATTAAATCTAATAAAAACTTAATTAATATATAAACCTTATATTAAACTATAAAATTATAACATCTTTATGAATACATTTTTTATATGGTTACACATTATAATATATAATGAAACAACCAAGTCTTATATACTAACTATTATATATTATACATATACTATACTTATTCACTTAAGTACTTAATTAACTAACATATCATTAAAAATTATATTCAATATATAGGTATAAATGACTAGGCATAAAGAAGTGGGTTATATACTACATATTTAATTTTCAAGATAACTATATTTATGTTATTAAATTTAATATGCATAGAAGTATATGTGTGTGTGTAAAAATACTAATAAATAGAAATATATATATATATATATATATTTATGATTTATGGACAAGTTCTAATTGAGTCGAGCTAACGAGCCAAGTCGAGTCTAAACAAGCGAGCCTTAACCAGTCTTAACTGAGTCGAATCGAGTTTAATTGAATATGTGTCATTTACTAGTCGAGCGGGTTTCTACTTTTACGATCGAGCTTTTTTTTCCACGAGTCGAGCTCAATCCAAGCTTAGCCAAGTGAGTATCAGGCGAGCAATCGAGCAGACTAGTTCATTTACAGCCCTACCTCCATCCATCCAATTTCCTCAACAAAATATAAAGCTAACTTATGTAGGGAGTTTGCTGCAGGTTCCCTCCCCTTGGTATAAACTAAATCTTTCTCGAATTTCCAAAACCAAAAGATTGAAAGGGGGATGCGGGACGCCATTGGGGAGTTCCATTAGGCCATATCACTCTTTCTTTTCTTTCTTCACATGATTTTTTAACATTTTAAAATATTTTTAAAAAAAAAATTTACAACATTATTAAAAAAAAAACATTTACTTAATCATGAAGCAAAAAAAAAAAAAACTAAAAAAATTAAGGGGGCGGGAGCTCCCAACGGGATCTCCAACTTTTTTCGTTTTTGAAACACAGGGCTAGTTCAATATCGAGAAACCCTAGATATAATAGGCCTGGTTTGTTTTGGGAGACAAAACCAAAAATCTCAAACTCATCATTATACTTTTTCAAACCTCCATACAAAATATAATAAAAAATTCAACTTTTTAAAATTCAAAAACCACTTTTTCAAATCTCAAAACAAAACTAATATTAAAAAATATATTACAATAATATTTTATTCTTTTTTTAATTTTTAACTTTTATCTCAACTCATCTCTAAAAATAAATAGGCAATTTCTTTCACAATTTTTAATCTAATTATATTTTAAGTTAAGAGTCTTGAAGCCGTGAAAATCGGTCAACAGGCCGAGGCAAGAGAAAGAGTCATTCCCGGCCTAGTGATGCGGTTTGGGCTTCGTTCAGTGTCGTTTGGAGCCCCGAAAAGACTCCAGTGTGGCTGATGCGTGTGTTGATAGTAGATAAAGTAAATAAAATAGATACAATATTTACGTGGTTCGGCATAAGGCCTACATTCATGGACATTTGGAAAGGGGAATCTACTATAATGAGTATTTTACAATCTATCATGGCTTACTATACAAAAAAATATACATAAATCTATGAAATAGATCCACTGATTAAAGCTCTTGAGTTCCTCTAAGAAGGCGAAGAAAACTGAAGGAGGTAATACTGGAGAGGAGGCCATGTGTTGATTTGAGAGCCTGTCCTTTTGCCATTTGATCATTGCCTTTTATAGGGCTCTTGTGGTGTGCTGTGATCTACTGGGGCTAATGCGAATTGGCATGTGTCAGTTACTTTTGTCTGGCGTATTTCTTTTATTTCTTTTTACTGATCCTTCATTTTGCCCAACAGTACCCTTGCATCCATAAGGCACCTCACATCCATCAGTGCCTATGCTTTGCCTGCTCTTATCCTCTAGCATAATAAATGCTTGGCTGAGGTATTGACTTCCATTTCCCCCCTCACAGTATTCCGCGAAATCTTAGTAAAGGTACTTTGGTGAAATTTTTCTTAAAACACATACTATCCAGATTCCTCAAAGGCGGTGACTTTTGTTCGTGTGCTCAAGGTAAAACCATGTAATAAGTAAGCAATCATGCTAAAATTTCAAAACTCTCAATGGCGTATAGTGTAAGAACGGGACTTGGTTAGGGCAGGAGATAGGTCCGACCAAGAGCGTGAGAGCGCGAAGCATGAGCATGGTAGGAGATGGACTCGATCGCGAGTGTGAGAATGCAAAGCACGAGCGTAGCAGGAGATGGACTCGACTGCAAACGTGGGAGCGCGAAGCTCAAAGGTAGCGAGGTATGGGCACGACCGCGAATAATTGCTTGGTACCTTTGTTTCATTCTGTCACTACAATAAGTGTCGTTATATGTCTGTATTTCAAACACTTGCGATGGCGATCCAATGATGCTCGGAGCGAGCGATGGAGACATGTTGGCGGGCAAATCGCCATGCAAGAACTTACGAGCGGGCAAGGGCCCTAAACTCAACCCCGCGATTCACTAGCATTCTAGGGTGCGAATCGGCGTGTGAGGGTTTATGAGCGAGCAAGAGCCCTAGGTTCAACCCCACGATTCGCTAACATTTGCTGATGGAGATGAGGAGAGGATTTACGAGTATGCTTGACTAGGGCCCTAGTCCTAGAGCCTCGACCTCAAGATGAATCGGCGTGCAAATGTTTAGGAGGCAACGAGAGTCCTAGACTCAACCTCGCAATTCGTTATCATTTGTTGATGGAGATGGGCGAATCGACGTACGAAGGTTTAGGAGTGGGCGAGAGCCCAGGACTCGGCCCTGCAATTCGCTGGTGTCCCGCGTGTGTGACGAGAGCGCAAAGCTCGTTCCATTGCGGGAGATGTGCTACCGCTTCACGCTATAGAAAATAACTTATTTAGCAAGAAAATGAATTCACATGCTGTGAGTGACACCAACCAAAAATCTTGAGCTGCCGCAGTTGATTTTAGTGGACTGTTGGGTATTTTTCTGAGTCAAAAAATGATGAGTTCGAGTTGAGTGCGTTGTTATCTCGAGTTCGTGCATGCGTGGTTGTAGCGTAAAGTTTGTCAAAATCAAGCCCGTTGAGTTGCCGAGCTTGAGTTCCCGTGATCTGAAGTGGTAGTAACCTATTCAAGCAAATGAGAGGGAGAAGTAGACAAATCCCGAATAGGAAAGGCTTGGCCGACAAGTCCCAAGCAGGAGATGTATGTCGTGTATTAGTTCGTTAGGTGAGTCCCTTTTTTTGTGTGTATGCATGATGAGATCATATTTTCTGAGTTGTTTTCTTGTGTGCACAGCGAGGGCGTGTCCCGAATGTGAGAGGCGAGTCTGTGTGTGCAAGGGGCGAGTTCGAAGTTCGTGTGTGAGGGCAAGCAGTGAGATACATTCATGTGTGTGTACGGCGAAGGTGGCGAGCCAATGTGCATCTGTGAAGGGGGTGAGTGATAGGGAGGGACTCCTGAGTGGGTGAGGCGAGTGGGCAACCATGCATGGCATGCCGTGAATAGGTGACTCCCGAGTGGGAGAGGTGTCTAGTGAATAGGTGACTCCCAGCGACAAAAGATGCCAGCGAACCACATAATGGACGCCGGCGTTGTCTATGGTTGCGACGTGGCTGGGCCACGTTGTCGGTCTCGTGTGCGGGGTGAATGCGCCACCGCCCCCTGTCCATGGACTCCCCTCCGGCAAGGGACCACGGGGGCGGAACAGAAACTGTTGGCAGTAACGGAGGTGACTGCCGGCAGGCCCACAAGGCTGTGGTATGGTGTTGCTAGCTTCAAAAAAAGGGGGTGATTGCCCCGGAGCACTATACATAGCTCCCTCGCTAGGGGCCGTGGTTTTTGACAAGACTAAAACTGTCGACGATCAAGGCGATAGCCACCCCGAGCCCGGGATGCCATATCAAGGGGCTCGAATGCCCTTTGGCCTAGTCTCGTGCCCTGTGCATGCACAGAGTAAACATGCACTGTGCATGCACGCACAGTGCATGCGTAGTGGACGTGCATGTATGTCCGTGGACGTAATGGATGTGCATTGTGCACTTAGTTGTCCGAAGGTGCTCTCTCCTCACTTCTGGTCATGCTATGCTTGTGTGCACATTTGTCATATGCACGCTCCAATAGGCGAGCATTACCTTTGAAGTATTAAAAATAATAGGAATGCTGGGAATACTGAACCTACTCATACTGGAGTGTGGGTGGTGAGTAAAAGAAATGCAACAAAATTATTATGTATGGGAAAGGGATGAAGGGGTGGCAAGCCTCTCTTCTAGGCAAGATTCTTTCTTGCCTCCGTCTAGTTTTATATAAAAATAACGAATTTGAAAAATACTTATCTGAGGGCGCTATCTGCACGTCTGGTGATTTATTCAGTGTGTCGAGAAGTATCATTCTCTCACCTTCAGTTTAGAAAGTATTTAGACCCCACAGATGACGCTACTGTTGAAGTCGTGAAAATCGCTCAACAAACCAGGGCAGAAGAAAGAGTCATTTTCTGCCTACTAGTGTGGTTTGGACTTTGTTCGGTGTTGTTTGGAGCCCTTGGCGAGACTCTGGTGCGGCTGATGCATGCGTTGATAATAGATAAAGTAAATAGAAATAGACACAATATTTACGTGGTTCAGTGTAAGGTCTACGTCTACAAAAATTTGAAAAGGAAAATCTACTATAATGAGTATTTTATAGTCTCTCATAGCTCACTATATAAAGAAAAATATACATAAACTTATGAAGCAAATCCAATGGTTAGAGCTCTCGAGTTCCTCTAAGAAGATGAAGAAAACTGAAGGAGGTGATACTGGAGAGGAGGCCGTGTGTTGGTCTGAGAGTCCGTCCTTTTGTCATTTGATCACTGTCTTTTATAGGACTCTTGTGGTATGCTGTGAACTGATGAAGCCAGTGTGAATTGGCGTGCATCAGTTACTTTTATTCGGCATAATTTTTTTATTTCTTTTTACTGACCCTTCATTTTGCCCAACAGTACCTTTGCATCCATAAGTCACCTCACGTCCATCAGTGCCCATACTTTGCCAGCTCTTATCCTCTAACATAACAAATACTTGGATGGGGTAATGACCTCCATTTCCCCCCTCATAAAGAGTGTTTTTGTAAAATAACTTATGAGCATAATATCTGTTTACGTAAATACTTTTATTTTAAAAAATAATTATATAAAAAAAAATACATGTATCATTACTCATATCCTTATCACAAGATTCTAAAATTTTGCCAAAAGTCATTCAAATGTCCTACGGGCTACGGCAAAGACAAATGAAATTTTTGGTGATTCCAATGGCCCAAATCAGACGCAAGTCACTCGACCAATCAAATTAGGAGATCGTTAATTAGAATATGGAGCTGCTGTATGACGTAGTTGCAGCCTTGGAGGGGCTTAGTTGACTGAGGCTTAAGTGCAATTTGGGATGGGTCCAGAGATTTTGATGGCGCGGGTGTGGACCATTGATTGGGTTGGTCCGTCGATGTCTTTTGTGTTGGAGGGGATTAGACTCTAGAGTGGTATATTTTTTTCTAAAATCGACAACATGATAATAACGTCAATTAAAATTTAAATAATATTAATAATAATAAAATAAAAATAAAAAACATAAATAATTATATTAAAAAGGTATAAAAATAATATTTATATATACTATGTACATAAAAAAGTATATAAACTATATACAAATAACATTTTTGAATGGGGAATATTACGGATTCACAAACTCATGTGTCGTTTGCGAACACGGTGATGTGTTAGCCGAAACATTATTTAAAAAAAAAAAAATCAAATGGAGTGAATCAAGTTCTCATAAATATTAAGGACTTATTTGTTTTTAGAAATAAGATGAAATAAAAGTGAAAAAAAGAATAAAATATTATTGTAAGATAATTTTTTTAATATTAATTTTATATAAAAATTTGAAAAAGTGATATTAAAATTTGAAAAAATTAAATTTTTTATTATATTTTATATAAAAATTTAAAAAAATATAATAATATATTTTAAATATATTTTAAATTTTTAATCTCATCCTCTAAAATAAACAAAGTCTTAAAGTGCGAGAGATATATTTAATAAATAAATAAATAAACTCAAAAAATTCAGGATAGACCTTGCCAGAATAGGAAGAAGCTACCGGCCAACCTGAAATTTTTCTCTTTTTTACGTTATCTGCTACGTTTAGCCCACCGACTTTCCAAGTCTTCTTGGAATGTGAACATCATTTTTTAGGAAAACAAATTATTTGTAAGTTGCCATCTCCCCTCATGAATCGTCACGCCATAAGAAACATAGAAAAATAAAAAATAAAAAAAGCAGCTAAATTTCCACACCATAGCGTGGAAACCAAGGTAGTATTAAAAATGCAGAAAGTTCCCATACTTTTTCCGAAAGGATTTGAAAACCTCATTTTAAGCCACCTTTTACACTTGCTTGTCCACTTAAAATGGAAAATACCATGAAAGATAAACCAGTCAGCCCATTTGGCTTGTTGCCATGCTTTCATGTCGAAGAGTGCTGAATTGGATCCTAACATTTGAAGAAGTGGTGTCTGATATTTGTGCATTTGATACTGAGGGGAATACGAAACTTCTAGGGCGTGTACGAAATGGAGGAAGAGAGCCAAAATAAAATGTCCTATTTTATTTAATTGTCTACATTAACAGCGTGGACACAATGATACATAACGGCGTGTACAATAAGTATTTTCCTTTTTAAATTACGTTGATTTTGTATCCTGCAAAGGACAAAACCCGTTCTTCTAAAATTCATAACTAAATTTTTTAAAATAGTTATTCAACATAATATTAAAGAATTTAATTTATCCATATTTCTTTTCTCATTTTGGTCCCATAATAAAAATAAAAATAAAAATAAATAAGTAGACGTCAAAAATGAGCAAACTTTTAATTTCAAAAATTCTAGGACAAAACGTTAATTATTCTCCCTTCTTGATGCATAAACTTCGTTACATTGAAAATCCATGTTAATAATTTTATCAATTTTTAATTGAAAAGGTGATATATTTACAAAAAGATCTTATAAAAATAAACTTATGTGACTCAACGTAAAACTAAGTCATATCTACTTTGTTATTAAGAAACGTCTTCACGTACTATTTAATATACAACGGGTTGAACCAATTTGTAAATTGACATTTATAAAAAAATAAAAAAAAAATAGATCGAGCAGTTTTTATAAAGCATTAAACGTAACAATTAGTCGGATACATCTTGGCTGCGTTACTGAAATGGTCATCATGGTCCTAGTTCACTACGTCATTCAATTTAACTAAATAATATTCTACATATTTGTTAACTTATTTAATTTAATTATATAAAAATTATCTATTAATCCATTATAAGGAGTGTTAACATATAAATAAAATAATTACACTTAGCTTTACCGATCATAAAGTCAAATAGTGATAAACTTAATTCAATGTAGATTCGGCCAATGGGGTTAAGAAGTATGTAATTAAGGTGTATCCTGATTATTTTTATTGGAAAAATGATAGGCATACAAGTTTTTTTATGATTTTTTATATAACTATATTTTAAATAAAAGGTGTTTTTGTAAAATAGTTACAAAAGTAATATCACTTTATATGAATACTCTCATTCTAAACATAAGTATAAAAGAAATTATGTATATGTATTACTATTTTTCATTTAATTCTTTATGAAAAAATCTATTTTAGAATTCTTATTTTTTACACACATAGCGCACCGCTGAGTTTTTATATCAGCTATATTGAAAAATTATTAATATTTTTATTATCTTTATAATTATATATAATGAGCCATACTATAAATGGTATGCTAATACATTGATTTATGTGTAGACAAAATGTTTTATTATTACAAATATGAATAGGTTTTTCTTTTTTCGTCTAATCTAAGAATATGAATAGTTGAATGTGGCTTGTTAGTCCAGTTTCATATGCAAAAGCATAAATCCCGGCTAGCCACATGGAGATGTTTGTAAATAGTTTTAGGTTTATGGCAGTTGCCAAGCTTGAATTCCCGTGATCTGAAGTGGTAGTAACCTGTTCAAGAAAATGGGAGGGAGAAGTAGACAAATCCCAAATGGAAAAGGCTTGGCCGACAAGTCCCAAGCAAGAGATGCATGTCGTGTATAAGTTCGTGAGGTGAGTCCCTTTTTTTGTGTGTATGCATGATTAGATCATATTTTCTGAGTTGTTTTCTTGTGTGCACAGCGAGGGCGCGTCCCGAATGTGAAAGGGGAGTCTGTGTGTGCAAGGAGCGAGTTCGAAGTTCGTGTATGAGGGCGAGCAGTGAGATACATTCATGTGTGTGTACGACAAAGGTGGCGAGCCAATGTGCATCTGTGAAGGGGGTGAGTGATAGGGAGGGACTCCTTAGTGGGTGAGGCGAGTGGGCAACCATGCATGGCGTGCCGTGAATAGGTGACTCCCGAGTGGGAGAGGTGTCTAGTGAATAGGTGACTCACAGCAACAAAAGATGTCGGCGAACTACACAATGGACGCCGGCGTTGTCTGTGGTTGCGACGTGGCTGGGCCACGTTGTTGGTCCAATGTGCGGGGTGAATGCAGCACCGCCTCCTGTCCACGGTCTCCCCGCCGGCGAGGGACCACGAGGGCAAAACAGAAACTATTAGCAGTAACGGAGGTGACTGCCGGCAGGCCCACAAGGCTGTGGTATGATGTTGCTAGCTTCAAAAAAAGGGCGCGCTTGCCCCGGAGCACTATACACGGCTCTCTCACTAGGGGCCGTGGTTTTTGACAAGACAAAAACTGCCGACGATTAAGGCGGTATCCACCCCAAGCCCGTGATGCCATATCAAGGGACTCGAATGCCCTTTGGGCTGGTCCCGTGCCCTGTGCATGCACACATTAGACGTGCACTGTGCATGCATGCACAGTGCGTGCGTAGTGGACGTGCATGTATGTCCGTGGATGTAATGGATGTGCATTATGCACTTAGTTTTCCCAAGGTGCTCTTTCCTCACTTCTGGTCATGCTATGCTTGTATGCACATTTGTCATATGCACGCTCCAATAGGCGAGCATTACCTTTGAAGTATTAAAAATAATAGGAATGCTGGGAATACTGAACCTACTCATACTAGAGCATGGGTGGTGAGTGAAAGAAATGCAACAAAATTATTCTGTATGGGAAAGGGATGAAGGGGTGGCAAGCCTCTCTTCTAGGCAAGATCATTTCTCGCCTCCGTCTAGTTTTATATAAAAATAACGAAATTGAAAAATACTTATCTGGGGGCGCTATCTGCACGTCTGGTGATTTATTCAGTGTGTCGAGAATTATCATTCTCTCACCTTCAGTTTAGAAGTATTTAGATCCCACAGACGGCGTTACTGTTGAAGTCGTGAAAATCGGTCAACAAGCCGGTGCAAAAGAAAGAGTCATTCCCGGCCTATTAGTGCAGTTTGGAATTCGTTCGGTGTTGTTTGGAGCTCTCGGCAAGACTCTCGTGCGGCTAATGCGTGTGTTGATAATAGATAAAGTAAATAGAAATATACACAATATTTACGTGGTTCGGCATAAAATCTACATTTACAAAAATTTGAGAAGGAAAATCTACTATAATAAATATTTTATAGTCTCTCATGACTCATTATATAAAAAAAAATTTACATAAACTTATAAAGTAGATTCATTAGTTAGAGCTCTTGAATTTTTTTAAGAAGACAAAGAAAATTGAAGAAGATGATACTGGAGAGGAGACTGTCTGTTGATCTGAGAGTCCGTCCTTTTGCCATTTAATTACTGTCTTTTATAGGGCTCGTGTGGTGTTCTGTAATCTGATGGAGCCCGTGTGAATTAGCGTGCGTCGGTTGCTTTTGTTCGGCGTGTTTTTTTTTTTTAACTGATCCTTCATTTTGCCCAACAGTATCTTTGCGATCATAAGTCACCTCACGTCCATCAGTGCCCATACTTTGCCTGCTCTTGTCCTCTAACATAATAAATACTTGGATGGGATACTGACCTCCATTTCCCTCCTCACAAAGAGTATTTTCGTAAAATAACTTATGAGCATAATATCTATTTACGTAAATACTTTTATTTTAAAAAATAATCATATAAAAAAAATACATGTATCATTACTCATGTCCTTATCACAAGTTTCTAAAATTTTGCCAAAAGTCATTCAAATGTCCTACGGGCTACAGCAAAGACAAATGAAATTTTTGGTGATTCCAATGGCCCAAATCAGACGCAAGTCACTCGACCAATCAAATTAGGAGATCATTAATTAGAATATCGAGCAGCTGTATGACGTAGTTGCAGTCTCGAAGGAATTTAATCTCGTTTGGATTCGAAAATAAGATGAGTGGATATGAGTTTAGTTTATTAATATTATTATTATTTTAGAATTTAAAAAATGTGTATTGAGATAGAAAAAAAGTGTATTGAAAATTGAAAAAAGTGTATTAGAAATTGAAAAATATGTATTAGAAATTGAAAAAGGTATATAGAAATTTATATTTTATATAAAAAATTATAAAAATATAATGATAAAATAAAGATAAGTTTAGATGAGTTGAATTTATCTTCGAATACAAACGGAACCTTAGTTGATTGAGGCTTAAGTGCAATTTGGGATGGGTCCAGAGATTTTGATGGCGCGGGTGTGGACCATTAATTGGGTTGGTCCGTCAATGTCTTTTGTGTTGGAGGGGATTAGAGTGGTAAAGTTTTTCTAAAACCGATAATATGATAATAACGTCAATTAAAATTTAAAAAATAATAATAAGAAGAAGAAGAAAATATAAATAAAATATATAAATAATTAAATTAAAGAAAGTATAAAAATAATATTTATATATAATATATACATAAAAAATATATAAACTATGAGAAATGATAGATGCAGTCATGGAGTTGCAAGCGGTGTGTAGTCGCTTTGAAAAAAAGTGAATATATATGGGACTCACGTGAAAAAATTAACTTTTTTTCTAAAGCGACTGCACGCCGTTTACAACTCCACGACTGTATGTAGCATTACCCATAAACTATATACAAATAACATTTTTTAATGGGAAATATTACGTATACCTCATGTGTCGTTTGCGAACACGCTGATTGTTAGCCGAAACATTACTTAAAAAAACAAAACAAAAATCAAATGGAGAGAATCAAGTTCTCATAAACAGCAATATTTTATTTATTTTCAGAGATGAGATGAAATAAAATTAAAAAAAAGAATAAAATATTATAGTAAGATAATTTTTTTAATATTAATTTTGTATGGAAATTTAAAAAAAGTGGTATGAAAATTTAAAAAAGTTAAATTTTTTATTATATTTTATGTAAAAATTTAAAAAAGTATAATAATGAATTTAAAATATATTTTAAATTTTTGATCTCATCTTTTAAAATAAACAAAATCTTAAAGTGCGAGAGATATATTTAATAAATAAATAAAAAAACTCAAAAAATTCAGGGTAGAGCTTGCCAGAATCGGAAGAAGCTACATTCCAACCTGAAATTTTTCTCTTTTTTACGTCATCTGCTACGTTTAGCACACCGACTTTCTAAGTCTTCTTGGAATGTGAACATATTTTTTAGGAAAACAAATTATTTGTATGAAAATGTTATAAGAAACCGTCGTCCGCGTAACCTGCGAAACCGTGGCCTACGTCGCAATCACTAACGGCGTCGTTTTAGTTCGATTTCAAATTTCAAACTCAGTCCCTCCCATTCCCTTCATCTCATGAAGACTCCTAGATACAGCTCCCTCCATACCGTTTCCTTCCCCTCACAGAGACGAATCAGCTCCCTCCATCCATCCATTCTCTTCCTCTCACGGAGACGAATCATTTCCCTCCATCCATTCCCTTCCTCTCACGAACGAAGCCTCCATCTAGATTTCTCCATTCCCCTCACTAAGCCATCCTCGATTTCGCATCCCCTCACTAACTTGTCATCGGCGTGCGAAATGGAACCAGTGGGTCTCGGCGTCTTCTCTCCAAAGGCCGGTTGTTCTTCGTCTTCTTCACGAATTCCAGTGGGTCTCCTCGAACCTAAGAGCCACAAAGCCGAACCCAAATCTGAACCCAAACACCCCCAATCCTAAACCAACGCCTAACCCAAACCACCCCAACCCTAACACCCGCACTCAAACCCTAAACCCAACTTCTAACCATAACCTTAACCCTCAAAATTTTGGTCCTATATTTATCTATCTCAACTCCGGTTCCACCAAAACTCGTAAAAGACTCTGGGCTGAAGCTAATTCGCAGGTATAGATTTATTTATTTATACATGAATTACTTGCTTTCTCATTATCCCTAATTAATTTGAATTTTAACTCCATTTTTATACAATTATTCATTACTTTGTTTGCTTGTTTTTATTCGCTGTTTAGAGGATGATTCTTCTGTTTTTAATTGGTGCGTTTAATTTGCTGTTTGGTTTTAATTTGTTATTTGTGTTGTTAATCATCTATTACAATTTCTTGTTGTAATTAGCAATGTGACCATGAGTAATACAATGGTACAAACCTTATTATACCTTTCATTTGCAATTGTAATACATGCTTGGCAGCCTAGAAAATGCGAGAATTAATTTTATAAAATTAGCTCTGTTTAGTAGAACAAGAATGTGAATCAAAATGCTTCTTTACTTATATGCATTAAATTTATGCTTGCCTGACTACCTGGTTGAAATTTTATTTATTTATTTTTTGTTAAGTGCTACCTGGTTGATAATTACCTAGTCACATTCAGTGTTCCTTGGTTCCTCAGCGTACCTGCATGCCGACTTGACTAATCAACATGTGTGTTTCATATGCTGTCTTGCTTGTTTTTATTCACTATTTGGAGGATGAGTCCTCTGTTTTTAATTGGTGCTTTTAATTTGCTATTTGTGTTGTTAATCATTTATTACAGTTTCTTGTTGTAATTGGCAATGTGACTATGAGTAATACAATGGTACAAATCTTAGAATGTCATCATCATCGTTAATGTCTTCTTCATCCTCTATTAAACATTTTTTGATATGTTCATCAAAATGTTGTCTTCTAATACATTTCTTATGTGTATGTAATGCTCAGGGATTACCATACTGCAACTTTTTCAAGTAAGTAGATATGAATCCAGTGATTGAGTTTCAATATCGAGAAAGATTCAATGAAGTTCTAGAGAAGGGGAAAGAGCTTGAGAAGATACTCGAGCATCTCGAGAAGATACAAATTGAGCTGCGTAAAATATTGAATCAGCTTTAGAAGTTGCGAATAGTGTTATCCAATAGCTACGATAAGGTTTTGAAGGAGTTGGTGCGTCACGTACAAAAAGTTGAAAATAGGCAATCACTCACACTATTTTGAATGTATTGGGGTTTTGCATTTGTAGTTGCATGTTCCCTGGAAGTGTTTAAGTAATTTGTGCCCATGTTGCAATATTGTGTTTTGTATTTTGGACTTTTGCACATGTTACTTGTAGTAAAGTAATTTCTCTGTCTATTATGGGCATTCAAATGTATCAGACAGAAAAATGAATACTTGGTTTTCTAGTTTAATCATGCGTGCTTGGTTTACTTCGTATTTGACAATATGCCGTTTTAATTTATTTTATTTTGGCTAAGTAGTTGTTAAGTAGTTGGACAGCTAGACCTTTGCTTTGCTGGTTGCATTTGCAGTTTTCTGTCATAGACAAGCTATTACTGAAAAGACAAAGAATGTGGCGTGTCATGCTAAATGCAGATTTTTGAAAACAATTGCCCAACTACCAACAAAGAATGTATTAGCTGTTATGAATTATTAGGGGTGGTCTCCGCCTCTTTAATTATTTTGTAAATGACCCCACCACCATTATTTTAAGTCTTGTACAGTAACTTGCATAATAATTTCAACGCCTATAAATATGAGTTTCAGTTGTTATGAAATTCATAAGAAAATATAGAGAGAAAAAGAAAATTTCAGTTCTTAAGAGTTTCAGAGAGAGTTTCTTATTTCTCTTTTGCAATAGTAGTTTTCTTTTTAGTTTTATAATATGTTATCAGCACGAGGTTTTACCGATACTGAAGCTAGTGGTCTTTTACTTCAAGTAAGTTTTTCAATATATTAGTTGCAGTCCTCGAAATAAATATTAAAGGTAATATTGCTGAATATTACTTGATAAAATTTTATTTTTATTCTCATGATAATGTGAATATATTTCTTAAATTTACAGATTTATTTTTGTAATTTATAGTTAAATATTGAGATTTATTACTATTGATATTTCTGAAAAAAAAAATATTTATTCAGGATCCTTGATGTGATCTATTTGGATATGATGACGAACTTGGGAGATACAATCATAAAAGAAAATCATGTGTTCCTGAAGGACCATGCTGTGTATCTTATGATGAAAAATCATCTTACTATATGAAATGAATTAAGAGAGAGATATGAATACCAGAAGATGTAATCTTCTCAAAAGATCATTATGACTTATTGCACCTAAAGTTGCAAGATTTTAAGAGTGGTATTGAATATTCTACACTCTTTAAAATCAGCTCGATATTAAAATTATGCAGTGAAAAAATCACTGATGATGATATTTAAAAAAAGACATTATTTTTCATACCTCGAATGTGCTCCTGCAGTAGCAATATCGAGAGTGAAAGTTCAACAAATATTCTGAACTTTTATTTTGTCTTTCAGTGATTGAGTTAAAAAATGATTTTTTATTAATAAATCACTAGTTACGTCCTATTAATGATATTGAATTTACATCATTTCCAAAAGTGAACAGTGCATCCTTTCAAAATAATTAAGGGCATAGACGTGGTAAAAAAACTATAGAAGTGTTAGTCCCAAAAACGACAACACTAAAAATGATAAAAATATATCGTATCACTAGAAGTGATCCAACTCAGAGAAGGGTAAAGGCCCTCAGAATAATTATTCATAGAAAGATGAAAATGTTTGTCATAAATGTGGTATGACTGAACAGTGGTCACGTACCTGTTGTACGGCCAAGCACTTGTGTTGAACTCAAGGTTTCAAGGTTCATGTAAATCTACACATGGATTTTGATGATAACAAATGAATTCAAAGAATAAAGGAGTCTCAAGCTCAAGTTATCCACACAATAGAATCAAGCACATCAAGGAAGCAAGTATGAGCAAGAAGAGAACAAGTTCACATTAAAATCATAGAGTAATTTTGTAAATCTCTTAAAAAATTTGAAATTAGGATTAAGGCTCAAAATTAATATTTTATCATAAAGCATTAAAATACATTTTCCACATATGCATGAATATTTTGAAAATTAAATTTGAAAATTTTGAAAGATGATTGATTGTCATCTTTCACATGTGCATGACATGATTAAAGGTTTGAACTTTGAAAATATTAAGATGATTGATTGTCATCTTTCACATGTGCATGTTTTATTTGAATATTTTCAAAAGTGGTGGATGCTTTTCTTGACTTATGCAAAAGGTAGATGTCTTTATTTGAAAATTTTGAAAAGTAAAGTATGCTCCTTTTGTCATATGTAAAAAGTAAAAGATTATGTTTGAAATTTTTGAAAAGTAAAGTGTGCTCCTTTTGTCACATGCAAAAAGTAAAAATATTATATTTGAAATTTTTGAAAAGTGAATGATGATGTTTTTGATATGGGAATCTTTTCAAATTTGAAATTGAAAACTCATTTGCCTATAAATAGCTCACTTGAGTTTTGCAAAATTCACAACAAGAGCTTACACATCTATTGCTAAGTTTTGCATCATTTCTTCAAAGCTCTCATTCTCTCTTTTCTAAAGTTTTGAGCCTTAATTCTTGTTCTTGTTGAGAGAGATATAGGTTGCGCTGTATTGTTTCTATCTCACTCATTGAGAAGTGTACTTTGATAGTCTACCTACTATCAACTCTTGTATTTGTAAAAGGGTGTGTATAACCCTTGTGTGTGTAGAAGGTGTTCTACACGGAGAATAGTTAAATCACCAAGTGTGAGGTGATTGGAAGTGTAGAAGGTGTTCTACACGGGGAATAGTTAAATCACCAAGTGTAAGGTGATTGGAAGTGTAGAGGGTGTTCTACACGGATTCTTTGGAGCGGTGCTGCTCAAAGGTGTAATAGGTTTCTATCTCCACCTAAAGGAGATTGAATAGTGGATTTGAGAATCCTCAAGAGGTAGCTTGAGGCGAGGACGTAGGCAGTGGGGGCGAACCTCGTTAAGATACTGAGTTTGCTTCTCTCTTACTCTTACTATTTATATTTATTGTTGTTTCATATTTTGTTTATATTTTATATTATATATTTGATTTATAATTGTTATTTTTTTAAATACAACTCAATTCACCCCCCCTCTTGTGTTAGTCATCTGGGCAACAACTTGATTTATTTATACTAAGCTTTTATATATAAGCTTATTAATATTTCATCATATTTTGAAATAATGAAATATCGATGCCTGAAGCACGACAAGAAATTACTTGGGATAATAAAATCCTGTCTAAATTTGATTTTCTTACAAATGAATGTGAACCAGAAGTTCAAAGGATTATCTATTTGTATTGCAAATCAGTTACATGATATATTTACTGACACTAAAGGTGTTGTAAAATCATATATTACTGCTGTTAATGCTTAAGCAAGAATTGAAGTCCCTGAAGAACAAGTTGTTAAAACAGCAATAGATGAGTCTAAAATACACCTGAAGTGTTGAAGACCTATTGATGCAAAAGAGAAAAATGAAAATAAATCGGTGCTCCTGAAGAGACCATACCTACAAAATAAGATCTATCCAGACTTTCTGTATAAAATACAAAACTTCTGAAGAGTACAAAACTCCTGAAGAGTACAAAGCTCCTGAAGAGAAAATCTCCTGAAGAGTATAACTCCTGAAGAGAAAACTCCTGAAGAGTATAAACCTCCTGAAGAGGAACCTCTTGTAGAGGTGTTTCATGAAATGTTTTCCCTTGGAGAGGAGCAGGTACCTGAAATAATGAGATCTTAATACATTTCACGAATACTGGAGAAATTCTGGATAGAAATAAAACTGTTATCGATAACATATTTTCATATATGATGGCCCTTGACATTACTAGAAGTAATGAAGAAAGTGAGTCAAAAACCGTCGAAGAATGTCGACGTAGAAATGATTGGCCAAAATGAAAAGTAGCTAGAAGCTGAATTAAAATCGCTAGCAAAGCGAGAGGTATTTGGATCTGCTGTCCAAACAACAAAGGGTATAATGCCTATAAGATATAAGTGAGTATTTATACGAAAGCGTAATGAGAAATGAAATTGTGCGGTACAATTTGTCGCACAAAGTTTCTTGCAGAAACCCGAGAGTAGTTATGAGGAAACATATTTCCTTGGCATGAATGCAATCACATTTATATTTTTAATCGATTTGGTTATTACAAAAGGATTAGATATGCAATTGATGAATGTGATCGCTGCATATTTATAAAGATCATTAGATCATTACTTTTATAAAGATATACGAAACATCTAATCCAAGTACATTTATAAGTATATACTTTATAAAGTTTCAAAGATCTTTATATAGGTTAAAGTAATTCGGACGCATGTGGTATAATTGAATCAACGAGTATTTATTGAAAGAAAGATTTAAGAATAATCTTATATGCCCATGCGTTTTATCAGAATCAGGATTTGCCATTATTGTAGTTTACGTTGATGATTTACCTTGTTAGAACTCCTAAAGAGATCACAAGGGCTACTATAAATTCAAGGAATGCATTTAAAAAGGAAAGATCTTATTATTCAATTGATAGATGAGTTACAAGAATTTGAGACTTCTAGCCTCATCTCTCAAATGCATTTGCTCTTCATAAAGCAACATACCATCCTTATCTAAAGGATTAGGCAGTCGAAATGAAGAGGCAAGTAAGGATTTTAAATCTTTATTCTCTTGCTTTAAGTCTGCAATTTTTCTGTCAGACTCTTGAACGAGTTGTTGAAGTACGGAAATCTTCTCGTTAAGCTCCTCAATCTCACGATTTTTGGATTGTAATCGGTTGGAAAATCCGACAATAGAGGAGGAGTATCGGGTGCCGAGAGTCACCAGCTCATAAACGGCTTCACGATCTGACTTATTAGCCAGATCATTCGCTTGCTGCAACATGACACCTGCGGAAGATGCAGGAATAATTTGTAATTGAGGTGAAGGACACCTCATATGTTGATCGTGAGAAATATTGAAATGAAATTGATGAGCCATTGGGAATTTGTAGAATAAGAATGCAAATATAGATGAATTATAGATATGAGAATAAGATTTGATACATACTAAATGAAACTAAAGACGGTTTTTATAGAAATGGAAATAAGAACAAGACAAACCATCATCTCTTCAAATCTCATTTTACAAGATATACTGGATGCATAATTTTAAAAGCCAGCGAGATTAATTATAGCTATCCCTATTTTCTTGTAAACGCTGAACATCTGCCGTTAGCTACTGTTGTTGACTTTGTATCTGAGCTCTCTCTCGTTCCAACTCTTCTACTCATGTTTTCAGGTCACGAGAATACCAGTCTACAAATTTCCTCAGCTCCTTGTTTTCTTATTTTAAATCTTTATTTTTTCTATCTTTAGTTGCAAGCGTTTGATGCAACTCAGATATTTGATTTTTAAGATGATCAACCTTACTCGTTCTCGCCAGTAGCCTCTGAGACATGGTTGTAAGAGAGGCTGCATATTGAGCACTGAGAGTTCTTGATGCCGCAACAATTTCAGGATCAGATTTACTAGAAAGATATATCTCTGCTCCTATCATGGTATTTACGACCTCAGGAAAAAATATAAGTGGTTGAGGTATAAAAAGTTCATGGTTCAAATCTGGGACATTAGAATTTCTATCAGACAAAATATCGTTCTAGATGAACAACAACTGAATCTATGAAGAATGCGAGATCTTTTTGCTGGAGTAAACCAATGGTAAAATTGGTTATATTTAAATAACAACCCGAAACTTTCAAATCTCTTCAAGATCTCGTTTGTCAACAATGTTAAGCGGATTTGATTTTCCGCCGAACTGATAATATTAGACCCCAAACTTTTACAGCTTTTATCATACATAGATGGTTTCCAATGCTATTTCCGCCGTATATAAACAAGTTCTTCCTCATAACGCCGAATGAGAAGGAGAAAACTTTTAGATGAAAATATTATCATGTTCTCTCTAATGCATTATTTAGATGGAAATCATGTTTGAATTCGTAATCTGTTATATTCGCTGAAATAATGTTTGCTTATTACTTGAAACACTAATGCATATTATCAGGGGGAGTTTAAGTATTACTGTAGGTATCAGATTTCTACTAAGTCTGTCAACCAGATATTATCTTCTACATATTCAAATCACTCAGAGATTATTGAAATTCATGAAAACAAGTTTAGAGTGTATTTTGATTGAGATCAATGATTCTACATATTCAAGAAAAGTGCGGTCTTCCTATGATCAATAATAGTCCAATAATTTTATACGAAAATAATGCTACTTATCATTCAAATCAAAGGAGGATATATCAAAGATACGATCAAGTGATAATCTGGCTGATTTATTCACGAAGGTATTACCAACTGCGACATTCAAGAAAATTGTGCAGAATATTAAAATGTGAAGACTCAAAAATCTATCGTCATGCATTTTCCAGAGGGAGTAAAAGTCCTGAAAACTTGTGCTGATTGTACTCTTTTTCTTTCGCTAAGGTTTTGTCCCACTGGGTTTTCCTTTGTAAGGTTTTAATGAGGCAATCTTAAAGCACTTGTGGATACATAAGAAGATTGTACTCTTTTTCCTTCGCCATTGGTTTTTCTTCCCACAGAGTTTTTCCTTGACAAGGTTTTAACGAGGCAGATTCTTTATAGGTAGTCATTCAAGGGGAGTGTTAAGAATTATTAGGGACGGTCCCCGCCCCCTTAATTATTTTGTAAATGACCCCACCACTATTATTTTAAGTCTTGCACAGTAACTTGCATAGTAATTTCAACGCCTATAAATATGAGTTTTAGTTGTTATGAAATTCATAAGAAAATATAGAGAGAAAGAAAGTTTCAGTTCTTAAGAGTTTCAGAGAGAGTTTCTTATTTCTCTTTTGCAATAGTAATTTTTTTTTTATCCAAGAATATAATTAGATTGATTCCATAAACAGTGTCCATTGTTCAGAACAAGCTGTTCAAAAGTAATACATAGAATCACTCTAACAACAAAATGATTTTCTTTAATACCTATGATGATCTGCACAAAATGTAAACTTCACAAGCACTTAGTAAGGCTCAGATACAGAAGGTTACAACAAAAGTATAGCTCACTATTCCTCTTGACGAGAGCAACATTCCTTCAAGTTCAAAATGATCTTGCCCACAAAGCCAACAAAAAATAACACAAAAAATCTGTATAAAATGAGACATTAACGGCAACAATACTCCATTCGATTGTGGTTGGTAGTTTAGCTGGCATCTCTTCTCCTACACAAGCAAATAAACGGCAACAATTTCAGCATTCAAGCAAGTAACTAAATGCTAACAATGAATTACTAAATGCTAACAATTTCAGCATCCAAGCAAGTAAACGACAACATCTTTATTTTTTTTTTTAATTTTTTAGTTGCCCACTAGGTTCAAGACAAGACAAAAAATGAATTTAAAGCAAACAATGAATTACTACATGCTAAACTCACACATGGATCCCGACAGTGAGTTTAGTTTTTTTTTTTTTTTAGCTGCCCACCAGGTCCAAGACAGGAAAAAAATTTAAAGCATGGAATGAAACATTAAAATAGAAATCTAAACAATTGAGCATCCATTACATTTTATTTTATATGAAATCTCAATGTTAGTATTAGAAGAACATACCCAGATAATCATATCATTGCAATGCTTGTGATCCTTCCAAATCAACATGTATTGGTTGTGATCCTTTCAACTCAACTTGCATTGGTTGTGATCCTTCCAGCTCAACTTGCATTGGTTGTGATCCATCCAAACGGAGTTGAAACTATAAAAAATAACGATAGATTACTGTCAAAACAATCAAAAAAATGTGAAAAGTGAGCAGATCATAAAACAACTAAATAGGTGATCCCTTATGGATTTTCTTTACAACAAAACAAATACATAAAACTGTTCCAAAACATTTGCAGGAGGTTTCTTTCTCGCTTGAAGCTGTTCACTACTAATTAAAACAGATCTCTTGATTCAAATAGCTAATACAATGATTATTTATTATTTGATAAACATTTAATCACACCATAACGATATGCAAACTTGGTCACATACGGTATATGGTTAGGTAGCAAGCTTGTGCAACTTGAAAGGAGAGGGGGGCAGACTTGAACATGGGATATTCAAAGACAACATTGAAAGCCAAAAGGGAGATAAGCATAATACACAAAGGTGGAGAAATAAATGGAAAGAATGAACATTATCCTTTTGAAGGAAAAGTTCCCAATGCAGCTAATTCTGCTACTTGGCACTAACAGATAAGCTTGAAGGACAAAGAAAGCTGCAAAAGTCTCATATGGGTAGCTTGAATTCCTAACGTGATGTTGGACTTCTAACTAATCTGATTAATAGTAATCATTAACAAATTTGCAAAGCAACTGCAAGTGAAAGATTCCCACAAAGCACAATCTCCTCCAGTAAACTTTAATGGAAATTAGAGGTTTTGGAAATCAATAGATCGAGGTCTAACTATTTAGCAGGGCTCAAATTTTCACTCTAGCTTATACCAACCATAAAACAAAGACTACAGACCTTGCGCACAAAAGCTACAATAACATAAAAAAAACTACACTTTTCATGAACATAACGAAAGCTACAATATTTCCTCAATGACCAAACATTGAGGCTGCTACAATAACATACTTTAGCAAGCTATAGTATTTTTGAAAAAAGAAGTACTGCTGGAAACCAAACATTCTCGCTTCTTCTTTGACAAAAGGCTACTTCCTCTATGACCAAATCATCCACTTCATTCATAAAACATGCGTGAAAAATGACAACAATCTACCATAAAGAACCGAATGACAGAGGAATAAGTAAAAAATAAATTTTCAAGAACCGAAACACAGGAAAATAAGGAAATCTCTATCTATCCAAACCCACGGCTTCAATCGCGACCCAGGGGTGGAATGTTTGACGGCGGTTCTGTCCTACCCACGGCAGAAACCACCTCACAGACGTGCAAAGCTCTGCGTGCGAAATGGAGTTGCGGTCCACGGATCTCTGCGTGCGAAATGGGAGTGAGAGGCAAGATTCGTGGGAAATGAATGTCCCTCTCAATTTTGGATATTTCGATCGTTTTCTTCTTTTTTTTTTTTTTTTTTTTTCTTTTTCAAATTTGGCTAACATGGCTCAATCGGTTTCGCAGGTTACACAAATGCCGGTTTCATATAGCACCACCGTTATTTGTAAGTTGCCATCTCCTCTCATGAATCGTCACGCCATAAGAAATATAGAAAAAAAAAATTTAAAAACAGAGCCCCGCTTGGATTCGGAGATTAAATGAGTTGAGAAGAGTTTGATTTATTTTTTAATATTATTATTATTTTAAAATTTAAAAAATTTGTGTTAGGATTTGAAAAAGGTGTATTAGAATTTAAAAAAGATGTATTAGGATTTGAAAAAAGTGTATAAAAATTTGTGTTTTGTATAAAAAATTATAAAAATATAATAATAAAATAGAAGTAGGTTGAGCTCAACCCACTTCCGAATCCAAGTAGGGTCTAAATTTTCACACCATAGCGTGGAAACCAAGGTAGTATTAAAAAGGCAGAAAGTTCCCATACTTTTTCCGAAAGGATTTGAAAACCTCATTTTAAGCCACCTTTTACACTTACTTGTCCACTTAAAATGGAAAATACTATGAAGGATAAAGCAGTCAGCCCCATTAGGCTTGTTGCCATGCTTTTCATGTCGAAGAGTGCTGAATTGGATCCTAACATTTGAAGAAGTGGTGTCTGATATTTGTGCATTTGATACTGAGGGGAATACGAACTTCTAGGGCGTGTACGAAATGGAGGAAGAGAGCCAAAAGAAGAGAGCCAAAATAAAATGTCCTATTTTATTTAATTGTCTACAAAACGGCGTGGACAATAAGTATTTTCCTTTTTAAATTAGGTTGATTTTGTATCCTGCAAAGGACAAAACCCGTTCTTCTAAAATGCATAACTAAATTTTTAAAAATAGTTATTCGACATAATATTAAAGAATTTAATTTATCCATATTTCTTTTTTCATTTTGGTCCCATAATAAAAATAAAAATAAATAAATAGATGTCAAAAATGAGCAAACTTTTAATTTCAAAAATTCTAGGACAAAACGTTAATTATTCTCCCTTCTTGATGCATAAACTTCGTTACATTGAAAATCCATGTTAATAATTTTATCAATTTTTAATTGAAAAAGTGATATATTTACAAAAAGATCTTATAAAGATAAACTTATGTGACTCAACGTAAAACTAAGTCATATCTACTTTGTTATTAAGAAATGTCTTCACGTACTATTTAATATACAACGGGTTGAACCAATTTGTAACTTTACATTTATAAAAAAATAAAAAAAAAATAGATCGAGCAGTTAATTTTATAAAGTATTAAACGTAACAATTAGTCGGATACATCTTGGCTGCGGTGAAATGGTCATCATGGTCCTAGTTCACTACGTTATTCAATTTAACTAAATAATATTCTACATATTTGTTAACTTATTTAATTTGATTATATAAAAATTATCTATTAATCCATTATAAGGAGTGTTAACATATAAATAAAATAATTATATTTAGCTTTACCGATCATAAAGTCAAATAGTGATAAACTTAATTCAATGTAGATTCGGCCAATGGGGTTAAGAAGTATGTAATTAAGGTGTATCCTGATTATTTTTATTTGAAAAATGATAGGCATACAAGTTTTTTTATGATTTTTTATATAACTATATTTTAAATAAAAGGTGTTTTTATAAAATAGTTACAAAAGTAATATCACTTTATATGAATACTCTCATTCTAAACATAAGTATAAAAGAAATTAAAAAAATTATTGTATATGTATTACTATTTTTCATTTAATTCTTTATGAAAAAATCTATTTTAGAATTAGTCTTATTTTTTACACACATAGCGCACCGCTGAGTTTTTATATCAGCTATATTGAAAAATTATTAATATTTTTATTATCTTTATAATTATATATAATGAGCCATACTATAAATGGTATGCTAATACATTGATTTATGTGTAGCCAAAATGTTTTATTATTACAAATATGAATAGGTTTTTTTTTTTTTTCGTCTAATCTAAGAATATGAATAGTTGAATGTGGCTTGTTAGTCCAGTTTCATATGCAAAAGCATAAATATTCCCGGCTAGCCACATGGAGATGTTTGTAAATAGTTTTAGATTTATGGCATCTCATCTCAATTTTTTTTTCTCTTAAATATCCCTAGGACATAAACGTTTTTATGCTAATCAATACAATCTTTTCAAATAATTAATTTATATAACTTTTTCAACTTTCAAACAAAAAAAAAATTGAGATTTTTTCAAAACTCAAAATAAAAATAATATTAAAAAAATCACATTTTAACAATATTTTAAATTTATAATTTTGCAATTGGACATATCGGTCAAAAAGCATCTGTTGTTCATCGGTCTTCCTAACACTACCCTTATTTATATCCCACTTACTCAAAAATCCTAATTCATGTAGCCAATAAGTTTTTTTTTTTTTTTCTTTCAATCTTTTTAGATAAAATTATTTTCGAAGAACCAATGCCAATAAAAATTTATGGGCCCTCGGCAAACTAAGCTGGTAACACTCGTCATCTGTTGGATTCGTTGAAGTCAAAACTCGAAAGGTCTGGTTTGATATGATTACCTATTTTAATAGAATAGTTTTATTTAGAAATTTGTCATGTACAAAAGAATTTGCAAATCGATTTGTATATCAAATTATAATTTATCAGAGCTGATTCAATAGAATTTGAGGCCTAAGGTGAAAAGTTAAAATGGAACTTTTTTTTTTCTTAAATCAGAGTAATTTCTTTTTTTTTTTTAAGTTTTTCATATTCAGATGTGTACTTTCTATTAAACATATTTCATAATAAAAAATAACAATATCTACTATATAAATTTTACTATGCTTATGAATATTCTAGAATAATATAAATATTAACATAAAATAATTGAACTTGATTTAACAAATAAACTTCACTTTTATATAACAATTGAGCTCCATTGTTATATAAAATTGTTAATTTACAAAATAAAATAAAATATATTAATATTAATAATCAAAATCATAAAAATAAATTAAAATTGAAGAAATTGAAAAAAATAAACGGAATCTTAAAAGTAAAATCAAGGACTTGAATTCAATTATAAACATATGCTGCGTACATGGAAGGCTAAGGAATTTTTTTTTTTTGGAGAGAGAAAAGGCTAAGCAATTGAAGTTGAAGAAAGAGAAAAAGAAAACACATGCTGCGTACATGAAAGGGTAACGAGTACATATAATAAAAAGAAAACGAACGAGACGAACGAGGAGTATGCTAAAACAAAAGATTTAACGAGTATAGATTGTGCAGTAAATATACATGTTGCTATTTTATTATCACAGATTATAAAATTATATTTTTGCTGTACATATATAAAAGTTAAAAACAAGAGTACAAGACTCAACTCAAGAGTTTCGGAAATGATTTTACTTTCGTCAATGCAAAACCCAAAAGTTTCTAATAAAGCAAGTGCGATGTAGTGATGAGCGGTAGAAGATGATGGCCAAATACAAGTAAGATGATTATAAGAGAGATTAGAGTTCAAAATTAGAGACTGATAAAGTATCAAAGAGATGAAATAAAATTTATAAATTCCAGGTACGTATAAAAAGAGAGTAGTTTTATGTAGAGCTGTTCACCCGACTCGACCCAAACCATTAAACCCAATTCCGATCCGACTCAATTGCTAAGTTATTTCGATCTTTGTTGGCCGATAACCGACCGATAAGGTTTTCAAGAATAAGAAAAAGAAGTGTTTGGTTCTTAAGAAAAATGGGTAAAATAGAAGTAAGTCCCGTTTCAAACATGGAGATTTATCGTTCATGGGGTCATCAAAATGAAGACGAAGCAAGTAAAAGACGAAAAAACTAGAGTTTCGAAAATGAAAGAAAAGCTAAACGAAGACCTTGCTAGCGGAGCAAATCTGAAATTGATTTGGGAGCTTTGGCTTCTTCGTTTCGTCCTCCGCGATGTTGCTCTTCAGGTTCTGAGTGAACTCCGGCAACTCCTCCGACCCAACTTGCATTTCATCCTCCCCAAATGCCACTGCGACATTGCTCTTCAGGTTCTAAGTGAACTTCTACAACTCTTCCAACCCAACCTACATTTCGTCCTCCCCAAATGTCACCGCGGCGTTGCTTTTCAAGTTGGCTCTCTTCGCGATCTTTGGAAGGGCAAGATCGGAACCTGCTGATTATATGTATAGTCGATCTTCAGGTTCTAATCCAATTTGGAAGGATTGGGTTTAGCCTTTTAGGACACAAAGTGGGTATCGATAAGATTAACCGATACCGATTATATGTCTAGCGGGTCGAGATAATTGGATCGGGTTGGGTCAGGCAAGTCAAAATGTCGATTTTTTTGTATAGTCCTAGTTTTATGCTCTAAAATATTTTTATAGATGATAATGGATTGCAACGCTTTTTATTTTATTTATCGTGACCTTTGAGTTTCTTAAGTAAAGTTGTAACATTATGAATTTATGGGCGTTTAAAGTCTTTTTTCGGTTTTTGTTTAATAATCGTTTTTTCTTTCAATTTTCAAGATGAATTTGTTTAGTTTGGGTGAATTATTTTGTGATTTTTTTAATGATAAATTTTTTAATATTTTTGAGATCTTTTTTATTGTAGAGCTTTGGGCAATCGTCTAATTAGATTAATAGACCAACCGGCCCTGCAAATTACTAATATTATTATTTTTATATTTAAAATTTAAATATTTATTATTTTCATTAAAATCTAATTTTTTGACCAATCACATTAGATAAATGCATATATTAGTGTGCAAAATTACTTATAATTAGATTTTTTTCCTTATATTTATCATCTATATACACCACACTTATTTTATTTTATTTTTTATTTTTTCTATAATAAATATGTAGCGTATGGATAATAAGAAAAATAACTTAATTAATTTAATAAGAATAAAATTAAATTATATTTTAAAAATAATAAAAATAATAAAAAATAATTTAAAAATATATAAAATATCAAATGAGTAGTATTCTTCATTTTCATCCTTATCTGACGGACTGCATATTAAAATATCCCCATTTTCTAGTCTCCTGGAAAATATGTGGAGTCAATAAACGCCACGAGAATCAGTGAATGACAAATTTAAGATTAGGCCGGACATGCCTATAGACTGCAAGTTGCAGTGGATTACAAGTCCGTTCACATATTAAACAAGCCTACGATAATCAAATCAGACAGTCACCTCCCTATTTAAACATTATAATTTTTATTTTTTAAATTTTAAAATAAAAATAATATTTTATTTAATTTTCGATTTTCATCTCATTTCATATTAACTCAACTCAACTCATCGTATTACTTAAAATAGATACTTTTTAAAATGATATTTGAGAAAAAGGTGTGGTGGATTTTTAGCATTTATTTCATTAAAATTATGTTTAAAATTTGATGAGAAGTATATATTTTTTATAGACTTAAAACTGTACTTATAATCATAACTCTACATTAAATTAGTCAAATAATAATATAATATTATTTTTTAATAATAATTTTTCATATTTTACAATTAGACTAACAATATATTAAGTAATAATAATCTTTACAAACTGCAAATTTTATGCCGCAACTAGAACGAGTTGCATTAATTCCCACTGTATTAAAAGAATAATAAATAAAAAAAACCGTAATTTGCAAGATTTTATTCCGACTGGATCACAGCCACAAGATTGGTTGCACAGCCAATTGCGCACTACGTGCGCACAGGACATTTTACGAGAAATGTGATTTCAAGCCGTTGGTATAATTTTTTACAGTAAAATATCTTTTGATGATGAACAGTATATATACTTAAAATTATTATAGATCAAATTTCAAATTTTTGCATTTTGATGAAATTAATGTAGATAATTTTATCTATATTTGTTCAAATGTTGAAGTTGTTTCGACTTTTGCTGAATTAATGTCAATATTATCTAAATACCAAACGGATAAATGAAGCCAGGGTTTTCAGTGTAGAAGAGAAGAAAGCGGACATGGAGAAAAGGAGGTGAGCAAAAGAAAGAGATCAATTCATTTCCAGGAATTGCAAGCTACTCTAATGGAATCGACCCTTAAAAAAATCAAACATATGGATGAAGAGATGCAAGCTAGTAGGGTGCCAGGAATACCATCCACACTGCATTGAGCTGGATCCCCGGGCCATGGATAGAAATTGCAAAGAGATACGGGCCCAAATCTATGAATTTTACTCTCTTACTTAGAAGTCTAGCTTAAGTTCTTACTCGAATTTAAGGACATATTATTACCCCCATACAATTCTGGTATTTCAGCATCATTACAAAAAATTAAAATTATTAATAATCTATTTTAATAGTTAATAGTCATTTTTATTATAAATATTTAATTACAAATACTCATTTTTCTCACAACGTATTAACCAAAAAACTTTTCTTTTTCCTCTTTAGATAGAGGATTAAAATGAGGCCATTCAATTTATGCACATTATTTTATATTAGTTCTCTTCATATGGCTTCCTATAATAACGAATTAACAATCACTTAACATGGTTAACGTACGATAGGCATGTCTAGGGGTATAAATAAACCAATTTGTTTGATAACTCACTTCATACTTGTATATTTAAACTTGAATCGAACTCGACTTTAAAAAAAAAACTCGCTCATGAAAGTAAATACTCACTTGATGATACATATCCGACAAAACTTTAATCGATTCGGCTAAAACTCGTTAAGACTTATTCGTTTATGCTCGAGTTGACTTATTAGCTCAACTTGATTAAAATCATTCATATATTGATAAATATATACATATATATGTATTAGCTAAAAATATAAGTATAACACTTTTTATTTAATAAATAATCTAATTACTTACATCTATACATTGAATATACTTCATAACTATATTTTATATTTATACAATGATTAGTTGATAAGATTTAATAATTTCATATATTGGTATCGGGGAATCACATATGAAATAGATATATACTATCATATTATATGTTTGTATTAATAACATATGTAAATATATAATATATTGTTATTATAGATAAGTATCAACTAGTTAGATATTAATTATTTATAAATTTATATAATTCAATAGATGTTCTACTTATTAGTTGTACAAATTCTATATTAGGTTTTTTATTTATTATTTATTACTTATTAAATCTTATTCAAAAAATAAAAAATTAAACAATACTCGACTCGAGCTTGAGTTCAAGTTAAGAGTTTAGCTTATTAAGTCGAGCTCAAACGAATAATAAATAAAAATTTTGAACTTGAGTTCGAGCTCGAGCTCGAACTTGAATATTTTGAATCAAGTTGAGCTTGACAAGTCAAAGTTCGGCTTGACTTGATTCCAACTCTAGGCATGTCTAGTTAGGTTGTGATCAATCCCTCTCAAACTGGGAACTCTCGTTCTTATAGTAGTTGAAACTTGAAACTAGTCAAAAATATTTTTTCATGGCATATAGAACTAACTATTAATTCCTTTAATTTGTTTTATTTGATGCCTAATTACCATTGCCTATGTGCATGTTGTTAAGAAAAATGAAGAATAGAGGAGGAAGAAGGGTTCACACCATGTGTTTGTTGATATTCCTCTAAGGAAAACTTTGTGTTGCTTGGAAATAATGTAAAGGTATTAAATTGTACAAGAATGGGTAGTACTCATATATACAACTTGTTGTGTATCACTTATTGCCTATCTGACATTAAGCAAAAGCTGAACCACTAACTATACATCTCACTTAATAAGTTAAAAATAGGAAAATAGAATGTAAAGGACAATGCTCTGGTATCAATGGCTTGCAACTATATTAGATGATAGACATTTACGACTTGTAGCTGACCACATTGATGCCATACGACCTGTAGTATTGGCAGGTTGCAATACTCTTCCACAAGCTGGTGAATGAAAGTTAAAAATTCCTAGCTTGAGCAAATGAGATCGAAGAAGGTGTGATGGTAAAGCCTTTGTGAGAATATCAACTCGTTGAAGGTGGGTGGACACGTGATCTGTAACAATGGAGCTTTCAAGAATCTTGTCCCTGATGAGGTGCTAGTCCAACTCGATATGTTTAGTCATTTCATGGAATACTGGATTGGCTGCAATGTGGAGGGCAGCTTGGTTGTCACAGTGCAATGTGGCTGTTTGAGGATGGACCATGTGGAGGTCAGCAAGAAGAAATCAAATCCAAGTGAGCTCACAAGAAGTAGTAAACATCGCTCTATATTCAGCTTTAGTTGAGGATCGAGATACAACACTTTATTTTTTGAATTTCCAAGAAATTAAGGAGCTACCCAAGGGTACACAATATCCAGTGATTGAACGACGTGTGTCTAGGCATGATACCCAATCAGAATCGCAATAAGCTATCTGTTGTAAATCAGATGAAGTTGAGAACAACAATCCTCGACCAGGTGTAGAGTTGA
Organism: Platycarya strobilacea; assembly: GCA_036898215.1. NCBI lineage: Eukaryota > Viridiplantae > Streptophyta > Magnoliopsida > Fagales > Juglandaceae > Platycarya > Platycarya strobilacea. The sequence goes on along the minus strand of CM072545.1, from coordinate 5,109,764 downwards.
TGTATTTCAAGACTTTGTGTGCAGTGGCTAGATGACTTGTGATTGGTTTTTCCATAAATTAACTTAAAGTCTGCACAAGATAGCTTAGTTCTAGTCGATGATAGCTAAATATAGTAACCTACCAATTAACCTTCAATAAACAGAGGGATTAACAATAGGCACTCCATCACTTTTGCTAAACTTGAGATTTTGTTCCATAGGAACTTTCACAGGTTTTGAGCCCAAAATTCTTGAATCAACAAGTATGTCAAGTGCTTATTTACATAGACAAATATGTATTCCTTTAGAGGATCTAGCTACTTCAATACCCAAGAAGTATTTCAATGTCCCAAGGTCTTTAATCTAAAATTTGGCATGTAAACAATCTTTGATGGCAGTTATGGAATCCATAGAGTCATTAGCTACCAAAATGTCATCTACGTATACTAATAAGGCTGTGAAACAACCTTCATTTTCCATTGTAAAAAGGCTATAATCGGCCTTTGATTGAGTAAAACAAAAATCCAATAAATAAGAACTGAGTTTGGCATACCGTTACTAAGAGGCTTGTTTCAAGCCATATAGACTTTTTAAAAGTTTGCAAACCTATTGGGGTCCTCCCCCTGTATAACCTAGTGGTTTTCTCATATAGATATCCTCCTTTAAGTCTCCATGAAGAAAAGTATTGTTCATATCAAATTGATACAAAGGTCAACCCAATAGTTGCAATAGAAATGATACATCTCACAGTAATAATCTTATCTACGAGTGAGAATGTCTCATGGTAATCGAACCCCTACTATTAAGTGTACCCCTTGGTAACAAGTCTTGCTTTTAACCTTTCTATGCTACCATCTGAATTCTCTTGATTTTGTAAACATATTTACAATCTATTGCTTCTTTGTTAGGGGGTAAGTCAACAAGGATCCAAGTATCATTTTGTTCCAAGGCATTCAATTCAGTTTTCATTTCCATACACCAACTAGGATCTTTAACAGCTTGGGAGTATGAATTTGGCTCAAAATCAGTGAAAAGACTAGATGAAAAAGCTTGCAAGGTGGGTGAAAAAGAATCATAAGAAATATAATCATACAAAGGAAAGAAACAACTAGTGGTAGGAGGAGATACCTGGTCCATTTCTTGAGATGTTGGAGTGAAAGCAACTTGATGGCAATGAAAGTCCTGTAGGTAAGCAGGGGTTGTCCTGGTCCTAAATGATCTTCGAATGAGTGGTGGAGATGGAGTGGGAGATGGGGCATCATTGTCATTGACTGACTCATGGAGAACAGGAGCTGGATCGGGTTCTGGTTCAATATCAAATCCTTGAAGGATGGTGGGTGATGTTTCAACCTCTGATGGACAGCCAGTGTTGGTGGAATCTCAAATGGAGTTTGTCACAAGTTCAAAGGATGACTCTGGTTCTAGAAGAGGGAAATTAATGCTTGAGTTATGTTGAGGTTGATTAACAGACTCAATGGTGGGTGGAAGCTTGAAAGGGAAGATAGTTTTATGGAAAATGACATCCCTAGAAATGAAAGTGTTATGAGTTTCAAGGTCCAACAATTTGTAGCATTTTACCCCAAATGGATAGCCTAGGAAAACATATTTCTTTCCTCTTGGATCAAACTTTTTCTAGCATGAGATAGAGTTGATGCAAAAGGTATGAGATACACTACAATCAAGATGTAGGCATTCCAATAACATAAAGGCAAACCTGATTGAAACAACAAGGCTTGAGCCACATTCAAAAGGTATTGGTATTTTTTCTCCACTATATCATTTTTTTGAGGAGTTTTAACACAAGATCTTTAGTGGATAATTCCCTTTTGATTAAAAAATTTAGTCATCTTGAACTCAAGGCCATTATCACTTCTAAGTGTTTTCACTTTGCTGCCAAATTGAGTTTCTATCATAATGCAAAAAGACTCTATGCAATTTAAAGTTTCTAATTTTGCTTGGAGCAAGTAAATCCAAGTGATCCTAGAAAAGTCATCTATTATGGTCAAAAAATAAATTAAACCATCATAAGTTATGGTGGAACAAGGTCTCCAAATATCACAATGGACCAACTCAAACACAATTAAAGATTTATGAGAATTGACAGGAAAGGAAAGCTTATGTTGCTTTACAAGAAGACAAATATAGAAAGGAACATTTTTATTGGAAATGATGTGATTCTTTACAATCGGGTCTTTGATCAAACTTAGTCTAGAATATGAAATATGGCTTAGGCGACAATGTCAAAGGTCATTAACATCATTACTACTTGTTGCCCAGATGACTAATACAAGAGGGGGGTGAATTGAGTTATATTAAAAAGTTAACACTTATAAATCAAATACACAATATAAAATATAAACAGAATATAAAGCAGCAAGAAATGTAAAGAGTATGGTAAGAAAAAACAAATTCAGTATTTTTACGAGGTTCAGCCCCACTGCCTACATCCTCGCTTCAAGCTACCCCTTGAGGATCCCAAATTCACTAGTCAATCTCTTTTAGGTGGAGATAAAAACCTATTACACCTTTGAGCAACACGGCTCCAAAGAATCCATGTAGAACACCCTCTACACTTCCAATCACCTCACACTTGGTGATTCAACTATTCCCTATGTAGAACACATTCTACATACACAAGGGTTATACTCACCCTCTTATTGATATAAGAGTTGATAGTGGGTAGACTATCAAAGTATACTCCTCAATGAGTGAGATAAAAACAATACAGCGCAACCTATATCTCTCTAAAAAAGAACAAGAATTAAGGTTCAAAAATTTAAAAAAGAGAGAATGAGAGCTTTGAAAGAATAACGCAAAACTTAGCAATAGATGTGCAAACTCTTGTTGTAATTTTTACAAAACTCAAGTGAGCTATTTATAAGCAAATGAGTTTTCAATTTCAAATTTGAAAAGATTCACATGTCAAATAAGAGCACTATTTACTTTTCAAAAAATTCAAATAAAAACATTTCCTTTTTGCATTTGTCAAAAACAACTCCATTCATTTTTCAAATAAATCAAACATAATCTTTTGCTTTTCATACATGACAAAATGAGCATGATTTATTTTTCAAATCAAATCATCTTCTTTTTGCATATGTCAAAAAAACACACAACCACCCTTTTTAAGATTTTCAAACAAAATCATCTACTTTTTACGTTTGTCAAAAAAACATACAACCACCCTTCAAGACTTTCAAACAAAATATGCACATGTCAAATATGATAATCAATCATTTTACAAATTCAAATTTTTATATAAAAAAATATATAATTTTCAAAATTATATTGTTTGATGATGTTATGCACATATGAAAAACATAATTTTCAAAACTAAGACATTTAAAGATGTCTTGCATATGTGAAAAAAGTAATTTGATATTTTATGAGAAAAAAGAGTAATTTGGAGCCTTAATCTAATTTCGAATTTTATCAAGAGATGTACAAAAATAATTTATGAGTTTCATTTGTAGACTTGTTCTTTTATACTTGATGTGCACTTCGCTCCATTGCGTAAATAATTTGACCTTAAGACTTGAATTTATTTGTTATCATCAAAATCTACACGTAGATACGAAATTTGAAACATTGGATTCAACAATCTCCCCATTTTTTATGATAACAAATACTTAGTAGAATTTTGAGACTTGCAGTAATGCTTAAAAACTCCCCCTGAGAATATGCGTTACTTTTTCAAGCAATAGATAAACATAATTCTAGCATAAATAACAGAGTTAAAAATCTAAATATTTACGTCTAAAACTTCTCCCCCTTTTGGCATCATTAAAAAGGAATCATAATTAGTTCAATAAGACATCTTTCTACAATAATCAATAGACAAATAAAACGGTGCATTAGTAGAGACTGTAGAGAATTCGGTGCGGAGCCACGCGTGTCCGACAAAACATGCAAAGGTTGGAGGTCTAGCTCTGGCAATTCGGTGCGAAACCATGCGTATCTGACAAAACCTGTAAATGTTGGAGGTTTAGCTCTAGCAATTCGGTGCAGGAGGAGATTCAAATACGCTTGATGTTGTTGACAAATAAGATACGTAGAGATTTGAAAGTTTTCAGTTTCTATTTAAATGACCATTTTCACCCATCGAATGCTAAAACAAATCTCACATTGCTCATTGATCAAGTATCTGTTTATCCAAAACGATAGAATGGCGGAGAAAATTTCGTCTAATAATCTTCTGGATTTGAATCAGGAACCGTCTCAACCAGTCATTTTATCTCTTGAGGTTGTCAACACCATGATAGAAGTAGAGATGCATTTTTCTGGTAGGACTGATGGTAAGATTATTGCAGCATCAAGAACTCTCAGTGCTCAATATGTTGCCTCTATTACGACCATGTCTCGGAGATTACTAGCGAAGGCAATTGAGGTTGATCGACTTAACAATCAAATATCTGTTCTACATCAAAAGCTTATAAATAAAGGTAGAAAGAATAAGAGATTAAAGCAAGAAAATAAAAATTTGACGGAATTAGCTCGTGTTCTAAAATTTCGAATAGAGGAATCGGAACGAGTGAGAGTTCAAGCACAGAGTCAACATCAACAGATAATGGTAGCGTTTCATGAGAGAAATAGAGACAATCTGCAATAAATCTCGCTGGCTTAGCTAGCTAACTTTTGAAAATATGCATCCAGCATATCTTGTAAGCTTGACTAAGTAAGATTTGAAAAAATAATAGTTTGTCTTGTACTTATGTCCATCTCTATAAGAGAGGCTATCAGTTTTATCTAAATCGCATCAAGTCTTCTTCTCATCTCTGTAATTTATCTTCATTCCCGTACTTCAAATTTTCAATGGCTCATCAATATCCTTTCAGTACTCCTCGTGATCAAAATATGATGTATTCTTTACCTTAGTCGGAAACTGTTTCTGCATCTGTCGTAGGCGCCATGAAACAACAAGATACTGATTTGGCTAATAAATCAGATCATGATGCCATTTACGAGCTTGTGAGTCTCGGAACTCGATACTCATCGTCCATTGTCGCTTTTTCCGCTCGGTTGCAGTCCAAAACCCGCGAGATAGAGAAGCTTAATAAGAAAATCGATGTTCTTCAACAACTTATTCAATAGTCTAACAGAAAAATAGTAGACTTAAAGTAACAGAATAAAGATTTAAAATCCTTACTTATCTCTTCATTTCGATTGCCTAATGCTTTAGATAAGTATGACATGATAATCTATGAGGAGCAAATGTATTTGAATGATGAGGCTAAACGTCTCAAGTTTCTATAGGTCATTTGAGATAACGGAATAAAAATATCTAGCAGATATTCATGGCATGCATTATTCCTATTTCTCTTCTAATCATAAATAGTCTATCTTCTGGTAGGGGTTTTGTGAAAATTTCTGTCAATTGATCGTGTGTGCTTGCGAATTCTAGTACAATATCACCTTTCTGCACATGATCTCTAAGAAAATGATATCTAATTTCAATATATTTGGTCCTAGAATATTGTATTGGATTCTTTGAAAGATTTATAACACTAGTATTATCACATTTAATAGAAATATGATTGTACATAAGTTTAAAATCCTCAAGTTGTTGCTTCATGTAAAGAACTTGAGCACAAAAACTGCCTGCAGCAATATATTCTGCCTCAGTAGTAGATAATGCAACAGAATTTTACTTTTTACTAAACCATGAAACAAGTGCATGACCTAAAAAATGATATGTTTCACTAGTACTTTTTCGATCAACTTTGCAACCAGCATAATCCGCATCTGAATAATTAATAAGATCGAAAAAAGTGTGCTTAGGATACCATAACCCTAGGTCAATGGTACCGACAAGATATCTAAAATTACGCTTGACTGCAATCAAATGAAATTGCTTTGGAGATGATTGAAAACGTGCACATAAACATACACTAAACATAATATTAGGTCTACTAGCTGTCAAATATAATAAACTACCAATCATACCTCGATATACCTTTGAGTCAACTGGCTTACCGCTTTCATCTTTATCAAGTTTGGTAGTTGGACTCATTGGTGTTCCAATTACCTTCGCACCTTCCATCTCAAACTTTTTGAGCAATTCTTTAATATATTTTGACTGATTAATGAATGTTCTATTTTTTGCTTACTTGATTTGCAATCCAAAAAAGAAATTAAGTTCTCTCACCATGTTCATTTCAAATTCTTTCTGCATGCTCTTAGCAAAATTTTGGCACATATTTTCATTAGTAGTACCAAATATTATATCATCAATATAAATTTGAACTAGAAGAATCTCATTCTGTTCATATTTGATAAAAAGAGTTATATCGATCTTTCCTCTTGAAAAACCTTTTTCAATCAAGAAACCACTAAGCCTCTCATACCAAGCTCTAGGAGCTTGTTTGAGTCCATATAATACTTTTGCAAGCTTAAAAACATGATTATGAGAAATATGATCTTCAAACTTGGAGGTTGCTCAATATATACCTCTTCATTTATAAAACCATTCAAGAAAGCACTTTTAACATCTATTTGAAAAAGTTTTAAATTTTTATAATATGCATATGCAAATAACATTCGAATAGCTTCTAATCTTGCGACATGTGTATATGTTTCATCATAATCGATTCCTTCCTCTTGATTGAAACCTTGGACTACAAGTCGAGCCTTATTTCTAATGATGATTCCAGACTCGTCTTTCTTATTTCTAAAAATACATTTTGTTCCAATAACAGCATGATTTTTGGGTCTAGGAACAAGTGTCTATACATTATTTCTTTCAAATTGATTTAGCTCTTCTTGCATAACTAGAATCCATGATTCATCAATAAGTGCTTCATCAATATTTTTGGATTCAATTTAAGATAAAAAAGCAGTGTGATTACAAATATTTTTAAAAGATGATCGAGTACTTACACCTCGTGAAGGTTCTCCTAGAATTTGTTCCACTAGATGATCTTTCACATACTTCTACTGTTTGGTTGCATCTTATACTTAATTTTGATGATCTTTCCTGATGTCTCCATATTGGACTTCTTCCATTGTATTCTCTTTGTCGAGATTGAGACTATTTGTGTTATTTGTACCTTCTGATTCTTCATCAATAGATTTCTTGGAGAGTAAAGGGTTATATTAATCAAATACTACATGCATAGATTCTTCTACAGTTAAAGTTTTTTTATTGAATACTCTATAAACTTTACTATTTGTTGAATATCCAAGAAAGATACTTTCATCAGATTTTGCATCAAACTTTCTTAAATTATCTCTGTCATTGAGTATAAAATATTTGCATCCAAATACATGAAAGTAACCAATGTTGGGCTTTTTCTCATTCCAAAACTCTTAAGGGGTTTTATCTAATTTAGACCTTAACATAACTCTATTTATAATATAACATGCAGTACTTATCGCTTCGGCCAAAAAATAATTAGGTAAACTATTTTCATTAAGTATTGTTCTTACCATTTTTTGAAGAGATTTAGTCTTCCTCTCTACTATCCCATTTTGTTGAGGAGTTCAAATAGCAAAGAAATTATACAGAAAACCATTTTCATCACAAAAAAACTCAATAGTTTTATTGATAAACTCTTTCCCCCTATCACTTTGGATGTTTGAAATAGTATAACCCTTTTCATTTTAAATTCTCTTGCATAGTTTGGTAAAAGCATTATGTACCTCATCTTTATAAGCGAGAAAGATGACCCAAGTATATCTAGAGAAATCATCAATAATAACAGATGCATAATATTTTCCTCCCAAACTCGCAACTCTGTTTGGTCCAAAAAGATCCATTTGTATTAGTTGTAAAGATCTAGTAGTGGAAATATATTTCTTGATTTTGAAAATAGTTTTTGTATCTTTGCCAAGCTGGTATGCATCACAGATTTTGTCTTTAAAAAAATTTTCTTTTGACAAACTTCTCACAAGATCATTTTTTGAAAGTTTGGAAATAAGTTCTATATTTGCATGACCTAACCTTCTATGCCATAACAACCTATTTTCATATTGAGCTGATAAACAAATAGTATCTTGTGAGACAATTTTTTCAAATTCAATTGTATAAACATTATTGTTTCTAAGAGCAATAAAACAAATATTGCAATCATGATTATTCAAAATAATGCACTTATCCTTTTTGAAAGTAACTATAAATCCTTTATCATATAATTGACTTATATTTAAAAGATTATGTTTTAGATCTTCAACAAGTAGAACATCTTCAATTATGAGAGAAGACTTATTACCAACTTTACCTATTCTCACGATCTTCCCTTTTAAATTGTTTCCAAATGTCACGTGTCCTTCTTTTTTAGGAGTGAGATCAATGAACTTAATTTTATCTCATGTCATGTGTATTAAGCATCCACTATCTAAAAATCATCTTGTTTTACTTACGGAAGACTTCATGCATACCTACAAAAATAATTAAAATAATTTTTCTTGGTACCCATGTTCTTTGGATCCTTCATTTATTAGTATTAAAAAAAATAAGATTCTTTAGTACCCATATGACTCTAATAGTTATTGTATGTTTTCTTCTAATATGACAAGTATGATAGTTATGACTATTTCTATTGCAAAAATTACAAATAACATGTAACATACTTGAAGAACTTGAGTAATTGTAATAATATCTTTCTTTGACAAATCTATTTTTAGGAAAAGAATTTTGAAAGTCTGGTTTTGATTTAATGGGTTTATCAAATAAATTTTTATAGGGTTTGAGTTTTTCTTTTTACATTGATCCCAAACCTACCTTATCAAAAACACATATTTGATTACCAAGAAATTTTTCGAAATTTCTTTTTCCATTTGTGAAATTTTCAACAATCTTTTCTAAATTAGTTACTTTCTTTTTCAGTTCATCATTGTCATCTTTTGAAACTATATTTTCTTTTCTTAAAACATCAATTTCATTTATTAAAGAAGAATTTTTCTTTTTCAAAACGGTATACCTAATATCCAATTTTTTAAATTCCTCATATACCTCTTCCAAAACATTTTGCAACTCTTCATAAGAAGGATTTTCAATATTTTCAGAATTTGTTACCTCAAAATCATCTTTAGCCATGAGACAAAGATTTGCAGATTCTTCATTTCTTGCATCGCTGTCTGAGCTACTTGAATCATCATCCCATGTAGTTTTCATTGTTTTCTTACCTTTGTATCGATCTTTCTTTAGCAGGAGACAATCTGCTTTGATATGTCTAGACTTTTTACATTTATAACAAATTAATGAATCATTTTTACCTGTATCTTTGTTGGAAGATTTTTTGAAATGTTTCCTTGGAGGAGTTTTATTTTTCAAGAATCTCTTAAATCTTCTTGTGATCATTGCAATCTCTTCGTCATCACTTTCATTTTCATGAGGAACGACTTTGAGTGCCAAGCTCTTCTTTTACTTTCCTTCTTCTTCTCCTCTTTTCAATGTGTACTTATGGATAATAAGTGACCCGATGAGTTCATTTACTTCGAGTTTTTTAAGATCTCTAATTTTAAGAATCGCCGTTACTTTTAATTCCCAACGTTTTGGTAAGAAGTTGAGAATTTTTCTTACTATCTCCAAGCTGGAATAAACTTTACCAAGAGATGTCAAATTATTTATAATATTAGTAAAACGAGTATATATAGAAGAGATAGATTCATCATCATTCATTTTAAACATTTCATATTCATGCGTAAAAATATAAATTTTTTATTCTTTGACTTGCGAAGTTCCTTCAAGGTTACTTCCAAGTTGTCCCAAATTTCCTTTACTGTCGTACAAGTCATTATTCTGTTAAATTCATTATCATTTAGAGCATTATATAGAAAATTCATAGTTATTACATTCACAGTATAAAGTCTATCGTCTTCGCGATCAAACTCTTCCTCTTCTTTTTTTACCTTTATTCCATCAACAGTTTTTGTTGGAATATAAGACTCATTTACAATACATTTCCAGATTTCTCGACCTTGAGACTGAAGAAATATTCTCATTTTAACTTTTCAGAAAGTATAATTATCTCCACAAAATAGCGGAGGTCGACTACTGGATTGACTTTCAGCAAAAGTAGCTGCAATATTAGCCATATGATCTTAACTCAACAGATAGTTAATCTTATAACAAAACCCTTACTCTGATACCAATTATTGTCCAGATGACTAACACAAGAGATGAGTGAATTGGGTTATATCATAAAAGTTAACGCTTATAAATCAAATACACAATATAAAATATAAACAGAATATAAATCAGCAAGAAATATAAAGAGTAGGGTAGGAAAAAGTAAACTCGGTATTTTTACGAGATTCAGCCCCACTGCCTACGTCCTCGCCTCAAGCTACCCCTTGAGGATCCCAAATTCACTAGTCAATATCCTTTAGGTGGAGATAGAAACCTATTATACCTTTGAGCAGCACCGCTCCAAAAAATCTGTATAGAACATCCTCTACACTTCCAATCACCTCACACTTGGTGATTCAACTATTCACTGTGTAGAACACCTTCTACACACGCAAAAGTTATACTCACCCTCTTACTAATACAAGAATTGATAGTGGGTAAACTATCAAAATACACTCCTCAATGAATGAGATAGAAACAATACAGTATAACATATATCTCTCTAAAAAAGAACAAGAATTAAGACTCAAAACTTTAGAAAAGAGAGAATGAGAGTTTTGAAAGAATGATGCAAAACTTAGCAATAGCTGTGTAAGCTCTTGTTGTGATTTTTACAAAACTCAAGTGAGCTATTTATAGGCAAATGAGTCTTCAATTTCAAATTTGAAAAGATTCACATGTCAAATAAGAGCACTATTCACTTTTCAAAAAATTCAAATAAAAGCATTTCATTTTTTGCATTTGTCAAAGACAAATCCATTCATTTTTCAAAGAAATCAAACCTAATATTTTGTTTTTCATACATGACAAAATGAGCATGATTTATTTTTCAAACCAAATCATCTGCTTTTTGCATATGTCAAAAAAATACACTACCACCTTTTAAGATTTTCGAACAAAATCATTTACCTTTTGCATTTGTCAAAAAAATACACAACCACCCTTCAAGACTTTCAAACAAAATATGCACATGTCAAATATGATAATTAATCATCTTACAAATTCAAATTTTTATATAAAAAAATATAATTTTCGAAATTGTATTGTTTGATGATGTTATGCACATGTGAAAAACATAATTTTCAAAACTAAGACATTTAAAGATGTCTTGCATATGTGAAAAAAGTAATTTGATATTTTATGAGAAAAAAGAGAAATTTGAAGTTTTAATCCAATTTTGAATTTTATTAAGAGATGTACAAAAATAATCTATGAGTTTCATTTGTAGACTTGTTCTTTTATCTTGATGTGCGATTTGCTCTATTGCGTAAATAATTTGAGTTTGAGACTTGAATTTATTTGTTATCATCAAAATCTATACGTAGATACGAAATTTGAAACCTTGGATTCAACACTACTCTTGATAGACGTGGATAGCTATTTCATCCCAAAGAGTTTTGATGTTACCAAAATAGGTGCTGACTGAGTCTCTGTCTTGGCGAAGGCTGGGTATGTGACGTTTATGTTGAAAAATGCGAGGTCCATTCTGTTGTGTGAATCAACCCTTCAGTTCTGTCCATACAACTTGTGCGTCATCCACGAATGCCATATTGGATCTGATGTCTATACTTATGGAATTTTGAATCCAAGAAATCATCATATCATTGCATCTCTCCCATAAGTCGAATAGGGGTTCAATTGCATCAATAGGTTTGGAGATGTGCCCACTAATGAAACCTACCTTGTTCTTCGCTCTAAGTGCTTGACACATTGCCTGAGACCAGGTAGCATAGTTGTCTATGGTGAGGAGGTCTATAAGAAAAACGAGTGCTGTGCTATCACCATTTTCAACTTGATAAGGGTTGCTTGGGCTTGAAAGGTTGAGGTAAGGGGAAACCTAGTTATTGGAAGATTCTTTTGCCATGGTTGAGAAGAGGAAGAAAGGGGAAGAATGTTTGAAGATTTAATGAACCTTGGGCTCTGATACCATGTTACAAAATGAAGAACAGAGGAGGAAGAAGGGTTCACACCATGTGTTTGCTAATATTCCTCTAAGGAAAACCTTGTATTGCTTGGGAATAATGTAAAGGTATTAAACTGTAGAAGAATGAGCAGTACTCATATATACAACTTTTTGTGTATCACCTATTGCCTATCTGACATTAAGCAAAAATGGAACCACTAACTATACAGCTCACTTAATAAAATAAAATAGAAAAACTGAATGTGAAGGATAGTGCTCTGGTATCAACTGCTTGCAACTATATCAGATGATAGACATTTACAACTTTTAGCTGACCACTTTAATGCCACACAACCTGCAGCATTGGTAGGCTATAATACATGTAAGACGGTAAAAATTGTGCCTCAATTTAATTGAATGGGTATTATGTAGAGTTCGAGTTCGAACTATTCTACCACCTCGTAAAATTATTATTTGTCCAATCAAAAGGTTATGCAAGTGAAAAAGGGTTAGATTTAATTTTTTCTATTTTTTTCAAACAAACATATCATATATATATATATATAATAAATATAATAAACGGTTATAAAATATAAGACTCTAATAAGATGGTGCCCCCAACAATCATCACAAATCAATAATTACAACCCAAAAAAAATAAAAATAAATAAAAATTAAAAAAGATATGGAGCCAATAACTTGGATGATCTCACCCATTTTCCACAAAAGAGAGCTGTTTAAAGACTGTAAAACAATGATAAGAAGCTGCAGTGGATTGTTGTGTGCTACTATTTGTTGGTCTAGATTGACTAAAGAAAACTTTCACTACCATTTTATCTTGATTCTTTGTTATGAAAAGTGGGAACATAGAAAAATAGCAACTCAAAGATGAGTCTAATTGCCAATAGATGACAGTCACTTGCTATGGAGGCTTATGTAGGTCACGCACCACTCTTGGAGAGAAGATAATGAGATATCTAAGATATCCAAAGCCGTTGACCTTGATGGTGCCTTGTGTGACAATGATAGATTCCCCATGGCGGGGTATGTGTGAGTTTCAAATTCATGCATGATCTAAGTCAATCATGAGACGTATGCACTCTCTTTTGGTTGATTTTCTTTTGTCGTCTAAAGAATCGGCAGCTATAAGATATAGTGGTGGGGCACATGATCGTCATAGGAGGTCGATAGGCAACAAATCATCACATCTTAGGGATATGGAAGGAAAACAAACAAAAAACCCAAAAAAATATCAACGGTTAGATTTTGAGTTTATCGAATAGGAGAAAGGTGGGTGGAGCAAAACTCTTAACAGAGATGGGATAGTTATTCGATATAGATTGGAGACAATTATTGCCCAGAGAGAGCTTTTTAGATGGTTTTTTTTTTTCAAAATTTAATTATGTGTATTATATTCTTAACATGAAAATCATAGAACTTAATTATAAGTAAGAAGTGCACATATAGATTTGCATAAAATGCACATATAGATTTGCATCTTTTTGTAAGGTCTTGTAAATTTCAAGGATTTAAGTAGCTTATCATTTAGGTGGTGGCAATATTGTTTATCAGTCCAATAGTATACTTCACCATTGATGTGAAGATTTTGGATAAAAAACGATATCAGAGAATCTGTTGAACAACCGCATGCACTAGATCTGAGATGTTTTTGATGAGGTAATATTACTTTCGCAATGCACTCTGATCTAATATTTCTAACATTAACATTAGGTGAGATTCTGAAACTTCTATATTTGAAAGTAAACAAGTTCATTTATGCACTTAGCTAGGCCAGTCTACAAATTAAAGCCTTTTGGTTTTTTATTGGAATTCTTTAAACTTTACAAATTCAAGTTTCTTGTTATAAATGATGGTTTTGTATATCATGTAATGAGTACCGATAAATGTTTCAAGTAATAGGCTGTGTAAGGCACACTTTAGTTTTCTAGCTAATTTTTGAGTGTAAGCAAATATGCTTTACTTTCCTTCCATGTATAGTAGATACTTTTAAAATGGAATATTCAGATTTCCTCCATTGATACGCATTTTAGTTCTTTTGCTCTAGTGTTATTTTCATTTTCCTTACATGGTAATCAGAGCCTTTTGAGAGCATCTTCAATGGCAACCTCCGATACTGATTCTTCGGATTCTCCATCTAACCTAGAATCAAAAACCCCTTTTCCATACCTTAATCTTCTTGATCCGGCAAAGCCATACCGGCTTGACCATGGCAACAGCCCAGCCCTAACCCTCGTTGCCAATTCCCTCACCATAGACAACTACCCCACATGGTCTCGCTCAATGCGATGCGCACTTTGTGCAAAAAACAAACTCAGTTTCATCACTGGATCCATCCCCAAACCTTCTAAACCCATCAATCCGTTGCTTGAGCTTTGGGAGCGCTATAACGACATAGTCGTTTCTTGGCTCCAAAACTCTATCAGTCTCTTTCTTTAGTTCAGCGTTCTTTTTGTTGATGATGCTCGGGAAACCTGGTTGGATGTCCAGGAACAGTTCTCACACCAAAACGACCCTCGTATTTACCAACTTAAGAAAGCTTTGGCTGCTCTGTCTCAAGAGCACGATCCGGTAAGCATTTATTATGGAAAATTAAAAGCCATCTGGGATGAACTGTCTATCTATGATCTTATACCTTCTTGTAACTGTGGTACTATGAAAACCTTACTGGATCGATATCAACGAGATTGTGTGCTGCAATTTTTGATGGGTCTCAATGATTCTTACTCTCCAATCAAAGACCAGATTATGATTTTAGATCCCATCCCACCTGTCTCCAAAGTGTTTTCCCTCGTCCAACAGCAAGAAAGACACCATCAAATAATCTCTCACACTCCATCACCCGAGACTATGGCTATGGCAATTTAGAAACCCTACACCTCTTCCAAACCCGCACTTAAACCAGACCACCCTCCAAAGAAAGACTGTCCCTATTGTCACCACTGTAAAATCACTGGTCATACTTTCGAGACCTGCTTCAAAGTTGGCAATATTGAGCCTCCTCTTTGCTCACATTGCGATATGACTGGCCATACCATTGAGAAATGCTACAAACTCAATGGATACCCACCTAGCCACAAATACCATACCAAGCCATAGCAATAATCTGGTTTTCTTGCAAATCAGACATCTCGTTCATTTGCCTTTGACTCTGAAGACAACAATGATGCCAAAATTGGTTTGACCAAGCAACAATATCAGTAAGTAATGGCATTACTCAAACCTCAGGATTCTCCAACTGTAGCTTTAGGTGTCCACTACAGCAACCCACCTCAACCCTCTTTCAAAATGTCTAGTACTTCCACCTCTTTATCTACTCACACACAATGCTTACCACATCCATTATCTATTGCTTGGATACTAGACACAGGCGCTACAGACCATATAGTCTGCAGCAACACTTTTTTCACTACTATTACATCTACTATTTCTTATTCTGTGAAACTACCTAATGGTCATTTTGCACTTGTCACACACATGGGAACAATTCACTTAACAAAATCCATCATTCTACATGATGTCCTTTGTGTGCCATAATTTTCTTTCAACCTTATTTCAGCAAACAAACTAACATTTACCCTTAATTGTTGTTTGCTTTTCTTTTTCACTCACTATTTTATTCAGGACCTGCACTCATGGATAACGATTGGGATGGGTGAGTTCAAGTATGGCTTGCACCATTTCCTTTGCAAGGAAGTCCTTCCCTCAGCTCTGTCTACCTTCCTCTCAGCACACTCATCTAGGAGCAATACCACATTATTTTGTTTTACTTCTTTTACAAACTTTGTTTCACATACTTACCTATGGCATTGTCACCTAGGTCACTTATTATTTCCTAGATTAAAATTAATTTCAAATCCTCTTGTACACACGGGAATTTCTCCTAGTAATGAAAAGTCTTGCAAAATTTGTCCATTAGCTAAATTTTATCGTTTATCTTTTTCTAACAATACATATTCTTCAGCAAGAATCTTTGAGCTCATTCATTGTGACTTATGGGGTCCTTGCTCCACTATTACTTATGATGGCTCAAAGTACTTCTTGACCATTGTTGATGACTTTTCTAGAACTACCTGGATTTATTTACTTGTTGCTAAATCTGAAACTAGAAAATGCATTACAGCTTTTTACAATCTTGTTGAGACACAATTCCAAATGAAAATGAAAATTCTGAGAAGGGATAATGGTGCTGAGTTTAACATGCATGATTTTTTCAATCAAAAAAGCATTACTCATCACAAAAGTTGTGTTGCAACCCCTCAACAAAATGACATTGTTGAGAGCTATTAATGATATATGTGGCTGTAAGGATGGATTCATTCCAGTAAGTTAATGGAAGACCAACTTGAAAAAGAAGGGCACAGGCCACATTTAATAAGTGTTGTGTGCTGCAAATTTTGAGTTTGTAGCATTTCTCAATGGTATGGCCAGTCATGTTGCAATGTGAGCAAAAAGGAAGCTCAGCATTGCCAACTTTGAAGTAGGTCTCGAAAGTATGACCAGTTATTTTACAATGGTGACAATAGGGATGGTCTTTCTTTGGAGGGGGGTTTGGTTTAGGTGTGGGTTTGAAAGAGGTGTAGGGTTTCCAAATTGCCATAGCCATAACTCGGGTGATGGAGTGGGAAAGGTTATTGGATGGTGTCTTTCTTGCTATTGGACGAGGGAAAACACTTTGGAGATAGGTGGCATGGGATCTAAAATCATGATTAGATCTCTTATTGGAGAGTAAGAATCATTGAGACCCATCAAAAATTGCAACACACAATCTCGTTGATATCAATCCAGTAAGGTTTTTATAATACCACAGTTACAAGAAGGTATAAGATCATAGATAGACAGTTCATCCCAGATAGCTTTTAATTTGCCATGATAAATGCTTATCGGATCGTGCTCTTGAGATAGAGCAACCAAAACCTTCTTAAGTTGGTAAATACGAGGGTCGTTTTGGTGCGAGAACTGTTCCTAGAGATCCAACCAGGTTCCCCAAGCATCATCAACAAAGAGAACGCTGAATTGGAAAAAGAGACTGATAGAGTTTTGGAGCCAAGAAACGACCATGTTGTTACAGCGCTCCTAAAGCTCAAGCAACGGGTTGGTGGGTTTAAAAAGTTTGGTGATGGATCTAGTGATAAAACCGAGTTTGTTTTCGTGCAAAGTGCGCGTCGCATTGAACGAGACCATGTGGCATAGTTGTCTGTGGTGAGGGGATTGGCAACGAGGGTTAGGGCTGGGTTGTCACCATGGTCAAGCCGGAACACCGGATCAAGAAGATTAAGGTATAGAGAAGGAGTTTTTGATTCTAGGTCAGATTGGGAATCCAAAGAATCAGTATCGGAGGTTGCCATTGAAGATGCTCTCAAAAGCTCTGATTACCATGTAAGGAAAAGGAAAATAAAACTAGAGCAAAAGAATCAGAGAGCATATCAATGGAGGAAATCTCAATATTCCATTAGTAAAAGTATCTGTTATACACGAAAGGAAAGTAAAGCATATATAGAAAAATATGTAACAAACTAACAAAGCCAACCTATCATATTGTGCCAGCTAATAGACACGTGCAATGAATGAAAGAATAACAAATACAATATGACAATTGAAAATGTAAAAAACAGGTTACAAAACGACTTGTAGCTTTTAGACTTGGCCAGTATCTGTTAACATTGAGCGAGAAATTAGAACAAATACTAAAGCATAGATAATTTGATGAATCTCCTCAGTAAACTTAATACATAAGAACACTTACATAAAAAGGGAAAATATATATATATATATATATATACACTAGTTAATAGTTACGGCCTACATCCATATCTAGATGAAAAAAAACTGGTCTCTACTTCTGGTAATACTTACCTTATTCGAACTCTTTGTTCTTCAGCCTACATGACCAAAAAACAAGGAATCAAAAGGGAGCAGAGAGTCCTTTAGTGAATCCTTATTTGAAAGACTAGGTAAGAATACTGATCAAGTTATGCACAAAAAGAGAATTTTTAGATGGTTGGCCGACTTGTTTTGGATTATATACATTGAGGAAATTAGGGTCTAAAGTTAAGGAGAAAGTGCATGTGTTGTTACCTCTATTCTTCATTTCTGATGTTATTTAATACATCATTGCTTGCTTCTATTTTCCTGTAATTAGGAAAGGGCACTTTCCCTGACTCAATGCACTTGATGTCCACCAAAAAGATCTCATATTGCCTCTTTACTTCTTCTGTCGTCCCTCCAATCACTTCTGCTATATTGTGCCAACGGTCTGGAGTTTCCTTGCAATATATTGCCAAAGCATTTTCGAACAGTTTATTTTTCTTGGCCGCCCATGGGAGATTGGAGTTGGGGGAAGAAAGGGGGCTCGATCCCATTTTTTTGAGCTAAGAGATAAAAGAGCAAGAGCAGGACAGAGTAATGGCCTTACGTAGAATGAAAGAATATATTGGATGGAAAAACCAAAGGCAAGGAATTAGCTAGGTTTATGGGGAAGATAGTCCTTGCAGCTATGTAGAAAGCGTGAAAGATGTGCAAAGAGTGAAGATAAAAGACTCGAAGACTCAAAGTCAAGAAACGATTAGGAAAGAAAATGTGCCTGGAAATAATACTCAAGACTGGAAGGTGGCCGTGCAAGTTGGCATATCAAACAAGGTATGAAAAGAACGCAAAAAATAATAATTCTACTGTGTTATAAAACTAAAAAGAAAACTACTACTATTGTAAAAGAAATATAAAAGAAACTCTTAAGAAATGAAACTTTCTTTCTCTCTTTATATTTTCTTATGAATTTCATAACAACTGAAACTCATATATATAGGCGTTGAAATTACTATGCAAGTTACTATGCAATACTTAAAATAATGGTGGTGAGGTCATTCACAAAATAATTAAGGGGGCGGGGACCGCCCCTAATAATTCATAACACTCCCCCTTGAATGACCACCCATAAAGAATCTGCCTCGTTAAAACCTTGCCAAAGAAAAACTCAGTGGGAAAAAAACCAATGGCGAAAGAAAAAGAGTACAGTCTTCTTATGTATCTACAAGTGCTTTAAGATTGTCTCATTAAAACCTTGCAAAGGAAAACCCAGTAGGACAAAACCTTAGCGAAGGAAAAAGAGTACAATCAACACAAGTTTTCAGGACTTTTACTCCCCCTGGAAAGTGCATGACGATAGATTTTTGAATCTTCACATTTTAATATTCTGCACAATTTTCTTGAATGTCGCAGTTGGTGATGCCTTCGTGAATAAATCTGCCAGATTATCTCTTGATCGTATCTTTGATATATCCTCCTTTGATTTGAGTGATACAAGCAGCATTATCTTCGTATAAAATTGTTGAGCTATCATTGATTATGAAATACCACACTTTTCTTGGATATGTTGAGTCATTGATCTCAGCCAAATGTACTCTCGACTTGTTTCATGAATTGCAATAATCTCTGAGTGATTTGAAGATGAAAAATAATATCTGGTTGACAGACTTAATAGAAATCTGATACCTGTAGTAATACTTAAACTCCCCTTGATAATATGCATTAGTGTTTCAAGTAATAAGCAAACATTATTTCAGCATATATAATAGATTACGAATTCAAATATTATTTCCATCTAAATAATGCATTAGAGAGAACATGATAATATTTTCATCTAAAATTTTCTCCCCCTCATTCGGCGTTATTAGGGAGAACTTGTTTATATACGGCAGAAATAACATTAGAAACCATTCATGTATGATAAAAGCTTTGAGGTCTAATATTATTGGTTTGGCGGAAAATCAAATCCGCTTGACATTGTGGACAAACGAGATCTTGAAGAGATTTGAAGGCTTCGGGTTGTTGTTTAAATATAACCAATTTTACCATTGGTTTACTCCAGCAAAAAGATCCCGCATTTCTCATAAATTCAGTTGTTGTTCATTCAGAACGATATTATGTCTGATAGAAATTCTAATGTCCCAGATTTAAACCATGAACCTTTTATACCTCAACCACTTATATTTTCTCCTGAGGCTGTAAACATCATGATAAGAGCAGAGATATATCTATCTAGTAAATCTGATCCTGAAATTGTTACAGCATCAAGAACCCTCAGTGCTCAATATGCTGCCTCTCTTACAACCATGTCTCAGAGGCTATTGGCGAGAACGAGTGAGGTTGATCATCTTAAAACTCAAATATCTGAGTTGCATCAAACGCTTGCAACTAAAGATAGTAAAAATAAAGATTTAAGACAAGAAAATAAGGAGCTGAAGAAACTTGTAGACTGGTATTCTCGTGACCTGAAAACACGAGTAGAAGAGTTGGAATGAGAGAGAGCTCAGATACAAAGTCAACAACAGCAGCTAACGGCAGAGGTTCAATGTTTACAAGAAAATAGGGATAGCTGTAATTAATCTCGCTAGCTTTTGAAATTATGCATCCAGCATATCTTGTAAAGTGAGATTTGAAGAGATGATGGTTTGTCTTGTTCTTATTTCCATTTCTATAAGAACCGTCTTTAGCTTCATTTAGTACGCATCAAATCTTCTTCTCATATCTATAATTCATCTGTATTTGTATTTTTATTCTACAAATTTTTAATGGCTCATCAATTTCCTTTTACTATTTCTCACGATCAACATATGAAGTGTCTTTCACCTCAATTACAAGTTGTTCCTGCATCTTCCGCAGGTGCCATGTTGCAGCAAGCAAATGATCTGGCTAATAAGTCAGATCGTGAAGCTGTTTATGAGCTAGTGACTCTCGGCACCCGATACTCCTCCTCTATTATTGGATTTTCCAACTGATTACAATCCAAAAATCGTGAGATTGAGGAACTTAACGAGAAGGTTTATGTACTTTAACAACTCGTTCAAGAGTCTGACAGAAAAATTGCAGACTTAAAGCAAGAGAATAAGGATTTAAAATCCTTACTTGCCTCTTCATTTCGACTGCCTAATCCTTTAGATAAGGATGGTATGTTGCTTTATGAAGAGCAAATGCATTTGAGAGATGAGGCTAGAAGTCTCAAATTCTTGTAACTCATCTATAATTTGAATAATAAGATCTTTCATTTTCAAATGCATTCCTTGAATTTATAGCAACCCTTGTGATCTTTTCAAGAGTTCTAACAAGGTAAATCATCAACGTAAACTGCAATAATGACAAATCCGGATTCTGATAAAACACATGGGCATATAAGATTATTCTTAAATCCTTCTTTCAATAGATACTCGTTGATTCAATTATACCACATGCGTTCGGATTGCTTTAACCCATATAAAGATGTTTGAAGCTTTATAAAGTACATACTCCTAAATGTACTTGGATTAGATGCTTCAAGTATCGTATATCTTTATATATGTAATGATCTAATGATCCTTACAAATATGCAGGGACCACATTCATTAACTGCATATTTAATCCTTTTGTAATAACCAAATCGATTAAAAATATGAATGTGATTGCATTCATAACAAGGAAATATGTCTCCTCATAACTGCTCTCGGCTTTCTGCAGGAAATCTTGTGCGACAAATTATACTGCACAATTTCATTTCGCATTACGCTTTCGTATAAATACTCACTTATATTTGACAGATATTACACCCTTTGGTGTTTGGACAACAGGTCCAAATGCATCTCGCTTCACTAGCGAGTTTAATTCAGTTTTAATAATTGATTTTCATTTTGGCCAATCATTTCTACGTCGACATTTTTCGACGGTTTTTGGCTCACTTTCTTCATTACTTCTGGCAATGTCAAGTGTTATCATATATGTTGTCGACAACAGTTTTATTTCTATCCATAAATTTTCCAGTACTCATGAAATGTATTGAGATCTCATTGTTCCTCTCCAGGGGAAAACATTTCATGAAACACCTCTACAAGAGGTTCCTCTTCAGGAGGTTTATACTTTTCAGGAGTTATACTCTTCAGGAGTTACACTTTTCAGGAGTTACCTCTTCAGGAGTTACACTCTTCAGGAGTTACCTCTTCAGGAGGATTATAAAATACGGTCTCTTCATGAGCACTAATTTTTTTTTTCTTGTGCACTAATAGGTCTTCAACGCTTTAGGTGTATCTTAGACTCATTTATTGCTGTTTTAACAACTCGTCCTTCAGGGACTTCAATTCTTGCTTAAGCATTAACAGCAGTAATATATGATTTTACAACACCTTTAGTGTCAGTAAATACATCATGTAATTGATTTGCAACACTTTGCAGATAGATAATCCTCTGAACTTCTGGTTCACATTTATTTGTAAGAGGATCAAATTTAAATAGGGTTTTATTATCCCAAGTAATTTCTTGTCGTGCTTCAGGCACCGATATTTCATTATTTCAAAACATGATGAAATATTAATAAGCTTATATATAAAAACTTAGTATAAGTAAATCAAGTGCTTGGCCGTACAACAGGTACGTGACTACTGTTTAGTCATATTACATCTATGACAAACATCTTCATCTTTTTATGAAGAATTATTCTGAGGGCTTTTACCTTTCTCTGAGTTGGATCACTTCTGGTGATACGATATATTTTTATCATCTTTAGTGTTGTCGCTTTTGGGACCAACACTTCTATAATTTTTCTACCGCGTCTACGCCCTTAATTCCTTTGAAAGGATGCACCGTTCACTTCTGGGAATTGTGTAAATTCGATATTATTAATAAGACGTAACTGGTGTAACAAAAACTCATTATTTAGCTCAATCACTAGAAGACAAAACAAAAGTTCAGAATATTTGTTGAACTTTCACTCTCGATATTGCTACTGTAGGAGCACATTCGAGGTATGAAAAATAATGTCTTCTTTTATATATCATCATCAGTGACATTTTCACTGCATAATTTTAATATTGAGCTGATTTTAAAGAGTGCAGAATATTTAATACCACTCTTAAAATCTTGCAACTTCAGGTGCAATAAATCATAATGATCTTTTGAGAGGATTACATCTTCTGGTGCTTATATCACTCTCTTAATTCATTTCATACAGTAAGATGATTTTTCATCATGAGATACACAGCACGGTCCTTTAGGAACACATGGTTTTCTTCTATGATTGTATCTTTCAAGTTCATCATCAATCCAAATAGATCTCATCAAGGATCCTGGATAAATAACATTTTTCAGAAATGTCAATAGTAATAAATCTCAATATTTGACATTATATTACAAAAATAAATCTGTGAATTTAATAAATATATTCACATTATCATGAGAATAAAAATAAAATTTTATCAAGTAATATTCAGCAATATTACTTTTAATATTTATCTCAAAGACTGCAAATAATATATTGAAAAACTTACTTGAAGTAGAAGACCACTAGCTTCAGTATCGGTAGAACCTTGTGCTGATAACGTGTTATAAAACTAAAAAGAAAACTACTACTATTGCAAGAGAAATATAAAAGAAACTCTTAAGAACTGAAACTTTCTTTCTCTCTCTATATTTTCTTATGAATTTCATAACAACTGAAACCTATATTTATAGGCGTTGAAATTATTATGCAAATTACTGTGCAAGACTTAAAATAATGGTGGTGGGGTCATTCACAAAATAATTAAGGGGACGGGAACCGCCCCTAATAATTCATAACATACTGTAATTTTGAGTACTATTTTCGTACATATTATTTATAAACCATGTGCGGCGTGCGGCATTTTAAGAGTTTTAAACGTTCTTGATCAAGACAATGAACCCACTATCTTATGATGAGAGATCAGTTGGTACAAATTATAATGCATGTCTTAATTGATTTGTTCTTGCTTTTCCGAACATCAATATCTTTATAAATTATCTACCTTTATTATTAATGCAAACAGTGAACATAGATGAACACAAAAGGAACAGGGGAAGACTAAAAAAGCTCAAAATTAAATACAAATATATGCATTTTGTAAAGATATTGATCATGCATATATAGTTAGCTTACATTCTAGGTAAGATCAAACAGTACTGTACGTCGTTCTCTCTCACCTTTGATCTGCATCTCAATTTACAAAGAGCCCTAGCAGGCTCCTAACTAGCAGAGATATGTTTTTGCAGTTGATCGAAGAGGCTGTTTAATTTCTTGTAAATAGCAGTGATGAGATTTACGGCTTCAATCCTAGATGTTCAATACGGTACTAGTATGGTACGGATGTATAAAATGGGCATGTGATGCATAATGCAAAAAAAAAAAAAAGGTGATACCTAGGATTTCATTTTAAATAACAAATTACATTTTTAATAAGGGAGTTTAAGGATATATTATATGGAGCTGCATATATGCAAATCGACAAAATGATCGATGTTTTTGATCGGCAGCTTGTATTTCACTCTTTTCTTTTCTTTTTTTGAGAAATAATTTCATTGATTGAAACTTGAGTATAAAGTCTACAATGTGATCAAACAGCTAATTAATTACATACTGATGAATAACTTTTAAAATTTTCAAATAGAGAAAATTATCTTTACCTTCAAAATGAGACATTAAATAAATTTCTCTACGGAGGGAAAAACTAAATTCCTAAAGACTATGGCTTGTTTTTCACATGTATTTTATGATCGTTTGATTAACTTTTTTATTTAATTTATGAATAAATCTCTACTCATCAGGCGGTGATAAGCATATTTTATTGACCATTCAAGAGTTGGATTTATTAATACACGACCACTTCTAGAGGGATATAAGCCGATATAATCATTAAACTACTCACAAAATTCGAGAGAAGGAGATAGAAGGGTTTTTAAGTCAATTAATTAAGCTTAAGTAGCATATATAATAATTGCACATGCTAGCTAGCACGCACAGTTCATGCCCAGTTCACGCAGGCACTTTTCTGTATGAATTGATCACCCAAAAGCACGGCCAGGAATATTTCAGAACCGACACGGATTTTTCTTTCTTTTTTTTTTTTTTTTCGGATTTGGTTTCCAATTACCGGTAGTATTAATTGCATCTATAATTTTATTCAGCCACTATAAGAAAAATATTAAAAATAATCAATCTGATCTAATTAAAATTATTATTTTTATATAAAAATAATTTTTTAAGATATTTTTTTATTTTTTATAATAAAATTAATATTATAAAAAGTAAATTTTCTTGTAATGTACAATTTTTAATAATTAAAAATTATAATTTTATTTTCTCTCTATGTGTTGTGACTTGTCCCTAAGAATTCAAAAAAAAAAAAACAAAACGACTCAAAATATTCCCAAGTATGTGCTCTTCGTTACACACTTGATCTTCAACAAATTAAGAGGTTATATATATTTAAGGCATGTTTAGAATCTGGATGTTTAAACTGTCTTAAAATATTATAAACAGTAGTAAAATTATTTGAATGAAGATCATATTTAATTGAGTTTTGAATTTTGAAAATTGAAAAATAAAATTTGAAGAAAATTATATTTTAAACTAAATATTATATTAATGTAGTGTGTGAAAGTGAATAGATAAAGTTTAAAAAAAACATTTTGAATGTAATACTTAAATATTTCTTTTATTTTTGAAGTTTGTAAAATATAAAAATCTTAGTAATTTTGCATTTTATTATAGAATTTGAGTTGTTAAATAATGATAAAAATAAAATGGTTAACAATATAAAATTGAAAAAATAATCTTAATAGCTAATATTTTTGTCTGAAGGCAAAGGAGTAACAATACAAATAATCCAAGTTTTGGTAATAACGGCCACAGTAATAACGTTTCCAGTACAAAAGTTGTTTTTGATATTAAAAAAAAGGATGAAATGCGTGTCGATCGCTAACCAAAAGAATGACCACAGAGTTAAAAAAAATAAAAAAAATACGATCAATATGTGTAGAAAAAAAAATTATATTCATCATTTTTATACAATTATATATATCATGTTTAATTTCATTTTTTTATTTTATTAAATTAAATGTAATAGTCTGTATAATAAATAAAAGAATTCAGTAACCTTAAAAAGAATAAAATAAAAAATAAATATAGTATGTGATATATGTAAATAATGAGTACAAAAACTCATTTAAAAATACTTCTATCATGTTAAATCTCGTTTGATTATATAGATAAAATGTGATGAAATAAAAATTAAATAAAATATTATTAAAATATAACTTTTTAATGTTATTTTTATTTTAAGATTTTAGAAAATTGATTGATTGATTTATTTTATTTAAAAGTTTGAAAAAATATAATTTCTAGATAAACTCAGATAAGATATAATGATTTGTAAAAATAAACCAACGATTCTTTTGCCCATTATATGTGTATATATACTCGAATTTTCTCTTTTTTTGAATTCTAAACTAAAATTCTTTCATTTTCTGAAGTTTAGCAGTAGAGAATTCTCAAGCTTTGTTGCTTGTAGGGGGAGGATTTGTCCGAAACTGTAATAAATTCTTAGCTTTGTTTGGTTTCATAGATAAGATGAAATTAGATTTTATAAAAAATTGAATAAATATTATTGTAATATTATTTTTTAATATTATTTGTATTTAAAAAATTTAAAAAAAAAGAGAATTATTTATTATATTTTGTTTAGATATTTAAAAAAATTATAATAATTAGATAAAATAAAAAGATTGTATAAACAAACCAGTCTTAAAATTTGTTTGAATATACTAAGGCCTGGTATGGTTTGGTAGATAAAATGAAATCACATTTAATCATTATAATTTTTTCATAATTTCATACAAAATTATATAAATAATTTAACTTTTTAAATTTAAAAAAAAATATATATTACTAACAACAAATTAATTTAATTTTTTATTTTCATCTCATTTTATATGTATAACCAAATTAAGCCTAGAATACTTCATAATTTCTGTCAATATTAATGGAATAACAATAAATAAATTTGTAAATAATAATGAAGTAATTTGAAAATATCTAATAACAGTTATATTTTTGAAACAGGCCATTAGTAAAGAGGGAAATAGTATCATAAAAACAATTCGTCAACAATTCCATATATGAATATCGATACCGATACGCAATCTCGTAGCATGTTATGGCAAAAAGAAGATTTTATTGGAGTCAATTACCAAAATGTAAATGAACCAGAAAAGGGTACCCAAAAGAAGAAAGAGGGGAAGAAAAAGAACAAAAATTACCCGACAGAAGTCCGCATGAAAATACTACCGGTCGTTTACAACAAATTTATCACTCAATACACGTGTCAACTCTTTGTTTTTGAAGGTTGAAATTGTCAGTTAGTGTGGACTCCTTCACTCCATAGATCATTTCTGTTTTCGGAATCCTTTTTTAGTTCTACTATTGGATTGATATTCTACGTTCCCTGGATCTCAATAGAAGACGTTGACAGAGTAAGGAATAAGCGTGAAGAATGTGGCGAAGGAGCTTTAGCAGCACCACGAACGCGTTGAAGGACAAGAAATGGGACGCTCTGATCATCGGCGGCGGTCATAACGGTTTGACGGCAGCCGCGTACCTCGCACGCGCTGGCCTCTCCGTCGCTGTTCTCGAGCGCCGGCACTTGATCGGCGGCGCCGCCGTTACCGAAGAACTCATCCCGGGCTTCAAATTCTCCCGCTGCAGCTACCTCCAAAGCCTCCTCCGCCCCTCCATCATCAGGTAGTTCCCACACTTTCATCTAATTCCCCAGCTCTGTGCATGTGAGTCATCAGTGAGTGCGTGTTTTTCGTTTAAAGATCAGTAATAAATTTCGCAACTGTTTTTATTTACTGATTTTTTTTCTATTTTTTTTTTTTTTTTTTTTGTTGGATGCAAAGGGAGTTAGAGCTAGGGCGTCATGGATTGAGGCTGTTGAAGAGAAGTCCATCTTCGTTTACGCCTTGTTTGGACGGACGCTATCTTCTACTGGGACCTGATAAGGACCTTAATCGTTCGGAGATTTCCAAGTTCTCTCAACGAGATGCCGATGCCTATCCAAGGTTTATGCCACGATCTCTTCTTCATTTTTTCTTTCTCAACGAACTCTGTGGCCGGCTCAGTTGCATGATGGTATGAAGAGGATGTAATCGTGTAAGCGATCATAAGATTTTGATGTTGATAATTTGAGTCTCAAATTGAATCCAACTTTTTGAGAGTAACAAATTGGAATTGGAATTGTCTTATAAATCTTCAAATAAAACTTGTCCGCGTGTTTTTTATGTTCTCCAATCTTGATTTCTAACAAAAATAAATGTCTGATGTAGGTATTCGATTCAGTTACGTCAAAACTTATATTATTTCTGTGCATTTTTCCTCTTTAATTTACAGATATGAAAATCAGCTAGAGACCTTCTGTAAATTCATGGATCCACTGTTGGATTCGACGCCTCCCGAATCTTTGCAAGGAGTTTTCTCTTTGAAGAATCAGTTGAAGAACAGAATGCACAAGTCAGCTTTTTGGGCTCGTTTTCTGCGGCAGGCGATGACGTTGGGCCAAAAAGATATTGTGTAAGAGTTTTCATCTTGATGTGTGGTTGTTTCCTGTTGCATTAAAGCTCTGCTTGTTCTGTTACATTTAACTGGAGGTGGCATATTAGAATTATTTGCCTTGTCCAAGTCCATTTGAATGATGTCAAAATCCTGAATTACGGTCTGTTTTAATGGTTTGTGTTTATGGACTCTTGACAGGGAGTTCGTGGACCTTTTATTGTCACCAGCTTCAAAGGTTTTGAATACCTGGTTTGAGGTTGTCATCATAATCTTGATTTCTTTTCATTTTATCCTTTAAATTTGTGAAGTGTAGTTATTGAATACATATCCTTTCTATTTGTGATGAAAGTGAAGTCAAATTTAGTTCCACTTTTGTGATTTCTGCATCTTATGTTTCACCGCTATTCATCAAACCATTCTCCCAGTGATTGGAATATACTCCTTTTGGGACCATACTTATGATAGGGTTATAATGGTGAATGTAATGAAGTTTTATGTTCAACAGTTTATTGAATTTCTATCCATATCTTTGATATTTACAGACAGATGTTCTCAAAGCAACCCTTGGAACAGATGCTGTAATAGGAACTACGGTAAGTACTGTTAGTTTTTTGTGGGGGAGCATTAATTTGAATGCAAAATCCTTTTTTATGTGGCAAAAATACACACACACACACAACCCAAAAACTATATGGCTCGTTTTCTACTACATTATAGGTATCAACATTTGACTTCCTAAAATCTGTACCATAGGCTAGTGTACATACACCCGGAAGTGGATATGTTTTACTTCATCACGTGATGGGCGAAACTGATGGCGATCGCGGAATTTGGTCGTATGTATCTCTAATGATGGCTTGACGAGTATTTGTTCATCAAAGAAACAGCACTGTACATTGCCTCTGATTCCTTTCCTGTTTAAGAGGATTCTAGAATTCCTCAGTTTTCACTATGATATAAGGCAAGAAAATGTAGCCTAGTACAGAATAGCAATGTCATCATTACTTTTGGGAAAGCAGAAGATAGGAAGGCACATCCTTTAATAACTCAATGACAAATCAACTGTATAAAGTTGATTCCAAAAATATATGTGATAATTATTTGTTTGTGACTTCCATTGACTTCGGCAAACTTCAAATTTAGAGTTGAGTTTGATGAAACACTAGCATAATGCTTATTTAAATGTTTATATATTTACTTAAGCTCATATGTTGGTCAAGATTGATTTAGGACCTTTAAATATCCAAATTAATACTTCCTTCTTAGCTTGGTGTTATTGAGTTAGCCATTGTGCATTTTGATTTATACTAGTATGACCTATTTCTTTAACCTCCCTAGTAGAGTACAGGTGGACTAAAAACACCATTATTTCTTTTAGGTATGTGGAAGGTGGGATGGGCTCAGTTTCCATGGCTATCGGTAATGCTGCTAGGGAAGCTGGGGCCCATATTGTCACAAGTGCAGAGGTAAATTTCTATCGAATCACTTCAATAGCTTTCCATAGTGCATCTCCCTCCTTATGAGGTAATTAGTCATTATTCTATTTAGTCGGTTTCATTTTGGTTTCAGGTAGAACTGAGATAGGCATGGAAATCTTAGATTCTAGAAACTGTTTCTAATTTTGAAAGATTTGCATACTTGGTTCAAATCAATTGAGACAATGAAATATTTTCAAATGGATTGGCAATTAAGAATTCATGAAAATACCATGCAGAATCTATTTTTTGAATCTGTGCTAGTAAATATCATTGACATGCTGACAGAGGTATAGCTTCCTCCCCCTTGCTTCCCTCCACCACTTAGCCCAGCCCAGCTTTGCCCCTGATGCAGAGGCTTGTTCCAAGTGCTCTTATGACTCAAAGTTTCTACAGAGGAAATACCTAGAGCTTGGGAGCCTTTTCTAACCATTCACCATATGAAATCAATCACTTTAGAAAGGGGAGATATGAGCTTCAAGTATGTCTCTTATTGCCTCTCGTCAAAATATTGTAGACAATACCACATCAAACACCTAAAGAATTCTGATGATAATGGTGTAATAATGAGTTTAGAAAACATTCTCTATTTATTTATTTTTAATGCAGGGATCACTGTAGAATAGACTTGGAGTAATTCATCAGATTTTTATTTCTTCATTGGTTTTCTTTATATCCTTAAGTTGTTGCCCCTATACTTTATTCCGTTGTCTTTTGCTACCTTTGATTTTTGTTTACTTTTGACATCAGGTCTCACAATTGTTGATTCGAGACTCTGGTGCAGTGGATGGGGTTAGTGTTGCTATATGCTTTCCTCAATGAAGCAGGTTTCAAAGTATGGTCAAACTAAATATTTTGTACATGGCTAATATTCATGTAGGTATTACTGGCTGATGGTACAGTGGTGCATTCTTCAATTGTTTTATCGAATGCAACCCCTCATAGAACTTTCATGGTATAAATTGGACACTGCTGATTTATTTTGAAATAACAGAAAGCATGCCCAAGTGGTGTTGCAATTATAAAAATGCATTTAGGTTAAATTTCTGCACCCTCTATTCTATGTGGATTTTAATGTTGATTCTATTATCTGCTCATGTGACACAGGATTTAGTCCCTAAAAATGTCCTTCCTGATGATTTCATTCGAGCTATTAAGTACTCTGACTACAGTTCTGTAAGTACCCTATACAACTTTATTTACCATTAGACAATCTAGAGCAAGCACCAGCTGTTCTGTTTCACTTCATTTGCTATATACTGGGAGACTTGGGCATAATGCATATATATAACCGGATTCTTATGTAGTGTGTAGTCTAGTGAAGAAGAAAAGAAGAATGCCCAGCATGTGTGGTAGCTGGCATTACAAAATCACATGAAACTTGGTCCAAATATAAAACATTGCTAGTCATGACACAACCATGATCATTGGAAAAGACTTGAGGTGATTGCCTTCAGCATATTGTGGCTTGATAGATCCTATCAGTATGAAAGCCATTGTATTACTTTATAATAAGAAAAGAAATTGAAATCCATTGGATTGACAGAAACTATGGAAGTGTACCGAATCAGTGAGGATAGAGTAAATAAAGATTACAAGCCACAGTTTTTCGCCAGGGAACTACATAAACATAAGTTTGTTTATCTGGTAGCAAACTAAGTTGACAAAATCTTTCTGGACTCTGTGCTTTAGTTTTTCGCCATCCTGCATAAAATTATCTGGTAGCATCCCCCAGGTCACCAAATAGACATGAAAATCATGTTCTGTGATATTCTATAATTCTAGGAAGTATAGAAAAACACATGAAGTTTACAGCACTTTGTAACAAGGAGCCTAGAAAATGAACTGCAAATTGTAAGATTTCTTTCTCAGCAGTTTAAGTTTTCCTCTGTATGTGGCTCTCAGGGAACTACAAAAATAAACTTAGCTGTTGATAAATTGCCCCAGTTTGAATGTTGCAAATTAGGCCATCCTGATGCTGGTCCTCAGCATGTTGGCACCATTCATATTGGTTCTGAAAGGTATGCTTTTATGTCAGTTTTAACAATATATAGGCTCTGGATCCACAAGTTTTTCTTGGATGTTCTTGTAGACTGTCAGCTAAAAGGTTGTCTGGGTGTCAAGATTGTTGATATTTAAATATAGAGTAGATGAATCATAAAGTTTCTAGTGAAATAGAAGGTTAGGGTATTCTTTAGCCATTTGTTTGAATCGAGTGAAAGACATAGCTGAATATGAATAGCTAACCAAATTATTGATGACAACAGTATCCTTTTAGATTCTATCCCATTACAATAAACAACTTTAGGAGTTGGGCTTAGGGCATGCCTATAGACAGAGTGGTGCGGTTGTGGAATCAAGTTTTGTTGACCAGTTTGGGGTTTAACTTTCTTAAAATGATTTTACCTACCTTTCACATAACAAACAGATTTTATTGAATTGTTTGCTATATTCTCATTTCATGGCAAACAACCTTCAAAAGTTGTATATTTCTTGCAAACTATAATGGAAAAGGTTTCCAGTTTTAACTTTAGATTTCAGTTCTGCACCTTAACTTCTGTTTTCAACATCTACTATTTGAATACAATCCAATGCAATCTTCTTTGTGTTCTGTCACTCGTTTAAGCATGGAAGAGATTCACTCAGCGTCTCAAGATGCTGCCAATGGATTACCATCACGAAGACCAATTATTGAAATGACAATCCCCTCTACTCTTGACAAGACTATATCCCCACCTGGTACTTACTTTTTAATAGATGCATCTGTGGTATCTTATTCCTCGTTTTTTTATATGTCGTTAAGTTGATGGGTTCTGATGACATTCAAGGTTTTCATTTCCAAAGGCGTGGAAAGTGAAGTGAAACTTTTTCATTCTTCTTCATATTGCTCATGGAAAGGATGTCCGTCAAACTGATTTTAGAACTCTTACTCTTCCAGCAGTTAATGCGCACACACATACAACTATGCATGCAGAGATGCTTCCTCTTTAGCCTGTTACATTAATGTGCAAAAATGCATATGTCACTCTTTCATGCATAATAATGTTTTGTGATTTTGCCTTGTGATTTTCAGGTCAAACTTTCTGTCAGATGTCAGTTCATTATACCTTTTTTTCTTCCATTCAGACATTCAAAGTTAGATGTTGACATAGAATAAACCCAGAATGTTCTTAATTAAAAAAAGAAAAAAGAAAATGAATAGATTAAGTTGTTAGGATGTTGCCTACAAGCTATTTTGTGTTAAAACCTAACCGCACTTGATAAAATCCACTAAGGTTTGAAAAAGGCCATATAAGTATACTGCTTCCTTTTCCATGATGTTTTCTACTATTTTTACTTTTTTTTCTTTCAATGATGTTCCTTCATGTAACAAACTAGGAGTTGGGCAGGATTCTTTTTCCCTATACGATTCTTTTTTTAATTATCTTTAATTATCATAGATTTTTGTATCTACTTTTTCCACCAGACGTATCCAAATCTCTTTACCGTATCAGCTTGGAAAGCATTAATTTTTATGAGATTGCAGTTCAATAAAATGCTGTTTTTTATAGGTAAGCATGTGATCAACCTATTTATTCAATACACACCGTATAGTCCATTGGATGGTAGCTGGGGAGATCTTGCTTATAGAGTAAGCTATACTTCAGTAACTGATGCATTGGCATTGTATTGCTTTTTATATAAAACTTCTATATGACTCAGCAGTCAGTTGTTCTTTTCTTTTACCCATTAGTTAAATTTTTCTCTTTCTCTAATATGGCAGATTTCATTGTTCTGATTAATCCTGGAAAAACTGGGTAATTTATATTCATTGCAGGAATCATTTGCAAAAAAATGTTTCGCCTTGATTGATGAATATGCCCCTGCATTCAGCTCATCAGTCATTGGCTATGACATGTTGACTCCGCCTGATCTTGAAAGGGAAATTGGTCTGACAGGTATTATAACCCTAGGAACTTAGGCAGGGTGTTGGAATTGGTAAAGTTTATACTTCTAGCAGTTGGATTACGCAAGTATATGTTTGTAGTGTCAGAATCCTCTAAAAAAATGTTAGTTCTTCAATAAACGGAATGTCAAAAATGGGGGAAAAAAGAGTATTCAAGTGCATCGCAATTTAAGTGTCAAACCTAAAGGGGTGGATTTAAGAGTAAAACTCCCATCAAGGGAGTTTCCCCCTTTGTACTAATAAATCCCATGGCCACTCACTTGAGCGATTATTTGTTGTTCCCTTCAATTGAACCAGCTAATAAGGTTAAGAAGTGTGATTATAAAAAAATCATTGGAAATTTAGTAAGGAATAAGAACATCTTGTTCAGACAGACAAGCTTAAAAAGTTAAACATCTTTGTAAATCTATTCTTGTATATACCAAATATGCTGATCACACACTTTCACGAAGTTTCTATTTCTTCAAAAGTCCTAATATCAAATAATCTCTCATGTGAAATACCTGACTCAAAAGGATTCTCAACAGGAGGGAATATCTTCCATGGTGCCATGGGATTGGATTCTCTCTTCCTCATGCGACCGGTTAAAGGATGGTAATTCATAAAGCACATAATATTTATAATTGGGATCATCAATAGAAATGTTTTTTTTTTTATGGTTCTTACCAACTTCATCATACATGGTAAAGTACTAAATCTCAATGTGATTTATATTATTTGGGAACAAAGGTCAAATCATAGGACTCCACTCCAAGGGCTGTACTTGTGCGGAAGCGGGACCCATCCGGGCGGTGGCGTGATGGGTGCACCTGGACGTAATTCGGCTCGTCTAATTCTTGAAGATGTCAAGACACCATTGAATTGAAACATGGTAACTCAGCCATGTGTCCTAAAGGCTTTCGAGTTCCCAGTTTCCTTCCATCCTTTTGTAGGATTTCTGTTAGCGTGCTATCGACTGTCAATTTTGTAGGCTTTTTAATACAACAGAATAATAACGTCGGCTCAAATTGCATTCGGCATGAGACTAACTGGTTTTCAGAAGCTATAATGGATTATTAGTTATATTGCTAGACTCCAGTTTGAAATCCCGGAACAAGGGTAAAAGAAATACAACTTCCAAGTGAAAGGATTCAAGTGGGTTGGATTTTATCTTTTACCGATCGAAGTAGAAATATAAATACCATTCCAGCGTCACCCAGGACCGTCTTAACTTGTATGTTTTCCAGATAAAAAATTCTGTGGTCACTTTTACGTATTATCTATACATTGGACTAATGTGATTAGTTACATCACTTTTTTTAATATAAATTAACAATTTTAGTCATGGAGTGCTAAAGAGTTTGCAAAAGTGCCTATATAGCATAATTTTTTCCAAGTTGGCTTTGGACTTCAAATCTCAACCAACACGCTTCGAGATTTGCACGTATCTTTTCCTTGTTAAAAACCGGAGTAGCATACTTGCATTTTTTAAACCGTCAAAGATTTTGCATCCTAAAGGTATAACGTTTTATCATCATCAAATATCTATAGTTTGCATCCTCGATCAAATGACGATTGAAAAGAAAGTATTTCTTTTTATAATTAAAAGGATGCAATGTGTTAGTTTCAATAACTTAGATTTAAATTCTCTAATAATTTGAGGGTGGAAAATGTATTTATTCCGAAAGAGAGAAATCATTCCTAGCCAGAATCAATAAGTCAATTTTACAGTAGTTTTATATGATCCGTTTAATCTATTTTACAATAAAACTAACTTTACAATTTGACAAAGCACATGAAATCGTATCAATTTATAAAATTTATTTTGTAAAATCTCTTTGTGGCTAAAGCATTTCTTAATAGGAATTTTGTTAGGCATCTTCATTAATCTCATCAAAAAATTCATCAAATATAAATTTGATGATTTATGTTAAAAATAACCTCACATTGGTCTAATCAAAGTGTATTTGTTAAACTTTGAACTACAATAAAACTTGACAAACCCTTCAAACATAAAGGGTTACTATTCACCCTTCAAATAATTTGTTTAATATATTTTATTTTCCCCACATCTTTTCTCCTTTTTTTTCTCCATAGAATGAATGTGTTTGTTATATATATCTTTAATTCTAGTGTAATTAAAAATTGTTGAAAATAATAATTTAAATATCAAATTAAATTATTAATATACATATGGTCAGTATAATTTTAAAATATTGAAGAAATTTAAAAAAAAAATATTATTATATTATTATTTTAATGAGTCTAATGTAGAATTATGATGAATATGATGTATACATTTCATCAAATTTATACTTCACATCAAATTTTAATAATTTTTTTGGTAAGACCGATAAGAATGCTCTTACAGCCCATGGCAGATTATAATATACAAATTTCATCGATTTCAAGAAGTCAATATCATGTTTTATAATTTGTTACATGCCAAATCCAAAAAAATAACATGGATTAAAGGGAATCCAAGGGATCGGACACTCATGGGGTATCTTTATGAGCTCATAGCTGAAACATCTTCCCCCAGATGATTTAGAATGATGATGTAACAGTTCAATATTGTGATCATTTCAACAACTCGTCTTAAAAACGACCAGTTAAGACCAGCTAGCGACCCTGCCAACCAGAAACAGATTTGGGGACAAGGGTGATAGAATTGGAGGCACTTTCCAACCTGCATCATGTGTAAATGGTAGGGGTGTCAAACCATGTTAACGGGCCGTGTTCGTGTCGTGTCAAGACATATATATTATACTATATAGGTTAACCCTAACCCTACCGGTTAAACTTATCATGTCAAAATCTCAAATCCTAACATGATCCGTTAACATAATATGTCGTGTCGTATCAATCCGTTATGAACTATTAATGAATATTAAGAAATAAATTAACACGACAAAATATGATACGTTTTAACCTGTTTATGTAAATGTGTTGAATATGTTCGAAATTAACCCGTTTAACTTAATTAAACTTAGCATATTTTTATACGAATGTTAAAATTACAATATTTATAAAAATTATAATACTAAATACAAGTATGAAATATAATCTAAATAAGAAAAATATCAAAATTAATATTCTAATAATTTTACTTTTAAATGTAAAGGTATATTTGTAATTTTAATTTTCTTAACGTGTCATAGCGAGTTAAAATAGGTTGACCTGCTATCAACTCGTTAAGCAATCGGATCGTAACTGATCAACCCGTTTTGATCCGAAATCCATTAAGACTAAATTCTAACCTTCTATTATCGTGTCATGTTCATGTAGGGTTAATAGGTCGTATAACATATTGTCATTTCAAATAAATGGCTTCCATTAATAAAAATGCATATGCAGAGATAGGCATGCACCAGTCAAAAACCCAAGCCCCCAAAAAGGAGAGAGAGAGAGAGAGAGAGAACTTTGATATCTCTTCAACGGCTTTCATGACTTCTGTAGAACTTGTTTCCAGCACTTGGCCTCCAAAAAAAATCTCATCCACAATAGTATGAATCTACCCAAAACAGAGGAAAAGAAAACAGTTTGAAGCCTAGTCTGGTGGAGATTTTGCGCATATTTATTTATGGGAAAATATAAGGCTAACAAACAGAAGCAACGGTCTGAAATAATTATAATTATGCTGATTCAGTAAATCTTAAACTCAGCTCGGTTCAATTTTTGAGTAGTAAATGACCTATCAAAAAAAAAAAATTGAGTAGTAAATGGTTAAAGGTATCCTTGATCCCCTCAACGAAACCCTCTAGCTACTCAAGATCACCATATTTCAGGCAAATTGGAGAGGCGGCATCTCAGTAAAACATCATTATATCAGGCTGGATGTTCAAGCAAGAACCTCAGAAATAATCAAATTGGTTAACTCAGAAAGGAAATGATTGACCTCCAAAGTCGACTTAAAAATATTCTGAGAAGACAATACATAATGGTAATGCTCAGCATGACAAACTGCCAGTGGTATGTTTACTAGCTCATGTGACTCAAATGACACCACCTCCCCCACAAAAAAAAAGAAAATAAACAAAATAAAGAACCTTTCAATCAGATGGTGCTTTTTCATAAATTTTGGGTGTGAAGTTGTAAATTACAGATATTTCTAAATATCGAAACAAGAGCTTTTCTGACTACATTCCAGTGATTAAGTTAAATAACCAACTTCTCCACAGCATATGCCTACGAAAGAAGACAGATAAGATACCATTTGCCGATTCCATATTCTAACTTCTGAAACATCCATATCAAGCATTTTAAAGAGACACAAACCTTGCTATAGTTGAACACCAAGTCAAGCTCGCATACATTTTTAAAGCATTTGTTGAACGTTTCCACAAGAACTGAAGGCACAAGGGTGGACGTAACTCAAGTGAATAATCGAGTTAGATAAAAAAAAAAAAAAAATCACGAGAAACAAGTAATGAGTATAGTACGTAAATTAGTTATTTACTCATTTAAAAAAGGGGTTATTTACTGTTTTCAGCTCATTTAGTTATCAATGACATACAGCATACATGACAAACACAATCCATCAGCATATATTTATGATAAAATTTAAACATCGCCAAGAGGCAAATGACCTTCATGATCATAATGCTAAAGCTTTTTTGATAGGTGCTAAAGCTTTAAAATCAACAAATCTAGCTTCGGACAACAATACAGTATTAACTTATTCTTAGATAAATTTTCACAAATTAACCTTCAATAATGCTCAGTTTGTCTGATGTCATCAAGCAGCAAGTGAAGGTACAGAAAAGCTTGAAAATTAGGTAAATTCACAAAGGTGGATATTGTTTCCATCATAATTCATCACATTTTAATCAATCTGCTTGACATGTATCATTTTCTCCTATCTATGGTATTTAAGAGCATACATTTGCAATAAATAATTTGTAACAAAGCTACAACATCCATTTAATACAAGCCTGTTTCTCAAGCATGCCACAGTGTCCCTACTAACATTCAATGCTAGAGATAGTATAGAATGGAGAGGTGAATTATTAAAAAATGTACCTTGTATCAAGTCGAGCATGGCAAGCTCATTTTCAGAACTATCAAATACTAAAACAAAGTATAGTGTTGCATTGTGCTTGTATACAAGGCGACTATCCTGCAGGGAGATAGAAAAGTTAAAATAGAGAGTTCTACAATGGAACAGACTGGAATTCATACCTTCACAGCAACTCCTAGAACTCTTTTGTGTATAACATGAATATTGGATATTATTTAAGAGAGCTAAGAAAGTAATTGAAGAAAGCGCCTCCTTTTGCTGAATAATTGAACAAAAGTGCCCCTTCCAGTAATGAATATTATTCGGATTATCATAAGGAAAGAACTCTGTCGCTATCAAAATATCCACGTCTTTTTTAAAGAAAAAAACATGCATTATTTTCTTTAAGAGAACAGTTTTATACATTAAGAAATTATATAAAAATAAATTTATAAACTGATTATGAATTGATGTACCTCATATTATAAAATCACCTTTATATATCAACAGTACGGAAACGAGAGAGTAGGAGCTGAGAAAAAAAAAATTATATTACCGGACCGAAAATAGAGTCGGCCTCCACAAAATTGCTTACGTTCTCAACTCTACTGCATAAGACTGCACAAAAATCAAAATTTCAAAGGGAAACAATAACAAAAACAAACGAACCTATAAAAGAGCTCCAGATGGTCAATTGCACCAATTCTGAATCAATCAAGAAAAAATGTTGTGCGTATGGTATGCATGAGAGAGAGGAAGAACCTCCAAAAACGCTGCGAATAAGCTCCTGCTGTTTGTTGGCAGGCTGAAATCAAAGAATTTAATTCAGTCTAAGCCCTTACAACGAGTTGTACCAAGATCAAGAATCAGAATTTCAAGACGAGTATAAAATGAGAGGAGAGAGAGACCTGGGAATCGTAAAATTTGGCAAGGCGAGGCTTGCCCTGCGTATTCATCACCATCACCGCCCGTATCATCTTGCTCCCCTGCTCAATTTACCCACACGCATCGATGGGTCCTATGGGTCTCCAATTCCTAATCGACAGGCTTGACACTGGGTCATTGGGAAACGCTGTCGTTTAACGTATGACATGCGGCGACAAACTAGCCCTAAGTCAAACTAGGCCTTTATAAGGGAAAGCGAAAGCTTCGATGATGCGGCGGAAATATTGGCGAAGAAGGGGGAACATGGCTACTCACGACGACGATGACGAAGACGACATAAACCCCTTCCCGATGATACTACCAGATGAGCAAGACAATGCAAAGAGTACAATACAAGAGGATGCGTCAGATCAACATCTACAGCAGCATTACATCCGTTCAATCGAGTCAACGTTGTTCATCAGACAGCTCCCTTCTCAAGGCCTCTCCTTCCAGCTCTGGCCCGCTGCTACCACTCTTGTCACTCTACTCGATCAACACCGCTGTCACCCTACCAATAACCCCCTATCTTCCACCCTGCTCGGTCATTGCCGCCCTCTCAACATCCTCGAGCTCGGCTCCGGAACCGGTCTCGTCGGGATCGCCGCCGCGGCCACTCTCGGCGCTAATGTCACGGTTACCGACCTCCCACACGTCATCCCGAACCTCCTGTTCAACGCGGAGGCAAACGCCGACGTTTTAACCGCAAACGGAGGGGCCGTACGCGTGGAGTCGTTGAGGTGGGGAGAGACCGATGACGTGAAGCTGATTGGGCGGGATTTCGATCTAATTCTGGCCTCGGATGTAGTGTACCATGATCACTTGTACGAACCGTTGCTCGAAACAATGCGCCTGTTGATGTTGAACAGCGCGGGTGAAAACGGAACAGCAAAGGCGTTCGTGATGGCCCATTTGAGGAGGTGGAAGAAGGACTCCGCTTTCTTCAAGAAGGCCAAAAAGCGGTTTCAGATTGAGGTTCTACACGTGGATAGTCCATCCGAGGGATGTAGGGTTGGAGTGGTTGTTTACCGTTTTGTTGAGAAGCTTATGAATTCGAGTTCTGGTAGCTCGGCAAGCAATTCTTCATGATCAAGAATGTTTTGCTTGTTTGTTTCCCAAGAAATTCTCACCTCTGCGTGTCGTCCCCATATATTGAGTTTTCAAGATTTTTGAGGCAGAAATAATTAACGAATCAAGACCATGGGTCATGATTAATACCCTCACAAACAAAGAAACTCAAGCCAAAAGTTAACCTCACATCCACGCGATCGACAAATTGTTATAGATGATCATCTAACTAATAAAAGCAATCTTCACGAAGGCAGAATTTGCGAATTTGGTTAGGTTCGGTTCCGATGCCTATCCGAGGTTTATGCCATGATCTCTTCTTCATTTTTCTCAACGAACCGTATGGCCCGCTAAGTGGCATGATGGTAGTTTGAAGAGGATGTAATCGTGAAAGCGATCATAAGATTTTGATGTTGATAATTTGAGTCTCAAATTGAATCCAACCTTTGAGAGTAACAAATTGGAATTGTCTTAAAATCTTCAAATAAAATTTGCACTCTTGGTTTTTTTTTTGAAGTCCTCCAATCTTGATTCTTACAAAAATAAATGTCTGGTGAAGGTATTCGATTCAGTTACGTCAAAACTTATATAATATCTGTGCATTTTTTCTCATTAATTTACAGAAATGAAAATCAGCTAGAGATATTCTGTGATTCATGGACCCACTGTTGGATTAAAGCTCTGCTTTGTTTATCCTTTGAATTTGTGGACTGTAGTTATTGAATAAATATATCATTTGCATTTGTGATGAAAGTGAAGTCAAATTTAGTTCCAACTTCCATTTATGTGATTTCTGCATCTTATGGTTTCACCACTATTCATCAAACCATTCTCCCAGCGATTGGAATATACAAACTCCATCGATTTCAAGAAGTCAAATATGATGTTTTATAATTTGTTACATGCCAAATCCAAAATACAAAATGGATTAAAAGGAATCCAAGGGATCGTACGCTCACGGGGTATCTTTATGAGCTCTTAGCTGAAACATCTTCCCCCGGGTGATTTACAATGATTTGTCACAGTCCAATATCGTTGATCATTTCAATAACTCATCTCAAAACCACAAGCTATCGACCCCGCCAACCAGATACAGTTTTGGGGACAAGGTTGATAGAATTGGAGGCACTTTCCAACCTGCATCATGTGTAAACTTCATCAATATGCATATGCAGA
Organism: Platycarya strobilacea; assembly: GCA_036898215.1. Lineage (NCBI taxonomy): Eukaryota > Viridiplantae > Streptophyta > Magnoliopsida > Fagales > Juglandaceae > Platycarya > Platycarya strobilacea. Next base: position 5,067,865 of record CM072545.1, on the reverse strand, counting down.
GATAGGCATGCACCAGTCAAAACCCCAACCCCCCAAAAAGGAGAGAGAGAGAGAGAGAGAGAGAGAGAGAGAGCACTTTGATATTTCTTCAACAGCTTTCATGACTTCTGTAGAACTTGTTTCCAGCACTTGGCCACCAAAAAATATCTCATCCAGAATAGTATGAATCTATCCAAAACAGAGGGAAAGAAAACAGTTTGAAGCCTAGTCTGGGTGGAGATTTTGCGGGTATTTATTTATGGGAAAATTTAAGACTAACAAACAAAAGCAACGGTCTGCAATAATCATAAATATGCTGATTCAGTAAAACTTAAACTCAGCTTGGTTCAATTTGTTAGTAGTAAATGATTAAACTTATCCTAGATCCCTCAATGAAACCCTCTAACTCAGAAAGGAAATGATTGACCTCCAAGTCGACTTAAAAATATTCTGAGAAGACATTACATAATGGTAATGCTCAGCATGACAAACTGGTATGTTCACTAGCTCATGTAACTCAAATGACCCCCCCCCCCCCCCCAAAAAAAAAAAAGAAATAAAAGAACCTCTCAATCAGATGGTGCTTTTTCAAAAATGTAGTGTGTGAAGTTGTAGATTATAAGACCTAATCAGGTTGTGTAAATTACTGATAAAAGATACTTCTAAATATCAAAACAAGAGCTTTTCCAACTACATCTTCTGAAGCCCAGTGATTAAGTTAAATAACCAACAACCCCACAGCATATGCCTAAGAAGAAGAAGACAGATAAGATACCGTTTGCTAATTCCATATTCTAACTTCTGACACCTCCATATCAAGCATTTTAAAGAGATACAAACCTTGCTATAGTTGAACACCAAGTCAAGCTCGCATACATTTTTAAAGCATTTGTCCAACGTTTCCACAAGAACTGAAGGCACAAGGGTAGAAGTAAGTGAACAATCCAATTAGAAAAAAAAATCCTGAGAAACAAGTAATATGAGTATGCTACGTAAATCAATTATTTACTCATTGAAAAAAAAGTTATTTACTGTTACATTCAGCTCATTTAGTTATCAATGACATACAGCGTACATGACAAACACAATCCATCAGCATAAATTTAAGACAAAATTTAAACATGGCCAAGGCGCAAATGACCTTCATAATCATGATGCTGCATCTTTTTTTATAGGTGCTAAAGCTTAAACTCAGCAAATCTAACTTCGGACAACAATATGTTATTAACTTATTCTTAGATAAATCTTCACACATTAACCTTTAATAATGCTCAGTTTGTCTGATGTGTCATCAAGCAGCAAGTGAAGGTACAGAAAACCTTGAAAATTAGGTAAATTCACAAAGATGGATATCGTTTCCATCATATTTGATTACATTTTAATCAATCTGCTCCACATGTTTCGGCAATATCATTTTCTCCTATCTATGGTATAAGCATACATTTGCAAAATGATTTCTAACAAAGCTACAACATCCATCTACTACTACCCTGTTTCTCAAGCATGCCACATTGTCCGTACTAACATTCAGTGCTAGAGATAGTATAGAATGGAGAGGTGAATTATTAAAAAATGTACCTTGTATCAAGTCAAGCATGGCAAGTTCATTTTCAGAACTATCAAATACTAAAACAAAGTATAGTGTTGCAAAGTGTTTGTATACAAGGCGACTATCCTGCAGAAAGAGAGAAAAGTTAAAATACAGAGTTCTACAATGGAACAGACTGAAATGCATACCTTCACAGCAACTCCTAGAAGTCTTTTGTGGATAACATGAATATTGAATATCTTTTGATGAATAATTGCACAAAATTTCCCTTTCCAGTAATGAATATTATTTGGATTATCAAAAGAAAGAACACTGTGGCTATCAAAATATCTATGTCCTTTTGGAAGAAAAAAAAAACACTTTCTCTTACATAACCCACAACCACATTGGGATATCAGTTTTATTAGGATGGCTCAGGATTGGGAGATGAGTAGCTTTGTGGAATTCTATAGTCTTATTTATGCCCTTACTCCGAACTTTCAGCAAGTAGTGGCTTGTGGTGGACACCTGCGAAGAAAGGGGTCTTTACTGTACGCTCTTTCTATAAGGCCCTCACACAATAACCCAATATCCAGTTTCCGTGGAAAAAGATTTGACAACATAGGGCAGCTCCCAAAGCAGCCTTTTTTGTTTGGACAGCTTCACTTGGCAAGATTCTCACTACTATGAGAAAAAGGAGGGTCATCTTAACAAATTGGTGTTGCATGTGTAAACGGGGGGAAGTCAGTAAACCATCTACTTTTACATTGTGAGACAGCCAAAGTACTTAGGAATAAAGTGTTTAGTAGACTGGACTTAGTTTGGGTTATGCCAAAGACAGTGGTAACAACTATGGCAAACTAGACTTCGATCCGAGGCAGGCGACAAGTTAAGGCGATTTGGAAGATGATCCCCATCTATATTATGTGGTGCTTGTGGCAGGAGCGGAACGAGCGGACATTTAAAGACAATGAGAGATCGTTGAAAGAGTTTAAAGTTTTATTTTTAGAACCCTTTGTAATTGAACCATTGTTGTGGACTTCAAGGGCATGGTCCTTCATGATTTTCTTGTTTCAAATGTGCACACTTGATGGGTCACATGAACTTTGTAACTGACATTTTTGTCCATTCTTTTATTAATAATACTTGTTTACCTATCCAAAAAAAATGCTTTCTTTTCCACAAAGGACCAACAGTACAGGAATGAGGAAGCAAGAGATGAGAAAAAATATATATTACCGGACCAAAAATAGAGTTGGCCTCCACAAAATTGCTTACGTTCTCAGCTCTACTGCATAAGACTGCACCAAAATCAAGATTTCAAGGGGAAACAACAACAAAAACAAATGAAACATACAAAAGAACTCAAGATGGTCAATTGCACACAAAAAATTAGATAAGATTTTAGTAAGAACTGTATCGATCAAGAAAAAATGTTGTACATATGGTATGCATGAGTGAGAGGAAGAACCTCCAAAAACGCTGCGGATAAGCTCCTGCCGCTTGTCAACAGGCTGAAATCAGAGAATTTAATTCAATCTGAGCCCCTACGAGTTATACCATGATCTTTAAGAATCAGAATTCAAGACAACTATAAAATGAGAGGAGAGAGAGACCTGGGAATCGTAAAATTTGGCAAGGCGAGGCTTGCCCTGTGTATTCATCACCATCACCGCCCGTATCATCTTGCTCCCCAGCTCAATTTACCCACACGCAACGACAGGTCTCCAATTCCAAATTGACAGGCTTAGAGTATTAATAGTGGACTCAACAAATCGAGAATTTATTTTTGTAAATTTAGCTAGTTATTTTTCAATAGAGAACTCCTACATACAGTCCATAACGTCAGTCCCTACGTACACTACTGATTGTCTGTTGTGTCAGCCTAGATTGAATTCCCAAAATGTCCTCCCAAAATTCCCGAAATCAATTGCTTTCACAAAGCGGAATTCAAAAGAGAAATCGTTTTGCCAATACACAGCCCCGCACGACCCAAATTTTTTTTCACATTCGAGTTCTAACATCATGCTTACCTCCTCCACCAGCGGCATCGTGCTCAGTTGATGGAAAGAAGTTGACATGTGCGATTCAATATTTTAAAAAAAACAACAAAACAAAAAACCACCCTCAAGATTCTTGTAGTTATTTACAATATATAAGGACTTGGTTACATCACAACACTAATTGAGAGAAATCAGTTGGTGGGCAGCTTCAAACATATGGATCGAACAGGTTATGTTTTCAATAGTACTGTTAGTTTATAGCATGAGTCTGGAAGATACGAAGGTTAAGATAAGAATGTGTAGTGGTGTATAAGCAACCAAGACAGTTCCACCATTTGTACTCTTCCAGATTTTTCCAGTTGAAAATAAATCTTCTTTATCATTGTGGGGGAGCATAGTAATGGGGCTCAGAAGTTATACCAAAAATCTAGACGTTAGTGGCGCACCAGAACAGTCAAAAGCATGTCACTAAACCCCATCCCCCTACCCAGAAGCCCAGAGCAGAGAAAAATAATACATTATGCACGAGGATTTGAAATGGGGATCGAATAATATTTAATCAAATTGATCTGGATGGTGTGATCAAAATGCAAATATACAAAGTAAAAAATACATGATTTCTAATGTATTGAACTACAAAAATGATTCCTGAACATCTCCAACATCAAGGCTCGTAATTTTATTTTTGAAAGTACCTCAAATTTCAGTCACCAATAATCTCGGCAAGAGCACAACCCATCTTTGAAATGGTGGAATCTCTTAGTATCTCGTATAGTGAGTTCTCCGCCAACGAGCTTTGAGATGATCTGCAGTGCAGTATGGCAGTCGTTGAAAGGGAATTCGTTTAGGGCTCAGACGGAAGGGGACTATCGCATGAAGAGGATAAAGTTAGGGCTCAGTAGGACGGGTATAGACAAAGCTCAGGAGGAAGGGAACAAACTCAGGAGGAAGGGGTAAGGGGTAAGGGGTAAGGGACTCGGGAGGAATGGAGGAAGGGGGAAGGGAAAGTCGTTCAGTCTGATGAGGAAGGACAAAGACGGGGCTCGTGATTTCAGATCTCTTAGTGAGACGACGTCGTGCTGATTTCCCTTAGAAACGACTCGTTTATGCCACATAGAGCGCGCGGGCAGTGCTTTTTTGGGGACGGTAAAATTTCTCTTTCTAATAACATCAAATAACAGATTCTTTATGTATCAAAATAATAAGAAAAATATAAATATATTTAAAAAAAATTACAAAAAATTTACTTTTCTATATATTAATTTTTGATATGTTAAAATCTTGAAATTTGAAATTCAAAAGTTTAAATTAAAAAATTAAAAAAAAACTAACCAGATGAGTGTAAATAAAAAGTATAAGAACATCTAATACTACTCAAAAAATAATTGACCCTTTAAATTTATCACTATTTTATTAAAATTTTAATTTTTATATTTTAATTTAATTCTAATTATAATTTAAATATTTGTTTGTTATTAAAAAAATATTGTGCACCCTAACTAAATATTGACTAAAATTTGGCCCTTTTTTTTAAATAGAAATTTGGTTTTGTTAAATCCACTACTAGTATTCTTATACAATATAGTAATACCCATCATATCTTGCATCTAGCAACTCGTAGTTTAGTGGTCTCAAACATTTTGCAATGTTCTCGTTGCATTTTTTTTTATGAAAAGTATTTTGGATCGGTGACACATTCAAATGGATATTGTTAAAAGCTAATAAAGCATTACTTTGTAAGCATAAGTGATGAAAAATTCTTTGGATGCATCGCAAGTAATTTCTCCGAGCCGAACTCTCTTTTCACACACCCCCCCTCCGGGCCCTCCCCACAAACCGAACTCCATCTCCTTCACAAAACCATCATCAGGTTCTCCAAGCCAAACCATTTTCCCTAGAGAAGATTTTACTCTCAATTTCACCCACCCTTCTTCGATTTTCTATCGTTTCTTGGTTAACGGAGTTTCTTGAGTTTTGGGTTTCTTGAATCGACTTTGCTAATAACTGAAGTTACATTATATCAAATCTTCATTTTTGGGTTTCCTGAATTATTTCTCCACATTTTTGAGTCTCAAATATTTGGTCACAATTAGAAGTCCGAGCTTAATCCATCCAAATCAGTGTGCAATTATTGATCCAGTGTCCGACGGCTAAAGCCGAATAACTACTGGGGAAATCGAAACTAGTAAGAGTCATGGACCAACAATGTACAACCGAAGAGAAAAGAGTTTCATATCATTGAGAGACACGCTTCAAACTAAAGGAAGAGAGGGAGGGGAGAAAGAGCGAGAGAGAGAGAGAGAGAGATTCAAAGAGATGGAGGGGAGAGAGATGATTACAATCGATGAGTAGAAAATGGGGAGGGGGGATGGGATTATCTTGTGAATTGAAGACCATTGTAAACCCCTACTTACCTCCGCATTAATCTGACATGTCAATGTCTTATTGGCTTCTAATAATTCACAGTTGAAAGTGTCATATGTCCAAAGATTTTCTCATCTTTTATAGTGGGTCATTGAAAATCATTGTCGTTTCCCATAAACCAAACGGATGACATGCGACACCAAACTTGCCTTAAAAGCCAACTCAATGCTATTTCTCAAAAAAGAAAAAACATTCTCAGAATTAGTCAAAAACTGAATCCACCACATATTTTGTTATTAGATCCCAAAATGTCATCATTATAGATTAGCTAATATCTAAATATTTATTGGGTCAAACTTGTACAAATCGTTGTGCATTGTTAGGAAAGTGACTTTGCTAGTTACTAAAGCCAGCAGTTATTCAGTTGTGTAGTTACTGAAGCCACGTTGTACCAAATCTTCATTTTTGGGTTTTTCGAATTCTTTCCCAACATTTTTGGGTCTCCGATATTTGGTCACAACCAAAAGCCCAAACTTAATCCATCCAACTCGGTGTGCAATTACGGATCCAATGTCCGACAACTAAAGCCGAATAACTACTAGGGAAATCGAAACCAATAAGGGTCACACCAAACTTGTACAAACCGTTGCTCGAAATAATGCACATGTTGCTACTGGGCAGCTCGGGTGAGAATGAAGAGGAAAAGCGTTCATCCAGAAAGCCAAAAAGCAGTTTGAAATTGAGGTTCTACACGTAGATAATGCATCCCAGGGATATAGGGTTGGAACTTGTAGTGATGGTTTATTATTTTGTAAAGGAGAAATGATATTTACTTTCGTAAAATGTGCGAGATCTACAAAAACATTTTGAAAAAAGTAAGTAAATACAAACTCCGCATGAAAAAAACTAAATTTTTAATTGTGAACTCCACTCTTTTTTAAAATATTTGATCGACATTTACGCACATTTACGCACTTCATAACTGTATATAGCATTGTTTGTTGAGAAGCTTATGAATTCGAGTTCTGGTATCTCAACAAACAATTATTCATGATCAAGAATGTTTCGCTTGTTTATTTGCCAATAAATCCTCACCTCTGCATGTCATCCCCATATATTGAATTTTCAAGATTTTTGAGGTAGAAATAATTAACGAATTATAGAATGGGGATACAATTTTGAACGTGGGGATGATCCAAGAGAATAAATCTTTCAAAAATTGGATCATCATACAATAAGGCAAAACTTACACGGAATATCGCATTTTCTTATACACGCAATCAAGACCATGGGTCCTGATTAATACCCTCAGAAATGAAGAAACTCAAACCAAAAGTTAACCTCACATCCACACGATCGACAAATTTATATAGATGATCTTCAACCTAATAAAAGCAATCTTCACAAAGGCAGAAATTGCCCGTTTGGTTTTGTTCAGTTCCGTCGGTGCACTTGAGGCAAGAGGTGGAGAAATCACACCCTGTATTATCTTCAGTCATCTCCGGGATCTCCGTGGCAGTTTTGCACTTCACCCCATGGCCACACTTTGCTACATCTCTATGACCATATCTGGTTGCTGAAGAAGTGCCTTTAGTACCTGTTTTTACACCTCAAAATTGTCAAGCAAAAATCTTATGTGCTATGTTTAACTGGAATACACATCTTCAAACCATCATAATACTGATTATCATGGCTTCCTTCGCAGTGAGCCTTTGGCCACAACTTTCATTGTCTGGGAATCTCTAAAGCAAACAAAGTGCACTAGTGTCTTCCCATTTGGGTAGACAGCAAAAACACTTGTCCCTATCTTCTTATTGCAAAGAGAGCACATGCTATCGCTGGTGATCTTCACCACTGTTTTTCTTTGGTTGTAGAGTTCATCCTTCACCTGTTTCATGAAATTATTATGACTACTAATTTCAAGAATTAGATTATGGATTCTTGTATTGCAACATAAAGTTGATATATTTGTAATTAGAGCAGATTACGCACAAAGATTTGATTGGGAAGAAAAATATACTGTATGTGAAAATATTTGCCAAAGAAACTAAAAAGTAACATTTACGGCTAACCATTGCAGATTGGGATCGTAATGAGTTTTAGGCAAAGGTTCAGGCCTTAAAAGTCACATGCACGATAAACCATACCTGCAGGTTTTCACTCTCTCTCAAACTTCTGATCACTGAAAGATTTCTGTATGCTTCACTGGATTTCCGCAGAAGAGGTCCAAGAAATGGAAGCAAGTTCTTCAAATAACAGTTAAAATAACGAACATTAGGAATGCAACTTACAGCTGATATTCTGATGCCAAACAAAGAGAAGAAAACACAATGATGAAGAACTGGCATGAAACCAAGAACAGGCTTAAGCATATATCCTCAATTCACAGACTCGCACACCAGGTAGAAGGGAAAAGTTGAAGCGAGTACATCAGAATAAGCAAACGACACACAAAATATACCTTAAGTTGATCAGACATCAGTTGTGAGGTTCTGCATAACCATGTAGACATTCAAGATACCTAGTTTGGAACTAAATATTGGGTAGTCCAAGTACAGATGAAGCAATACACCTAACCTACCACATTATGCCATATCATTGAATCCGGTTTTAATGACATGGCAGATTGATACAATGCATTCATTCTCCAAAACAGCCTAGTAATTACTACTAGTTTTATTTGGGTGTGATATCAATAACTACCTTTTATCTCAAAACAAAAAAGATACAACCGGTTCTTTTGAAGTTTGTTAGCCCCCCATCAATATAGTTGATACCTGTAGTTTCGTTTCCCTTGGTAAGAGTTTGAGAGCTTGAGCCCCATTTAATCTATCCCACCTTTGGCTCAACAAATCAAGAATCTCATCAAGCATAATAGTGGAACCTCCTTCCCCGCTAGATTCATCTGCATCACCATCACTCCGGCTACTGTCAGTGCCACTCTGACTTACCCTCATGTCCTCTGCACCCTCTATTGATGCAATTTTCTTACTTCCACGACCTCCTCTAGCTTTCATCGAAGACCCTGAACCAACCTTTGGAATGCTTGTATGATGAGGTGATAATAGATTGGTGATTCGCTGTTCAAAATTCTTGGTTGTCCTCCGAGGATTAAGATAAATTTGCAAAAGAGTAAGGTATATATTGCCAGAGGATTTTATAGATGTTTGATGAGCTACAGACTCATATACCCGATCACAATAGGCCAGTGCAAGCTCAGGAACGTGAAGCTACAAATGCAACAGAAATTGATATGCTCAGAGAGTATTCATGAGAATCAATGGACGAATAATAAGCATTTTTTATTTTATAAGTAATGCAAATAATACAAACAATGATGAGCATTTTTTAACACAAAACAGCAGCGTTGGCAGCATCAACAAACATCTTGTCTATCGTACTAAAATAAATACCATATAACAAGTGTACATAATTGCATAAGGAGCACTAATAGTAGTGGCTACATGTAAAAGAGGTGGCAAAAGTCAACCCAATATTTAATCAATTTGTAAAAGCCAATGGTCCCAGAATAGACATGCAAAAATTCACTAAATTTATTAACTTCGTAGTTGTTTATTCTAGAATAAAAAATAGAAGTATGAAACTCACTTCAGAGAACCATATATCTGTCATTCAACTATATAATAAATAGTACAATAACTGGTCCAGATGCAAGGCCTGTAAAAACATTTCTGATCATGCATGTAAAAAAGAATGGTTAAATTATGCCATTACAATTTTTTATTTCTCTTCTTTAATTATTAAAAAAAAGTATGCCATTACAATTTTATTACAGATAACTAAACATAAATAACAAGATTAAAATCCAGTTAAAATGCCTGTAAGCCAAATATTATTAATAACCTGGAAGGATGGAAAGATGATGAGTTTATCAAGGTTTTCCACCATTACATTTTATTAATAAGCAACTGAAGATTTTATTAAAAGATCCATCGTAGTCTGAGTATACAGTAAGTATATCAGCCCAGAATTTCCACCATTCCATAAGACTCTCATATTGAAATAACCTTTTCAATTGCCTATATATATTTTAAAAACAAAACAGCCCAATTGACAGCATTTCCTGGTTACAATGCATAGCTGAATTCAATATTATCTTCCTAGGAATATCCTCACCAAAATGCACTTTGTGGCGGCTAGGGCTACTGAACAACTTCCCCAATCAGTTTCATGTCACCTTCCCAGCAGATTTTATGACAAGAAAGAAAAGGTATTGATTTACGTAAGAGAGTACCTTATGAACATATAGAGACAAGGCAAGCTCATGTTGGTTCATTTTACCCAACAATATTGCACGCTCTTCAAATAAAGCATCCGGCGGTAGACGTTTCAACAAAGCATCTGGATTATATCCTGAGATACTCTCTAAAGCAGATAATAATTTCTTTCTTGTTGAGGAATAAGCTTTCTCATCCCACTTTTGTTGAGCACCTAAATCTGAATACCAATCAAGCACTTCCGAGAGATATATTTGTATCTAAAATGCACAAAAATGACAAGTAAAAAGAATTTATCAGTAAAATCAGCCAAACTACCAATGCCACCTACACCACCCATAACAACAATGAAGTTATTTGATTTGGCAGAACAGATCTGTTCTGTCAGGTCTTTTTAATTTTTAATACTTTTCATTTATGTTTAATTATTATTTACAACTCCCAAGTGACAAATTTCTGTTCCTTAACATTACAAAAAGAAATGCAAAACATCTTCACCATTTCATTTTGCAGATTTCCTGAGATACCATTCTCATTCATTGCAAGCATGAGCTCCAAGTACTTGGCCTGCATGCTTGGAGCATGTTGCTTCAAATAAGAGTTGACCAAGTCTGCCGGAATATTTCCAGACAAATACAGCTCGATAGTTTGTGTTGGACAGCTTTCAAGAACCAGCATGGAGCACTCAAGGACAAGCATGGGATCAGTCCCACAGAGAGGCTGCAAACGAATAGAACACATTCATCAAATCTTACTGGGTGTATAACATACCAGCTCTATTAACTCTTAACCAAAACTTCAACTTCTCTATTTTCCCATGGAATAAAGCAATTCTACACTGGATGCTAAAAAGTAGTGCTTCATCTAACCAGGGTATTCTTAAATATCATCCTGCGAAAAAATCTCTGGATCGCCTTCTTCAGTTTAAGACAATGTAATATTGTGTTGAGAGATTTCATGTGGAGATGCGAGATTGGAATTTTGGGGGATATGACAAGAGGAGTATGGTATAGTAGGCAGGTGGCTAGAAAGATAGCTAAAAGATTGGAATAAAAAATTGCCCAGGCCTTCTTGATCAAGTCTCAAGGCCAGAGAACAGAAGTAGATGGCAAAAGGTAAAGCGGGCAAAAACTTAAGTAACAAACGCCAAGATGCATTTTTTACTTATCAAAAAAAAAAACAAACGCCAAGATGCACTGAACTTAACAAGGACCATGGAAGAAACCACTTTCAGAACTTAGATATTAAGGTTTTAGTCAACAACTTGAAAAGAATCTCGAGGAAGGCTACTAATCAAAAAACCTTGTCTGGGGGAAAGAACGACTTCCCTTCACAGTAATAATATATACACAGGAGACGAGAGCATAGAGCTACTATACGGTTCATCCAGATTAGAGTATGCAGACAAATCAGTAGTTGAGTGCTTCCATGTCATCAATAAACATAATATGGATTTCTACAACATAAGGATAACTATTTTTACAGAAATTTAGAAAATAAAAAGGCCTAGGTAAAAACTTACCTTGAGATATTCAATAATTGACTCGGGCTTAAACTTTTGGGTAAGTTCTGATAGTGATTGGTTTGCCTTCGACTCTTCTACCAATTTATGTAGAAGTTTAAGGGCTTCGCGGTGCATTGAATTGCACTTGTAAAGTTCTAACAAAGCAGCATAATGATTTGTTTTTCGAAGAATTTCCTCACATATTTTCACATCACAATAGTTAAGACCTTTCAATAACTCTAAAGCCACTGAAGACTGTCCAGTAAGAAGCAGAGCTTGGAGTAGTGCCGTGTCTAGTATTGCTGCCATCTCCCGAGCACCAGAGCTAAGGGAGACATTACCACGCCCCTGAGGACAAAAAACTATTGAATCAAATAAGAATACATACAAATAGACATTAACCGTCTGAGGTCATTCATAATACATTAATCAAACTCTATTCATCCACGGCACTACCATTTTAGTACATTCGTTAAATTACCCAACTAGTTTTGAACAATATCAAATTTATTTAATATATATAAACAAGAAAATCAGCATAACATGAAAATCACCACCTATACATTCCATTAAACCAAAATAGTTGAGACCTAGAAAAGAAAAATATCAGTTTACCTTGGTCGTTTTCTTGAACCTAATAGAGTCATACGATGCGAAATTATCTCCAACGGCATCTAAAACAACTTCTTCTGTTCCCTCGGCAGTGGCCTTTTCAACTATACCATATCTTTTCTTCTGCAAGAATTTAATCAGAGCCATGAGAGTATTGTGGCTCATTTTCTTGGACTCAAGTGCTGCTTGCTCATCAGATTCCGATAGTTGTGGTGATGGTAAGGCTTCCATATCATCTGATAAACCAGATGAACCTCTTGAGAGATATGAAGCATCCCAAGAAATGTCCACCAGCTTCTCTGAATCAGAAATCATGGTTGTTTTAGGAAGGATAATAGATGGATACAACGAAAGCACATAGGTTATATCTATCTGAGATGCCAAGAAATGCTCCATTGCCTCCTCATAGCTTTCATTATCAAATAGGTAGTGAGCATATCTGAAACACAATGAGATAAGCTCATTGAAATCAATTACTTTATTAAATTATACTTATCAACAAAAATATAATAGATTAAATTATGCTTAAAATGTATTCATCCATGGCCATTGATGATTCTTTAAATCTGCTGGCTGGTTAATATAACAAAAAACTTGCACAAAACAAAACTAGTAACAAAGATCATTATTAAGTAAGTTTACGGCATTCTATTGTTTTGTTAAGTAACCATGAATAGCATCGCACGTATATTGTATACAGCTGGAAGTTGCAAGTCAATGTGTCATGCATGTTGGAAGAGGGTAACATCAACAAGCCATTAGTTAAATTACTTCAGCATTATCAACCTAGACCTAAATTTAATGAACCAAAATAGGCACAAGACTTTATTAGCCCTCTAGATACATCAAGCCCAGTAGGGATTTGCTTACCAAAGCATGCCTTAAAAATCCCCATTAACTTAGACAAAATGCACTCTAAAGAGTATACTGAGTTCGTGATAGAAATTCCTTAAGTAAATGATTTCTACGTAAATGTTTGCATGACAGATATATATATATATTTGCTCTAATGAAGTTCTGATCATAAATCAATATCTGTTTTAGAGGATTAAATTATTTAACAGAAAAAATCCACCTTATATGAATCGACCCCTCCTTTGCAGCTCGAAGGTTTGAATCTTCTGGAGGAAGCAGCTTACACAAGGCCAAGGCTTCATCGAAATTTCCAGATGCTGTTAGTTGTACAATCTGCAATACAGTTGAAAACTCTCACAGCACTTCCGATGCATAAAATTATCGTGTGTTTTTTAAGTTAGGCATATATCATTGTAAAAGGCATTTGCAATTAAACCTAGTTATGGGCATAATATAATGACAAACAGAAACAGGACATCATAGATTTACACAATACATGTGGAATTTTAAGAATGGATAAATTTTGTGCCAACATGTCTTAACTCATGCATACACTTCAAAAGAAGGCAATGCATCTAGACTTAATGGTATTTGGAAAGCAGCCTCACATACGGCAGATTTAGAAATTTTCCTGAGTATGACTTATTTCACAAATCTGCCCATGTATTCTCATGAATGGTATTTAACATTTGTAGCTCAAGTTAGGTTAATAACTACTGAACTTTTTTAACTTGGTGGGGTAAGATTTGCTTGAACTGAGAATTAGGGCTGAATTAAAAGAGCTCCTTGCCAGAGGGTTGTAATAGCAGAAGGGGAAAGGCTTCAATTAGAGCTGCAAAGAAGCAAGAAGGAAGCCACAATTGATCATAAAATGATAATGAGCTAATTAACAAGAATTGACACTTGTTCTTGGACCAAAAAGGCATCTTGCTTGGTCTTGCTCTAGTTTAGGCTTCCAAATACGAAGCTTCATATCTAACTCTTTTTGTCAGCGAATATGAGGAAGCTTCATATCTAACTAAGCCATCAATACCTGTGCACCAAGAGGAACAGGGAAGAGCCCAAAAACAGAATTGTCTAATGCTACAAGAATGGAAGTGTTGCTTTGGCCAAGATGACGGGCATTTCGTAGAACAACAGTCTGTATCAATGGATATGGATCTCGAAGAGATCGAATCTGAACAACACAAGTAGAAGAAACTGAATATGGCAGAAATAAATTCAGAAAAATAGGTAAGTTGCTCTTGCTTAGCAAATGTTCAGGTTACCTCAACATATCTTGGTAATAAAGCTATTGCATATGGCTTCTGAATGACAACTTCAGCAGGGGCCTCTGACCAACAAATTCTACCTTCCTGAAGCAGCTTCCCATTTTGGTCTACAAAGACACCAATGTTCTCCTATAGGCAGCAAGTTATATTTGCAGCATTCGGAAATCGGAGTAAGAACATGATCATCACAACATAATTGCGGCATTCACACAAAGGAAGGAAATAATTTCCATCCATGAAAATATTATATCTTTAGCATTTAGTTTGTGTAAATGTATGTTCTTTATTTATCAGAAAGTGTAATGAATGTTCTCTTAATAACATGGAACCTCACCGAGGCAGGGCCCTTTGGACAAACCGGAAGTAAACCCTGGATACACAACCCCACCCGTCAGAGCCATGCATCAGTGGTAATCCAGGGAAACTCCTAGTGCAGAATTGAACCAAAGATGTCTGAGTTTACAGCTCATCCCAAGCCCTTCCTTTGACCACTAGCTTGTATCCTTACGGGTCTGTTAGTGTAAATGTGTGTAACAACTATAAACCATGCATTCAATTATCAATGCATGTCCAAAAAGCAGAATATAAATGGCAACACAGAAAAGAATACCTTCCCAAGAAGAAGTTCTCCTGAGGGAAGAGAGATCACCAAAGGCGGGGCTAGCCTCCCGGAAGGAAATACTTCAGACAATGCACCATTTGTAGCGTTCAATATCATGTATTCTTTTCTAATACCCAAACATATATTCTCACCGCACCATGACATCGACTTTACCGTGTCCGGCACGTTATATTCTTTCACCTCTACAAATCCTCGACCGCCTAATCAGCACACAAAATAAAGTTAATGACGACCATGTTTTTGAATTTTTCTACATTATGGGATCGTATTTTCCACAACACACAGCTGACCACCTAAACTTCCATAGAATTGGCATGTTCTCACATCCTAACTCGCACTTTCAAAATCAAATTTATAAACATAACTTAAGTAATTAATTCAGAAAGAGATTTTTGATAAGTAATTCGAGAAAGAGATAACATGAATTCATGGAATTACCGTCGTGTCTGAAAATACAGACCCTCTTTTGCCTCGCGAAGCACAAGAACCCTCTCCGATCGTCCCAAGAATACACATTCGCGCCCTTTGCCTTGGTGATGACAGCATTGGTCTCCAAGTTCGGGAGCTTATGGAAGGCGATCGACTCCGAGAGCGAAAGAAGGAGCTCCCTCGACTCCAAGACCTCCATAGCCAGCAGGGGCTTCTTGGAGAACCCAGAAAAGTTTCTCTCTAGTGAGTAGGGTTCCTTTCGCAGCTCATGGGCATGTAAGTGGTAATCGGATGGTGGAGAGCGGTCGGAGAAAGAGTATTCTGGAACATAGATCTTAAGGGATCCATCGGAGCAGCCGAGGAGGAGCTTTGAGCCATAAGATTCGATGGCGTCGATTTTGAAAGGGCAATTGTTGAGGAGCTCGAAGGAATCATAGGCACTGTGTACCATCTTCTCGTCGTCAATCCCTTTCGGACGTTTTCTGATCGGAATTTCGTAGAATAACGAGCAGTAACGAATTTTTGTTGAAGCAATACGACACCGCTTGCTCCTTCTTTTCCTCTTCTCTGTCCTTTTTTTTTTTTTTTTTTGTAACCTCTTTTCTCTGTTTTTTTTTTTAATTTTCCAGGCTTTTTCCTTTTTTTTTTCTTTCTGAACGCGATGGGAACTGTAAATTATGGTTAAAACGCACAGTATACAAGCATTTGAAACGCACAGTTTTGGAAAGTAAAACATAAGGTAAAACGCACAGCATAAGTAAAACGCATAGCAAAAGTAATTTAACAAAAATAATGTCGCGTTGATCTTTCCCTTAACAAATAACGAGTCCCTTCGGGCTTCTTCATTCCCGAATAACAGCTTCAGTCTTCTTCATTTTTCATCGGAAAATGCTATGGATCCTACTATGAGAATTGGAATCCCTATTTAAGATTTTTTTTTTTATATAATTTTTATATAAATATTTTAAAACAATGTTGTGATTTTTTTTTTATTTTTAAAAAATGTTTAGGATGCTAAAAAAATTATGTATTTATATATATTTTCTTTACATGATTTTTTTAGCATCTTAAGATATTTTTTAAAAATATAAAAAAATCACAATATTATTTTAAAACACTTACATAAAAAAGTTAAAAAAATATATCCTAAATAGAAATTTCCAAATAAAAATTCCAAAATAAAAATACTTAACATTTTCCTTTTTCATCATAGGTTGATAACATTAACATTCATAAACGACAATACATGATCATCACTCTGATTTCAATTACAAAGATGGAGAATATTACACTTGAGATCCAAAAAGACCACAATCTAGCTACGTAATAGATATTTTCAAGAAAAGTGGAGGCAAAAGTGTTCGGATTTGGCGATGCAAAAGTTGGAATTGGGTTTTTTGCCAGTGAAATTTGATGTGAATTTGTAAGATCAGATGTAGGAACTGGGATTCTTGATCCTAAGCTGAGACTTGTAGTCAGGAAAAGAATTATAGTTGTTAAAACAGTGGTAGAGGACGTCGAGAATGTACAGAGAGCAGTCATAGATTTAAGTAACTGTATTTGAATATCGAGTTGAACTGAATTAAATTGAATAAAATATTATTAAAATATTACTTTTTAATATTATAAATTTTTTGGAATTTGAAAATATAGAATTGTTTATTATATTTTATATGAAAATTTGAAAAAGTATATAAAAATTTGAAAAAGTTATAATGATAAAATAAAATGAGTTGAGAAAGATTTGATAATCAAGAGGAAAAGAGTTTAGCCCCTTTAACAAAAAACCTATTATACTTCTAGTGTGCTCTTGACCATTTGAATCAGAAAAACAAGAATAGAAACTATTCTCGCATGTAGGGAACCCAAATCATATGACTAAATACAAAAATCCCATTACAAAACAAAACAAAACAAATTCATAAAAAATGAATGAAAAGGAACAATATTGGTTAGAGAAGCCGAATGGGTGAGGAAAAAAAAACCACGTAGGCATTCTAAGATTGTTGCACCAACGCGTATGAAACAAATGCTTTCCCTCTCCTTCGTTTTCTCCCTCTATCTCCTATTTTCATTTATCCATTTATCCATTTCGCCCGAAGCCCTCTCCTTTCTCTCCCTCTCCTTCCCCTATTTGCAGTCTGAACACATAGAAGACAAAGATGTTGTCCCTCAGGGCTACTCTAGTCATTACGAGAGTTATTGGTGTGCTCTATCTCTCCCAACTTTTGAGCCTTCTTCACCAAGGAAACTGACATGTGTATATTGTCTCTTCCTATTTCCTCTCCCAGTCAATCTTCTTTGTCTCTTTCTCTACAACCCTAAAAAAAATTCCTCCTCTCTGAATCTCTTTCTCACGAACATCCAAGTCCCTCCAGGTCTATTCTTTAATTCATGCCTTCTCAAATATGTATTCCATTTATCTTTCTTATTCTTTGTGTGTTATGAGATGCTTAGTATGAAACCCTAGCTTTTAGGGTAATTGTCTGAGACGTCTTGAGCCGAGTCTGGGCCATCTCTTATAAGCCTTATCTTATTTGTTTTGGGTCAATTTTATGTTAGTCTATAGTTTAAGTTCAAGTCAGTCTAGGTTAGTTAATTTCAGGTTAATAAATTTCATGTATTAATGTTAAGTCCCTGCAAAATGTGATGTGGGCCATGATCTTTGGTGGTTCCAACTTGTATTTCCATAGGCCACGTTCTAAGTCAGTTTTTTGCCGTTTGCACATGTTTCGTAGTCTGTATGTTTAGTTGGTCAATCTAATTTCGTGGGTAAGTTGTTATTTGACTAAGTCCATGTAAACTTCTATTTATATGGCAGTTATCAATGCATGAGATATCGGTTTTTTTCTAGAAATATTGTGTTTACACAGTGGAGGCCAGGCACCTCGAATTGCCTATCGAAATTCTCTACTTTTCAAATACATAAATTATAGGAAAGATAACAGTGGTATCCAAAGCCTCGTTCCTGTGTCATGGCTGAGGGTACACGTCAAGCGCAACTTGTTGAAGAATTCTCCATGCTTAAAGCTGAAATTGTGCACCTGCGTGAAGAGCAAAGCAAACAAAAAGGCATACTAGAATGTTACAGCAATTGAACAACTTGGCAACCAGTTATGATCACTTAGCACTACAGGCTACTAATTAGAACTCGGGAGAAGGATCATCCAATCCTAAAGGTTAGTAACTAACTGTTTGAGGAAAAGGGGAGGATACAGGCTAGGTCCCTTAGACTAGATTTTCCTAAATTTGATGAGTCAGATCCTATGGAATGGATTTTTAAAGCTAAACAATTTTTTGAATATTTTTTCACATCTGAGGACCAAAAGATTCATATTGCCTTTTTCCACATGGAAGACAATGCTTTATCTTGGTTCTCTTGGCTAAGAGATTCGGGTACCATGGGAAAATAGGAGAAATTTATCGCAGCACTTAAGGTGTGATTTGGGCCCTCAACATTTGAGGATCTAATTAGAGCATTTACAAAACTAAGACAAACTTCCACAGTAGATGAGTATCAAACTGAATTTGAGATCTTATCTTAAAAAATTAAAGGACTTATAGAGGAACTCTGTATTAGTACCTTTATTAGTTGTTTAAGGAATGATCTTAAAATTGTGGTAACTATGCTTAAACCTACAACAATATCTGCTGCATTCGATTTGGCAAGGTTACAAGAGGAGGAAGTAGCTAGAAGAAGTAAAATAGTCTTAACCCGAACCCAAAATATGACCCAACCTACCCATACCTACTTGTCAAAACCTCCACCAGCCCCACCTATCCTCAAATTACCAGAACCACCCCCTAGACTAGATAACAAAATCCCACAAATCTCATACAACCCAAACAAAAAATCCACAATGCCCATAAAAAGAATCACTCCAGCCCAAATGCAAGAAAGGTGATAAAATGGTCTATTTTATTGTTGTGATGAGAAATTTCATGTTGGTCACAGATGTACCAGACCTAGATTGTTTTTGTTGGAAGGAATTGAAATGGGGGAATGTGAAGAAAATGAGTTTGAGGAAGGGAAGTTAGTCATCATTGAGCCACAAGAAAGGGAAGAAGAAAATAAGGAGAGAGGTGAACTACTTGGTATTTTTTTTAATGCTATAGCTGGTTCATTATCTCCTAAAACAATGAGGATAGAGGGTTTTATTAACCATCAAAAAGTTTTGATTCTTATTGATACAGAAAGTACACATAGCTTTGTGGATCCATATATAGCACGGAAATTGAAACTACCAATGGGAGAGAGGCAGCTGAAAGTTAGAATGGATAATGGGAATAACCTTTCTTGCCAAGGTTATTGTAGACAGTTCCTATTCAGCTACAGAATTTAAAGATTGTGGCCAATCTCTATTTATTAACTCTAGGAGGTTGTAATGTGGTTTTAGGAGTTGATTGACTACGTGATCTAGGATCAATTTTATGGAACTTTTCTGACCTCACCATGCTGTTTGATTTCAGGGGTACTAAGGTTCAATTGCAGGGCTTACAACCGCCAAGAGAAGCCTTGGAAGTAGTGGAAGATGTCCCCTATTTACAAAAGGGGTTAGTCAAGGGAATTTGATTGCAACTAATAGGAGAAACTGTGAAGCACAGTGAGAAATTTCATGAACCAATGCTAGAACAAGTTATCATAAAGTTTGAAGATGTTTTTGCTAAACCTCATGGCTTGCCTCCACCCCAGAGTCATGACCATAATATTGAGCTGGTGGAATGAGCAAAACCGACTCGTGTAAGACCCTACAGATAGCCCTACTACTAAAAGATAGAAATAGAAAAGCTGGTGGCTGAAATGCTCAAAAATGGACTGATTAGAAGGAGTCAAAGCCTCTACTCGTCCCCTATTTTATTGTTTAAAAAGACGGATGGAAACAGGAGAATATGTGTGGATTACCGTACTCTCAACAAGGATACAGTAAAAGCTAAGTACCCTATCTCTAATATTGATGAATTGTTGGATGAACTTTATGGGACAAATCTTTTTAAAGCTGGACTTGCATTCTAGTTATCATCAAATCAGAATGCATGAGGGGGACATTCAAAAGATTACTTTTAGAACCCATGAGAGTCTCTATGAATTTATGGTGATGCCTTTTGGACTTACAAATGCTCCATCCACCTTTCAAGGTTTGATGAACGAGGTTTTTAAACCTTATTTAAGAAATTTTGTTTTGGTTTTCTTTGATGATATACTGATTTATAGCAAGTATCTGAATGAACATGTTAAACATTTGCAAGTTGTTTTAAAAACCTTGAAATCCCACCAGCTTTATGTAAAGGAGACCAAGTGTGTGTTTGACTGTCATGAAGTGGAATATTTAGATCACCTAATCTCTAAGGAAAGAATCAAAGTTGATCCCTATAAAATATCAGCGATGCAATAGTGGCCACTACCCAGGAGTTTGAAGGCCTTAAGAGGATTTCTAGGACTTACAGGATATTATCGAAAATTTGTGAAGAATTATGGAGCCATTGACACCCCCCTAACTGCTCTCTTAAAGAAAAATGCTTTTGTGTGGTCCAACAAGGCATAAGAAGCCTTTAAAAGCCTCAAGACAGCAATGGTAAGTCCCCTAGTGTTAAGTTTACTTGATATTTTTAATAAATTTTTGTTGACTGTGATGCGTCAAGAGAAGGGTTGGGAGCTGTGTTAATGCAAGAAGGGAAACCAATAGCTTATCTCAACCAATCACTAAAGGAGGAATAATAAGTAAGTTGCGAGTACAGGGGAAGAGCCTCCCATTGTCAACTTATGAGAATGGGCTATTGGCCTTGGTAACAGCTATTAGGAAATGGAGGCATTATTTATTGGGGCAACATTTCAAAGTTTGTACGGACCAACAAGTTTTGAAATATCTACTTGAGCAAAGAGTGGGGACTCCAGCACAGCAAAAATGGGTTTCCAAGCTGCTGGGATATGACTTTTCAGTGGAGTACAAAAGTGGGAAGACCAACCAAGTGGCTGATGCACTATCCAGGTTACCCCTTATTGCTAAAATCGAGATCCTGAACCAATTCCCTACCTTAGAACCTTATCCAGATAAGTCAAAACCAACCAAACGGTCCAATTCCATTACCAATCACATACAATCCAAACCAGCACATATCCAAGCCATAAGTCTTCTTTAAACAAACTGGATAGAGGAGTTAAAGAGAGCTTACCTACAAGATTCCCAGTTGCAGGAGCTAATTAGCAACTGTCATTAGGGAATTCTGGAAAACCAATCTTTGTACCAAGCCCAAGATAACCTGCTCTTTTATAAAGGCAGGTTGTACCTTGGAAACCTGGTGGCCTTCCAACGTGAAATCCTGCAGAAATTCCACAACAGCCCATTAGAAGGTCATATGGGGGTGTATAAGACATATGCAAGAGTTAAAATAGAGTTTTTCTGGCCTACTTTAAGAAGAGATGTCAGGGACTTCATTCGGGAATGTGATGTCTGCTAGAGAAATAAGGTGAAAAATATTCATCCAACAGCCCTGCTCCAGCGTCTACCCATCCCTATGCAGAATTGGGTTGACATCATTATGAATTTCATTGAGGGATTTCCACCTTCAGGAGGGCGAACTGTAACATTGGTGGTAGTAGACCGATTGAGCAAATATGCTCATTTCATGTCCCTATCAGACCCGTACACAGCAACCACAGTGGAAAGAGTATTCATTGAAAATGTTTTCAAATTACATAGTTTTCCGTTAATAATTGTGAGTGACAGGGATCCAGTATTCACCAGCCAATTATGGAGAGAACTCTTCAAGATGAGTGGCACTGAGCTAATGCTTAGCTTAGCCTACCACCCACAAACAGAAAGCCAAACCGAGATAGTCAACAACGGATTAGAAGGTTACCTTAGGAGTTTTTTGGGAGACAGACCCCATGATTGGGCAAGGTGGCTACCTTTAGCTGAATATGCCTACAACACCTCCCAACATACCTCAACTAAGATCTCCCCCTGTGAGGCTGTATATGGCCAACCACCCCCACGAATGATGTCGTATGAACCAGGAGAAACGAAAGTTCAAGCCATGGAGGAGGAACTTATAAATCAGGAGCTCATAAACAGGTTAGTTCGTGAAAAATTAAAGAAAGCTCAGGAAAAAATGAAACTTTATGCAGATAGGCAACAAACAGATCGTGAGTTCCAAATTGGAGATAAAGTTTACCTTCGTCTTCATCCATATCGTCAAATGTTGGTATTATGGGCTGTACACATTGATGCAGCGAATCGAGAAGGTGGCATATCGCCTAGACTTGCCTTAGGACTCACAGAAGTACCAAATCTTTCATGTTTCCTGTCTCAAGAAAACCCTAGGTGAACATGTGCAACCATTGGTAAAGCTCCTAAGACTCACCTCTGAAGGACACCTCAAGCCTGAACCGAAACGCATCATCGAGCGACGCCTCATCAGGAAAAGACGAAGAGCAGGAGTTGAAGTGCTCGTGCAGTGGAAGGTAATGAACAAAAAGGATGCTACGTGGGTGGATCAAGAAGATTTGCAAAGGCGATTCCCAAACCTTGCGAACAAGGTCTTTTGAAGGGAGGGAATATGTTATGAGCCTCTTAGTATGAAACCCTAGCTTTTAGGGTGATTGTCTGAGACGTCTTGGGCCGGGTCTGGGCCATCTCTTAAAGGCCTTATCTTATTTACTTTGAGTTAATTTTAAGTCAGTCTATAGTTTAAGTCCAGGTTAGTTAATTTCAGGTTAATTAATTTCGTGTATTAATGTTAAGTTCCTACAAAATGTGACGCGGGTCATGATCTTTGGTGGTTCCAACTTGTATTTTCATGGGCCACATTCTAAGTCAGTTATCTGTCATTTGCACCTATTTTGTAGTCCGTATGTTTAGTGGGTCAGTCTAATTTCGTGGCAGTTATCAATGCATGAGATCTTGATTTTCTTCCAGAAATATTGTGTTTACACAACGGAGACCAGGCACCTCGAATTGCCTATCAAAATTCTCTACTTTTCAAATACATAAATTACAGGAAACATAACATTGTGTTATTGAGTTTTTCAAATCAAATATTTTGAAGGTTTGAAGCGAGTCATGTGGGCTCATGGCGAATGGTACCGATTCTGAGTTTGTGTTGCTCTCTCAAGTTTGGTAGGTCACAAGTGTGAGTTTGCTTTTGCTTTGAAGGCACAATCTAAGATTTGTGGGTCTCCGGATCGGACCCTGTCCAAGAAGACCCAAAATGAAGTTTTGCAACCCTATACCAAAGAAGAAACTCAAGAGGTCGGAATCAAAAGAGGCAAAAAATGACACAATAAGTGATTTAAAGAAGTCTAAGAACGACGCATCAAGTGATTTGAATAAGGCCAAGGATTCGAAAGATCTGGGGGGTTCAATGAACGAAGATGGGAGGGAGAGAGAGAGAGAGAGTGTGTGTGTGTGTGTGTGTGTGTTCCTTTCATGCAAGTGCACTTCATCCCCTCTTACAATGTCTATGGCTGTTTGCAATTGACCAATGTGAAAAAAATAATTCACACCCATCCAGCCCCAAACTTTTCTATATTGATTAACTACAAAACAAAGATGCAAGTATCAACCAAAATTAAGATTTTAACATTTGTGGTAATCTATAACTTGCAAATATTGCAAGTAGGGATTCATTTGAAAGATGGGTAGAGAAGAGAGAAGCCCTTGCAAAGAGAGAAAGTGGTCGAGGGAAATAACGTTGGTGTTTTTGGCAGATTCAAAACTTATGAGATCGTTACATGTCTGTTTTGGATTGGAGGGCATAAATTTCAACTTTTCACCACATCTAGATTTAAGCTTTTCCCAAAATTAAATCAAAATTTAGTCTTTTTATGACATGAAAATATATTTTCTTATTCTATTCACATTTATTCTTCAAATTAAATTATCTATTTATTCTTTACATAATATTAAATTATTATTATTTTTATATATTTTAATTAATTTTTTTAATAATGTTACATACAATCGTGAAGTGTACAAATACAATGCAAACGTTTTGAAAAGGAATTAAAAAATTAATTATTTTCATGTGGATCCCATATTTATTCATTTTTTTCAAAGTATTGGCACGGTATTTGTATACTCAATGACTACAAGTATCATTTCTCTATTTTTTTTATCATATTTTATCATTCTACCAATTATATATTAATTAGTAATCACATTCTAATTAAATACATGACTAATAATATTCTATCAAAAAAGAAGTGCAATGCACAACATAGAATAAAAATAATCTTATTTTAAGATTTAGTTCATTTATAGTAAAAAAAAGACGATTTTTATTTTGCATTTTCTATAGCATAAATTAACTATTTATACACTTTGCCCAATCCAATAAACACTACATTTTGTCCTAATAGCTCCCAATAGGATTTTTTTTTCTTTTTTTACCTTTGTTAATCCATTGAGATTGCTCTTATTATGGATTAGCTAGTTCAGTTCATTTCAATTTTGTATATTTTTTGGAGTTGAATCAATATATACCAATCTTGAAAATTTAATAATCGATATAGGACTGACTTACTATAGAAACCAAAATTTTCAAAATTTTCAATTTTATGGATTATATATGTTAATAATAATATTATAATTATACATACTAAACTATTAATCTATTTATACTATAATATAAATAGATTATTTTATAAAGATTAACACACACCAGTATAATATTGAATTTAACTATAGTTTATATAAGCTCTATACTTTTTATATGAATATATATGATCAAATGTGTAAAAGTATAATTACGAAAAAATATTTATTATTATTTATTATTGCAAAAACGTTTTGATTTTTAATATATATATATATATATATATCAAAACAAAGTTTATATTAATAACTTAACAATAATGTTTATGTTTAAAACTAAGATTTATATGTTATATAATGTTGTATTAGAAATTATGAGATTAATCTTGTGTTATATCGCATGTCATATTAATTTTATATTGTAAGATTAATAGACTTGAATAATAAGATTACAATTTTATGTTATATTATTTAACAATTTAATATATAATATATAATTTCAAAAATGAAACATAATTTCAAAAATTATACATATATATATTGATTCGGTTCGATTAAATCCGGTTTTCAAAATATATCCATTTTCCCAAAGTTTTACATTCTATTGTATTATAGGCGTCCTCTATTGCTAGCACTGAGCGGCCATGGCGAGAGGCAGCACCTTTTGTTGGTAAGAGCTTGTCACACCCCCTCTCTTGCATATTCAGTCTACATTATTTTACTAGTTTTGCTTATGCTGGAGCCCTTGCCTTCTTGTCGACCTATTCCAACTTTATTCTTCATAGGGCAATTAAGGCTTAGAGAGAATCTTCCGCATTAATGAACCCATCGAGCCTAGTTCATGAACTGCCTCAATGTTTGAGGTATTCTACGCACTAACCTTGCCATAAATAGATTCCAAGGTCAAATGCCCCACAAGGCAAGCATGCTTTTCTTGTTCGGGACGTATTATGTCATACACTCATTGTTTAATCTAAATGGGTAAGACTTCAGGCTATCATCCTTCTTGTTGTTTGATCGTTAGGAGATAAGTTGCTAGTCGTCACAGCTTATGATTGGCAAGGAATTGTTTGAAGAAGAGCCATGATAAATCCTCAAAATGGCGAGCTGAGTTTGGTGCCAAGGATGTGAATCAAGCTCGTGCTGCCACTTTCAAGGTCAAAGGGACGACCTAACATGGGACTCTCTTGGAAATTCGTGCAAGATCATGTGTGCCTTGTCGGTATCTAAATGCTCTAACAAATCTTTAGATTCATCATATAGGTCTATTTAGAGGATTGAAACTTTGGCAATAGTGGCACTGTCATCACGTTTGTATTGTAAGTTAGGCTAGTGCTAGTGAGCATTTGGTCGACCTCATCATCGTCCATTATTTCTTTATGTGACTCTTCTTCTTGTTGCAACTTGGTTCTGGGTTTTCCATTGATCTATGTGGACTCTATTGCAAAGTCTCATTATTTTCTTTTTTAAAGTGTTTCTACCTGGACTATCAACATTTTCACCAACCCGTCTTTCTCCATATGTGGTGTGTCCATGGTTACTGATGAGACCACTAGGCCCAAACTACTATGAAATGCCTTAGGCGCCACTACTTTGGAAGTATTTTGTACATATTGGAAGGACTCCTTGGACAATTGAGAAGTGGGTCAAGGAACTTACAAACATACAGATAAAGAATAGAGCTCAAGAGTGGTCAATGGACCCTTTGATGCTTAAGTCAATTTTACATTTTAGGAAGTGTTTTCTTTACCTTTAGATTTTGTGAGTTTGATCATACTTTGAGTGGAATTTTATATTAGATAATTTAGAGTGTTGTTGCTTCCATCCTCAAGGAGCTGTCTCATCATGCCTCATGCTTCATGCACATGAATCAGTTAAGAGGTGTTGCCCAAATGACTAACACAAGAGGGAGATGAATTGAGTTATATTAAAAAATAATACTTATAAAGCAAATACACAATATAAAATATAAATAACATACGAAAAAGCAAGAAATATAAAGAGTAAGGGTAAAAAGAAGCAAACTCAGTATTTTAACGAGATTCAGTTTCACTACCTACGTCCTCGCCTCAATCTACATTTTGAGGATCTCAAATTTACTATTCAATCTCCTTCAGGTGGAAATAGAAACCTATTACACCTTTGAGCAACATCGCTACGAAGAATCTGTGTAGAACACTATCTACACTTGCAATCACCTCACATTTGGTGATTCAATTATTCCCTGTGTAGAACATCTTCTATACACATAAAGGTTATACGCACCCTCTTATAAATACAAGAGTTGATAGTGGGTAGATTATCAGAGTACACTCATCAATTAGTGAAATAAAAACAATACAGCGCAACTTATATATCTCTCAAAATGAATAAACATTAAGGCATAAAACTTAGCAATTGATATGTAAGTTCTTATTGTGATTTTTACAAAATTCAAATGAGTTATTTATAGGCAAATGAGTCTTTCTATTCAGATCTGCAAATATTCACATGTCAAATAAGAGTACTATTAGTATTATTTACTTTTCAAAATATTCAAATAAAAACATCTCATTTTTATATTTATCAAAAACAACTCCATTCATTTTTCAAATAAATCAAACCTAATCTTTTACTTTTCATACATAACAAAATGAGCATGATTTATTTTTCAAACCTAATCTTTTGCGTATGTCAAAAAAGTACACAACCACCCTTCAAGATTTTTAAACAAAATCATTTATCTTTGTATTTATAAAAAATACATACAATCACCTTTTAAGATTTTCAAACAATATATGCACATATTAAAGATGACAGTCAATTATCTTACAAATTCAAATTTTTATGCATATGTAGAAAAAAAAATTTCGAAATTAAATATTTTAATAAAGTTATGCAAATGTAAAAAATGCAATTTGATAATTTATGAGAAAATATTAATTTTGAGCGTTAATCCAATTTCAGATATTGATAGATGTACAAAATTGTTCTATGAGTTTTATTTGTAAACTTCTTTTTCTTTTTACTCATACTTGATTTCTTGATTTGTTTAGCTCTATTCATGCGTAAACAACTTGAATTTGAGTTTTTAATTTATTTGTTATCATCAAAATCTATACGTAGATACGAGATTTGAAATTTTGGATTCTACAAGAGGTGCGGGGGCATGATATCCTAAAAAGAATAATTAATGCCATATTGAGCTCTGACTCATGTCTTGACACCACCTCAGTCAAATTCAAAGAGTCCCTCTTTCTCTCTCTGTGTGCGTGCAGGGAGAGTCATGGCTGGTTGTTCTTTCGACATGCATTCTCACAATTGTTGCTTCCCGACCATTATGTTGGTTGCTTTTCAACCAGCTGCAGCGACACCCGTTTTTCTTTTCTCAGTGCATGAGTCATAGTTACTCCTCCCGCATGCTTCCTAGTAGTTGCTTTTATAAGGATTTGAGGAGTTTGCATCACCTCAACCTATTCTAGCAACACCCACCTTCCTTTTACGAGGTTAATGGTAATTACAACTCATCCCACACGCTTCTGGGTAATCACATTCTGGTGATGATTTTAGGCAACTGAGAGCATTAGCATTAGATTCATCAAAGTAATTATCAAAATTTAATGAAAAATATAAATTTAATAGAAAGTCAACACCAAAATAATCCTACATTGGATTCATAAAAAATACTTCCGTCATATTTGATCAAAAATGAAGAAAAAAAGTGGGGAGAATAAAATAAAAGTATTTTTTGTTTGATTTTTGAATAGTAACCCATCAAATTGGATTATTTTGGTGTTGATTTTTCATCAAATTTTGATGATTTCTTTGATGAGTTCAATACTAATGCTCTGGCAGATTGATGTATGTCACCTCTGACCACCTTTATCAGTATCTCATTACTTTTGAATTGAGCCAAATAGGTCTCTCACTTGGTAGGACAAGCCCACCAAAGGCTGTTATCTCAACTTTGTCAGACTGATGAACCTCTTTTAGATCGTGGAACCTCAAACTCTTGTGTAAGGCTATACAAAATTTGGCAAAATTGGCCGACACGGACTCAGACCCGCCGTCGAAACCAGCAAAGAATGAGTTAGTTGACTGTAGGATTTAATCAAAACCAATGTCGACTAATTCAGCATCGGTTCAAATTAGGGACAAACCTCTGAACTAGCCAACATCAACTATGTATATTGTTTTTCAATCATATGTATATGAAATGACTCTGTTTTACTTAAATGAGTGAAACAATATCGTTTTGAGGCTTAGAAGTTAAAAAACACAATGGAACATAAGTGACATTTCAAAATGAATTAATAGACCCAATTCTTCTTCTTCCACCTGTCTTTTTCTTCCTTAGTTTACTCTATTTCCTTGTTTGCAACTTCCTTCTACTTTCTCATAGAAGATAACACGATTTTCTTATTCCACCATAGAGACGTGGACAACAAATCAAAGAACTTAATCGATGCATTTAAAGATCAAGAATATCAGTTTTCTCTCTCCCAATTGATCTTTTTTGTCGATTCTAAGTATCCACCAAATACGTTGGTGCGGCATCGATTTGGTACCTAAAATCACGTCGATCCCATTGATTTTCAACCCTACTCTTAGGTGGGCTTTTTTATCCTCTCTAGATGTATGCATCAAACTCATGGAAATAATTAATTACCATGCTCAGACACGTTTTGTTTTGCTCGATTATTATTTCTTCAAATTTTAAAAAAATTTATATTTAAATGATAAGTTAATATTAATATATATATATAATAGGTACTATACCATATTGACATTAAGGAAAATAAAAATAATTAAGAATAATGATCTATTTAAGCTCTATTTAAATAGCGAGATGAGATAATTTTAGATAAAAGTTGAAATTGAATAAAATATTGATAAAATATTATTATTTTAAAATTTGAGAAAATTAAATTGTTTATTATATTTTTTATAAATATTTAAAAAATTGTATAATAAGATGAGATAAAATCGTTTTAGTATCCAAACAAGAATATCTTTCTAATCTTTTAGGTTAGATTTGGTGGCAAATTGCACTGACTTGAATTCATTTTGAAAATTTTCAATACAGTAACACATTTACAAAAAGCTTTTATTTCTTCAAAACAAATTTTGACAAGCATTGATGGCTCATTAATGCTTTTGTTTTTTTGTTTCTTCTATTTTAATATAATTCATTCTCTTTTCTCCTCTATTTTTATCAATTATTGTGAGTCAGTGAGTTGGGGTTGAGTTTTGTTTTTATAATTATTCTACAAATTGTGGAGACAAGTAAGAAAGTGGATCTCACAAATTCATATTTTCTTATAAATAAATTTAAACTCATTTAAATATCTAAATATTTTAAACTCATTTAAATGAATTTTATCAAATTCATTTAATTATCTTAACTCATTATTATTCATATAAAATTTTTATTAATTCAATTTATCTTAACATGCAAACACAACCTTAATAAAATCATTATGAAGAAAGTAAGGCAACAAAACTTAGCAATATAGCATGATATTTATTATATGACATAAATGGCATTAATTTTTTTTTTTAACGGCATTAGCAATAAATGGCATTAGTTGAACAGATAAAGCCAAAGTATCGTTATTTTATGGTATATTTTTAAGTTTTAACATAATTAATTACAATATTTAAAAAGAAAGGAAAGAAAAAGAAAAAACACTTGAAGCCTATTGCTGGTTCTATGAATCATGGGGCCAACCAAAACATCACGATTACACGATCACACGCATTTGCAGCTAATGGAAATCCTAATCCGACATGGCAACGCCACTGGTTTATCAAAGGTTAAGACGCCGCCGCCTGTTTTTTATTTTTTATTTTGGCACTGGCGCAATACACGAACGAGCAACACGTGCTGCGTTCTCAATGGCGGTCTCGAGATGAATGTACACGTTTCGGTCTCTCTGAAAAAACTTTAAAAAAAATGGTGTAAAATTACGCACAATATAATTCACCGTTGGGAAACTCGAGTGACTAGACCAGTTGGTCCGTGAACACTTCAACGAAGAGAAACAGAGAAAAAGAGAGAGACCGTGAGAGAGAGAAGATGACGCTGGGTCTTATCAACGCCAATCCCGTCGTTCACGCCAAGAAGGAACGGGTCGCACGTACTGAAGATCCTCATGGAGATGATGCCGTTGATCCTCTTGATATTTATGATATCCTTTTTTCTTTCTCTCACGCTTTTTTTGCCAAGTTTTCTCTTGGGTTTTCATTTAGTAGCTGAGCTCAAGGTATTGAAATCGGTTCTGTGATTTTTATTTTTTATTTTTTGGAATGAAAAATTGGGAATCTTTGACTCCGATTGGTAAATTTCGTGAGGGATATAAGAGATCCAGAGCATCCATACTCCTTGGAACAGCTCAGCGTTCTTTCGGAGGAATCGATCACTGTCGATGAGAAGCTCGGTCGAATTCTGTAAGCATTTCTCTGCGTTCCAATTTGATCATATTTTGATGGCGGGAGTCAATTTCGGGGGGGAATCGGTTTCCACTCATACTATTTCTACCTTGTTTTTGGATTTTGGTGAATTGAAACTACTTTAATGTCTGGA
The DNA here is from genome assembly GCA_036898215.1 of Platycarya strobilacea. Taxonomy (NCBI): domain Eukaryota; kingdom Viridiplantae; phylum Streptophyta; class Magnoliopsida; order Fagales; family Juglandaceae; genus Platycarya; species Platycarya strobilacea. The sequence goes on along the minus strand of CM072545.1, from coordinate 5,036,362 downwards.
ATTTGTTTATTTATTGTTTTATTTTTAGGATAACTTTCACGCCAACCATCCAGCACTGCAGTATGGCAACTGTAATTGGTCTATGCCTGAGAGTGAAACTGCAGCATTGTTTCCCTCCGCATTATAAGGTCAGTTTGAATATTCAATTGCCGAGGTCAACTCAATTTTCGCTGATTTTTGTAAGATTTTTACCACTTTTAAGAACTTAAGAACATTTTGTTGATTTGTTATAGTCACTGTACTCTTCTCTAGACTTGTCCCTAGTTTTAATAGAAGTGGGTGGTTCATGATATGTTTATTGAAATCTTAATGCAATCAATACAAGTTCTCTGAATGCAAGTATGTCTTCCGACTTTACTTACAGAAGTAAAAGATTATTACTTTAGTTAGATCATAACCCCTAGGGGTTGGATTAATTGGTAAGGGCCTTGGGCTTAGAGGTATTGTTTCCTCTAGGTCTACGGTTCAAATTCCTTTGGGTGCAACAATCTCTAGAGACCACTGGACTATGGAATTTTCCCTTTGAATTAACCAATGTGTACTTGCAGAAAATTCCTTGTCAAGGTCTATGCACCCCGGGATTAGTAAGGATGCTGTTCCGGACACCCAGCGCCAATTAAAAAAAAAAAAGTTTGGATAGATCATCTTCTATTCCAGTATAGGTCAATGGCCTCTTATCTAGCTGTTATTTGACATTTGAGTGTGGAAAGTCCCAATTTTTTTATTTTTTATTTTTGTCCTTTGATTGTTGTTTCAAACATAATGTTGAAGCTATGGTAGTTTTTTGAGAGAATAGTTTGGAATTAACAATCAAGAGAACTGATGGGGTATCATCTGCATGTCTCAAAGCATTGTCCTTTAGCATTGGGTTTCTTGGAGAGATACTTGGAATGATAATAAAGGATCAAATAGCCAGTCTTTCTTTCTGACTTGCAATATTACTATCTGATATACTATTCTTGCTTCTATTTCATCCATTTGGTTGACAATACGTATTTTCAGGTAGACATAAAAGTATCTCCCGGATCTCATGCAAATGAAGAATCAGGTGAATACTGGACATAATGTTATTCAGCCTTAGATAAAATTTTGTTCTTTTTCCAAGAAGTCGGGTCCTATGAAAAACGTAGCCACTCTACCTTGAAGGACTTATTGACAAGCAAATGTTCCTATATTTTAGAAATCCGTCCTCTTGTGTTGTGTTGGAAACCAAAAATCTTATTGAGAAACTCTCAAGGTCATTGCAGAATTTGTCAATCCATATGATCAACCTTTTTTTTTGTCAGACTACATATTGTCCCTGAAGATGTCTTTGCCCAGAAGCGATTGTGACATATTCAATCTTCACTGAAAAATAATGCATTATTACTTTAGTTTTTAAAGAGAATTAATATCCAATCCTGGTGTTATTAAGATTTCCTCTGTTATTTTAATTTGCAATCCCCAAAGCTAATACAGATATTGTGTAATATGTCCTTGTGGTAGTGAATAAGCAGTTAAATGATAAGGAACGAGTTGCTGCTGCCTTGGAGAATCCCAACCTTCGGCAACTTGTGGATGAGTGTCTCTACTCCAATGAACTTTGACCAAGTTCGCTTTTGCACTGTACAGGGGGTTTTCACCAGTTGCCAAATGCAATAAGAACTGTTCTTTCTTTCTGTATTATGAACTACATTTACTTAATATTAGAAGCTCTTTGCGTATGTGCTTACTATTTGTCGGGTCCTATGGATGTACCTAGAACTGCATATGCTGATAGCAGACTCCTTAATGCACAAAGCCCTATCAATATGCTGCGTTTGAATGTTATGTTGAGTTTAGTTAAACTGAATTAAGCTCATTTTGAACAAGTTGAGATGGTAGAATGAATTTTGTGGGATTCATCTAAGATGAGTTTAGATGTATTTATAGGAAGTTGAAAAAGATTGTGAGCCTTACTTATAAAAAAATGTTGAATTGAAAAAAGTTGTAGATTCGTGTAAAGAAGTTTTGAGTTGAGATGAATGAAGTTTTGAGTTGAGATGAATTTAATAATTTGAAATTTTTGAGTATTTGAATGTTACACTTCAAATTAGATTACTTAAAATTAGATTGAATAGAGTTGATTTTAATTTAGTCTTACAGCCAAATGGGGCTGACTCTGATATAAGTGGTTGACTATCATCAATTGCTAATAAGATCATTCTAGACCGTATGCACGCCAGAAGTCATATACCATAGATTTCCGTTTTGTCGTCCGTTTTAAGGTCTTGTATAATTTAACAAGCAGCCAAAACCCTACTGATACAGCTTTCTACTCACTCTATATTAGTTTAGATAGTGAGAGAAGATGATTTTAAATAGAAGTAGAATAAAATATTATTATAATATTATTTTTTAATATTATTATTATTATTATTATTTTGATATTTTAAAAAGTTTGAATTGTTTATTATATTTTGTGTAGAAAATTAAAAATATTGTAATAACGCAATAAAATGAAATAAGATGGGACACAATATTTTACCTTCCAAACGGGGTTGAAAGGTACCTGCCAAATGATACATACCCTGTCTTGAGCCAATACTCGTGTCGATGAGTTGAAAATATGAACAGAAAGAGATTTCAGTGAGACAATAGAAACTAATAGATTTGTATTATAGGAAATGATAAAACATTAGTTTGCTTTTTCGGAGGTTGGTAACATTAGGAACAAGATTAGAAATAGAAAAAACGACACTTTTATTAAGCCCAAGGGATGAACAAGAGCATCATTCCTGTTCCCGGCATAAGGTTGAAACCAAAGTCTGCATCTATAGAAAGTCAGCTAGCTGGAGATGCAATGCGTATGCGCTCCTCCTCATTGGCATCCATAATGTGGTTGGGATTCTCGTCAAAACCCCAGAACTTAGCAGTTTTTACATCATCCTGGGCCATCAATCTGGAGAACTCCTCATGGTCATATTTTAGGGTGGCTTTTCCTCCAAACTCACTCGGAAGGTTTTCTATATCAAAAAATGTCTTCATCAGCTCTATGCTTTCTTTAATTTTGGGGTATACAAACTTCACCTTCTGAGATGTCTTTGGATCCACGAAGTACTTGATGGCCTATATAATTAAAAAGCACAAAGTTAATCAATGCAATAAAGAAGATAAAATAAATACCGAGGGAAAGCAACACAAGTAATGCAGGTTCTAATCAATCCGAGTGTGATACGGATTAGTCGATGCTGCCAAAGGGAGAAGGAGCAAATGCCAATCGCAAAATGCACGTCGCCCAAGATTGAAGAGAAGTTCTCCAAGAATGACAATAGATTTATATATTGGATTGCTTCATGCCATAATTGAATGAACATATCTAAGTTTTTCATGAAAGAAAAAAGAAACAGTGATTGTCACACTTCAATCCAAAGATGCCAAAAAACGAAGCGTCTATGTAATGGAAAACGAAAATGAAAACAAAGTAGGTGATCAAACCTTCCACAATGCCTGAAAAATCCTTGGTGGACTGTAGAGAAATACAACAGCAAGCCTCTCCGGATAGTGGTTTTGCAAAATGTAAATGATGTCGCGGGCTGTTTTGACAGTGACATTGGTGTTCAATGAAAATCCAGTGAAATCTATCAACCATGACATTTGTTCTTGACTTTCAGGAAGGTTAAGGATAGAATTTTCCAAAAGATAGACTAGGTGGCGAACATTATCTTCTCCTGATGGGGTATTCTGACCAATAGGAAAATAAATGGTTGAGGCTGATTCACAAAAAAAACAAGAGATAATGGCACACCTTATGAAAGAAAATTGTGGTACCAACCTGCATCCCTGGCCTCATTATAAGAACAGTCCTTCCATCTCGATCGTGAAAATCTGCTCTGGACACCTTGCCAGTCTCACCTTCATGGGCTACTTCATGCTGCACAATGACATCTTTCTAATGTAAGGGGAGGCTTAAACAAAATGAAAGGTTGTGAAAATTTAACATGATAACATCAATAAGTAATATAAGTCATGGCAAGGGGCGGAATTAGGATTTTATACTTGGGGGTGATCGATAAAATATAAGGTGCGTATAAATTTAGAAGGATGGTCATTAGTAATAGAAGTATCATGCTCTATTGTTACTGAGCTTTCTAAACATATATTAGTCTTCGAATTGTCTACATTTTTTTTTTTTTAAAAAAATCAATTGTTTTTGCGTACTTGCTTATATTTTCTATGATTTAAGAAAAATTTATAGATCAAAAATAAATTTGAGAACTTTCTAATAAGTAATGATGTAACGTTATTACATTTTTAACAAATTATATCTCATAATCATACAAGTTAGAGTAAAACTAAATAAGTGAGTATAATCAATTAATTTTACAATCATATAAATTTATAATCAATTTTTTTGTTAGAATTAGACTGTTAAAATAACTGCGAGATTATGTGAATTAAAATTTGAGTTTAAATGAAGATAAAAATTAAAATATAAATGGATGTATATTGAGATTTAAAGAAATAATTTTAATAAAAAATTGAGGGGGGGCAATTTTTTTTTTTTAATTTAAGAGAGAATTTTAATTATATATATAAATTTATATTATAGGTAAAGTTTTGAAAAATTTTGGAGGGACAGTAGCCCCAACCTTGAACATGGGTCCACCCCTGGCCTCATTCATCACTTACATGTCATGCAGAAGGTGATAAGAAGTGGAAGATTACAACATCTATATGCCAGGACATTCTAACATTGATTATCAATTTGACAAGACACAAAACACACCATGTCAAAGCAGAAGGAATTCAAATAAGAAGTCATAAAATGCAATTAGATGTTCTTCTAGTTTTTCGTGTTATCGAAAACATTTAGTCAATAATTTATCATTCTTACCCAACGAATTTCTTCAGGCTTATAAGTAGATCTCCATTTGAGTGTCTCTTCCAACATTTTCTTTGCCTTATCAACATTCCATTCCCGAGCTTCTAAATATCTCCTCAGGCATGCATCAGAGCAGAACTTCAAACTACGTCCAGATAGAGGTCCAAGAGCAGCCCTTAGTTCACTGACCTGTTCATAAATATGCCTCAGTAAGTCGATAAGCTCAATATGTTAAGAATCAATTGCAATCTTTTTGGATAGAAGCACCGTATTAGAGATAAAACTTGGTCATATTCAATAAAAACGAACAAGAAAAATAAATATGTTCTATCTTAAAAAATTGCATTCTGCCCTAGAATGTCTGTCCAAGTAGAAGATTACTTTGGCATCTTTCTGTGAAGAGTCATTCTCCTGATGAGTCTGCGAGTGCCTTCTCAGAAGATACATGCTGACAGCCAAAGGAGTTTCACCTAAAGGAAATAACATTTGAACAAGTCAACATAAAAAGTTCCTGTACAAATATTTTTACTGTCTTTAGCCAATGTAATCATTGTGTCCACAATATACAAAAAATCAGTAGAAAGACTGTATTTGGGACATGGAGTTGGAGAGAGTACTGAAGCCATAAGCTAAAACAACATAAAGAAATGTTAGCTGTAAGCAAAAAGCGCCAGAAACTGAATTATCTTATCTAGCGAAATTCTGTTTCTCCATTAACCATGTATATAGAACACACTTTCTGAGATCATTCATTTTCCGCCATCGGTGATCTGATGTCATTTCACTCAATGTTGTCCATATGACATTATTTGGGATTGGACCACAAATTTTGCGTGTCTCCAAATATAAGTCCTCAAGTCATCAACCATGCATAAGGAAAGAAGGAAGTTGGTGAGAACACGGTCTGGCAATTACCAGCCCCCTCTCTTGACTAGCCACATCTGAAAGCAATCCACTAGATGTGATTATTGTAAGGTCTCTTTGGTCAATCTTTCTATCTCTTTCTAATTATTGTAATAAACTAATCAGGGCTAGTTCTTTTACTAATTAGATTATCAGCCTACTCGATTTGAATTCATATGGATCAGAGAATTTGGTTTTGCTTCATTGCAGCGGATCCAGTAGTGCCATTCCGGCCTCTTGTCTCTCAAGAAAATAATGATCACAAAGATCCTTAAGTTAACAATCAAGTATCGCAAATATCGAGAACCAGAAAAACAACTAATAATTTGTCGGATGAGCTTTCTTAAAATCCAAAATTATCCCAAAGTTGACCCGATTTAATAAAAAAAAAAAAACATCCATGAGAATCACACGAAACCAAGCATTTTCGGCTTATTTAACCAAATAACAAAGACGCTTTCCGACTCAGTAGAGATTTCTGAAATCCAATTCTCAAAGAAATATATAGACATCCAAAAACAGGTGCTTAAGCAACTTCCTGACAACTAAGAAAATATTCAAAGATCTAACCCATAAAACGTAAAACTTTCAACTCTACGCTTGATCAGAGAAACAAAAAATAAATAATGATCTAGAAAAGGAAAGAACACAAGAGTAAGTGAAAGATCCATTCCGAACACAGAGACAAGAGGTGCGCATGCAGATTAAAAAACAGGAAAAGGCTCAAAGGACTGTATATATATATATATATATATATATGCTTTTTCAATATGAAACTGGTAGCCGGTAACATACCTGGCCTGCGATGAAGAAGAGACAGAGAGCTAGCTAGCTCTTTACGAAATCTTTATTTTAGACGAGAAGATCAGAGAAAGGCAGGGGAGCTTCTTTCTTGAATAATTTTGATCCTCACGAGGATGACGCCGGCATTGAATTCCGTCGCCGAGCTAGCTAGGGGTGTGGCTCGTGAGAGGAGCGGAGACTGAGAGGGAGATCAATTGCGTAGGTCTTGCTTTTGATTTATAGTGAGGGGGGGAAAGCTGGGTACATTAACTGGTTTTCTCATTTCTGTGTCAGACTTCAACGTAGGCTTTTCCGTTTTTAAGCTTCAAGTGGGGTATAACCGACCGTATATCCTCCATTCTGTCTCCAAGGCCACACGAAAATAAAAAAAAGGAAGAAAGAAAATAGAAAATGATATTTGTGTGCAAGTTTCATCCATTTTTTTTTTAGAAAATATTTAACCATAAATGAATTATTTAAAAACAATTTTATAAATTGATATACTTTAACGTAATTTGCTAAATTTTTTATTGTAAAATAAATTTAATAAATAAAATTACGTCAGTTTATAAAATTATTTTATGTGATCTTTTTATAAAAGTAGTAGTAGTTTTTTTTTTTTGCAAGACTTGAGTTCATATGAGAAACTATTTTTTTAAGGTACATTTTATTTTTCTTCAAATTGAATAAATAGACTTGTATATCCTAAAACTGTATTTTTAAAATTATTAGAGCAAATATTATTGTTTTTATTTAATGCCACCTTTGTTTACGGTGTTGAGCATAAACTTGTTAATGTTCCGTTCACAAACAGATTTTATTAAAATAAACTTATATACTAAGGTGATACATTGAATTATATTTTAATATAAAAAGATGCTTGTTAATTTGTAATTTTATTTTCCATGTATGTTTTTAACACATAAGACTCATTTAGTTGTTTGTTTGTTTTTTTCACTTTGATTGATCAGTAGTTCTTCATCTTGCATTTAGCTCGGCGTCAACTACTGCATCAACGTCAACCAAAAAATAAAAATAAAATAAAATAAATCACAAAAGTGTCAAGCACTAAAAATTTATTTAAAAAAAATTACAAATGCAAAAAAGGAATAGTATTAGGAATAAAAATTATCGAAAGAACCAAGCAACAACTACATAGATTCTGGTTTTTGAAAGGAAGGAAAATAAAAGATAAAAAAATAGAGACAAGTCTAATGAGGAAAATAAAAGATAATAATTTCGAAAAGCGCTCTTTCTTGGATAAAGCTAAAGTGTTTTGACGCTCGAATAGATTCAAAAACCAGAATCTATTTTTGGTTTCGTTATGCTGTTTGTGATCGGAGATAAAAATTTATGAGTAATATTAGTTATAACTCTATCTGTTATTTAAAAATAGATTCTATTTAAAAATAATACTTACAGAGGCGAAATTAAGATTTTATATTTGGGAGGTGATCGATAAAATGTATATTATATATAAATTTTAAAAGAATACTCGTTAGTAATAGAAGTATACATTTCGTTGTTATTGAACTCTCTAAACGTATTATTTTTCGAATTATTCACATTTAAAAAAAAAATTTATTTGTTCTTAACTTGCTCATATTTTTTTTTATGATTAAAAAAAATTATAGATCAAGAATAAATATAAAAAATTTCTAATGACTAATAATATACTACTGTTAAATTTTTAACAAAAAAAATATATCTCATAATTATATAATTAAGTTAAAGTGAGACTATATAAGTGAGTATAATCAGTCAATTTTAATAATCATATAAATTTATAACTATTTTTTATTTTAGAATTAGATTATTAAAGTAATTATGAAATTATGTGAATTGAAATTTGAATTTTAATAAAATTAAAAATTAAAATAAAATTATATATATATTGAAATTTGAGAGAATAATTTTAATAAAAATTTGAGAAAATAATTATTAATTTTTTATAATTTGAGAAGTAATTTAATATTATATATATAAATATATATACTAGATAAATTTTTTAAAAACTTTTGAGAGCTACCTCCAAGGTAGATCTGCCCCTAAATACTTATCTCTATAATTTTTTAATAAAAAAATATAATATTTTTAAAAGAATAATACTATATATAATCATAAAGAATACAAACATTACATAAATATTTAGAAAAAAGTATTATTAAAAAATAAATTATTTTTATATAATTTTCATATTTATTTGTTTTTAAATAATTATAAATATCAATTATTTATAAATATCAATTTTCTATTTAAAATATATTCAAGTTATTACTCAAATGTCAACTTCTTTCATTATTTTATCTTTTTCGCGTTATGTCTATGTATAGACTGATATAGAATTTTTATTGGGATTCTCACTACTCTCATATATTCTATTTTAATATTAATAAAGAAAATAATAATAATAATAAATAATCAACGCTTACCTTTTTGGAGACTCTTTCTCAAAGTGATCAGTATTCAACGCGTGTACAGGATTTCATTTTCTAGGCGAGGACTTTTTCTCACCTGCTATAAATATCATAGCGGGTGATGAGTTTTCTAGGCGTACTCTATTATTATTGTTATTTTTATTTAAAATTAAATTAAAAAAAAAATAAACGACCTCTATTATTAAGATGAGAGGGTTTCATCTTCCACGAGTCATTACATCTCAAGATCTCCAATATCTCCGTTCTGCAGCATTTCCTAGTCTCCTACAAACATATTTCTCACGCAGAACTCAACAAACATTATAATATGAAATGTGGAACATCAGGATTGACTAATGAATCTACTTGAATAAGTCATTAGCTGCCAACGTTTTTGTTAAAACATCTTATTTTAAATTTATTATTATATTTTTATAAATTTTCATAGAAAATAAAATAAATAATTAAATATTTTCAAATTCTAAAATAAATTTAATATTAAAAAAATATTTTTTAACATTATTTTATTTATTTTTTAACATTTATCTTATCTCATTTCTGAAAATTAATTTAATTTTAATTCTTTTCATGTTGCTTCATTTGAATATTAATTTGAATTTTATTTTTTATAAATAGTCATAAATTGAGATAATAGAATAAATTTTATAAAATTTACCTAAAGTGAATTTAAATATTAAGATGAATTTAAATATATTTATAATAAAATAAAAAAAATTTGTAATCTCACCTGTAAATAGATTTTAAATTGAAAAGGTTGGAAGTTTTATGTGTAAAAAAATTTTAAATTAAAATGAGTTAAGTAATTTAAATTCGATTTAATTAAGTTAACTTTAATTGAATCTATCAATCAAATGGAGCCTTATAATGCGTAGATTACGTTACCCAAACAAGAAAATAATAAAAGAATATTGATTTAGGGCCATTCCGGTTGAAAGTGGGCTCGTTGGAACTTTGAATTAATTCAGTTTAGCTGCAAGAATCTGACCAAATTCCCGAATGAAAGCATCTCGAAGCCTCATATTTTATTTTTCAAGCTAGTCCCTCGAAGTCAAATCTTCTTTGCGTTGACCCTAGACTATGCTGTAATCAGTAATATGTGGTGAATGGAATTTCTATTAAATACCTTTTACAATTTAAACAAAGATAAATAAGAAAAAAAAAAACTTATATAATACTGAGCTGAGTTGGCTTTTTTCCCCTGCGCGTGGGAATGAAAACGATAATGTAAGGTCTGATAACCCACAATCTTTCATCAATAATGATATATTTACTATCTTTTTTTTTTAATTTTTATTTTTACTAATAATTAAAAAAATTATTACAAGTAAAATTATACTTGTTTAATAATTAAGAATGTTAAAAATAGTATTTAAAAAATAATAAAAAATAAATATATTAAAAGTGATAAACAAATACTAAACCAATAATAAATATATTATTGCTCATCTTTCATTATACGATAGGCAATAAATTCAGTCAAACGTGCATTTAATTCAGAATTTCGCAGCATTTATTTTTGGATAATGCTAGTAGGATCGCTACAGCCTATTGTTTCTTTTTTCATTTTTTATCATTTAAAAATATTTTTTTAAAAAAATATTAATACATTAATAATCACTTTCTTAATTATTAACTAAAATAAAAAATTAAAATATATGAAGTATGAAAAAGATGTATCAAATTTGATGAGTATACTAATATTATTCTTTATTTTATGAAAAGAGTGATGCTAGTCAATCACCTAACAACGCTGGACATGTGCCTAATGCAAATGTATTTTTTATATTTTTGCCTTTTTTTTTTTGTTTTCATATGTTTTTAAAATATAGAAATATTTTTAAAAGATAAAAAAATACATTAATATATTAAAAATTATTTCCTTAATTAATAAATTCCTTTTAAAAAAAAGTCAAATAAAGTGATACAATTGAAATGATATAATAGACTTAGGGTTGCTTGGATTGGGAAGTGGGTTGAGCTCATCTCAACTCACTTCCATTTCATCATTATATTTTTATAATTTTTTATACAAAATATAAATTTTTATATACATTTTTCAAATCTCAATATACATTTTTCAAATCTCAATACACATTTTTCAAATTCCAACACATATTTTTTAAATCTCGAAATAATAATAATATTAAAAAATAAATCAAACTCACCTCAACTAATCTCATCTCCGAATTCAAGCGGGGCCTTGTTCCTTTCAGTTAGATGTAAATTATCGCATTAATTATTGAAAGTACATATTAAATAAATACTGTCAGAATAAAATAAAGTAGGAAATAGTAATGATTTAACAGTCTAACAAAGAGATAAAGGAGAAGTTGAGCACTCTCAATTGATTTTTCATTCTACCTTTTAAAATTTATTATAAAAGTTTAATTATTATTTATTATTTTATATACTCATTTTTACAATTTATTCATCAATTTATCTATATTTTTTCTTACCATTTAAATATTCTTTTTTTATTCTTTTTAAATATTTATTTTCTACCAATAAATTTGTAATATCCATATTTCCTTTATATTACAATAAATTATTATATAAAATATATTATTATATACTATATAAGATAATTCAATCCTACACACATAACATAAAAAATACATAAATAAAATAAAAACTGAAAATAAATCAAATTATGAAAAAATTGAATAAATTTTATTTTCAATATATGTTTTAGAAAATATAAAATAGAGGTGTTTTAAAAGATGAACAATAAAAAGAATCGGTATTAAAATTTAATAGTAAATAGAAATGAAGGAGTAAATGAAGTATAAATATTTAAAAATTTGCTTGAATGCTGAATGGTAACTAACTATAGGTAGACGATTGTTGTAGCAATCTGTATTTTATATGTTCTTTTATATAATGGAGCTTACTTTATGAACAATTCTTCAAATAATTTATATTTTTATATTATACATAAACTATTAGTTTATTGAGAGTGCTTTTAATGTTGAAAATGAAAGCTCAATGAGAGAGAATAAAAAAATATATTAATTAACTAAAAAGGGCAAAAAAGAAAAAGAGAAGAGAGGGTGGCGTTCCATGTTTTTGTTGGATTCTATAAGTCTTAAAAGTTTAAATTAATGAAAAGAGGTAAATTTTATTATTTATTTTATATTTTAATACACTCTATATTTTTGGGCTAGATTTTTTCTCAACGAATTAACTTAACAGGTGAAATATTTAATTAAATAAAATAGTATGTAGAGTTAGAGTTCGATCTCAAGACTTCTGTTTTAATATTACGTGAAATTATAACTTGTTCTAAAAATTTAAACTAATGAAAAATATAAATTTTATTATTTATTTTATATCTTAACAAGATATTGGAAGTAAAAAAAGCACATGAGCTTCATTAATTAGATCTTTGTATTTTTTTCAAAAACAAAAACAAGTTCGGATTATTCTTCTTAATTGACTGTTCATCTACAATATATTGGTAGACTCTGAATGGTAAGAAATACATAATTGATACTTTTATCGTATACGTAGAATTTAGAAAACCATATTTTCGATTTAAAATTAATATAATTTTTCAGTTGCACTTTGTCAAAATAAAAATAAAAATAAAAATAGAAAAAGTTGTAAGAATACTTTCAGTCCTCTCTCATTATTAATGCATATTAAGTAAGGTTAAGAAGTAGTAGTACTGCATGCCGTCTTCCACCAATAATATTGCAAAAATTTAATCCATACTGACAATATTATATCTTATTCCAAGTTTCCAACCACACACAATAATTATGTAGGACCTATAGCCATATAGAGATTAAGTTGAGATTCGGTTGTTATGGATAAGATTCTCTCGGGGTTGGGACGAAAATTGAGTCTCTACCTCCTCACGGGAGGGAGTCATACAATTGTTATTGAATATTTAATGTTATTATTTTAGAACAATTTTAAGAGGAGTCAGGGTCAAGAGGGAATCAATTTAATTTTAATTTTTTCTTTCTCATTTTTTATTTTATTTTCATGAATCTAATAAATTCTATTGATTTGTTTTTGGTGTAGAACTTGAAAATAAGATTAAAAATAAGGAAACAATTTTTTTTCATTTTGAACCTTTTTCTTCATCTTCATTTTGAATCTTATTTTTAGTTTAATTTTTTTTTTTCAACATTATTTTCATGGATTTAATGAATTATATTGATTTGTTTTTGGTATAAGAATTGAAAACAAGGTTGAAAATAAAGAAAAAAAAATTAAAACTAAAGCTGACTCCCTATCGACTTCCTAAAATCGACTCCTTCTAAAATTATTTATTATTTTATGTCTATTTCTCTTTTAGTCAATACTCTCAAATTTATAAAATATAAAGTTAAGTGCACACACCAAATATGTACACTGTTGTAATTTTTATTTATTATTTTAAGTATCTTTTAAACATTCTTAACTATTAAGAAAAAATATTAAAAAAAAATACAAATTCAATAATAATCACTTCCATAATTATTAAAAAAAAATCAAAGATATAAGTGGAAATATTTGATAGGTACATTTGATAGTCTAGCATAAGAGTTTTTCTGAGTTTATGATTTTTTTAGTTTAAAATAATACCATCTTTAGTGCATTGTCAGCATGCATTTTTCTAATTTTAATTTTGACCAATTTAGAAAGTGAGCATTTTTAAATAAAAATAATATATTTATAAGTTTACCTTTTATATATTTGATACGATATTAATACGAAAGCTTTCACGACGACAATACGACCAATGTTGAGACTTCCAATAATGCAAATAATTTATATATATATATTTAACAGTTTTAAATATTTTTAAAATATAAACAAATTATAACATTATTTAAGAATACTTAATAATTAAGTAAAGAAAAAGTAAAAAATAAAATAAATAAAATTAAGTAGTAAAAATTAGATTTTTCCTCTAAGAAATATTCCCGGGATGTTCCCTATTCAAGATCTACGTATCGTGGCGTGCTTATTATCTTATTGGGCTCATACACAATCCTTACATTGGGCCCATCGTCGTGCGTTTATTCTGTATTCATACTCGGAACTCATGATTCATGAAGGAGTCCAAGATCTTACTTAAATTGGCCGCACGATAATTGATAAATGGCTTGGATACTGTTTTAGCCTTAATGTTTACCTAAAATAAAATTAATAATTTTACATGAAATATCCATCTCAAGATTTGAACCTATATCTTCAGGTTTGGCACCTTGAGATTTCACCATTGCTTACTCCTGACAATAAGTCCCTAGTCCTACTTAGTTGTTACGCCTATTATATCTTCTTCAATCATTTTCCAAATTTTAAGATTTAAAATAAGAATAATGATAAATACAATCTTAACTTATATAACAGAGTAAGTGAAGTACAGTCTATTTTAATTAAAAGAAATTAGGACTCAATTATGCCCTAGTTTTTTAAAAAGGACTAGTCATGATGTATAAGAATTGCATTTTCTGCACTGTACAAGTCATTTTCCTCATAGCAAAAGAGAGAGACACAATATAAAAGAGTCTTATACGAAAGGATGTATTGAATATACTGTATTAGGTGAGAAACTCGCACAAGTCACGACTATGAAAGTTATAAATCAATTTCATATCATGATATATCATGTTCAACTTCTCTTCAAAGTTAGGTTTGTCGGTGTCAACTCGATTAACCTAGTTTTAGACTTTTAGTTTTAGTGATATGATTTCAGTTTTTCTTTTCAGTTTAATTGATGTTCCATCAATAATTTCTAGTTATTTATCACATAGAGGTGTATTTACCCACTAAAACTGTTCTGTATTAGGGAAAAAACGATGGAAAGAGAGAATTAGAGGAAGCTCTCGGACCCCCAGTTATGCAAATCATCCGACAAGCCAAGTTTGAACACTTTGCGTTGACCAAAGATGGAAATTAAACGTATAATTATCAGCCATACGATTTGCGCCAGCAAGCCTGATCATGGGAGGCGTGGACACTGTTGCTCTACGTACCAACAATATTTTATGTGATTTGTATCTTGTTATTATTTTATTTTATTTTATTTTTTATTTCTCAATATTTCTATCTTCATATCATCATGAGTATCGTACATGGCTAAAGGTTGCTGTCAACGTGGGAAAGGATTGATGCTCTTGCCAACAAATTTGTTGGCTGTCTAATTGTTTTACGCAAGGAAAAAAAAGGAAAAGTGTGGATTCGAACAGGTGCAAAAATTTATTTTCGTACTAGTCAATGAAAAACATCCACGTAAGCTTTTCAGAAAAATAGAACATAGTCCGCATGCACAAAACCCTCCCTCTTTCTTTTCCTCTTCTTCTGTCGAAAACCCCACCCCCCCATCTACGTTCACATCGCTCATTTGCGTTCAACGATTCTCATCTTCTTCTTTCTCTTCCCCCACTACCCCCATCTGTGTTCAAATCGACAGGTCATAGGAGCTAGAAAAGCCCTTGAAGCAACCAGACCATTAGCACCTACATGTAATCAAAATTGCAACTCCACTTAATCAAAAGTGCACCGCATGGTTTGAGTAACAAATATTCAGCAACATAACCCTCAGCAAGTTCAGGAAGTTGAAAATGGGTACCAAAACCCTCAGCAACATAACCACGTCTTGGGCCACCAGGTACACTAACAGAAAAACGAAATCCTTGAGGTAAAACGACAATTTCACCAGGAGAAACTTGCAATCTCCTACATTCGGTAGTGATCCATAGCCCTACAAAACTAGAGCATTTAAGCTTACAGGCAGGAAGGGATGCATACATGACTTTTTTTCAATTCACGTTTAAAAAAAATCGTTCAAAGGGGAATTTTCTCATTCTCATCCAAAAATCAATAATTTTTCCTACATCTCTTTAACGCAAATGAGGGGTGGGGAGTGGAGAGAAAGAAGGAGATGGGAGCTACGCAAATGGGTCTCGGTCTGTCAATTTGAATGCAAATGGGTCTATCAAAAAGAAGGAGATGGGTTGGGGCAGGGGAAGAGAAAGAAGGAGAGGTTTTGGGGCTCATCCTCTATTTTTTTGAAGTGATTATGTGGCCGTTTCTCATTGATTGGTGTGAAATAATTTTTGCAACATTTTCTCTTTCTTTCACAAAATTAAATGAATACTCAATTCAAATTATCTTATTACAATTTACAAAATTTCATTTAATCTTACTCTTCAAAACTGCCTTATTGACTTGTAGGTGTTTCTTTGTTCGTCTATTTCAGTGTGCAAATTGCAAATCCACCTCTAAATGAAGCGTTGATCATCCTTCACAGAGAAGAAAGAAGACAAGGTTCCTTTGTCAAGGATAAAATCGTCTCTACAGCTAAACCAAGCTCATAGTCATCACAACCAAAAGACTATAGCAGTATCACCTAACAACCACACCGGCATGTGCAATGTGTGTCGAGTGCAATATTCTTTTGTAACAAACCTAGGCTTAAAATATTCTTTATTGTACAACTTTTTTTCTATAAATGTAAACACATAGCACTGTACATCATCATCGAAAATTAATAAGAGTAGAGGAACCTTTTCTTTAACTTGGTATCCAGAGCCTTGCAAGGACAAACGTCCATGGCCAATCCCAAAACCTCATATTCTTTCCCCAAAACCCTAATTTTTCCCGCACCATTGCTGTCAAATTAACTCCTGATAATTACTTATTATGGAAGGTTCAACTCGTTCCTTCGTGGTCAGCAACTCTACAGGTTCGTTGATGGCACAACTCCTGCCTACACCTTTACTTGAAGATGGCTCTTCAAATCCTATTTACGAGCCATGGCTCCAACAGAACCAGCAAGTGATGTCTACTCTCATTTCATCACAATCCAAACCTCTCATGGCTCAAGTTGTAGGATGCAACTCTGCTCGTGCTGTTTGGCTCTCTCTTGAGTCCACTTATGCATCTGCCTCACAAGCACAACTTCTTCAAACCCAGTTGCAGTTTACTTTCGTAGAATCAGTTCCTTTGTAGCATCCCTTACCTTTGTAGCATCCCTTAACAAAGGAACTGATTCTATCTCAGTTTACTTTCGTCGAGCAAAAGTGTTGGTTGACACTATGGCCGCTGCAGAACGCCCCCTTCCTGATGCTGAGTTCCTCATTTACATCTTGGCAGGCCTTGGCCTTGAATATGATGCGATGGTTTTCTCTATTGTTGCTTGTGTCCAGCCCATTCATACCAATGAATTACTTGGTCTACTTCTTGCTTATGAAGCTTGGTTGCTTCATCACAACGATACCAACATCTTCCCAAACAATCCCTTTGCTCAATATACGGCCAATAATCAGTCTCAACAATGAGGTCAAGGAAATCGTTGGGGACACAACCAACGTGGGTGTGGTCGTTCCAATCGTGGTTGTGGACCTTCAACAAGTAACAATAACAATCATCCTCCCTCTCATTTTGACAATCTCATGGTTTGTCAGGTCTGTAATCGCTAGGGACATTCTGCTCTTACCTGTTTATTGCTTCAATCAAGCATACATAGCTGCAATACCGCCCTCGGCCAACTACAACTCCAAGTACATTCGAGACCCCAGTTGGTATCTTGACACGGCAGCTACCAATCATGTGACCAGTGATCTGTCTAAGTTGAATTTACAAGTTATTGAGTATCATGGCGAGGACGCTTTACGAGTTGGTGATGGTTCTTCAGTTTCGATTTTTCATTCCGGTTTTGCCTCTTTCACTTTCTCTAATTTTACATTTCATATAAACAAACTTCTCTGTGTGCCTTCCTTTAGGAAAAATATTATTTCGGTAAGATAATTTTGTGTTGACAATAAAGTTTTCTTTGAATTCTTTGCCAATTATTTTTGTGTCAAGGCATGCAACTCGGGGACACCTCATCTCCACAGAACCATCCATAACGCCCTTTACTCCTTCTCGCCACCACTATTCATAGCACTCACAACTTCCACCTCGGTC
Organism: Platycarya strobilacea; assembly: GCA_036898215.1. NCBI lineage: Eukaryota > Viridiplantae > Streptophyta > Magnoliopsida > Fagales > Juglandaceae > Platycarya > Platycarya strobilacea. The sequence goes on along the minus strand of CM072545.1, from coordinate 5,018,488 downwards.
TCCGCCTAACATTCACGACTTGGCCATCCTTTCTTGAAGCTCATGCGCACTATCTTAAAACAACATGATCTCTCTTTTGCAGTATTGCTACCTAAAAAAAATGAAATCCTTCGAGGTAGAACGACAATTTCACCAAGAGAAACTAGCAATCTCCCACATTCGATAGTGATCCATAGCCTTACAAAACTAGAGCATTTAAGCTTACAGGCAGGAAGACATGCATGACCTTTGTTCAATTCACGTTAAAACAAATCATTCTAAGGTGAATTTTCTAACTCTCATCCAAAAATAATAATTTTGCCTACATCTCCTTAACACAGATGGGGGGTGAGGAGTAGAGAGAAAGAAAGAGATGGGAGCTAGGCAAATGGGTTTGGGTCTGCAATGGGTTTATCAAAAAGAAGGAGATGGGTTGGACAGCTCAAGGGGAGAGGGGGGAAAAAGGAGAAATTTCGAGCTCATACTCTATTTTTTTTAAGTTGTGGCCGTTTTTTATATTATTGATTGGTGCGAAAATAATTTTTGCATCAATTCAACTTATATTATTCTTATTCACAAAATTTTTATTTAATCTCACTCCCCAAACTTAGCCTAATCAACTTGTAGGTGTTTCTTTGTTCGTTTGTTTTAGTGTACAAACTGCAAATCCACCTCTAACTAAAGGGTTGATCATCCTTCACAGAGAAGAAAGAAGACGAGGTTACTTGATCTTCACGTCAAAGTATGACTTGGGGCGATCCTAGTCCAAAAACATCAAGACCGAATAGGTTAGGTGCGGTCTCAGTCCAAACGTTTTTAGGCCTGGACCAAATCAAACCAAACCAAATATACATTATAATATTTTTTAATTATATATATTATTTATATAGAAAGTTGTATATAATTAAAATTAATTATATAATATATATTATTTATTATTTATGTATATTATTTAGTATGACAATATTATTATATTATTTATTGTATAGTATTAGTACTAGTAATTAGTATACATTAATAATTTAATATATTAATATTATATATATTATAAGAGTTATATTATAAACTATAGACTAGCATTTAATATATTAATAATACTATTAAGTATTATTTAATAAGCTATAGGAGTAATAGAGTATTATCAATTTATCACTAATATTTAATATATTATAAATACTAATACTAATAAGTACTAGACTACTTTGACATGGTCCAAATCGAATGAATTGGACCAGATCAAAAGAGATTGGTCTAGTCCAATCCCATATAATGTTTGGTCTGAAAAAGTCTGGACCGAATATGTCCAGTCCGGTCCGATTCATCAATACTCTCCAAGACTAATCGGACCGAACTGAACTCTCCCCTATGATTCCAAAATTGGAATCCATTATGAGAAATAATAGATGCAGTCATAGAGTTGCAAGTAGCGTGCAGTCGCTTTGGAAAAAAATGAATATATATGGGACCCACGTAAAAAAGTTAACATTTTTATAAAATGATTGCACGCCGTTTGCAACTCCACAACTGTATGTAGTATTACCCGTTACAAACAAAATTAAATTTAGGAATAGAGATAGATAATTCCATGATATTTATATATCTGAATAAATTCTTTAAATAATATTAAATACTCAATTAATAACGTGGAACCCACTTTATATGCGTTACGCGCGGCGAAAGAGCTAAGATTCGAGATATAAATTTTAGGAATCTATACTCTTCACGTACGTACATTTCTAATATTGAAGGTTCTTATATACTTGTTGGGCCTAGGGTTTCAATAATCGTTTAGATAAATTATTATTATGATAGATTACCTTCTAAATCAAATTGGAGGGTTTGAATATGCTCAACCGGCATTAATTATATTAAAATTGGGTGATTGGGATGTGACTATTATTTTTAAGTATATGAGAGCATTAATCATGACTTGATCAAACATATTAAATAAATTATACTGGTAAGTATTCTAAAGATTAATTAGGTGGGTGTTTATATCTTAAACATTAAACTTGAATATGACGCGTCAGATTTTAAGAACTTCACAACACATGATTACTTTTAAAACTTCATATCGATCATTATTCTAAATTTCATGAGTCGAATTATTTTATTGAGTTTTTTTGTCCAAGATTATATATATATTTTAACTGTCAGGACCAAGAAATTCTATCAATCTTGTACGTACCAAACTAAATTATGAGTTTCCAATCGGAATTGGAACAAAATTTATAAAATATTGAAGGGCAACAATTCTCTTAAACAATTATTTTTATTACTACAAGAAAAATAAATATATTTAACTAATTAACTATAGTTAAAATAATTATTTATAATTAAAATAGTTATTTTTATTATAAATAGTTCTTTTAACTACAGTTAATTAGTTGTATTTTAAATTTGAAAATTTAAAAATAACATGACCGCGACCGACTAACAGTAAGTGGCAGCTGCTTATAAAAGCCCACGAGATCAGTAATTGCCTGAGCAACCTCCTATGGCAATCGGTGGTACATGGTGACATGTACTCCCGAGTTTCTAAAAATTACTCTCCACGAGTACAAGGAGATAAACTCAAAAAATACAAATTTAAAGATGACGCATGCCTAAATAACGTTGAAAAAGTGTTAACGACAATTGAAAAATGAATGCATGGGTGGAACATCATGTTAACTTTCTTACTTGATTATTTTTTAAGAGTAGTGATACACATAATTTTTTTTTATAATTTTTACTGCAATCATGTGTTAAATGGGTGATATTTTCATAAAGTAACTTATAAAAGCAATTTCAATTTACATAAATACTTCCATTTTAATACATAATTATATACATAATTGTAAAAAGAGTTATATGTCTGTCATTATTGATTTTCTAAACTCAACTACTCCACTATTTTTAGTTTAATTAGACTTCAAAGGCATTTACCGATATGCTAACTGGGAGGGGTATTTCCCCACCTGCCTTATTTTAAGCCTAAAATTCAATTCAGGAGTGGAACTAAGATTTACAGTTTAAAAAAGTAATTAATAAAGTGTGTGGTATGTGTGAGTATATATAATATATATTTTTTGCACGTACTATATAAAAAAATACAATTATAAATAATAAAATTGTATACAAAAAATATATTTATAAATCATCTTTTAAGATAATTTTTCTTAGAATTTTCGTAATTTACTAGAGACCATTACAAAAAGAAAGAAAATAAAATATCAATTTAATATTTTTTTTCTTCAAATTAAGCTCAACGATATTTTTTATAGAATAAAATTCATCTATTATCATTTATTATTATCTAAAAAATTTTGGAGGCTTGAGTATTAGAGGGAATTTTTTTTTTTATAAATTGCGAGGGCAATATTAATTATATAAAAAATATATATTTATATATTAGGTTAATTTTAAAAAAAAAAACCCCTTGCACTTGGATCCGCCCTTGACTGGGTCCCAATCCAGCCCGAGTATCACTATTTTGAAACTCTATAGTTGTTAAAAGGATTTAGCCCTCAAGATCACATAAGAGAAGGAAGAATGCATGACATGAGAAATTGTTTATAGGGGATAGATGTGACCTACCGAATCCGGTATCTCTTGTTACACCTAACATCAAGGAATTACGTCAATAGATAAATAGAAGATGCAAACGACTCTCCATTCTCTGATGGAGGAGACCAGAAGTCACTGTGTTGTTCACCCATCGTCAGGACTCGCCTTGAGAGCCATGCTGCATTAAAAGCATCATCCCCAGAGCAACATCGTATTGATGACTTTGCCTCAACAAACCACGTCACATTAAATGCCCAGCTTAATATAGATGTAGGCAAGACGGCTTATTGACCATTACAAGATAAGCCACATATATTGACCATTACAAGATATTCAGCCGCATATCAAGCACGCGTACATCCGTATATTTTTGACCATGTAAAGCACGTACAACTCACAATGTTTACTTTTTGCATCATTTACTTATATATATATATTTAGCAATTACCTTGTAATTTAACACATATAATAGAATTTTTCTCTCTTTCCATTTTACGTTTCTTATCATGGTATTAGAACATCTCCTTCTTCGGGATCTCTAACATCGCTTCTGCATGTTATTTTTTCTTTCACTATAACTCGTCTGTTACCAGCAATATTCTCGGAGCCACACTGTTGGCAACTGAACTGAGTGGCAACTTCTGCTCAATTTCTCAAAAGAAGAAAAATGTGAAATAAAGTTGATGGATGGCATGATATTGTATGAGTAGTTATGAAGCACACCCAAAAGAAAGAAAAATGTGAAATAAAGTAGATGAGATGACATGCATGAGTATGAGTAACTAGGGAGTATGCCCAAGATGATAACCTCACTTTCAAACTCACAGGCCCACTAATCTCACTTTAGGAAGCCATCACTCAATCACTTGAGTTATTGACGTCTATTCACATTCTGCATATTTTTCTCACTATGGCTGCACAGACTCCATCCCAACTCATCAGTGATCTCACTTCATCATACTTTCTAACTGCTGCAGACAATCCTGGAGCATCCTTAGTTCCAGAACTTCTCACTGGAGACAATTATCCCTCATGGCAACGATCTGTGCGAATGGCTCTCAATGCAAAAAATAAACTTGTTTTCATTAACGGTACTCTGACAAAACCTACAGATGCTTCCATTGCTACACTGTGGGAAAGATGCTGCGACAAGATCCTCTCTTGGTTACTCAATTCCATCGACAAACCTCTAAAGCAAAGTTTGATATATTATCAAAATCCATATGAAGTATGGAAAGACTTGGAACATTGATTCTCTCAAAGTAATCACCCGCGACTATATCATCTCAAGCGTGACCTTGTTAATCTTCATCAAGATTCGATGACTGTAATACCCTATTACAACACCATGAAAGGACTTTGGGATGAATTACATGCTCTACAAGGACCCTGTTCATGCACATGCACTGCTCGAGCATATGCTTCAACAAAGGAAAACATAAAACATTTGTTTTAATTTCTCATGGGGCCTCAATGACTCCTTCAACAATATCAAGAGTCAAATTTTAGCTATGGATCCTTTACCATCCATTGCCAAAGCTTATGCTACTGTCCATCAAGAGGAGACGTAGCGCCAACTTCAACTACCTCTCCTACCCAAACCCGACAGCACCATCATGGTTGTTACTCGTTCTTCACATCAGCCACACAACAAAGCGAGAAATGGCAAGAAATGCACAAAATGTGGCAAAGAAAGACATCTCATTAAGAGCTTTTATGAGATTATTGGATATCCAGCACATTGGAATACCTCCAAGCCTAAGCAAAAGAATGTCACTGTCGTTGTGCCTGCTTCACAACCATCAGCAAATGCAGTGTCATGGGAGTCCTCTCCTTCCACTGCAGGTGTCATCCCTGGTCTCTCCGCTGAGCAATATTGATAATTAATGGGTCTTCTTCAGCCACACAACTTAAATGAATTTTCTGGTATCTCTAATAGTTTCTCTATCATTGATTCTATGCCTTGGGTAATTGACACGGGTGCTTAAGCACATGTAGCCTTTATAAATTTTTTGCCACATGCTACACATTGCAAAACACTCACAGTCCCTCACTTTACCCAGGGGGGCTACAACTCAAGTAACTCACATGAGAAATCTTCAATTATCACCCTATTTTCAGCTTATTAATGTGTTGTTTGTTCATAGTTTTAAATACAATCTCATCTCTGTTAACCACCTTACGAAAGCATCATCTTGCCTCGCTTTCTTCATTCTATTCTTTTGCGTTTTTCAGGACCAACACACGAGGAAGCTTATTGGAATGGATGAGGAACGTGGAGGTCTCTATCACTTTCGAGCATCGGGCCCCATTGCTCTTAACACCAACGTTACTGCTCATCCGTTATAGCATTTTCGTTTAGATCATCCTTCCATTCCTTGTACTCCAAAAGAACTTTCTGATTTGAATAAGTATGCTCATTGTGATATTTGCATCCGTGCTAAAAATACTCATTTACATTTTTCATTAGTTGAAAATAAGAGTGTTACTCATTTTGATCGTATTTATTGTGACATATTCTCATTCCGGTGCACATTATCTTCTTACCATTGTAGAGGATTATTCTCATGTCACTTGGGTTTATCTCATGAAATTTAAATCAGACACATTTTCCTGTCTCATTACTTTTTATCTCGTGATAAAAACTCAATTTAAGTTTGATATAAAAAGAATTCGCACAAATGATGGCCAAGATTTCTTAGCTCACCGCATGCAAAAGTTCTTTTCTAATCATGGCGTAATTCATGAGCGTACTTGTATTCAGACCCCTCAACAGAACGGTGTTTCCAAACGCAAACACCGGCATCTTTTAAATGTTTCTTGTTGTTTACGTTTTCAAACTTCCTTACCTATCTCTTTTTGGGGTAAATGCATTTTAACTGCTACATATTTAATTAATCGCACCCCATCGATCTCTCTTTAGCATAAAATTCCATATGAGCTTCTCTTTCATAAAACACCCACTTATGAGCATCTTCGCATTTTTGGTTATCTATGCTATGCACATACTTTAAATGTTAATCGTGATAAATTTTTACCACGTGCATCCCTATGTATTTTTTTTGGCTATTCTCTTAGCCACTCCACTTATCATGTTTATGACATAGCAACCAAGAAGATCTTTCCCTCACGAGATGTTTGCTTCGTTGAGACAGTTTTTCCTTATGTTGATCCCATATCATATAAACTCACTAGCACCACCACGGTTGTCCCCATCAATGATAATCCTATCTCTCCAGAAATTCATTTCCAAGAACACATTCATAGTCTTACCACCACTAATCCCACTAACAATTTTCCTATTGAACCCATTGACTCCACCCCTCCATTTGGTCCCTCTCGACCACACCGCCAGATTATTCGTCCTTCCTACCTTAAAAACTACATCTGCTCAAACCTCCCAGAGTCTTCATGTTCTAATCCCGCTCTACAGACTTTCTTAGGTACGGCTCATTCTCTACCTAATTTTCTCTCTTATCATTTTTTTAACCTTAAGCACTTTGCTTTCCTAATCTCTGTCTCCAAATATGTTCATGATCCTTAACATTATTCTCAAGTTGTTCTTCTTCTCAATGGCGGGATGCTATGACTGATGAAATTGCAGCCTTAGAAGCAAACCACACTTGGACTCTTGAACCTCTATCTCCAAACAAAAAGGCTATTGCATGTAAATGGGTATACAAAACCAAACTCAGGGCTGATGGATCCATCGAACGTCATAAAGTTCGGTTGGTTGCTAAGAGTTACATCCGGGTAAAAGGTTTGGATCATCATGATACTTTTGCTCCTGTTGCTAAGCTTGTTACACTTCATTGTCTCCTTGTTATAGCTGCAGCTAAAAGTTGGTTTTTACACCAATTAGACATCCACAATGCATTTCTTCATAGTGATCTTGATGAATAAATCTACATGCATCCACCTCTGGGTTATTGTCCTCAGGGGGAGAAACGTTTCTGTCGCTTAAAAAAATCTTTGTATGGTCTCAAACAAGCCTCTCGTCAGTGGTATTTCAAATTGTCTCATGTTCTTATCTTAGCTGGTTTTTGTCAATCTCATGTTGATCATAGTCTATTCACTAAGACTGCGAGAACTGTGTTCACTGCCGTACTAATATATGTTGATGACATTCTTGTAACTGGCAATGACCTATCCAACATCACTGCTCTCAAAAACAACTTGGCTACTGCATTCAAGATAAAAGATCTAGGAAATATTAAATATTTCCTTGGTATTGAAATAGCACGATCACCTGCTGGGATTTTCTTTAATCAATGAAAATACATTCTGGATATTCTTTCTGATACTGGTCAACTTGGTTCTCGTCTTACCTATTTCTCTATGGAGCAACACCTTAAACTCAATGACACTGATGGTGATCTTCTTGTTGATCCAGCTTCATACTGACGACTGACTGGTTGGTCGCCTAATTTACTTGACTATTTCACGACCCGATATTACTTACACAGTGAATCTTTTAAGCCAATTTATGCATGCTCCTCGTGAGCCACATCAGTAAGCTGCCCTCCGTTTACTTCGATATTAGAAGACCACTCCTGGTTATGGTTTGTTTTTCTCTTCAACTTGCAGTTTCCAATTATCTGCCTATTGTGACTCTGACTGGGCCAGTTGTCTTATGACTCAACGTTCCACCACAGGCTTTGCTGTTAAACTTAAAAATAGTCCTATTTCCTGGCGTACAAAGAAACAACCCATTGTCTCTCGTTCTTCTATTGAAGTTGAATATCGTGCTATGGCCACCGTCTCTTGTGAAATTACGTGGCTGCGATCTCTTATTTGTGATCTCACAATCTTTCATCCGCAGCCTGCACTACTTCACTGTAAGAATCAAGCCACCATTCACATTGTACGCAATCCAGTTTTTCATGAACATACTAAGCATATAGAGATTGATTGCCATTTAGTGTGGGATCACATTCGTGATGGCCTTCTTACTCCCACATATTCACCCACTACCCAATAACCAGTTGACCTCTTTACAAAACTCTTGGATCGTGAATTGTTTGTTTTCTTTAAATCCAAATTGGGCATTACAGATCTTCATACACCAACTTGAGGGGGAGTATTGACCGTTACAAGATAAGCCGCATATATTGACCATTACAAGATATTCAACCACATATCAAGCATGCGTACATTCATATATTTTTGACCATGTAAAACGCATACAGCTACAATGTATACTTTTTGCATCATTTACTTTTACATATATACTTAGCAATTACCTTGTAATTTAACACATACAATATAAATTTTCTCTTTTTCTATTTTACGTTTCTTATCACGGCTTAACCCTAACATAAGAAACATATGTTCCCTAGGGATCTCAATTAAAAGCCACATTTCTAAGTACAAAGAAGGCATTCTGAACTCAATTATTCTAAGGCTAATATATGAAAATACAAAAGACTAACTTAGGCATTGAAGTTCGCTGGACCACTCCGAGTTCACCCTCTTCTTTGTGGTTATGGGTGAGGATCCCAACTCCGATTGTTGAAGCCTTATTTTAGAATTTTTATTTTAGAATTTTTATTGTCGGGCAACACGGGGACTTACTGCTTGCTGTAACACTCAACTGCGGATAAGGGGGGTGCAAACAGATTAAAATAAAATAAACAAGAAATAGGGATACAGAGTATCTCTAGCAATTATCAAGAAGAAAAGGAAATAGAAATAAAATTCAACAGTTAGCAACAGAACCGGAAAATGGCTCTGATACCATTTAAAGCGGAAGTAGAGACATAGGAACAAAAGAAAGAAAAGGAGCAGGAGATAAAAGAAAGGAATAGAAGCGAAATGCAGAAAATAAACATGTAATACTTAAGAGGCGGCAAGGCCGACCAATGCATGCATTACAGAAGAAAATATAAGGAAATAACTTAACAGGCGGCAAGGCCGACCATGTAAGGCATTAACAAGGTAAGGCAAGGAAGAAGGAAGAAGGTAAAATTCTTCATTATATTCACAAATTTACAAGATTTACAATCTCACAAGATTCTCTCACAATATTGGCACTCAAGGCTCAAGACTTAACAAGAATGTTAGTCTACTCAAGGGAGTTGTCGTCTGAACAAACTCTATTGTCGTTTGAACTAACTCTGCTCTCAAATGAAAACTAAACTCTCCTTATATAGACAGAGAGGCATTACAAAAGACGAGTCCCAATAATCACGGGAGACAAACAAAAGCAAAAGTGGCCGAAAGTAGCCGAAAGTAAAAAGCAAACAGTAATCACACCGCGTGATCACTATTTTAAAAAGTAAAGCTGTCGGGGCCGAAAGCTGGGCTGACAGGTAACGATGTTGTCTGCACCGAAAGTTCTTTGTCTTCTAGTGCTGACTGGCTCAAAAGGTGCCGGCAGTGGGGACATCTTGTCTTCATCTGCTGACCGATCTTGACATCGCCGAAAGTAGCGTTGTCTGGACATTGAAAGCATCTTGCTTTCATTTGCTGGCAATCTGACAAATAGAGAAGTATTTGTCTTTTCTATCCTTTCTTCCCGGGCGAAAAAAGAATGAAGTTTTCTTTTGGAGAAGTCTTCGTCTTCAACAGGGAAGTGAAATCTGGTTGTGTTGTTGAACACAAGATCAAGATATAAAGGATTCTTGGTTAAAATAGGAAACCAAGAAAACTGTAAAAGAAAAGATAATATTGACTCATCGTGAGACAATATCAGATCAGGTTTATGAAATCGGAATATGGCTGTTGTTCCGATTCCAGTACGATGAAAGGAAAGAAAAACCATTTTAGGAAAATAGTTTTTCTGGCTCAAATCTGCATGAGATGCAGAGAATAATATAGATTTTGTCAAAATAAAATATTTTAACAAAGAATCTTTCAGATAAAATTTTGATCTTGTCAAGACCAAATGTATTGACAAGGGAATGAAAATAGCAACTTCCAGAATGGAAATTACTGAAATTTTATCTGTTCCAAGAATCATTCCTGGACCAGTATGACTTTGATCATCTTCCAGTAGGGAAGATGAAGGAATAGTAACTTTCAGTGGGAAAGTTACATATCTGTGAACTTCCTGGAAGGAAGTAAAAATTCTTAAGTTAATTTCCTGGAAGGAAATTAACTGATTATCATCTTCCAATGGGGAAGATGAATCAATAGTATCTTCCAGTGGGGAAGATACTTCTTTGTCAACTTCCAGTGGGGAAGTTGACTGTCGTTCATCTTCCTGAAAGGAAGATGAATGACTATCACTGTCAATTTCTTGAAAGGAAATTGACTGTTTATCATCTTCCAGTGGGGAAGATGAATCAATAGTAACTTCCAGTGGGGAAGTTACATCTATGTCATCTTCCAGTGGGGAAGATGACTCAATAGTATCTTCCATCACGGAAGATACTTCTTTGTCAACGTCAATTTCCTGAAAGGAAATTAACTGTTTATCATCTTCCAATGGGGAAGATGATTCAATAGTAACTTCCAGTGGGGAAGTTACATCTATGTCATCTTCCAGTGGGGAAGATGACTCAATAGTATCTTCCATCACGGAAGATACTTCTTTGTCAACGTCAATTTCTTGAAAGGAAATTGACTGTTTATCATCTTCCAGTGGGGAAGATGATTCAATAGTAACTTCCAGTAGGGAAGTTACATCTATGTCATCTTCCAGTGGGGAAGATGACTCAATAGTATCTTCCATCACGGAAGATACTTCTTTGTCAACTTCCAGTGGGGAAGTTGACTGTCGTTCAACTTTCTGAAAGAAAGTTGAATGACTATCACTGTCAATTTCCTGAAAGGAAATTGACTCTTTATCATCTTCCAGTGGGGAAGATGATTCAATAGTAACTTCCTGGAGGGAAGTTACATCTATCGTAACTTCCAGTGGGGAAGTTATGTCTCTTTCAACTTCCAGTGGGGAAGTTGAAAGGCTCAAGTCAATTTCCTAGAAGGAAATTGACTGTCTATCATCTTCCAGTGGGGAAGATGATACTTTTGTATCTTCCAGTGGGGAAGATACATCAATAGTAACTTCCAGTGGGGAAGTTACTTCTCGATCAAATTCCATAGTTAAGGCATTAACTGTTTTAACTTTGGAATTACAACAATGACCACCACAAGAGCAGTCATGCTCAAATTCATCAGGATCCGATGATTCGGTTTCAGAAGAATTGAATTCATTTTGATCTGAAGAGGATAAAAGATATGATGGTTCAGACTCTGTGTGATAATTAGAATCACTAGAGCCAAACTCACTTTGATCTAACGCAGAATGATTCAAGGAATCATTAGAGTCATGCTCAAAACTCGACGAATCCGTCTCTGAGTGTTCATAAGAAGCACTCGAGATGTATCCATCTATTTCCTCAGGGGAGGAATGATCAGAAAAGGATTTTAACAAATCATCCTTAGAGATGATGAAAACACTGGGTTTTTCAGGGTTAGGGCATTTAATTCCCTTATGTCCCTTTTTTTCCACAGTTATAACATCTATTAATAGATGGCTTTTTCAAGGATTTATTAAAAATTCTTTTGTTAAAAGATTTTTTAATGATTTTATCACGGGTTTTAGAAATTCTTTTTTCTTCGTGAAATTTCTTTTTCAAATGCTTCCTTTTGGGAGGAGCACTGAAAGATATTATAGAATCTACAGATTTATCCAAGGATTTATCTGCATAAATTTTTGAAACTGAAATAAAATCCTTTCTACTCTTATCAGAGATATTAGTAGAAGGTTTTTGTTTTTGTTTTTCTAGTTGAATCTCAGCTAGCATTTGATCAATTTTTTCCAGGATACTGACAGGGTTTGAATTCTGTCCGTTTTCTGGTAAAGGTTTTTCTAAAATAATTTTCTCAGCAACAAATTTAGAAAAACTTGCTGAGGCCTTTGAAGATTTTGTTTCCAAGGGAAACTTGTCTTCTACTTTCTTTGAAAAAGTTTTTAAGTCATTTAAAAACTTATCTTTAAAATTAAGATTCTTAAAATCATAATGATATTTAAGAAAATCAAAGAAAAGAATATACCTTTGTTGGGCATTCATCAATTCTTTCCATTTGCGTCTAACCCTTTGTTTTTGGGTTTGACTAAAATATCTGGCATATGCTACATGCTTATGCCGGTTTTCAATATTTTTGAATTCATTAACTAATGAAATCATATCAATTTCAAAGGGTTTTTCAATAACCTTTTGAGGCTCAATTTTCTCAGGATGATCAACACTTGGTCTTATAAAAGACTTAATATTGATTGGAATAGAAGAAATAAAAGAAGATGGAAGAACTGTACCAACACCACGTTGATACAGATGATCCGAACCAGACTCATCAATCAAGTCTGGAGAATACTCAAAATGATTTTGACTTTCAAAATCATACTCATGCTCATAATCTTCTTCCTCATCAAAAGTATCAGGTGGTTCACCTGATCCAAAGCTATCTGATGAACTGGATCTATACATCCTGTTCATCTTGACAAAAACTAAAAAGACTCGGGTACTTCCTAATCCTAGGTCTTCGACCTTACCCTATTTGCACAGGCAACAAATGCCTATGGACAACACATGTCCGACTCCGACTTATAGTCCTTACTACAGCCTCTCATGCCCACTCAACGCCTAAACGCCCTCCTGGCTAACGGCAACACGGAGACTTACTGCTTGCTGTAACACTCGACTGCGGATAAGGGGGGTGCAAACAGAATAAAATAAAAGAACAAGAAATAGGGATACAGAGTATCTCTAGCAATTATCAAGAAGAAAAGGAAATAGAAATAAAGTTCAACAGTTAGCAACAGAACCGGAAAATGGCTCTGATACCATTTAAAGCGGAAGTAGAGACAGAGGAACAAAAGAAAGAAAAGGAGCAGGAGATAAAAGAAAGGAACAGAAACGAAATGCAGAAAATAAACATGTAACAGTTAAGAGGCGGCAAGGCCGACCAATGCATGCATTACATAAGAAAATATAAGGAAATAACTTAACAGGCGGCAAGGCCGACCATGTAAGGCATTAACAAAGTAAGGCAAGGAAGAAGGAAGAAGGTAAAATTCTTCATTGTATTCACAAATTTATAAGATTTACAATCTCACAAGATTCTCTCACAAGATTGGCACTCAAGGCTCAAGACTTAACAAGAATGTTAGTCTACTCAAGGGAGTTGTCGTCTGAACAAACTCTATTGTCGTTTGAACCAACTCTGCTCTCAAATGAAAACTAAACTCTCCTTATATAGACGGAGAGGCATTACAAAAGACGAGTCCCAATAATCACGGGAGACAAACAAAAGCAAAAGTGGCCGAAAGTAGCCGAAAGTAAAAAGCAAACAGTAATCACACCGCGTGATCACTATTTTAAAAAGTAAAGCTGTCGGCGCCGAAAGCTGGGCTGACAGGTAACGATGTTGTTTGCACCGAAAGTTCTTTGTCTTCTAGTGCTGACTGGCTCAAAAGGTGTCGGCAGTGGGGACATCTTGTCTTCATCTGCTGACCGATCTTGGCATCGTCGAAAGTAGCGTTGTCTGGACATTGAAAGCATCTTGCTTTCATTTGCTGGCAATCTGACAAATAGAGAAGTATTTGTCTTCTCTATCCTTTCTTCCCGGGCGAATTTTTATTTTAGAATTTTTATTTGTTTTAATTATGAGATATGTTTTTAAAATTTTTTATTTTATATGATTTTATATAAATATTTTAATTTGATTTACTCTTCTCGAAATCACAAAAACATAGTTGCAATATGAATTGTGGGATGAAATTGGGTAATTTTAGATAAAATTTAAAAAATAATTAAAATATTTGCTAAAATATTATTATTTTGAATATTATTATTATTATTTAAAATTAAAAAATTAAATTATTTATTATATTTTATATAAAAATTAAAAAATATATATAATAATAAAATAAAATAAAATAAAATGAGATATAATAGTTTTACTATTTAAACAATCTTTAATAAAATAAAATCAAGACCGCATCAATTTACGAATAATTTACGGTTCCTGTTTCCAAAATGAGTCAGCAAAGCACATAATCCCATATAATATTACATCAGTTCATAATTTGAAAGATTCTATTAGTTTTTTTCAAACTCTACTCTCTATATATTTTTTCTTATCAAATATATGGTATATTTGATTATGAGTGGAAGAATTTAATTAGTTTAAAAAAATTAAACTAAGAATTCTTTAAAAACTAAATAAAACCTAGTGTATGACTGATGACATAAAGATTATGAGTAGATCTTAAAAAAAAACAAAATTAAAAAAATTAAAAGCGAGATACGTATAATATTTTCTTCAAGTTTATGTTGCGGACAACTAGCACTAAAATTTCATTCTTGTACATCAAGAAAGAGAACTGCACGTCATGAACCTATTTTTTGTTTTTACAAAGAGTTAGAATCACATTTTGAACATGACAAATTCTCAAATTTATTAAAAACTCTCATTTAAAATGAAGAAAAATCATAAAAACCAACAAGTCACTATGGTAGGGATTACATGTTGGTTTTTTACTCCTTGAATCCCACATGGAAAAGGAGTGGGAGAGGGGGCAAGACCCATGGCCTATAAAAAGAGGCCTAACCTCCTTGGTTTAAACACACCAGTCAGAAACTTATCTAGTAACTTTTGATTTTAATAAAATTCCTCTATTGTCCTTTTTATATGTAAAAGGAAGAGAGGTGAAAGTTAGAGTTTTACTAGTGGGAGAAGTTTTTGTGGGTGTCGTTGGGGTGAGGAGAAAAATTGTGTGATTGTAACAATTTTTTACATAGTGTATTTTATTCTCTGGGTCTGGTGGTTTTTCTCCTGTTTTGGAGTTTTCCACGTAAATTCTTGTGTTGTATTTATTTCTTGTTATTATGTTAAAAGTAGATCCTGGTGAGGGGGAATTTGGAAGCCCAGATTCCCAACAGTGGTATCAGAGCCACTAGGTTCTTTTTGCAGGGTGGAGTTTTGGTGTGGTAGTGTGAATACGTATGATCTAAGGAGGTTCTGTCTAGGAGATTGGAAATTAAGTGTGTCCGTTGTGACCCTCCAATCTTTCCTGGGAACCTTGATGTTCTGTCTATGAAAGATTAGTCTTTCCTGGGAACTTACTTAGTGGATACTATTCATTTCTACGGTAAAATTCATCGAAACAATGTCAAGAATAGAGGTAGAGAACGTTGATGGGAGAATCAATTTTAACTTGTGGCAAGTACAAGTCACGGATATTTTGATTCCATCAATTACACAAGAGCAGACCAACCCATGAACTCAGCAATTTGCTGGAGGTATGGACAACCTGGGCATGTCAAGAAAAGTTGTCAAGAAGAAGTGGAGCCGGTTCAGCAAGTGGTTCCAAGTCAGTAAATGGAGATACTGGTATGAAGCTAACATTGTGTCTCTCCATAGAAAAAGAGACATGTATATCCTTATGGCATGTCGCTAATCCCAAAGTTGCCATGATAGAGGATGTGTTAATGTTAGTTGTTCCACAAGTTTGCACACGGGCATTGGTTTGGCATTGATGCAAGGTGTGTGGTGGAAATTCATGTCGATGGCTGATGAACTTTCAAGAAAACGTGGAAAACGTGGGAGTTGCACCATAATTTTTCAACAAGGTTATTTTCGACATGGGCCGAAGTGAAATGCTTGTAATTGGTTTATTCTGAGTGGTTATGCTTTTATGGTGAAGCATGATAGCGAAAGTTATGAATCTTCATTGTGGTGGAGTGTGGCTGTGGGACCAGTTAAAGTCGCAAGGTGGAGATTGTTGGTTTTTTGCTCCTTGAATCCCACATATGAAAGGAGTGGGAGAGGGGGCAAGACCCATGGCCTATAAAAAGAGGCCTAGCCTCCTTGGTTTAAACACACCAGTCAGAAACTTATCTAGTAACTTTTGACTTTAGTAAAATTTCTCTATTGTCCTTTTTGTATGTAAAAGGAAGAGAGGTGAAAGTTAGAGTTTTACTAGTGGGAGAAGTTTTTGTGGGTGTCGTTGGGGTGAGGAGAAAAATTGTGTGATTGTAACAATTTTTTACATAGTATATTTTCTTCTCTAGGTCTGGTGGTTTTTCTCCTGTTTTGGAGTTTTCCACGTAAATTCTTGTGTTGTATTTATTTCTTGTTATTCTGTTAAAAGTAGATCCTGGTGAGGGGGAATTTGGAAGCCCAGATTCCCAACAGTGGTATCAGAGCCACTAGGTTCTTTTTGCAGGGTGGAGCTTTGGTGTGGTAGTGTGAATACGTATGATCTAAGGAGGTTCTGTCTAGGAGATTGGAAATTTTAAGTGTGTCCGTTGTGACCTTCCAATCTTTCTTGGGAACCTTGAAGTTCTGTCTATGAAAGATTAGTCTTTCCTGGGAACTTACTTAGTGGATACTATTCATTTCTACGGTAAAATTCATCGAAACAATGTCAAGAATAGAGGTAGAGAACGTTGATGGGAGAATCAATTTTGACTTGTGGCAAGTATAAGTCACGGATATTTTGATTCCATCAATTACACAAGAGCAGACCAACCCATGAAGTCAGCAATTTGCTGGAGGTGTGGACAACCTGGGCATGTCAAGAAAAGTTGTCAAGAAGAAGTGGAGCCGATTCGGCAAGTGGTTCCAAGTCAGTAAATGGAGATACTGGTATGAAGCTAACATTGTGTCTCTCCATAGAAAAAGAGACATGTATATCCTTATGGCATGTCGCTAATCCCAAAGTTGCCATGATAGAGGATGTGTTAATGTTAGTTGTTCCACAAGTTTGCACACGGGCATTGGTTTGGCATTGATGCAAGGTGTGTGATGGAAATTCATGTCGATGGCTGATGAACTTTCAAGAAAACGTGGAAAACGTGGGAGTTGCACTATAATTTTTCAACAAGGTTATTTTCGACATGGGCCGAAGTGAAATGCTTGGAATTGGTTTATTCTGAGTGGTTATGCTTTTATGGTGAAGCATGATAGCGAAAGTTATGAATCTTCATTGTGGTGGAGTGTGGCTGTGGGACCAGTCAAAATCGCAAGGTGGAGATTGTTGGTTTTTTGCTCCTTGAATCCCACATGTGAAAGGAGTGGGAGAGGGGGCAAGACCCATGGCCTATAAAAAGAGGCCTAGCCTCCTTGGTTTAAACACACCAGTCAGAAACTTATCTAGTAACTTTTGACTTTAGTAAAATTTCTCTATTGTCATTTTTGTATGTAAAAGGAAGAGAGGTGAAAGTTAGAGTTTTATTAGTGGGAGAAGTTTTTGTGGGTGTCGTTGGGGTGAGGAGAAAAATTGTGTGATTGTAACAATTTTTTACATAGTGTATTTTCTTTTCTGTGTCTGGTGGTTTTTCTCCTGTTTTGGAGTTTTCCACGTAAATTCTTGTGTTGTATTTATTTCTTTATTTTTCTTGTTATTCTGTTAAAAGTAGATCCTGGTGGGGGGAATTTGGAAACCCAGATTCCCAACATTACAAATAGAACCATAAAAACTTCCCATGCAACAAATCAAATCCATTAAAACAATAAGTCTTGTTTAAATTGAGAGATGAGATGAATTAATACAAGTTTTAAAAGTTAAATAAAATATTTAGGGGTGAACTTCCGACCCGACACGACCCGATTGACGTGCTTTCGACCCAGCCCAACTACAACATCTTCTGTCTACCCCGTTTGGCCGATTACCCGAACCCGATACCCTTATCGAGTAATCGGATAATCGATATTCCATTTTTTTTTTAAGATTTTATCCATAAGGTAAGAAAAATAACTTTGGGTTTTTATTAAAAAAAAAAAAAGATCGCCCTCTCACAAAAAAAGATAGAAATTGGATAATAAAATAATAATAAACTAAAAAGATGTAAAATATCACTACCCATATTTATTTAAAAAGACTGGTAAATTCGCACATGCATAAATCCATTATATATAAGCCAATTTTTTTCTTTTCTGATGAATTGATCTTCCCCAAACCTTTCAACATTCTAAGTTCTAACGTCTATCGTTGTGCAATAGACAAATATACTATCTATGGCCACCAACATGAGGATGAAGATGATAAAGGTAGTTAATTTGAAAGCAACTCCCCAATTAATACTCTTTACTACTTCTCCCGGCCTTTATTCTCCGCTTCCGATGTTCATAAATAAGTCAAACTATTGCCCACCAAACAAACGTCAAATTATTACCTCATCTTCCTCAAAAGTTCCTTGCTTTGGACCAACAAAAAAAATAAAAGGGATTTACAAGTGTTCAAAGATTTACAAAGGAAAGGACCTGAAAATATGGCACAAGGTATGACTTTTTTTTTTTCTAATAAGAGAGATTCAAATTCTCCATGAAAGGATTAAGAAGAAGAAACCATTGAATAAACAAAAGATAATCACATTCTCCAACCTGCACTGAGATTAGATTCATCTCTTTCCTTTTCGGAAATACTGCAAAAACTCAATTACCAAAATCCTAATCTTAGACATGGAACGCATCTAATAAATTGAAATAGCCAAGTTGCACAGTTTGTCTTTCCAAAGGTGGGAAGAAAGGTTTTTCTTTTAGTCTCCAAAATCAAGTCTTGTCCACTCGTCCACTATTTATACCAAAATGTTGACTCATCTCTTTCCCATCTCTCACTCTCAGCAACAAAATTAATGTTGGCTAAATAGATGTTTTCCATCAGCTGCAAAGATACAGAGAAATGAAAAATAGCAATTTTATTTTTGGTCCTTATAAATGATGTAAATATACTTATAAAATGAAAAAATATGCACCAAAATTATATGCTATCAGCTGCAAAAATACAAAAAAAAAATGAAAAATAGCACTTACCTATACAATTCCATGCTTCTTTTTGGTTAATCAATCTCATTTAAAATATTCTGCAAAGTTATCTCTACACGAAACAAAAAAATCATGTTAAACATATAATTAATTGAAAGGTCTAAAATAAAATATTTTCAAATATGAATCTTACCGGTTTCTAACTTGTAGTTTTCAGCATCTTCCATTACATCTTAGGAGTCATAATTAACAGAGGGAGCTTTCAACCAATTTTGTGTGCAGATAAGAACTTCACCATTGTTGGGACTAATGAACTACAAAATGAATCTAAGATACGACCTCCAGCACTAAATGTAGACTCAAAAGCAACAATAGATACGCGAATAGCTAACACATCTCGAGTTATTTTGACAAGTATTGGAAATCTAGCTGAGTTCATCTTCCACCATAGTAGAATTTTAAAGTCGGGTGTCATCCGTTCAACACTCTTCATAAAATATTTATCCATTCCTGTTTTGGACTCTTCCACACCCATTAATGATTTATGTTGAAAATACATATATAATATATTCTCATCATCATCATCACAAAAAATGTTACTTTGGATCTCACCTCTACCTACACTTGATTGGCCCCTACTTGAATCTATACTGGATTTTGAGTATTTCCTATACATATGCTCCAACATCCTCTTTAGCCCATCAACAAGTTTAGACTATCGCTCATGACCAATAATCTTTGTAAAACAAAATTCCAAAACTTTCAATTTGTTATGCAGATCAAGCATAACTACAATGTACAACATTTTATTCAATTTAATTAAATCCCCCCAATACTTGTCATATTTCAACATTATCTTTTTTGACATGGATTTCAGCATATTACTCTCACTTATTGAAAATTTTTTCAAATGGTTATAGATTACAAATATTTATCTTATAAATAAATTTGAAGTTGCATAAACTAAGCCTGAAACCCGAAAAATCATGTCATAAAAAATGTTCAAAAATCGTACAAAAACCTTGATGGTTTCCCAATCTTGTGAAGTTAGTACTTCACATTGAACCTCATGTAAATACGGGACAAACTCACTATCTTCATCTTGCAACACCTCAAACGCTGCATAATGTTTTAGAGTCGCACTCAACATTAGATATGTTGAGTTCCACCTAGTTGAAATGTCAAGATAAAGAAGTCCACCACCAAGAATATTTTGTTTATCTACACATGACTTGAACTTGTCAAGTCTTGCAGGGGAAGACTTGACGTATTTAACTGTATGGCGAATCTTCACAGCTGATGTATTAACTTCTGTCAAACCATCTTTGACGATGAGATTCAAAATATGTGCACAACATCTTATATGCATAAGCTCCTTATCTAATACCATGCAATCACTAAACTTAGCAATTCTTCTCAAATAATCAATGGCCATATTGTTCCATTCAAGTATGGATGACTCAATCTCTCTTCCTATTGTGATTCTTTTGTGATTATGAGTTTTCTTAAAATGAATTATTCTCTTATGCAATGTCCAAACCTCATCAATAAAATGGGTTGTTATGCACATATAATTAAGATTTTGAACTGATGTCCACATATTAGTTGTAATACAAATCTTATAATCAGATTCTATAAACATGATCTTCAACTTCTCTTTTTCTAACAGATAAATTTTCATACAATCTCGCATAACAATAATGCGAGAGGAAATTAAAAATCTAGGCTCAACTACGACCATAAAGTCTTGGAAGCCTTCTTTTTCTACAAAATTAAACGATAGCTCATCCTTAATTATCATTTTCGCTATTGTCAATCGTATTTTTTGTTCATTATACTTAGTAGGTTCAACATTAGGACTGCTAGTTGTATCATCCACCCCTGTTTTCCTAGTCCAAGTCTCTTTTAATTGGGGATTATCCTTTCTACCCCCAATAACAGCATGCAAGATTTTGCATTTTTCAACAAGATACTTCAATGATGAAGTACTATTATTTTTTAGGATAACATAATAAAATTTGACTACAATAATCGCATGTGTATGTGGGCTCATTGGGATCCTCATCATTCCTCGTAAAGTATTGCCATACATCTGATCTGCTCCTTCTTAGGATAGGTGGGCGAACTTGAGAACTAGTTGTTTGGAAAAAGCTATCCGAAGCTGTAAGTAGAGTGCTATCCAAATGAATGGGTACTGATTCAAACCCAGATGAACGCATAGAAGCATTAGATTCCATAAGATTCAACTGCAAAAAAAAAAACTAATATCAGAGTTTAATTAAAAAAAACTAACATCAGAGTTTGATAGAACTAAATTTTTTGATTAGCATAAGGAGATGCTAATTAAATCTATGCTAAGCTTCATAAGGTACTAAACTCCTTTCCAAGTTTAAAGCTGGCAACTATATTAGTGGGAAACCTCCCCTTAATTATATGGATTTTCTGAAATTTAATGTTGATAGAACTAAATTCTTTGATTAGAATAAGGAGATATTGTAATGGCTACAAACACTTAACCTCAGTTTTTTTCACAAAAACTTAATATGCATTTTTTGTTTGCACAGTTGTATCCATAATTCCATTTCCATCCCCTTCCTTAATACAATACAGTATTCAGTGATTCGTATCGTATCAATGATCATAACAAACTTCCACCAAATAAGCAATTAAAAAAGTAAACATACACTCAAAAAACCCAAAGAACCTTGGGAATCAATGTTGGTCAGGAAAAAAATCCCAATATGTAATAACTCTATAACCTGGGCTTCATAACATAATAAATATCAAGTAGAAGACAGTACAAATCATCGAAGAAATCGTGAGAAAGCATTGAGCTGAGAAAGCGTGACGTATGAGCAGGTATTTTGAGCACCGAATTGAGAGGCTGAGAGCACCAGGGAAGAAATCGATCTCGTGGAAGCACCAAATTGAGAGGTTGAGAGCACCGGCGAAGAACAACTGAGCAATCGAACGAACGAGATAATCGATTGAGAAATGGGGGTGCAAAAATGGCTAATGAGAGACGGGTCGAGTATCAATTGAGAGAGGGGACTCAAAAAGCCTTTAGGTCTGTTTCGGCTTATTGAGTATTACCTAATTCGAATATAACAAGTCGAGTAACAGGATCAAAATCAATAATTTCCGCTTTCAGCTTATCGGCAGGAGATAAAGGGTCGATAGTTAGTCTGGTCATCGGTCAAGTCGGGTAAGCGATTTTTTTGTTCAGCCTTAAAAATATTATTAGAATATTTATTATTATTATTATTTTAAAATTTAAAAAAATGAATTAAAACTTGAAAAGTTTGAATGATTGATTACATTTTATTTAGAATTTAAAAAATATATATAATAATAAAATTGAGTGAGATGAACTCGACGCTCAATCTAAAGCAGCCCTAAAACAGAGATACAAATAAACCTGCACCATGCCTATTAAAATCTCAACGTGGGAAGGCCAATTTTATCTAGCCGAACCATTCCTCCTGCACCTTGAGGTGATAAATCAGAACCTCTTCTGTTTCCATAACAACCAAAAGCCCCCTCCCTCAAATCGTACTTCCCCGCATCACCAGAAACTCAAACGAAAGGAAACGACGAGGCTGCCTAAATGGAGCCTAGCAGTAGTTTCAGGCTTCAGAGATCAGGATCTGCCTTGCGAATTTTGAGGTCGTACAGCTCAGCGCTAGTGTCGGAGACCATCCCACCGGAATGTGCCGGGATCGCCAGCTACGAGAGGCTCTCAAATTCCATGAGGCTGAGTAACGAGTACGGTACCAGCAAAAATAATGAAAAAGACAAAGATTGGGGACTTCTCGGCAAGCTCTTCAGCTTCAGAAAAGCCTCAGCCGACGTAGAATCCAAACGGCGGCCGGAGAATGTCAAGAGGAAGAAGAAACGTTCATCGTGGCTTCCCGATCCTCAAAAGCGGTGGCCTGTGCAGGGGTGGTAATGTAATAACCAGAAGTCAAAAGGGTTAATAGCGTAATTTAATTAGCGTCTTCGTCGGACATTCTGACTCAGAAGTTGGGGAAAAAACTCAATTAAATTAAATTTATATATGAGCTGTCATTCCTCAGTATGCGGTTCTAATAAATGAACTGTCAATAATACTCTTTGTAATTGTTTTCGTTTGATTATTTTAATTTGTTGATTTGAGGTTTCCTTTGTTTCTTGAGGGACATGAGCCGTATGTGGAGGTTTGAACGCTAATTGTGGAGGGTTTGAACGCCAATATCATAATCAATAATCATACGCCCAAAAATCCTTAGGAACCATGATCATGGGTGGTGCCATTCGGCCAGAAGACCATTGGTTTGTTAATTTAAGATTATTTAATTGAAACTTGTTTAAAAAGTTTAAGTATATATTTATAGACGAGTCAAGTACGAAACATAATTTGATTTAAAAGATGTTAAATAAAAAATTATCATTTAAGTTATATGAATAGTATATTCTACATACCATCTTGTTAATAAATAACTCTAGTAAAAGGAATATAGAAATAATAGGCATACAATCATTTTTACAATGTTTATTACAATTATGTTTTAAATAAAGAATATTTTTATAAAGTAACTTATAAAAATAATATCAAATTACATAAATACCCTCATTTTAACACATGGTTATAATAAAAGTTATAAAAAAATATTTATGTCTATCATTACTCCAAAAAATAAGGGCTGAAAATCAAAACTATTGTTACAATTTTGGTTCACTCCGACATGTTTTTAAAATGCTCGTACTAATTGATATCGGCCAACTTGGAGAGAGAGAACTGGCCAAAATTTGACGGTCGATACCAATCTACTCAACAATTTGGAGGTTAGATTTTGAGCCTTATGATCTCTACTTCTATCCCAACTTGCTATATTACAAATTTACAATATGCACAATAAATCAACTCAGAAGAAATTAGTCCTATTGAGAATCAAAGATCAACTCACTCAAAAACCAAATCAAGATTATGCACTAGAGAAACAAAGAAAATAAAATCACTCAAAACCCATAAAGTAAAACCCAACACAATAAACCAGACGCTTTGTTCAGTCGAGATTGAAGGCTACTTACTTGCCCTTAGAGGAGATATTAGAGAACACTCGAAAAGATCATCTCTATTCTTACTACTTTTGAAATATAGGGTAAATCTCTCCCGATTAAGGAACCAAAAGAATAGCAATACCATTGTGCTCCTTTAGCAACCTACCATTTTAGAAAAATATACCTGATAATCTTTACCACATCATGTCCTAAACTCCGACTAACATACAATAGGATTGTGCATGCCTAGCCCTTCGCGTGTCATATTTTAGCCGAGTTTATCCCTTGCACTTTTTATAGTCGTCCATCATAAGGAAAATCTTTCTTTGCAAGCAAAAAAATGGTATGAAACATAAGAGACTAGTCTACTCATCATCTCTATACTATTACTACATACTACATTTAATTTTTATTTTTTTTCCTTAACAAATATGTAGTGTATGAATGATAAGTAGAATAATCACTTTAGTTAATATAAATAATAAATAAATAAAAAATCAATGTGGTGGATGGTATAAAGATGATGTGTAGAAGGACGTCAATTGAAAATCTAAAATCTAAATCCTGACCAATTGGGAGTTTATTCATTAATTACCAAAAAAAAAAATTATTGCGTGGTTTGAACCGTTGAGTGCTTGCTTCTTCTTTTACTAGTTGGCCCCAAATCTTTAGTATCGTATACACAATTGATATTTTAAATAATAGTGAAATTTCGTGAGAGCATGTTTGTCCGGCTGGGGATTCGGACACCTGTGTTTATCCAGACCGAACTTTAGAGTGTCAAATGCACTTCGAGCCCTATTATATTAGGAATAAATATTCTTGTAAGTCAGGTTTGTACAATCTACTCTCACATAAACAGTATTTTTACTGTTGATATGAACAGTAAAAATGTTGTTCATGTGAGAGTGGACTGTACAAACCTGACTTGTATGTAGTAGTACTCTTATATTAGTCATTCATATCAGGAGCAATTAAAAATTTGAATGTCAGTTGAAGGAAAAAGTTAAAAGTGCAGCTGCGTGAGTATTAAAATTTGAGGACAATTTCAGTAAAAAAATTAAAGGCTTTAAGTATTGATAGGACAATTTTAATTATATTATGAATTATTAGAGGTAGCTTACGTCCTACTTAATTATTTTTGTGAATAATCCTACCTAAGGACGGACCCATGCCTTCGGTTGGAGGGCCCAAAATTTTTTCAAATTTGATTTATAATATAAATATATATAATTAAAATTCTCTCTTAGATTTTAAAAATAAAAATATAAATTCCCCCCATTCCAAAATTTTTTTTACGAAAATTATTCTTTTAAATTTCAATATACATCTATTTATATTTTAACTTTTAACTTTACATAAACTCAAATTTTAACTTATATAATCTTACAGTTACTCTAATAATATAATTCTAGTAAAAAAATTAATTATAAATTTATATAATTATAAAATTAATTGATTATACTCACTTATTTAGTTTCACTCTAACTTGTATGATTGTGAGATATAGTTTGTTAAAAATATAATAGTGTCACATCATTACTTAATAGAAAGTTTTCAAATTTATTCTTAATTTATAAATTTTTCTTAAATTATAAAAAAAATATGAGCAAGTACTTAAGAATAATTATTTTTTTTTTAAAGAAATAAATAGAGTATAATTTGATAAGTAATATACGTTTAGAGAACTCGGTAACAACAAAATATGATATTTCTATTACTGATGATCATCCTTCTAAAATTTATACGCACCGCACACTTTATCGATCGCTCTCCCAAACATAAAATCCTAGTTCCGCCCTTGACCCTACCACTATTATTTTAAATCTTGTACGGTAACTTACATAGTAATTTCAACGCTTATAAATATGAGTTTCATTCGTTCTGAAATTCATAAGAAAATATATAGAACGAAGAAAATTTCAGTTCTTGAGAGTAGGGCTATAAAAAGACCGAACCGGACCAGTGGACCGGACCGGACCGATTGTCCCGGACCGAGACCAGACCAAACCGAATGGAATTCGGTCTGGTCCAGTCCGATCCAAATTTTACATGGACCGATTAATTCCGGTCCGGTCCGGTCCAGAGGATTTCTCCCCCTAGACCGGACCGGACCAGACCGGACCGAACCCCATATATATATATATTTATATGTATATATGAAAATAGTATATAAATTATAATATTAATATTAATATATATTAATATAATATATATACTCTTATAATATTAACATATTATAATTTATTGATTGACTAGTTGTAATATAAAAATATAAATTATAATATATCTATATAGAATATTATTAATAATTTATAAGTAATAAGTGTATTATTATTATTTAATATATTATTACTAATTTATCACTATTTACTAACATATAAATACATATATATATACTAATGTAATAATGTTATTAGTTATAATTTACTAACATACTTAATATATAATATATACTAACATATTAATATTAACATATTATAATTCATACTAGTTAAATTTGGACTAAAAAAATATTTGATCATTGTAGAATTTTAGATTAAATTAGTCCATTAAATCATATGGGGCACCCTTAAACCGGACTGAACTACCCCTGGACTGAACTGGACCAGACCGGTATGAACCGAACTCCTGTTCGATCCGGTCCAGGGTGAGAGAATTCTTGGACCGAATAGAACCGGTCCACAAATTTCTCGGACCGAACCGGACCATTTACATCCCTACTTGAGAGTTCTTAAGAGTTCATTTTATATTTCTTTCTTGCAATAGTAGTAGTTTCTTTTTTAGTTTTATAACACGTTATCAGCACGAGATTCTACCGATACTGAAGCTAGTAGTCTTTTACTTCAAATAAGTTTTTCAATATATTATTTGCAGTCATCGAGATAAATATTAAAAGTAATATTGCTAAATATTACTTGATAAAATTTTATTTTTATTCTCATAATTATGTGAATATATTTATTAAATACACAGATTTATTTTTATGATTTATATATCTATATAATGTCAAATATTGAGATTTATTACTATTGATATTTCTGAAAAAATTTATTTATCTAAGATCTTTGATGAGATCCATTTGGATATAATGAACTTAGGAGATACAATTAAAAAAGAAAAATCATATGTCCCTACAGGATCATGCTGTGTATCTCATAGTGAAAAATCATCTTACTATGTGAAATGAATTAAGAAAGAGATATGAGCACCAGAAGATGTAATCCTCTCAAAAGATCATTATAACTTGTTGCACCTGAAGTTACAAGATTTTAAGAGTGATATTGAATATTCTGTACTCTTTAAAATCAGCTCAATATCAAAATTATGCAGTAAGAAAGTCACTGATAATGATATTTAAAAGAAAACATATATTATTTTTTATACTTCGAATGTACTCCTGCAATAGCAATATCGAGAGCGAAAGTCCAACTAATATTCTGAACTTTTATTTTGTCTTCTAGTGATTGGGCTAAATAATAAGTTTTTGTTAATAAATCACAAGTTACGTCCTATTAATGATATCAAATTTACATAATTCTTAAAAGTGAACGGTGCATTATTTCAAAAGAATTAAGGGCATAGACGTGGTAGAAAAACTATAGAAGTGTTGGTCCTAAAAGCGACAATACTAAATATAATAAAAATATATCGTATCACCATAAGTGATCCAACTCAGAGAAAGGTAAAAGCTTTCAGAATAATTTTTCATAGAAAGATGAAAATGTTTATCATAGATACGGTATGACTGAACAGTGGTTATGTACCTGTTGTATAACCAAGCACTTGATTCACTTATACTAAACTTTTATATATAAGTTTGTTAATATTTTATCATGTTTTGAAATAATTAAAAGTCGGTGTTTGAAGTACGACAAGAAATTACTTGGGATAATAAAACTCTATCTAAATTTGATCATCTTACAAATGAACTAGAAGTTAAGAAGATTATTTATTTACAAAGTGTTGTAAATCAATTACTGGATATATTTATTGACACTAAAGGTATAGTAAAATTATATATTACTACTGTTAATGCTTAAGCAAGAATTGAAACCCCTGAAGGACAAGTTGTTAAAACAGAAAAATATGAGTCTAAGATACGCCTGAAGCGTTGAAGACCTGTTGGTACAAAAGAGAAAAGAATCGGTGTTCCTGAAGAGACCGTATTTTCTGTATAAAATATAATCCTCCTACAGAGGAAACCTCCTGAAAAGAAAATTCCTGAAGAATATAAATTCTCCTGAAGAGGAAACCTCCTGAGAAGGCTTTTCATGAAATATTTTCCCCTATAGAGGAACAAGTAGCTGAAATAATGCGATTTTAATACATTTCATGAATATTGAAGAAATTATGGATAGAAATAAAATTGTAGTCGACAATATATTTTCATATAAGATGGCACTTGAGATTACCAGAAGTAATGAAAAAAGTGAGCTAAAAATCGTTGAAGAATGTCAACGCACAAATTATTGGATAAAATGAAAAGCAACTATTGAAACTGAATTAAACTCGCTAGCAAAGTGAGAGGTATTTGGACCTGTTGTCCAAACAGCAAATGGTGTAATACCTATGAGATATAAATGAGTACTTATACGTAAACGCAATGAGAAAAATGAAATTGTGCGGTATAAAGCACGACTTGTTGTACAAGGTATCCTGCAGAAACTCGAAAGTAGTTATGAGGAAACATATTTCCTTGTTATGAATGCAATCACATTCATATTTTAATCGATTTGATTATTACAAAAGGATTAGATATGCAATTGATGAATGTGGTCACTGCATATTTATAATGATCATTAGATTATTACATATATAAAGATATACAATACTTGAAACATATAATCCAAGTACATTTAGGAGTATATACTTTACAAAGTTTCGAATATCTTTATATGAGTTAAAACAATTCGAACGCATGTGGTATAATTAAATCAGCAAGTATATATTGAATGAAGGATTTGAGAATAATCCTATATGCCCTTGTGTTTTATCAGAATCTGGATTTGCCATTATTGCAATTTACGTTGATGATTTACCTTGTTAGAACTCCTAAAGAGATCATAAGGGCTGTTATAAATTCAAGGAATGCATTTGAAAAGGAAAAATCTTATTATTCAATTGATAGATGAGTTACAAGAATTTGAGACTTCTAGCCTCATCTCTCAAATGCGTTTGCTCTTCATAAAGCAACATGTCATCATTATCTAAAGGATTAGACAGTCGAAATGAAGAGGCAAGTAAAGATTTTAAATCCTTATTCTCTTACTTTAAGTCTGTTATTTTCTGTCAGACTCTTGAACGAGCCGTTAAAGTACGGAAATATTCTCGTGAAGCTCTTCAATCTCACGATTTTTGGATTGCAATCGGTTGGAAAAACCCGACAATAGAGGAGGAGTATCGGATGCCAAGAGTCACCAGCTCATAAACGGCTTCACGATCTGACTTATTAACCAGATCATTCGCTTGTTGCAACATGACACAGGCGGAAGATGCATGAAGAACTTATAATTGAGGTGAATAATACCTCATATGTTAATCGTGAGAAATATTAAAAGAAAATTGATGAGCTATTGAAAATTTGTAGAATAAAATGTAAATACAAATGAATTATATATATGAGAAGAGAAAATTTGATACGTATTAAATGAAGTTAAAAATAGTTCTTATAGATATATAAATAAGAACAAGACAAATCATCATCTCTTCAAATCTCACTTTACAAGATATGCTGGATGAATCATTTTAAAAGCCAGCAAAATTAATTACAGCTATCCCTATTTTCTTGTAAACGCCGAATCCCTGCCGTTAGCTGCTATTGTTGATTTTGTATTTGAGTTTTCTCTCGTTCCAGCTCTTCTATTTGTATTTTCAGATCACGAGAATACCAATTTATAAATTTCTTCAGCTACTTGTTTTCTTATCTTAAATTTTTATTTTTTATATTTTTAGTTGCAAGCGTTTGATGCAATTCAGATATTTGATTTTTAAGATGATCAACCTCACTCGTTCTCACCAGTAGCCTTTGAGACATGGTTGTGAGAGAGGCAGCATATTGAGTATTGAAAGTTCTTGATGCTACAAATAATTTCATGATCAATTTTACTAAAAAGATATATCTCTGCTCCGATCATGGTATTTATAGTTTCAGGAGAAAATATGAGTGGTTAAGGTATAAAATGTTCATGGTTTAAATCTGAGACATTAAAATTTCTATCAGACATAATATCGTTCTGGATGAATAACAACTGGATCTATGAAGAACATGATATTTTTATTTCTCTGAAGTAAACTAATGGTAAAATGGTTATATTTAAAATAGCAATCCAAATCCTTCAAATCTCTTCAAGATCTTGTTTGTCAATAATGTTAAGCGGATTTGATTTTCCGTCGAGTAGATAATACTAAACTTCAAGCTTTTACAGTTTTTATTATACATGGATGGTTTTTAATGCTTTTCCCCTGTACATAAACAAATTCTCTCTAATAACGCCGAATGAGGGGGGAGAAAATTTTAGATGAAAATATTATCATATTCTCTTTAATGCATTATTTAGATGGAAATTATGTTTGAATTCTTAACCTGTTATATATGCTGAAATCATATTTGTTTATTACTTGAAAAACTGACGCATATTCTCAGGGAGAGTTTAAGTATTACTGCAGGTCTCAAATTTTTACAAAGTCTGTCAAGTGTCTTATATGTGAGGTTCCCTCTACCTTATTCGACACATATTAAACTCATAAGCCCCTGAAGTGCCAAATAGGACAATATCGGATGGGGATATGGAACTGCATGTATATATCAAATCTTCAAATCATTCAGAGATTATTGTAATTCATGAAGCAAGTAGAAAGTGTATTTGGCTGAGATCAATAACTCAACATATCCAAGAAACATGTTATTTTTTATGATCAATGATAACCCAACAATTTTATATGAAAATAATACTACTTGAATCACTCAAATCAGATGAGTATATATCAAATGTGACAAAACCAAACATATTTCACCTAAATTCTTTTATACTCACGAACTCCAAGAGAAATGTGAAATTGATGTCAAACAGATACAATCAAATGATAATCTGACAGATATATTCACGAAAGCATTACCAAATGCAACAATCAAGAAGAATGTGCAGAATATTAGAATGCAAATACTCAAAAATCTATTGTCATGCACTTTTCAGAGGGAGTAAATGTCCTGAAAATTTGTGCTGATTGTATTCTTTTTCCTTCGGTAAGGTTTTGTCCCATTGGATTTTCTTTTGTAAAATTTTAATGAGGTAATCTAAAAGCACTTGTGGATATATAAAAAGACTGTATTCTTTTTCTTTCGTCATTGGTTTTTCTTCCCACTGAATTTTTCTTTATGAGTAGTCATTCAAGGGGGAGTGTTATAAATTATTAGAGGCAGCCCTCGCTCCATTTAATTATTTTTGTGAATGATTCCACCACCATTATTTTAAGTCTTGCACAGTAATTTGTATAGTAATTTCAACGCCTATAAATATGAGTTTCATTCGTTCTGAAATTCATAAAAAAATATATAGAACGAAGAAAGTTTCAGTTCTTGAGAGTTCATAAAAGTTTTTTTTATATTTCTTTCTTACAATAGTTGTAATTTCCTTTTTAATTTTATAACAAATTATTTTTAAAAAAATAATTATTTATATATTATATTAATTTAAAAAAAAAAATTGGTGGGACGGTAGCCCTACCTTATATCTAGTTTTGCCTTTGGATATGCCCCTTCTGCTACCAGCGCAACCCTCACTACTCCATGATCTCCGAGACCAACTAGATCAACGAGCCCTACAAACAGTATATCATTGTCATATTTTGTCATTCTTTGCTCTCGCCTATCTGTTGTTCATGCTTGATACTTGCATGATTGAGGAGAAAATGGCGTTAATCAAATCAAGCGCGACATTGGAACAAAGAAACAAGCCAGAAACCCCAAACCAGAATCCCCATAAAAATTCAAAGGGATAATGTAACTGAAAATAGAAGTTGACTGTGCAAAGAGAGAGAGAGTCACTTAAAAGTAAAAGTTAAGCTTGCAATATCAAGAAACCGCCAAATTAATAATAAGTAATTTTCCGTCAAACGCAATTTATGAGGTCTACATTCCACACAACGTTGAATGTACACATTCTCCCATAAAATAGCTAGCCAGCTACCATCTAATAAATAACAAAAATATACCCAAAACAGCATTATGGGGTGCATAACTCTACACGATATACAAATTTTACCTATAATAGACAACCACAAGGAGATAATATGGATTTCCATATGTATTTATTAATACATGTAGCATGTAGGACGAGACTTAAATCGAGATCTTTTGTGGAAATGACCATGGACGACACTGCCACCATAAGAAGCCTTGGAGTCGCCACCCCCTCGCCAAAACGAGAAGAGAATGAGATGGTTGGAGACAAAGAAGCTGAGCTAGTGCTTTTTCGCAAGATCACCGAAAACATCTCCAAGATCATTTTGTATTTGCGGTCAACTTCTCCAGCATTCTTCGTGAATTAAAACCAGACTTCTTTTAAATCGTAAGAGTTGCAAATATCGGATGTTAAATCCGGTTCCCATGCTCATACCTGCAACCGGCCCAGATAGGGTGAGGTTGGTGATGCACAGATGCAGTTTTCAGATCAGATGTTATTCAAACCCAAAAACTACATCTGAAATTTGGAAAACCATATTCTGGACGGGGTAATAAAGAAAACTAGCTCGGTTGAACAGCCTTAATTTCTTGTTTGTCAAGGACCTGTAAGACTAGTTGTCATTTGAGTGACTAAAAAGGGTATACATAATAATTAAGTGATAGCATAGACAGACATTGCCAAAATTTTAAAATTTTGAAAATTAGGGGTTTATGCCCGTCCACCAAAAATAAGCATGACCACTAGCTCAACATACCGGGCATACTTACTCAATGTCTATTTATTAAGAAGTATATACCATGAACATTCATAATAACTCCGAATATAATTAGAACTGATTTGTACAGTAAAACCATCTTCAATTCGACTCACATCTAATGCTTAAAATTTTTCCAAACTTAACGAATAATATGCAATAAATAACTCAATTTGTTCAAACTCGAAAATAAAAATAATATTCTACCATAATTAATCAACTATTTCCACTAACTCATTATCCAAACCAGTCCTTAGTCATGTTTAGATAGTGAAATGAAAAAAAAATGATTTAGATTAAAATTAGAAGTTCCATAAATTAAAATATTATTTTTGTAACATTATTATTTTAAAATTTTTAAAAAACCATAATTATATGAAATGAGATTATTTCTATATCCAAACGAGAACCGTAGTCTTCCACTAAACTAAAATGCAAAGATTAACAAAATAATCTTCTACCAAATGATTCTTGCTCGCTAATAAACTAAATTGTAATTATAATGGATTATAATGCGGACTGCTGAAGATCGCTTAAGAAAAGAAATTTGCAAATGGTAGACACCGGATGTGAGGGATGGCATACAAACAAAAAAAAAACAGTTTTAAGCGACCTCACCGGCAAATCCAATGTCCAAAATGATTTAAATACGGGTGGGTATACAATTGATGATCTCAAAAGGTTGCAGAAATGCACCAGACAAGTCCCGCCCATTACATAGTCGTGTCCTCTCAGATTGCTGTGTTACGATAGATGACATAGATCATGTACGAGCCTAACAAATTAATCATGTAATCATGTACGAGCCTAGCAAAACAAAGTATAGAGCCCTTAGCTATAAGGGATATATAATACATGACAAGCTCCAAATCAGGGTAACTAAAACGGTGCAAAGTTCCTATAAACGCTGACCTCACCATGTGTGACTAATTGCAACATTCAATCTGAATTTCTTTCAAGGAACTTACAGTTGTTGCTGCCATTGAGGGCTAAGTGAAGAGAATTGTGATATTGGATATGACGGATAGTGCTGTGTAATTGCAGCGATTGAAATGCATTTATCTTAGTTAGAGACATTCAGAATCTAATAAAAAACCCTGTAACATAAAACTACATTACTTTGTGCTGTATTATTTGAGGGCAACCAGTCAAAGTTACATATGAAAAATGTCAAAAACCCTTCATTAACGTCAGAAGATTTGCAGAATTCCCACACTAGCCCACTGCCAACGATTTCCAATAGAAAAACATTCATATTTATCTTTTCTGTCTTTAAAATTACTAAAAGAATGTATGGTTCTCAAATTCTTCAATCTAAGATCATTTCTAAGGCATAACATGACTAATATGTTTTTCTTTTTTTAAATAAGTCAAAACATGACTATGTGCTAGTTAATTGTATCTTGAACCATTTATGGAGCACCTTGTCCAAGTAAATAGGTTTTCCAAGGTTGGATTTCCCAATATTGTATGTCCAAGTAAATATCTTTCCCTAAGACATAACTTCTATTTTTTTTTTCTTTTTTGATAAGATAGATAAAATATAAGAAAAGCTCTAAATGCAAGCAATATTAAGCACCCATATGTGTACCAATGTTGATGTGAAACAATAGATTTAATAAAACACTTAAATTTAAAATGAAAAATATGAAAGCAATCAATCGGAATGCACAAGTGCGCGAATAGGTGCACAATGTTATCTGTATGTAGAATTACTCAAAATATAAATGCTAAAATCTAAAGTTGAATGAATTGAATAGCCAAGATCTTGTTGTAAATAAAAAGGAAAATTTGATGGAGTATGTATACCTCAAAAGCCATGTGGACTTGTGAGTTGTTAGGTTGTTGATGGCTCAGCTCTCCCTTTCATCTGATAAGTAAGAAATAATGGACTTTGCGAGCTGAGATAAGATGAACACAGAAAGAGCAGCCAGGACAACAGAACACAGCAGTGAGGAGACCCCAGGAAAAATCCCATGTGGCCTCCCCTTCAAACCAAAAAACGTCAAACTTTTAATTATGGTTGTTGTGACCCGCCATGCAAGCGCACCTGTCATGGCAAAGGTCGGATGACAAAGATGAATCAGGACTCAAGCCCACTCAAACTAAGGCCTTTTGTCCCAACTAAGTCTTATACATCCATTTACATCAACGAGTTACATATAACGGCAGAAACAAATGATTATCATAGTGACATCACCTCAGATGTTGCATATCATGCACAATGCTACTTTGAAGAATCTACTGTGACTGAGAAGCACCAGATAAGTCATAGCTATCTTAGGAACCAAACCTTCAAGTCCTGTTTGTTGCCAATAAAATCATGCTGCTGGACATCTTTTCCACGTCTTCAACCTCCTCACAAGAAATCTAATCCCCAAAACGATTTAAATACTACACAATTGGTGATCTCAAAGGGTTGCAGAAATCCACCACACAAATCCTCCCAATTACATGTATGTCCTCTCAAATTGCTGGTACAAGGGATGCAGAGAGAGATACATATACGATTCCAAAACACAATATTAATGTACAAGCTTAGCAAAACAAAGTACAGAACCTAAGCTGTAAGCATGCATAAACACAAGACAGGCTCCTAATCAAAGTAACTAAAAAAAGGTCCACAAGCTATTGACAAAAGCTGGCCCTATGAGTAACTAATTGCAACATAGTATCTGAATTTATTTCGAGAAACTTACAGATTGATGAAGAAAGTTGGGATATCACATATGATGGATAGTGCAGTGTAATTGTAGTCATTGAAATGCACTAAACTTGAACAGGTTGGAGAACATTAAATTGCAAAGACTTTTCTTATTAAGATAACATTAAATAATGAAGCCTATGGCATACAACTACGATACTGTTTGCTTTATTATTTGGGGGGAACCATAGTTTTTTGCATATGAATAAATCCAAAAACCCTCTACCATGGAAACACTACGTCAGTATTTGAAGAACTCCCCAAAAGACCCCTGCCAACAATTCCAATAAACCACAATTAATATTTTATGTATTCTATTTTTCAAATTACTAAGAAAATGCACTGTTCTCAAATTCTTCAAACCAAAATTATTTCTAATGGAGCACCATTTTCCAGGAAAATATCTTTTTCATGGCTAAATTTCCGAATGTTCTTTGTCCAAGTAATCATCTTTTTATAAGACATAACTTGAATGAATTGAATAGCCCATATCCCGTTGAAAATAAAGGAAATTTTGATGAACTATACCTCAAAGCCATGAGCACTTGCAAGTGCATTCAGTTGTAATGTTGCTGACGTAGCTCAGTTATCTCTTTCATCTGGTAAGCAAGAAATCATGATCGTCGCGAGATAAAATAAAAACGCACGCAGAAAAAGCAGCACAGGACAACGGCACACACCGGTAGGGAGACCCCGGGCAAACTCCCGTGCGATCTCCCCCATCACACCAAAAAACGTAGCACTTTTTTATTATGTTTGTTGTGACCCGCCATGCAAGCGCACCTGACATGGCAAAGGTCGGATGACAACGACGAATCGGGACTCAAGCCAACTCAAACTCGGCCCTTGCGTCCCGACTAAGTCTTAGACTCTTATACATCCATTTACATCATTGAGTTACATATAACGGCGGCAACAAATGATTGTCATGGCAACATCTCCATTATTGTGCTCACACGTATCATGCACCTACGGGGGGCCCGCAACCAGGAACCCTTGCTGTGAAATCGTTTAACTTCGTGATAGCGAAGGTGTAAATTGCCTTCGGATCCAAAGGCTGCATGAACTGAACACCATGTATGTCCAGAAAGACCGACATCCCTACAATGATCTGAGAAAAAACAAAGGTACTTCCCGTCTCCTCTTGAATTTTACAATTTTCAACATCAAATAAGACCGAGTAGAGAGGGAAACATTCCATCGAGGATAACTTACAATGATATAACGAGGAACAAATCTAAGGAAAAAATTTATCACATCCATCAAAAGCGAAGCGATTACTCGAGATATCTGGAAAAAAACAAAAAACAAGAAAAATAAAGCTGATTAGAAAGTTATAAATTAGGGATCGATTCATTGTTTCAAAGTCACACAATCATTAATCAACAACAGAAGATAATTAAACCGCATCCAAACCTTGAATCAAATCTCTCTGAACGAAGATTCCCGAGCTAGGATAGTCAAACCAAATATTATGCAGAGTCAATCCGCTCAACCTCTTGAAACTGCCGATGCGTAGCTCTTGAAGCGATCTAGCCGTATTTGAGAGCAAAAGACATGGAAGAGAAGCCATGTAAAAGAGATCTGCAAGGAAAACACGAAGGAATCGAGGAGGGTTAGGCGCAACAAGCGTCAATGATGGCAAGAAGCATTCCCTCTTGTGGGAGTTTTTTTTCTCTTTTTGGGAGGCAAGACGCTTTCCTTCTTATGGTCTACATTATATGATGCAATGAACGGTTGCAATTGGACAACAACGTGAAGACTGACGGGTAATATGCGACCACGTGTACTTTGACACGTCAGTGTGCGTTGTTCGCACGCATACTAGGAATTCTTCTTGCCGTCGATCTTATGAAATACAACCGACTGTTAGAGGCTGGCTCAACAACGTAATTCTCACGCATTTTAAGGTTGGTTTGTATTTTTAAATAATTTTATCTCCTCTTATGCCTTATTTGAATTTGGAGATGCGATCAGAATAATTAAGATGATTTAAATTAAATTAAATTAAATTTATTTTTAATATTATTATTATTTTTAAATTTAATTTTAAAAAATTGATTTGAAAATTAAAAAATCTGTATTAAAATTTATATTTTATATAAAAATACATAAAAATATAATAAATAATTTAAAATGAATTAAGGTAAATTTGGAGATATATGAAGAGCTCTTGTTCTTGGAGATGTGTACGTGAGAAATGCATGTATAAAAAAATATATTATTGTCAAAGAATAGTATGGCCATTCTGACTAGGTAAAAAATGTTAAAATTACTGTTTATTAGTGAGTTTGAGGCTGGTGTATTTTAAGCTAGCAAGTTAGAGTTTGTTAAAAAAAAATTAACTATATTTAGTTCACTACAAATGCTTATTTTAAGTGGAGATGTTCCCTCACAACAATCCCTCTTTTGTTTCTTTTGATAGATGATTGCATTTTATTTGGCAAAATGAAGATTAAAGAGTGGAGAAGGATTCAAGAGGTTCTGATAAGTGATCAAAAGGCCTCATGCCAGTTCCTTAATAAAGATAAAACTTATGTATTTTCAATAAAAAATATTAAGGCAACTGATAAGCAAGCCATAAAGGAAGCTGGCAACTCCTCTGTTTGTGAAACATATGAAAAATACTCCTGTCTCCCTATTATGGTGGGGAGATCAAAGTGTAACACTTTCAAGAACCTTAAAGAGAGGATCTGGAAAAGAATGGCATGCTGGAAAAATATTTTTGTTTTTATCACAAGCTAGTAAAGAAGTCTTAATAGAGACAGTTTTGCAGGTCATCCCAACATATATCATGTGTGTTTTTAAACTCCCAAAAAAATTGTGTCAAGAGATTAATGTTTTATTCTCCAAATCTTGGTAGGGAAGATAGCAGGGAGGGAGGGGGCTCGTGTGGAAGAAGTGAGAGAAGTTGAGTGTGTGGAAAGATTGGGCTGACATAGAATATAAGGACTTAGAGAGTTTTAACATTGTTCTCCTTGCAAAACAAGGGTGAAGATTGCTTAGATACCCTCATTCTTTGGCAATTGTGATATTCGAAAATAAGTATTTTAGGCATGCTAGTATTCTGGAAGCAAAGTTGGACACAAAGCCTTCTCTTGTTTGGAGAAGTATTCGAACTACTATGGTCCTCTTAAAAGAAGGAATAAGATAGAGAGTGGGTGATAGAAAGGAAAGTGGGGCTCCAAGTGGCTGCCTAGTCCCTCTTCATCTACTATCCAATCCCCAGTTTCTTTGTTGCAAGAAGACTCAAGAGTTGAAGACTTAATTGATAAACAAAAAAAGGGGGGAGATAAAGAAAAGACTAGAATTTTTTTTTTTTTTTTTTTGAAGAAGCCAAACAGATCCTTAGCTCACCCTTGAGCAAAGTTAAAGCTAAGGATAAGATGTTTTTGGGGCCCTTTTAAGAGGGGTCTTTTCTCTATTAAAAGTGATTACTTCTTGCACTTGGATTGAATGGAGACAAGTAAAGGAGAGACCTCTAAGGAAATAAAAGTGGATGATAGATGGAGGAGCATTTGGGACCTTGAAGTGCCAGGCGTGGTAAAACTATTTCTTTGAAAAGCCGCAAAAAACTCATTGTCTACAAGAGAACCTACATAAAAGGACGGTGATGGAGGATAAAAGGTGCCCTATATGTGATGCATGTGTTGTGGAAGTGCCTTCAAGTAAATGATATTGAGGTGATGATGAAACCTGTATTTAGAAATAGGCCAAATCAAAAGTGGACTTCCTAGTGTTGTGGGAGAAACTCATGTCTAGTCTGAATAAGGGCCAATTGGAAGAAATGGCTGTTGAAAATGACCACCTAAGTGTGAATACCTAAGTGTGAAGGCTGCACCATCCAGTTTGATACTCTACAAAAGTCACCATTTGAATGCAGAGATTTCAAACATGACAGCACTGTCCTATATAGCTGATGCAGCCATAGGAGACTGCATTGCACCATGTGAATGTAGAAATTCAAATATGGCTGATGTAGCTCTCTAATAGTCTTCTTCGAGATGATAGATATTTTGTAAAGCTTCTCCTATAAAAGAAGAGTTCTGATATGTGAAGAAGTGTGTGCAAACTTGAGAGAGTAAACGTGAGAAATCTTTGAGTGTTTGTAATCTTAGACAAACCTATTGAATTTGGCACCAGTGGACATATGCAAATTGTTAAACCACTTAAATATCGTCTTGTGTGATTCTGGACAATATTATTTAATACGCAACAATTGGTATTAGAGTTTTGGTTTGCACTGTCCAGAAATCAAATCGATTGAAATCAACTTTTGAACTTCAGGCTTTGTGTCGAGATGAATTCGTAGGCGTAAACGGATTCGTAGGTTGGTA
Source organism: Platycarya strobilacea (assembly GCA_036898215.1). Classification (NCBI taxonomy): domain Eukaryota; kingdom Viridiplantae; phylum Streptophyta; class Magnoliopsida; order Fagales; family Juglandaceae; genus Platycarya; species Platycarya strobilacea. The sequence continues at coordinate 4,978,222 of CM072545.1, read as the reverse complement.
GAATGTCGAAGCATGTACCCACGTGCCCCACTCGTAGTTGGAGGTTGAAGATGACTGAAAAATATGCGCCACGCACTGCCACGCGTCAACCGAGGTTGAAGGCGCATGACGTACACGCGCCCTACGTAGGCTCTGCACGTATAACCCACGCGCCTCACTCGTGCTCATGCGCATAGCTCACCTCTGCGCTTGAAGCACACACGTCTCACAGGCCCTGAGTCACCCCACCCCTACGTGTGCATCACACGCACCTGACGATCTGGACCGTTTAAATTTCATATCTGTTTTGGGCTTGATCTAAACCATTTGGAATCTGATTTCGATGATCAAATAGTGTTTTCCAACTATTCGGATAATTCTGGACTCATCCGTACGGTTAGAATTTTGAAATTTATCTTCTAAATTTTTTCAATTTATATAGAAGGTTTTGAGAGAGATAGGAGCTCTAAAAATGCGAGTAGCTTTGAGCATAGTAGGTCCATAATTTCAAATGTCAAATTTGAAGTTGAAAAGTTCGATGGAACTAACAACTTTGGTATGTGGCAATGTGAAGTGATGAACGTTTTGATTCAACAAGAGTTGGATATGACATTGGAAGAAAAATCCAACGAAATGACGGAAAATGATTGGAGGAAGCTTAATACTCAACCTTGTAGTACAATTCGTTTGTACCTTACCAAAGATTAGAAATATTTTTTCATGAGAGAGACAAATGCAAAAGAACTTTGACAGAAATTGGAAGATAAGTTCATGAAAAAAAACATTGAGAGCCGCTTGCACTTAAAGAAAAAACTTTTCAGATTCTAATTTCGTGAAGGTATTTTTATGTCCGAACACCTAAATTAGTTACAATCAGATTCTTACTGATCTACTAAATTTGGATGTTGAAATCCAAAATGAAGATAAGGCTTTACTGTTGTTAAATCTATTGCCCAATACATATGAACATTTAGTTACCACACTATTGTATGGGAAGGGAAAATTCAGTTTTGACGATGTATAGTTCTCTGATTAACAATGAATACCGTAGAAAAGATAAGCAGGTACAGCTAAACACATCAAGTGAAGCATTGATAGCAATAGGGAGACCACAGTCAAGGTATCCAAAAAAGAAAAAAAGGTTTTCAATTGAAAACTCGGACCACATTACGTGGTTCATCAATTGGTAGAAAACTCGCCAAAGACGAGTGTTCCTATTGTCACAATAAAGGACACTAGAAGAATGATTGTCCTAAATTGAAGGGACAACAGAAGAATCAATCCACCACAGCCAATGTCGTAGACAGGGGTGAAGATTTAGACATTGCCTTGACAGGTGTATCATTCATTTGTCATTCCGATGAATGGATTATAGATTCCAAATGTACCTATAACATGTGTCCCAATCGGGACTGATTTACTGACTTTATAAAGATTGAAATTGGAGCAGTACTTATGGGCAACGACAATGCCTGTAGGACTCAAGGAATAGGGAATATTTAGTTCAAGCTGCATGATGGAACCGTCAAAACTCTAACAGAAGTTCGGTTCATTCTAGACTTGCGAAAAAGATCTCATCTCACTAGGATATCTAGATTCAAAGGAATTCAGAATCACTATTGAAGACAGAACTCTCAAAGTGGTAATGGGAGTTCAGGTGGTTATGAAGGGTTTGAGGTGAGGAAACATGTACTTCTTGTAATGAAGTACTGTTGATGGAAGAGTTTCTACAGATTGTGAGAAGCTAGATGAGACTGATGTTGACACAGCCAGGCATATGCGTATAGGACACGCTGGAGAAAAAGTTTTGCAAACACTAGTTAAGCAAGGCTTACTCAAAAGTGCAAAAACTGAAAAATTGTCTTTTGTGAGCACTGTGTATTGGGGAAACAGACGCGGATTAAGTTAAGAATCACTGTTTACAATATACAAGGGATACTTGAATATGTACATTCTGATGTTCAGGAACATACTAAAGTTGCATCTTTGCGAGGTAAGTATCGGTTTGTAACTTTTGTAGATGATTATTTTCGTCGTATGTGGGCGTATATAATGAAGAATAAAGATGAAGTGTTGAACATCTTTCTTATGTGAAAGAAAATGATTGAGACTCAAACCGGCAGAAAAATCAAGCGGCTCAGATCAGATAATGGAGGGGAGTACACTCTAGACCATTTCATGGAAGTATGTCAGAAAGATGGAATTGTCAGACATTTCACGATACGAGGAACACCAAAGTAAAATGGTGTGACAGAAGAGATGAATCGTACTTTGCTAAAGAAAGTATGATGTATGTTACTAGATGTCGAATTCAGTAAGAAATTTTGGGTTGAAGTTGTGATATATATTTGTCACCTCGTCAATAGACTACCTGCAGCTACCAATGACGGGAAGACACCCATTGAAAAGTGAAAAGATATACATACTAATGATTATGACTCTTTACACGTTTTTAGATGTCCTGCTTACTATTATATTAAAGAAAGTAAACTTGATCCTAGAGTTAAGAAAGCAAAATTCTTAAGTTTTAGTACTGGCATAAAAGGGTATTGACTCTGGTGCATAGAATCTAGGAAGGTAATTATCAGTAGAGATATTACATTCAACGAATCTAAGATGTTTAAGTCACATAAGTATAAAGATTTCAATTAAGGCAACTATGATGGCGAAACACCCGATGATTTGCAGAATGTGGAGTTTACTACTCCAAATGATTCAAGAGAAGATAGACAAGAGGAGATTGATAGTCCAGTCACAGTACCTTCAAGTCAAATTGAATCAATAACAACCAATAGGCCGAGATGAGATAAACGTGTACCGACATGTTATGCAGAATTTGTGACATATGCACTACCAGTTGAAAGGGGTGAGATCACAACCACTTACATACAATCTAGTGAAAATGATAAATAGATAAAGACGATGAAGGAAGAGATGCAGTCTCTTCATAAGAACCAAATTTGAGAACTTGTGCCACTTCCACAAAAAAAGAAGTCAATTGACTGTAATTGGATCTTTAATTATAAACATGATCAAGTTTCTAAAAATAGAATACAATACAAAGTTATATTGGTAGCCAAGGGCTACGCTCAGACAGAGGAAATTGACTACGGTGAAATATTCTCTCCTGTTGTAAAGCATTCATCCATTCGGATATTGCTAGTTTTGGTTGCACAAAATGATCTTGAGTTAGCACAACTTGAAGTGAAGACAACTTTCTTATATGGTGATCTAGAAAATGAGATTTATTTATCTCAACTAAAAGGTTTTAAAGAAACTGGTAAAGAAAAATAGGTCTGAAAGCTGAAGAAGTCTCTTTATGGATTAAAGCAGTCACCTTGGCAATGGTACAAGTAGTTTGACCACTTTATGATGGACCTGAAATACACTCATTGCCAATACGATCATTATGTGTATTTCAGAAAATTTACAAATGGATCTTTCATTTATTTACTTTTATATGTAGATGATATGTTGATTGCATGTAAAAGTAAGGTGGAGATAAATTGTTTAAAATTTTAGTTGAGTCATGAGTTTGAAATGGAAGATCTAGGAGAAGCACGAAAAATATTAGGAATGGAGATCAATAGAGATAGGGTGAAAGGTATAATTCACCTTACTCAGAAGCAGTATCTGAAAAGAGTATTGCAACGCTTTAACATAGACTCAAAAACGAAGCCAGTGGGTGCTTTAATGGCCCCATATTTTAAGCTCAGTGCATTGCAGCCTCCTAAAGATGATGAAGAGCTGGAATACATGAAAAATGTTCCATATGCAAGTGTTGTTGGAATCCTAATGTATGTCATGGTGTGTACACGACCTGATATCTCCCAGGCCGTTACCGTAATCAGTCGTTATATGCATTATCCTGAAAAGAAACACTGGCATGTAGCTAAATGGATTTTACAGTATATTCTAGGGACCATAGATATTGGTTTGAAATTCGAGAAGAGTGAAGATAGTTTAGTAACCAGATATATTGACTCAGACTATGCAGGTGATCTTGACAAACGCCGATTGACAACTAGATATGTGTTCACTATATCTGGAGCACAAGTTAGTTGGCGATCGAATTTGCAGTCAACAATTGCACTATCATCCACGGAGGATGAATACATGGCTGTAACAGAAGCCGTGAAAGAAACCATTTGGTTATAGGGACTGGTAACAGATTTGAACTTTAAGCATCAAAAGATTACCATTTACTGTGACAGTCAAAGTGCAATTCATCTGGCCAAGAATCAAGTATATCACTCTCGAACAAAATACATTGATGTCGTATTTCACTTTGTACGTGAAATATTAAAAAAAGAGAACATCATGCTTCAGAAGATTGGCACTAAAGATAATCCAACAAATATGTTGACGAAAGTCGTCACAGAAATCAAGTTCCAACACTGTTTGGACTTGATCAATATTGGACGTTGCTGAGCATCTTCAAGTGCATTGGCGTCTTATGGCACATTTGATAGTAGAAAACTCTCATATCAAAGAAGGATGTGCATTCATTTGAAAAATGAATCAATTTGACAGCAGTCTAGTATGGCACACTTCGGTGGAGTGGGTAATTGTTGAAAATGACCACTTAAGTGTGAATACCTAAGTGTGAAGGCTGCACCGTCCAGTTTAATACTCTACAAAAGTCACCATTTGAATGCAGAGATTTCAAATATGGCAGCATTGTCCTATATAGCTATTGGAGGCATAAGAGACTGCATTGCACCATGTGAATGCAAAAATTCAAATATGGCTGCTGCAACTCTCTAATAATCTTCTTCCAAATGATAAATATATTGTAAAGCTTCTCTTATAAAAGGAGAGCTATGATGTGTAAAAAATTATATGCAAATTTGAGAGAGTAGACGGGAGAAATTTGTGACTTTTTGTAATCTCAGACAAATATATTAAATTTGGCACTAGTAGATGTAAGTAAATTATTGAACCACTTAAATATCATCTTGTGTAATTCCGGTAAGTATTATTTGATACGGAATAATGGCAATGATCTTTAAGAATGTATGATTGAGAATAAATGATTGGGTCTTTGAAAAATATTGGTTTGACCCAATAACTTCTTTAATTTTGCTAAGGTTAGCTCTTAAAGATTTTCAAGAGGCTTAGAATTCTTTAAAAGGAAAGTTTAGTGCAGAACATTATGTTTTAACAGTTTGCAGTGGGAGAAACTAAAAAGGGGATTTGTCAACATCAATTGAAATGCTTCGCTAGACTTAAAAAGGAAGAAAATGGAGATTGGAATCATGATAAGAGATGAGAAAGGGGAGGCCGTCTTTTACAATAAGAGATTAAGAAGGCAAATGTTGATGATGCAGCAATGGCAGAATACTTTGCTATGAGGAAAAGCAGTGGAGTTGGGGAAACCATAAACGGGGTTTGTCAAACATCAATTAGAATGCTTCTCTGGATTTTTTTTTTCGATGTAATGCTTCTCTGGATTTAAAAAGGAAAAAAATAGAGATTGAGATCATGATAAGAGATGAGAAAGGGAAGGCCATAGTTGCTGTATATGATCAAAAAGCAAATATCGATAATGCAACAATGGCAGAATGCTTTCCTCTTCCTTTGAAGTTGTGTACTAATCTAAACATTCAAAAAGTCAATTTCGAGGGTAATCCAAGGGCTATCATTTTGGTAGTGCATAGTGATGAAGTGGTGTATTCTTCTTATAGTTTATTGTAAAAGATATCAGATTTTATTTCAAAAACAGGCCAGATTGACAATTACAATTTGCTCATAGAAATATAAATATATATATATATATATATATATTTGAAAGAGTGATGTTTCGAGAGTTATGCTAAGCAGCAGGCTTTTAGCATTTTTCCATTTATTTCAAATCAACCAATGTAACACTCTTATTAAAAATAACTTTCATTTTACATGACTACCAACTATCCTTCATTTTAAATACAGCTGTAACATAGTTATAGATTAATTGTAATTTTCTGTTTGACCTAGCTAGTTTTATTAAAGCAAGAAAACGCTTTAGAAAACTAGATAACATCATCCAGGATTTAACTCATAGAAACAGGAGTTTATTATGGAAAAAAAAAGGAGAAAAATAAAAAAGTGTTCCCAAGGATAATTAATTAATACACAGGCTTTCGAAAGAAACATAAAAGCTCTAACAGCTCCAGTACTACATGAAACACAGAGTAGGAAAATACCTAGTCACCCAAAAAAGTTACATAAAATTAAACCACAAACTTGATATAAATTGATGATATTATGAAATTATTGATCTCATTCTCGAAAGAGACATATAATTTTCCATTAATCTACGATTTTGCGCTGGTCTGATTTCGTGCCTTCTCCTTCTCCTTCACTTCGCTCCCCTGCGTCTTGTCATAAGCTTCATCCACATATATATTCAAAATTATATTCCCCATGTTAATTACATAATGATCACACGAGAATAAGCCATGAAAAACTAAAATCGTATCCGCATGATATTTCATTTACGAACTAAAGCTAAAGTTGATGCAAATTACCAGGGTGATTTTCATGGATAGTCTCCTTCTCAGTCTTTGGAAGAGACTGGTTCTCTCCATATACCCCACCAAATCCTTCCTCATCCGATCTGGTGGCGTACCCTTCCCCGAACGAATGCGACATCGTGTCCCTTCCCATACACAACCACCAGGTTTCAATTAAACACACTAAAATCTCAAAATATAGAAAAATATTTTAGCCATAATTAAAATATACAAAATTAATTTATATTTAACCGATGATATCTATAAGATAATAAGATACACAACAACTTTGAACTTACCCATTTTTCTCATTTGGGTTCTTGCTGTCAGATTGGCTGTTAGCCATAGTTGTGACCTTCCTTAACACTCCGATTCCAGAATTTCCAGTCGCTTTTCTGCTTGCGTTATAAGGCAGAGCAGCTCTAGCTGATCTGATTGCTTGATTCATCTTTTTGCTTAGTTTGGTCTTCTAATGCTACCGGCTTAAATAATATACCCAACACTGAGAGAAATGCAGAAAACACAGAATCAGCAACAATGATGTCCGATTCTAAGGGACCAATCCCGGTCGTACCTTAATGTTCCAGAAAACCTGATTTCTACGCAGTGACACGTAGAATGCGATGGATAGCACACGAGTCATGTATTGAGAGTGTTGAGGGTTACGTGGTGCCTTGGACGTACGACCTGCTATTTCGTGGGTGTAAGCCACCCAAATGTCACGTTTTTAGGCCACCTTCGTAGGTGACGGTAGGCAGATATTATCTGAATATTTAAGTTTATAAGCTTTATCGATGATGTTTTTGCCGCAGAAGCGAGACAGCGAGAAAGTTGATTTTTGCATATGTTTATCGCCGCATCAGCTAGTGGTATTGACATCTTTCTCTGTTTTATTCTTTAACTGGATCGTGGCCCAGAATACTAGATAGATATGACGACTGGCTTAGGCCCAACAAGCTTTGACTGGGCTAAAAGCTTTGACTGGGCTGTAACTTATTCACATATAAAGTTCGACTTTTTTGTCTGCAGTAAAATGTTGCTTCCACCGTTAACATCTCGTTTGTATTTGCAGATAAAATCAAATAAGATATATTAAATTAAATTGAGATTAAAATTAAAGATTAAAAGAATATATTATTAAAATATTATTTTTGATTTAGAATTGAAAACTTGTATTATTTATTTTATTTTATATAAAAATTTAAAAATTTATAATAATTAGATAAACAAAAATAAAATGAATTAAGAAAAGTTATGAAAACAAACATAGTCTAAATACCCTCATCCAGCAAAAATAATTGAGAATAATGGAAAGTTAGTGAAGTAGCAAACTGCACACCTAAGAGCATTAGCATTGACTACATCAAAATTTAATAAAAATATAAGTTTGATGGAAATTCAACACTTTAACATCCATAACTTTATATTGAATTCATTATTATATTCATCAAAACGATAACATATATATAATTTATGAAACTAATAAATAAATTTATAATTTATTCATTTAACAAACATATTAAAAGATAATAAAAAATATTTTGAAGAGTCAATAGTAATTTTTTAAAAATGAAAGATGATGCTTAAGTAATATAACTTCAAATTTATGTTAATAAATTTAATATAAAATTATTTTAAATAAAATTATCAAATTTAATAAATCTAATAAGAGCATTTTTATTAGATTGTCTAAAACTAAACTTTAAAAATACCATTTTGCACACATATTAAAAAAAAAAATAGTCATATTTAATCAAAAAATGAAAAGAATTTTGTAGAGAAGAGAATAAAAATAATTTTTATTTTCAAAAATAAAAAATAAATCTAAAAGTTTTGTCAAATTTAACCAATATTAAATAAAGTTTTAGATTTACTATTTACAAAAAAAATATTTTTATTTTTATTTTTATTTCTTCATTTTTTATTAAATATGATCAAAATATTTTAATAAATGTATAAATTTACATTTAAAAATAATAATTTTAAACAATCTAATAAAAATGCTCTAATAGGTTAGCAGGTTTGGCAAGCAAAACACTCAATATTTTTTAACATTCTTTATTACTATTCATTACTTTATTATTATTTGTTACCTACTTTTATTATTATTCAATATTTTATTATTATTATTTATTTACTTTTTATTACTATTTATAAATAGACCTGTGCACTTGGGTTTCTGAATTCGGAATCTGGATATTTTGACCAAAAACCAGATTTTAAATCCAGATCCGGAAATTCGGGTATCTAAAACTGGATCCGAATTTCAAATCCGGGCCAGAACCCATATAAATCCGAGTTTTAAAAATATGGATTTCGGGTTCCAAATTTGAACCCGGATTTTTCTTCCCTCCTTTATATTTATCTTAGATCTCATTATTCCCTGCAATCATAGTACTTCTTGATGCAACAAATATTAGTATCTTCATATATAAAGCAGCCCAATTATGGTACTTGTCAATCCATAGTGCATTACATTAATTGGTTATGGATAAAGCTATTAAAACCTTGGATAAAATCCCTCTTGAAAATCTTGTTTCCACAGCAGAGCTCATCCTTGATAACAACCCTGGATAAAATTGCGTCTTAGAACCTTGTTTCCACTGATCGCAAGCATAGAGGAAGTGAGCTAGAACTCCTAGCTCAATGGTCGTCTTCATCAGTTCCAGGACAATTGAGCAACAGAGACTCCATTAATTCATACTCAAAAAGGTTTTTTTGGAAAGGAGGGGTTAGAACAAGCAAAAGGATGAAAATTATTTATTTAGTTTCCTTTAATTTAAGTTTAAAAATAACAGAGAGTAGATGTGAGACAATTTAGATAAAGCCAAAGCAATAAACAGAAAAGTCAATGTACTAACCTGAAGGTAAGGAAACATATTAGTGTATACTTGTAGGAAAACTTTTGATTTCATTGCAAACTTGATGCACTATTTGAGTTTCAATCAATATAGGTATAGAAGAGCCAAACAAGATACTTGAGCAAAACAAGAATGGTAACAATTTTTAGCTTGGTTTTGATGTTTATGCAGTAAAAGACCAAATACGATAATAAAACCTGAGACCACAAGTGAGTTTCTTTACGAAACCTGCAAATGAAACAAATACATATTTCACACAACTACAATGTATATGCATTAACATTCCAATAGCTGAATAAATCATTTCGAGAAACCACCCCCCTCCCCCAAATCAATAAACTGACTTTACCTCTATACTTCACCAATTTGTATGGAGATTGTTTCAAAGCTCTTTTTTCCCAATATTTTCCAATCTCTAAAGATAATTTGCAAAGGTATTCCTTAGGTGCAATTCCACAGTATTTCCAAGATCCCAATGTCATAGTGACTTAATTACAATTAATTTCCAGTTCTCTACATAGAACTGCCTATATATAATCATAGAGTTACAAATTATGCGAGACAATCATGAGGGTATAGGAATATACTTTGTTTTTCCATCATCAAATTGAAAGGATTGCATTAATAAATAAATTATGGTTGATTCAATTGTTAGTTTCTCTAGAACCCTTTGAACTTCTTTTCAATGCTTGCATTCTTTTAGTTTCTATCCTTTTTTTTTTTGGGTATTTCAGCTGTCTTTCAACCAAAAGAATGCATCTACATCAATAGTAATATACTAATATCAACAAAAATCTACGTTAAACATATGAAATACAATGATATAATAAACCTATAAAACCTTAGAACCTATGTCAAACATTTCTAATCCTCACGTAGTTATAAAAAGGAGAGAGAAAGAGTACCTAACAAGTCAAATGGTATTTTTGAGGATGATAGAGACTCGACAACGGAGACACGAAGAGTTGACGACAAAGACTTGAAGACGGTGATAGATCATGATGATGAGGATGAGAGACTCAACACAAGGCTAGGGTTTCTAGGAGCAGAGAGAATCTTAGTAAATATCGATGAGACTTTGAATTCGAAATGAGGGGAAGAAACCATATATTGTTAACAAATGATGCCGTTTTGATTTTTTTAAAGCGAGTTCCAGATTTAATACAGATATCCGGCTAAAATTTATCCTATTTATTAAAAAGTGATTCTGACCTACTTTTATATGATTCGAAAATCAAATTTAAAATATGGATACTCGATTGGGTCGAATAATACTCTGTCCATGTGAACAAACTTATTTATAAACACTTTTAAATACTCACAACATACCAACATAACAATATCGATACTCAAATCAAAGAAGTTCTACTCTCTTTAACTAATATTGTGACTTGCAGACGAGTCTTTTTTGAAAAACTTTCAAATTTTAACGGCTACAGCCTACATTCAAAGAACGTGAAAATGACGAAAAAACAGACTCGTATACTGCAGGCCCCACAGTCTCTCATAAAGAGGGGACCACCCGACCGTTGCTGCAATAATAGACGTAAGCAAAGCAAACACGTTCAAAAACGTCGTCGGGGCAGTGATAGAATCACCCCGTACAGATGTCGCATTCATCCGTCAATAGACAGATTTCCCTCCGTCTTAATTACGGACACGCATACCAATACACACCCTTTAAGGTGACGACATGATTACTCCTGCGGAGGCTACCTACCAGAGTGGTCAGAGTCTGAAGCTGTCGAGCTGCGACACACTAAAAACTGAAAACTGAAACCGCGGGTAGAGGCAGAGGCAGAGGCAGAGGCAGAGGGGTGTACTGATCAGGTAAACTGCCTCTTTGATCTTACTTTAAATGACTATGCAGTTTTTGGGCAGAGTCGCAGGCCGATGCTTTGAATTTGGTTACGTCACCTGCTTAAGGTGGCTGGCTCTCTTTGAATCCCAGTCTTTGAATGAGGGACACCTGGGCCCCCAAAATGTTGAACGCTTTCAAAATAAGATTTGCGATATCTTTATAATTTAACTATTATTATTATTTTTTTTAAAATACCTTTTTTAATATTCTTAAATATTAAAAAAATAAAATAAAATAAAACCCGTAGATATGTGATAAAATATCATATTTCATAACATTTTACTACTGTTTCGGCCAACCCCAACACAATCAACATTGTCATATTTTGACTGAATAGATGAAAACCATTTTTTATCTCAGTACAACTGCAACCCGGTGAAAATTCTGGGGACATAACAGTAAAATGAATAGTGAAATATATATATATTTTTTTACAAATATTGAAATAAATTTTTTATTATAAATAGTGAAATAATTTGTTAATATTAATAAAATATTTTGAATTAAATATTTTTATTAAATTTTAAGTAATAAGAGATAAATAAAAAATTTCATCAAAAAATTATTTGAATATAATTTGGAAATATAATTTTTATTTTAAAATTTGAAAATTTTTTATAACTTTTTTGTGTTTTATTGAAAATTCTAAAATTGTAGTGATTAGATAATAATTAAATAATAAAAAATAAGCTACCCATTTAAAATGAAAATTTTTTACTTGAATTATATTTAAAAATAAAGTAATCAAAAGTTTTGAGATTCGAAGGTACTTTGTAATCCCATATAACTTCTCAAACAATCTCTTTTACCATTAGGCATTAATATTGAGAGAAATACTGAGAGTCGGTCGGGCCGATCCTTCTATAAAAAGCAGCCCGTCACTTTCGATAACAGTTAACGGACCTATTTCGGATTTAAAACTGCCGAGAAAATGTGAGAGCCTGACGAGGGAATGTGGGAGGTCATCGGGAGTTGCTGTTGCAGGAGTGAGATCGCTGAAACCTGCCGGTCTCGATGGCATGGGCGGTGTCGCCCACTGCCACTAGGGGGGCTACTCCTTTTGACTGAGGGCCGAATCTTCCTTAAAATCATCTTATTATGTTTTTATTATATTTTTATATTTTTATTGTGTTTTTTATTATATTTTTTATTGTATTTTATTTTTTAAAATATATTTTATCATTTTTTTTATCATTTTATCATATTTTTTATTATACTTTTTAAGATCTTTTTATTGTGTTTATTGTCAAAAGCAATTGGGGTAAGCCGGACCGGCCCCAGCGTCACTCTAATACTGGATCTCATGTATTTTCATCCATCGGCTTTTAAGTTAATCAATCGAGTAATGTTAGAGATATACGATTCCATTTACTTTTTATAAAATTAGTACCGTGACAAGGATATCATGCCAGTCAAAATATTAAAATAAATATATTTAAAAAAAGATAAAAATATGATGAGAGATAAATAAAAAAAAATACGAATAATTAAATTAAAAGATATGTAAAAACTGTATTTATATACAACATGAATGCAAAATATACGCAAATAATTTGCAAATAGTACTTTTGTAATTTTTTTTTAAAATAAAAAATATTCCATTGGAATTTTACTAGAACAATTATAAAGTGGCTGTTCTTCTAAAACAATAAAAGAAATTTCAAAAGGTTCTTCCTCCATCCACACCTTCTCACTATCAAAATCCATGGCTAATTTACCACACAATAAGCTATTCTATTGGAAAATGATATTTGTACACCATTATGTACAAGTGCGTACATACCGGTTGACATGGACAAATTAATAAAGAGAAATGATAGATGCAGTCATGGAGTTGCAAGCGGCGTGCAGTCGCTTTGGAAAAAAGTGAATAAATATGAGACCCACGTAAAAAAGTTAACTTTTTTTCTAAAGTGACTGCGTGCCGTTTGTAACTCCACGACTGTATGTAGCGTTACCCATTAATAAAATGGTGTGCTTTCTGCACTTGGCTCTCTCTTCCTCCATTTCAAATTCGCTTATTCTTTTTCGCATTTTCTTCTTCTTTGAAAACCTAGAGGAAACGGCACCCCAACTCACGCAATAGTCGTCTTCTTCTTCTTCTCTCTTCTTCTCACTTGAAAATCCTAGAAGTCTAGCATCCCAGCTTGCGCTGCCGTCGTGTCCTTCTCGTGTTCTTCTTATTCCCTCTGCTTCCCCCCCATCCCTCTGCAAAATTGTTTGTGCTTCATTTGCACTCACTCTTTCTACCGAAGAATTTCCTCCATCGTCTTACTCTGCACACCCCCTCCCTCTGCCAAATCTCCCTCTACTGAATAAAATAAATAAAATAGAGAAAAATCTCAGACTGAAAAATAAGACATCAATCGGTGGAAGAAATAGAGAAAAATAAATAAAATAGAGAGCAGTCAGTCAGAATGAGATTTCTACTTGAGATAGTGAAAAATATCTTGGCGTGGAAGGGGTTTCAACAAGTAAAGGGATTTCAAAAAATCTAGCAACTTTTTCAGTTTTTAACTCTTTGGTTTGCTTTCCCTTTGATTCGTTGTTTTTGAGTTCTTGGTGGCTTGTCTTCTCCAGATCGTATTTTTTTTAGTTTGGGGAGTTGTTATAGCCACTACTTCATCGAAGCAAACAAGTCATTTTATTTTCTTTAGTCAATGTGTGAGAGGTGGTGTGAACTGGAGAGGTTAAATTGCCATGCAATTGAAAAGTGGAAAGAAACAAACGAAAAGAAATGGAAGAGAACAAGGAAACAAGTCACAGAGAAGAAGTTGAAAAAAGAAGATAAAAAGGAGCCAAATTTCTTTTATAGGCACTGAAAGGTGAAAAAGATGATCGAAAACGTAAAAACAAAATTCTGCCAAAGAGAATGAGAGAATTTGGGAAAATAGTGATTTTGAGAGAAAGTACTGGAGGCAAGTTACTGTAGGAAAAAAAAATTCACATCATCTTTGTGCAGGCAAGTTCTTTTTTTTTTTAATAGTACGCTGCCGTGGCAAAGTATTTGCACTGTGTACACAAAGGGGTATGTACCTAGCACCACTCTATTCTATTACATGTTCTATGAGCAAAATTAACAGTATAAGAAGGAAATTGAGCCAACAAGAAGTTAGTGTCCTCGATAGGCTGGCCCATCAATGAGAAATCTTCATTAGTCCTCTTCATTGCATCTATTAGTTGCTTTGCATCACCTTCAATGTGAACTTACAAAATCCCAGATCAGTGCAAAATTGTATGGCTGATATTAACTCATAAGTCATAACTCTTAATTATAAATGCTGCACCACGTTCTCTCTTGGAGCAACCATAATTGGATAAGAAATCTCATTTGTCTCTAATCACTACTCTCACTCCCATTCTTCCAGAATCTTTATCATAAGCGGCATCAAAATTTGCTTCATAGCAGGCCAATTAGAGGAGTCTGTAAATCACTAGAAATACATGCTAAAGAGAAGAATCTTAATTAACAAAAATATTATATAATATAGAAATCATACCTGCAGAAGTTATCTTGAAAATAATATTAAAATCCTACGAATAATATATTAGTGGCCAAATCTTCCTCTCCTTCTCCTCACAAAAGTATTAGCTATTAATGGGACAAGCTAATGGACATACATAGAGAGGAGAGGGGACCTAGCCATATATATAGAAGTCTTATGTGAAGTCCTCCCATTAAAAACTCCAAATCCCAATGGGTCTTATAAAGAATAAGACCCTTGAACTTCTAGGTTTACATACAATAAACGACATTTATAATATAGGATAAAATCCTATTATATTAAGGTGCAATAAACCCCATAATGATCACTTTAACTTAGTGGGTTTAACCAAAATACCATTATGAACTATTTACATCTAACTCGTTTTTATAAAACACGCAATCAATAACAGCCCATAAATGAAATTATTCTAACATTCTCCTACTTGAACGAATATTGATTGCTATAAAAACTTGTTTTGAAAAAGACTCTTGGGTTAGACTACATAGGTAGCCACAAAAATAGCTCAAATGATAAAACCTTAGAAAACATGATCTGGTCCAACAAGAATATCAACATTGAACATGGAAGTCGTTACACCCTTTAAATGATGTAAGACCACTCCACAGTTACAAATGCTAATATCCTCATCGACTTGGATCTCCATCCTCCGACCAAATGTGGTAGTATGTAGTATGAACTTAGGACCAATGTGATCAAAAGTTGCGCTAATTCATATTAGTCCTCATAATGCTTCAAAAATGAAGCCACATGTCTTTTAAAAAAAAGACTCATCTTATGTCTTTATCCATAGTATCTCGAGATTTCAATAATATCATAATAAAAGACATAAGCCATATGCATGCTCAAAAAATAGTTTATGGATAGGGGAGATATATATTATTATTGAAAGAAGCTGTACCCTAATAACATATGGGTTGCCTACGTACCCCGTAAAAGGGATCAAGCCAAAACGTAGTTCTTATTACATAAGTAACTCCCACTAACCAAAAACATCAAAAGTTTCCACAATACCCATATTAGGAACATGTGTTTTAAAAACTTTAGGAGCAAGTCCCTTAGTCAAAGGATCTGCAATCATCGCCTCTGTATTTATATGTTCTATCTTTGTTTGTCCTTCTTTAACTCTGTCTTTGACCACCAAATACTTGATGTCAATGTGCTTGGACCCACTAGAGTTTTTATTATTCTTTGAAAAGAACACTGCTGCACTATTATCACAATAAATAGTAATAGGCCTCGAGATGGAATCAACAACATTCAGTCCAGAAATAAAATTTCTTAACCAAACAGCTTGGATAGTAGCTCCATAACATGCTAGAAATTCAGCTTGCATAGTAGAAGACGCCACCAGAGTTTGCTTAACACTTTTTCAAGAAATAGCATCCCCAGCTAACATAAAAACATAACCAGAGGTTGATTTCAAATCATCTTGACATCCAGCAAAATCAGAATCTGAGTAGCCTACCACCTCAAGGTGATTTGAATGCTGGAAAGTAAGCATATAACATTCAGTCTTCTTCAAATATCTCATAACTTTCTTAGCAGCTTTCCAATGCTCTTGCCCTGGATTTGACTGAACCCTACTAAGAACACTGACTGCATAGGCAATATCTTGGCTAGTGCAAACTTGAGCATACATCAAACTCCCTACAGCACTAGCATACGGAATATTCTTCATAGATTCCTTTTCAAGCTCATTTCTAGGACATTGAGTTTTGTTAAACTTATCTCCTTTTATGATGGGTACATCACCGGGTGCATAGTTTTGCATTTCAAACCTCTGTAGTACACGCTGTATATAAGCTTTCTAAGAAAGTCCCAACAAACCACGAGCTCTATCACAACAAATTTCAATGCCAAGCACAAAAGAGGTTTCTCCAAGATCTTTCATTTCAAAATTAGCAGATAACATTTTCTTTGTTTCATGAAGTAATCCCAAGTTACTGCTAGCAAGCAAAATATTATCAACATATAGAATGAGAAAAATGAAATTCCTCCCACTGGTCTTTCCATATATGCACTGGTCAACTTTATTTTAAACAAAATCGAGAGAAGTTACAATCTCATCAAACTTTAAATACCACTGTCGAGATGCTTGCTTGAGGCCATATAAGGACTTATTTAACTTACATACCAAGTTTTCTTTTCCCTTCTCAATAAAACCTTCAGGTTGTCTTATATAAACCTCTTCATAAATATCCCCATTCAAAAATGCTGTCTTGACATCCATCTGATGAAACTCCAAATCATAATATGCCACAAGTGCTATGATAATTCTAAAAGAATCTTTTGATGAAATTGGTGAAAATGTTTCAGTATAATCAATGCCCTTTCGCTGAGTAAATCCTTTTGCAACTAATCTTACCTTCTTTCGTTCAACATTCCCTTTTGAGTCCAGTTTACTTTTGAAAATCCACTTGTTGTCTATAGGCTTAGCATCAGGAGGAATTTCACTAAGTTCCCAGAATTTATTCTACTCCATAGAATTCATTTCATCTTTCATAGCACTTAACCATTTATCTGACTTAGGACATATCAAAACTTGCTTAAAAATAACAGGATCAACTATATGCCCAATATTAAAATCACTCTTTAATAAATATACAATATAATCAATAGGCAATGCAGATCTTCTTTCCCTTTGCGATCTTCTCACTTGTGGCTTAGAAACTGACTCAATCACTGTTGAAAGTTCTTCTTGTTGCCCAGATTCTTCACTAACAATTTCAACTGGCTGAGAAACAACTCTTTCCTGTATAACAGGAACTGGAAAAATAACTGGATCTGGTTCAATAAGAAGTTCTTTCAACATATAACTGCCACTATCACCAATATCATTCTCCAAAAATTTAGCAGTAATGGACTCAACAATTCTGGTACCACGATTAGGACAATAGAACTTATATCCTTTTGATCTATCAGAATACCTAACAAAATAACCAGGGGTTGATTTTTGGTCTAATTTCTTTTCGAGAGGATTATAAATCCTAATCTCAGCTAGACATCCCCAAACTCTGAAATGAGCTAAACTTGGCTTACGGCCTGTCCACAATTCAAAATGAGTTTTTGAAACCGCTTTAATGGGAACCCTGTTTAAAATGTACATGACAGTTTTTAAGACTTCACCTCATAGATATTCTGGTAAACTTGTTCTGCTCATCATGCTCCTAACCATATCTTTCAAAGTCCGATTACGTCTTTTAGAAACACCATTCTGCTCGGGTGTCCCAGGCATGGTGTATTGAGGCACTATTCCACATCCTTGTAAAAATTTTACAAAATCACCCATATTTTGACCAGATTCATCATATTTCCCATAATATTCACCACTACGGTCAGATCTTACAACTTTAATACTTTTCTCACATTGTTTCTCTACTTCTATTTTAAATATCTTAAATTTCTCAAGAGCAAGAGATTTATCATTAATCAGATAGACATATCTATATCAAGAGAAATCATCAATAAAAGTTATGAAGTACTTATTTTCACATATGGTAGAAGGTAAAGGTCCACTGATATCGGTATGTATTAAGTCCAAAATACTGTCACTACTAGTAGAACCCTTCCTTGTGGATTTAGTCAACTTTCCTCTTATACAGTCCACGCAAGTGTTAAAATATGAAAAATCTAGAGAAGGAAGTATTTTAGCTTTTATCAATCTCTCCACTCTATCCTTTGAAATGTGCCCTAATCTCTTGTGCCACAACATAGAAGATGATTCACGAATTAAAGGTCTTTTCTTTGCTACATTGGTAACACAAGAGACTTCACCAAAAGAGTTCAAAGACATTCTATATAAACCATCACATAAGAGACCATTTCCAACTAGACGAGAATCATAAAACAATTCAATTTTTCCATTATCAAACTTAAAAGAAAAACCAGAATCATCAAATTTTGATATAGAAATCAAATTCCGTCTCATTGTCGGTACAAAAACTGTGTTCTCCAAAACAAAAGAAAAACCAAAATCCAAAGTTAATTTTATTACTCCTATAAACTCGACCTTCACATGAGCTCCATTTCCAACACACAAGCTCACTTCATTCTCACTTGGCCTCCTTTTGCTTACAAACCCCTGCAACGAATTTGCAATATGAATACTTGCACCTGAGTCTATCCACCAAGAGTTTAAAATACATCAACTAAAGAAGACTCAAAACAAACTAAGGCCGAGGAGATACCTGCCGAGTTTTTCTTCTTCTTTTTCTCGAGCCATGCCTTAAACTTAAGACAATCATTTTGCCAATGTCTTTTCTTTTTACAAAACTTGCACTGATCATTTTTCATTATAATTTCTTTAAAACCACCAGAAGTTTGACCTCCAAACCTCTTATTGTGCTCATTTCGATGTAACTTATTACCTTTTTGAAACTTAAGCTTATGATTATGAGAAGATCCCTTGTTTTTTTGTGGCTGAAAAGCCAATTGCACAGTTTCAACAGTCTCACGATGCATCCTATACTCCTCTTGGGCACATACAACAATTAAATAATTTAAATCTCATTTATCCCGTTGAGTATTATAAGCAACATTTAACTGATTAAACTGGTTAGGAAGGCTATTGAGAACATGATAAACCAGAAAAAGGCTCTGCAATGGTAATTTTAAGGGCTTCTAACTTAAATGATATATGTATCATTTTCATAATTTATTCCCTAACTCCACTTGAACCGTCATATTTCATACTCATTAGTCTATCCATCAAGTCTCCAGTTTTAGCTTTATCAGATTCAACAAACTTTTGTCCTATAGCACCCAAAAAGTTTTTAGCATTGTCATTGTCCGGAATAGCTCCCATAATGGAATCAGATATAGACCGTTTGATGATTTTTAAACAAAGTCTATTAGCTCTTTTCCATTTTTGATACTCAACCACATATTCAGCAGTGCTTTTATCAGTAAGTTCTGAAGGCTGCTCTTCTAAGGCAAAATCCAAACCCAAAAGATCAAGTGCAATTTGTAAATCTCTTTTCCATCTCACATAATTATTTCCAGTCAAAGTTTCAATAGCAGATAGTTGACTTGAAATAGAATAGGCACTCAAAACTGTGGAAACATGAAATGATACATATTATTTAAATATCATCCAAACCTAAAAGCATGCAGTCAATGGATGATAACAAATCTATCTAATTAATATGAGTTATTAATTAGATAGCTCGAAAATAAGCTCGAAACCATATGAGCTTTATTACGATAAGAGTCTTGATGTATCATTGTAAAGTCATATTTGGGCTGACTAAACAACATACTATAAGGTACTCTTAAAACATATTGATAAGAGCTTTGGTGCATCATTGTAAAGTCACATTTGGGCTAACTAAACAACATGCTATAAAGTACTCTTATAATATGAAAACAAATTAATAAAATCACATCAGTTTTCGAAATACCATCACCTTTAGGCAGCATGAAATTTCTAGACTAATGCAATCTCATTAACTACTTCTTACAATTTTCTAAAATATCACACACAATAAAACCTTTGGACAAGATATTATGTGCAATAAATTAGATCTTTTTTTTTTTAATAAAACAATGAGTGTACCACTTTGGCGGCTACCACCCACAAAAAATTCAAAAGATTTCTCTTAAAGAAAAACAAGGATAATCATAATGCCCATGAAAAATTCAATCACAAAATGATAATTATAAGCATTAACAAGACATAATCAAAATCAAAATTTAAATATGATTGATAGATAAAAATAATATAAACAGATATAGCATATAGGACAGTAGATATGTCTAAAATTAAATATGAACTTGAAAAGCATATATTCACAAAATAATGTTTATCAATGTTACAAAATTAACATGCATCCACATTCATGCTTAGAGAGAGTACATATATGCACAGATCTTATAAGATATTGAGTATTCACCAGAAAATATATCATAATTTTTAGTACACTGTAGCCCCTTGAAAAACGTGTAAATAATACTCTAAATTATAAAACAGTGTCTTATGATCGTACAATTTTTAAAAAAAAAATATAGAAAAAATAAATAGGGCGAGTGAATGAATAATGGAAAAAAAAACAACCGAAAACCATTATTTTTGGGTGTTCATGCGCCGCAGGCGCCACTAGGTGCAAGTGGGCGTTGTCAAAACCGGAGAAGAATTCATCATCTACCTCCAGCCGGGTCATAAACGGGTCGCGAGTCTGCGAAACGGGTTAAGGGTTTTCAAATGGATTTTTCTCCATTTATTGTAATTCTTGGATAAAAAATTAAAATTAATTTAGGGGAAACTGAAAGAAATACCCGAAAAACACATATATAGTGTTTTAAAATAATGGGTATTTATAAAAAATTACAAATCAAATTTAAACGGTATGACCATGGATGCGCACTGGTCGAGCTCCAGCAGTCACGTTGGTTTCCTAATCTTGCTCACGGGTTCGAAACCCAGCAGTCCATTGGTCACCAAATGATCGACCAAAAAAGAAACAAATATGAAAATGATAACATTGGACTGCGACCAAATATGAAAATGATTCGAAACATGAAAATAAAAAAGAAGCAAATATTGAGAAGCAAATATTAATTTGACCGAATATGAAAATGAAAATTACGAAGACGAAAATATTGATTCGGAACAAACGAAGCGACAAAATAATAAGATCTGATGAATGATATATACGAAAAATTCTAATCTTAGCATGACCGGCTCTGATACCAAATGTAAATCACTAGAAATACATGCTAAAAAGAAGAATCTTAATTAACAAAAACATTATATAATATAGAAATCATACATGCGAAAGTTATTTTGAAAATAATATTAAAATCCTACGAATAATATATTAGTGACCAAATCTTCCTCTCCTTCTCCTCACAAAAGTATTAGCTATCAATGAGGCAAGTTAATGGACACACATAGAGAGGAGATGGGACCTAGCCATATATATAGAAGTCTTATGTGGAGTCCTCCCATTAAAAACTCCAAATCCCAATGAGTCTTAAAAAGAATAAGACCCTTAAACTTCTAAGCCTACATACAATAAACTACATTTATAATATAGGATAAAATCCTATTATATTAAGGTGCAATAAACCCCATATGATCACTTTAACTTAGTGGGTTTAACCAAAATACCATTATGAGCTATTTACATCTAACCCGTTTTTATAAAACACGCAATCAATAACAACCCATAAATGAAATTATTCTAACAGAGTCCATTTTGAAACCGAGCTACTTGTCTAGGCAGCACACACTTTATCTCATTTTCATTAGCCTCCTTAAATAGATTAAGATTAGGCTAGGTTTGAATGACAAATCTTTCACAACACTTTTCAACATTATTCACTACTATTCATTATTTTATTATTATTTTTTACATGCTTCTTATTACTATTCTTTATTTTTTATTACTATTCAATATATTACTATTATTTTTTCACCTATTTTTTACTACTATTTACAATACTTTTTAACACTTCTCAATACCCAAACGTAATCTAAGATTTGCATATTCTACTAATAACTTTTGATGTTTGAATTTTTCGAAGAAAACAAATTCATTTTTCCTTTCCCAAATAGCATGACAAATCATAATAGCAAACTCAATCTGATCAACTTCCGATTTTTTATTAAAAGCAACCCAAACTGAGTCGAAATCCCTATAACCGAGCCTCTACTTTTTTATTGGATTACGACCTTCTCCCCACACATATGTAGTTGCACCACATGTCCACAAAATATGCAACATTGTTTCCTCTTCATTATTACACGGCAAATAGGGGATTCTACCAACTTTTTGTATAAATTAAATATTGTGGGCATTACATTATTAAGGGCTTTCCACATAAGTTGCTTTGCCTTACCTATTATTCCATAACCATTTCCACTGAACTTCCATGGCATGTTGAACTAAAGTACTACCTAATTTTCGTTGTTCAACTGAAAGATGATCATGATAAGCACTTTTAACGGTATACACTCCCTTTGAAGCTACTCTCCATATTGTTGTATCAGGAGCTACTTTGTGACTAATTGGGATAGATAAAATTGATTTAGCTTTCTCTTTATTAAAAACAGCTTCTACGAAATCTTTCTTTCATTCTCTTTTTTCCTCATCTATAGGCAGATTTACTATTGCCAAAATCCAAGGAATTAATAGGGGTTTGAATATGGTATGTAGTAGACTAGTAGGTCTTGGGAGCCATTTGTCATTCCAAATCTTAATGTTCTTCCCATCTTCAACTCTCTGAACTAGATTTCTTTTTAGCAAGTCTAAACAGGAATGCAAGCTCTTCCATTAGAACCCAACTTGGCCTCTAACAAGTTACAATGTCTACGATACTTGTTCGCTTTTGTGTAATTAATATAATTAGAAATAATAAATAAATAACGATAAGAATTATACCCCAATGTGCAAATTCGAGTTTTATAATTCCATTAATTAAAGAAAAGCTCTAGAAATTGAGGAAATTGTCCAAAAGAAAAGGTTAGTTTGAAGAAGAAATTACATAACTACCTTGGTTCACCAACAAGGTGTTCCTCATCTTCACACGTTTATATGAATAAAGAATAATGTACATATTGTGCTATCAATAGGTTTCAGTTCTTTCACTAATTGAAATCTAATTGCTGAATTTGTTTTATTACTAATTTTTTACCGTCTTAGCTGATGGTGTAATTTTCCAAATATAGATAATTAAGGGTGTGCATTGAAAATTCTTTAAAGTATAAAACAAATGATGGTGGAATAGCATATATAGTTACCCATTTCTATCCCAAACAAGAATAGCCATATCCCTCATATTGTCCATATTTTCTTACCAAATCCTCCAATTCCACACCCCACATCTCTCGTCATGTTTTATCCCAATAATGCGCATCCTTAATATCTTAAGAGTAATGCTATTTTTAATTTTTAATTTTTTATTCTTAATCAACAAACTGGAATTAATGGTGCATTTAGGTTGTTTCCTACATTAAACGTTAAACGGATATAGAATATTATTCAATATTTGCTTAACAACATTTTTTTTTATTGCTATTAGCTTTATTTGCAATCCTCCAAATTTACCCTATGTATAGATACTTAGAATATCTCATACCCCAGTTATACATATGATATGTGAACAGTAATAAAATAATTTGAATTAAGATATTTTATTAGATTTTATAAAATGAGAGTAAAAAAGTTTAGAAAAAAATATTATGAATTTGAAAAATTATTGAAATATATTTTCCAATATTAGTTAATTTATTTTATTTTGAAATTGAAAAAATTGTATTCTTTTTTTTTTTGTATATTGTTTAGGAATTTAGAAAATTTGTTATGATTTAGTAATAATTGGATGAAAAGATTGAATATTTAAAATTTAAAAGTACTTTATATTTAAATAATATTTGGAAATAAAATATTAAGACTATCTAAAAGTATTTGAAAATAATTGGGAGAAAACAACCAAAGAGATAAAACCTACGTTCTCGGTTTTATATCACGTTTTTGTTTTAATTTTTTTCTTCCTTTCATTTATGAGTTTAGTTTCAGTCCGGCAAACTACAAACCGCATTTTACAAACAACCATTCCTGAAGTGCCACATAGCAAGTCTTCCCAATGATCGAATGCATCCAAATGCACTAAATCACAGCCCGCAGACGGAAATTATTATTGGATACCATCCTTCAAAATTTGAAAAAAAGTATAACTTTGATGGATCCATCAAACCTTTAACTCTATAATTCTACATTGGATTCATCATTAGATTCTACAAAATAATGATCCGGAACTCGCTGTTGAATGGATAAGTTCGCCGGAGCCCGCCGGTCCCGATGGAGTGGGCGGTGTCGCCCACCGCCACCGGAGACGGCGGGTTGCAACCTAAGGCCAAATACCCAAAATTCCTATCTATTTTATTTTTTTATTATATTTTTATATTTTTATTATATTTTTTATTATGATTTCTTCATTTTATTTTTTATTATATTTTTTATTGTATTTTATTTTATTTTATTTTAATGCATTTATCATGTAATTGGGCTGCTTTTGACGTTGAGAGCAACCCGACCGGCCTCCAGCATCTCAATAAAAAGAAAATAAGAGAAATAAAATAGAAGAATAAAATATATTAAAATAAATGTTTAGCATGTGAATAGTGATCCTTCATATATGAAAGATTGAGATTTTCTACTGTAACTCAAAATTGGACATCATGAAATTTGATGAGTCCAATATGAATATTTTTTTAGCACAAATCCATCAAATTAATGTTTAATAGATTATTTAGTGTATTCAATGCTAGTGCTCTCAAGCAATTGAAACCGAACCCATCAAATAGACTCTTGACGCCGGCGAACCCATTCCCACGAGCGAATTGAGGTATTTTTCTTCCCATCCTATGATTTCTTCTATTATCTTCTGGATTTTCTTCATTGTTTTGGTTTTGTTGGGCAAATGGACGTATTTATTAAGGTGAGCAGCGCCAAACGATGAGGGGAGGGAGTTATCGTCGTCCATCTCAAAATTAGGAACGCAGTGATACATCCTCTATCTTCCAAAACTAAAACTCCAGTAGCAATACAAAGAAATTTAAATTTAAAAAGAAAAACACAAAATTGTGATTGATGAGCAAAAACCATGCTTATTTAGCCCCTCACCATCAGAAAAAATCAATTTTTCATCATATGAAGTGTAACGGTGCCATAACGGATCGAATATTGAGGATTTAGCTTTTGCTTATGAAAGTAACGCAAGCAGAAGTGACCTCCACCGCTCTGAGTACATAAGTGTTTGGAGAAATTTGTGGTAATTCCTTCAAGAGCATGAGAGCATGAGTTTTGATTGCTCATTTTAAATGAGAGCATATACTACATTTTAAATATTGCTCGGTTTCAATCACAAGATAGGGGTTTACATTCGCGAGCTGTGATTCGGGGGATTTCTTAGAACACCAAATCGTTCGATTTGGTGCTTGCGGGTGCATTTGGTCATGTTCAGATGTGGCTTGAACAAAGCACATCAGATTGCACTTGGAGTTTTCAACCTGTAACTTCGCTCGACCCTCGCTCAACAGTCGCTCGAGCGAGACATCAAACGAAGAGTTTTGCGATCCAGGCAGAGACTTCGCTCGACTCTCGTTCGACTTCCCGCTCGAGCAAGAATCAATCCTAGGGTTGCATTGCTTCCAGGAACTAGGGTTAGCGCCGTCTGGAATAGTATTCCGCTCGAGCGAGATACAGCCTATATAAGGATCTCAGGCATTTCTGCAGAGGGCGGAAGCAGAGTGCTGTGAGAGCTAGCGATTTCGCTCGAGCGAGAAGGGCTCGCTCGAGCGAGATTACGAACACTGGCATCCGTCTCCCATTTTCTCCTTGTTTGATTTTGTAGATTAGAGAGAGCCTACTTGTAAAGGGTTTGAGAGCATTGTGAGTGAGAGATCTTTATAACCTCTAAGAAGTGTACTCCATTTTTGTTTATTATAGTGATTTAGACCGACCCAACAGTGGATGTAGACTCAGTTTGAGCTGAACCACTTCAAATCCTGGTGTCCATTACTATTCTCTATCTTTAGTTTTATTTCTCATTGTTGCATCTGCTGTGTGGCTCCATATTTATTGTTTGTCTGTCGGCCCGTTTCCCAACAAACTGGTATGAGAGCATTAAGGGATGGCCTCAGTAAATTTTGGAGAAGAGAAATTTGACAGTCAGAACAGTTTCAGTTTATGGCGCTTGAAAGTGAAAGCTTTGTTGCGTCAGCAGGGTCTGTTCAAAGTTGTAGAAGGAGTAACTGGTGAGTCTCCTGCATCGTCAAGGAATGAGGAAGAATTGGCTCACAATACTATTCTACTATCACTATCAGATGAAGTTTTGAGGGAAGTTGCAGAGGAGGAGACCGCGGTTGGTCTGTGGAACAAGCTAGAGAGCTTGTACTTGAAGAAATCTCTCACTAACTGATTGTTTTTTAAACAACGGTTATACACTCTCAAAATGGAGGAAGGTACTTCTATTTCTGCACATCTAGATAAATTTAATAAGATTATTATGGATCTGAGGAACATAGACATTAAGATTGATGAGGAAGATCAAGTCTTAATTGTTTTGTGTTCATTGCCTATTTCGTTTGATAATTTTGTAAACTCAATGTTGTATGGTAGAGATACAATCTCCTTAGTAGATGTCAAGTCTGCTTTGAATTCTAAGGAATTGAGAACAAAATTTGGGGGTTTAGGCATGAACAATCAAGCCGAGGGTTTGTTTGTGAAATGTTCCTTTGGTGATAGATCCGGGGAAGGATGTTCATGGAAGAATAGAGGTAGTTCCAGTTCTAGTAGCTCCAAATCAAACAAGAGAAAAGTGAAATGTTACCACTGTCATAAGTTGGGTCATTACAGAAGTGAGTGTCCTCAATTGAAAAATGTGGTGGAAGAGGAAAGTTCCTCTAGCAGTGATGACAGTGAAGAAGATGATAGTTAGTCTCTACTTTCTAGAGGGCAGTGTAGTGACAGGTGGAGTATCCTCACATGCTCCAGATTCAGATATCATTCGCATGTGTCACATGCGAGTGCGCCAGACAGGATGGTCATTTATGAGTCGGCAGCTATTGCTTGGTGTGATCAGAAGACAGTAATCTTGGTTTTTTTTGTTTGCATTGTATTCTTGGGAAGCAGTGTAGAATCAGGGTTCCTGTAGTATTTCTGATCAGGATACATCTTGTGTAAAGTCTTATTTTGTATTAAACTCATATTTGTTTTATAATCATTGGAAGTTTGGTTTTGTCTATCTATTTCTTTGTGATGTGTTTGGTACTCAAACACTTTTGAGAAGACAATTGATCTACAGACAAGAAGGTAGAGCGTTACTCAGACCATACAGTTTTTTGTTTCACTCCACAAAGTAACTGAATGGAATGAGGTGGGCTTTGAGTGATAGAGTCTACAGTTTGCTTTTGGTTTGCCAGGCTTGTCTACAGATTGTCAGTGAAGCGGACAATGCATCTTGCTATTTGGTGAATTTTCTTTTTCTTTTGTTTCCACAGAAAGGAGAGAGAGTTATAGCAAGAAGGTAGAATTGCAGAGAGCTTTATAGTTTATTGGCATTGGTGCATAGTGAAAGCAGGTCTACAGTTGGTAGATAAAGGGGGCAGTTGGTCACCTTTTGTGTATACTCATGTAGGCTTTTGTTGGTTCTTACTTTGGTTGAAGAATATTTGGTTGTCTTCATTTGTATTCAGAAACCATTTGTTTAAGTAAGTAGTCTGTATTGTGGTGCATTGTCGGTTGGGTGAAGATAGTGAATCTTCATATGTCATCTATGGTGTTGAAGACTTTTGTGTGGAAAGTGAGTTCTTCAGAGATAGACTTCTTATTTCGTGTTGGGTATTCCTTCTGTAATCGAAGGATTTGTGGGTCTTTGTCCAGAATAATTTTGTAGGGCTTATTCAAGCCAAGGTGGAGATTTGTTGAGATGTGGCTTGAATAAAGCACATCAAATTGCACTTGGAGTTTTCAACCCATAACTTCGCTCGACCCTCGCTCGACAATCTCTCGACAGTCGCTCGAGCGAGACATCAAACGGAGAGTTTTGCGATCCAGGCAGAGACTTCGCTCGACTTTCGCTCGACCTCCCGCTTGAGCGAGAATCAATCCTAGGATTGCATCGCTTCCAGAAACTAGGGTTAGCGTCGTCTAGAATAGTATTCCGCTCGAGCGAGAATGTCTTGCTCGAGCGAGAATGTCTCGCTCAAGCGAGATACAGCCTATATAAGGATCTCGGGCATTTGTGCAGAGAGAGCGGAAGCAGAGTGCTGTGAGAGTTGGCGATTTCGCTCGAGCGAGAAGGGCTCGCTCAAGCGAGATTACGAACACAGGCGTCCGTCTCCCATTTTCTCCTTGTTTGATTTTGTAGATCAGAGAGAGCCTACTTGTAAAGGGTTTGAGAGCCTTGTGAGAGAGAGAGATCTTTGTAACCTCCAAGAAGTGTATTCCATCTTTATTTATTATAGTGATTTAGACCGACCCAACAGTGGATGTAGGCTCAGTTTGAGTTGAACCACTTCAAATCCTGGTATCCATTACTGTTCTTCATCTTTAGTTTTATTTCTCATTGTTGCATCTGCTGTGTGGCTCCATATTTATTGTTTGTCTGTCAGCCCGTTTCCCAACAGGTCATTTGGGGGCTTGCTACGTGGCACTCTAGGAATGGCTACTTGTAAAATGCCGTTTTGTAATCTGTCGGACCGAAGCTTAACTATTCATATAAAAGTTTTCTCCATTGACTTGTCTTTGTTTGGTCGTTGTTATAAAACTAAAAAATTAAATAATATTATAAAAATATATATTTACAAATTTTTCTTTATTAAGTTCTAAATTATTGTTCTTCAATTCTTCTTTTTCAAGAATTGAAATTTTTATTCTTCATTTTTTTTAAACTTGTACAAAATTGATAGAACGAAAACTCATTTATATAGGCAATTGGAGGCATGCCTTACGTCTTAATTGTCGTAATTGATAAATACACAACATCCATCAATTATTTTTGTTTCTTAAGTTCTAAATGGGGTCATTCATGTTTCCCTTATAATTGATTACAACACTCCTCCTTGAATGACCACCCATAAAGAATATGTTTCGTTAAAATCTTGCCAAGAAAAAATTCAATGGGAAAAAAATCAACAACGAAGGAAAAAGAGTACAGTATTTATGTGTACCGTGAAGTGCTTTTAGAATTGTCTCATTAAAACCTTACAAAAGAAAATCCAATAAGACAAAATCTTAACGAAAGAAAAATAGTACAATCAAGACAAGTTTTCAAGACATTTACTCTCCCTGAAAAATTCATGATGATAGATCTTCAAGTTTTCACATTCTAATGTTTTGCACAATTTTCTTGAATATTGCAGTTGGTAATGTCTTCGTAAATAAATTTGTCAGATTATCACTTGATCGTATCTGCTTGACATCAGTTAAACATTTCTCTTGACGTTCGTGAATATAAAAGAATTTAAGTGAAATATGTTTGGTTCTGTCACTTTTAATATATCCTGCTTTGATTTGAATGATACAACCAGTATTATTTTCGTATAAAATTGTTGGGTTGTCATTGATCATGGAAAGACCACACATTTCTTAGATATATTGAATCACTGATCTTAGTCAAATACACTCTCAACTTGTTTTATGAATTGTAATGATCTCTGAGTGATTTGAGAATGTGGTAGATAATGTTTGCTTGATAGATCTCCATGATATGGTAGTATCTCCATAAGTAAATACATATCCAGTTTGATATCTACCTCTGTGTGGATCTGAAAGATAATCTGTATTTGCATACCCAATCAACTTTGGACTTAATCTACGTTGATAAAATAATCTCATATCAAATGCACATTGAAGATAACGAAAGACATGTTTAATACCATTCTAATGCCTTCAAATTGGCACAAAACTATATCTTGCAAGAAGATTAACTGAAAATGTAATATCAGACTGAATGTAATTTACAAGATACATTAAAACTCCAATTGCACTGAAATATGGTACTTCAGGACTAAAAACTTCTTCATCGTTTTCACAATGATGGAATAGATCATTCCTCACATCAAATGATCGAACAACCATTAGAGTACTCATGAGATAGTTTTTGTCCATATAAAAGTGCTTCAGGACTTTCTCTATCTATATGGACTGATGAATAAAAATTTTATTTAGTAAGTGCTCGACCTGCAGACCGAGATAAAGTTTTGAATAGCCAAAATCTTTCATTTCAAATTCATTCTTTAAATATATAGCGGTTCTTATGATATATTCAGGAGTTTCTATAATATTTAAATCATCAACATAAATTACAATAATGCCAAATCCGGATTCTGATTTCTTAATAAAAATAAATGGGCATATATGATTATTCTCAAATATTTCTTTCAATAGATATTCACTTTGGCGATTATACCACATATGTCCGAATTGTTTTAACTCATATAAAGATCTTTGAACTTTGATAGAGTACATACTTCTATATGTACTTGTAGATGATTAAGACACTTTATATCTTTCAGAAATTTTCATATATATTTTATGATCTAATGATCTATACAAATATGTAGTGACCATATCCATCAACCGCATATCCAATTCTTTTGTAACTACCAAACTAATTAAAAATTTGAATGCGATTACATCCATAACAAGGGAATATGTTTCCTCATAATCAATTCTAGGTTTCTGCAAGAAACCTTGTGTGACAAGTTGTGCTTTGTACCACACAATTTCATTTTTCTTATTACGTTTTCGTATAAATACCCACTTATATCCAACAGACATTATACCCTTTGATGTTTGGACAACATGTCTAAATACCTCTCGCTTTGCTAACAAGTTTAATTAAATTTCAATAGTTACTTTCCATTTTGGTCAATCATTTCTACATCGATATTCTTCGATGGTTTTTTACTCACTTTCTTCATTACTTCTGGTAATGTCAAAGGCCATCTTATATGAAAATATGTTGTTGACAACATTTTTGTTTTTATCCAGAATTTCTCCAGTACCTATTAAATGTATTGAGATTTCATTATTTTTATGTACCTATTCCTCTTCAAGGAAAAATATTTCATAAAACACATTTTCAGCAGGTCTATTTTCATGAGATTTTGGAATAAAAGATTTAATTTCTTCAAGGGTATCAACTATGCTTATAGGTATGAGTTCTTCAAAAACACCAAATTCATTTGATATCTTTCTCCTTCGAAAAATTTTATATTTTGCACCAATAGGTCTTTTCCGCTTCAAGTGTGTCTTAGACTCATCTATTACTGTTTTGACAACTTGTCCTTTAGGGACTTCAATCATTGCTGGAGCATTTACAACAGAAATATGTGATTTTATCACACTTTTAGTGTCAATAAATACATTCGGTAATTGATTTGCAACACTTTACAAATGTATAATCCTCTGAACTTCTATTTTACATTCATTTGTCGGAAGATCAAATTGAAACATGGTTTTATTATCCTAAGTAATTTCTTATCGTGCTTCAAGCACCAACTTTTCATTATTTCAAAACATGATGAAATATCAAAAAACTTTACTATAATATATAAAAACTTAGTATAAGTGAATCAAGTGTTTGGTCGTACAACAAATATGTCACCAATGTCCAGTCATACTACATCTATGTCATACATATTCATTTTTCTATAAAAAATTATTCTGAAGGCTTTTACCATTTTTAAAATTAGATTACTTCTGATGATACGGTATATTTATATTATTATCCCCTTTAGTGTTGTTGCTTCTGAGACCAACATTTTTATAGTTCTTCCTATCACGTCCACGTCCTCAGTTTCTTCGAAATGATGCACCATTCGTTTTTGAAAATGATGTAAATTCAGTACTATTTATTTCAAGGAATGATATTGAACCAATAGAACATAACTGATAGTTTCTTAATAAAAGTTCATTACTTAGCTTAACTACTATAAGACAAGATAAAAGCTCAAAATATTTATTGAATTTTTATTCTCAATATTGCTATTGTAGCAGCTAGGGCTGTGCATCCGGGTTTTGGATCTAGAAATCTGGGTATCTTGACCTGGATCCAGATTTCAAATTCGGATCCAGAAATTCGGATATTTAGAACCGGATCCGGATTTGAAATCCGGGCCGGAATCCATAAGATTTCGGATCCGGATCCAGATTCCAGATTTGAACCCAGTTTTTTTTTTTTTCCTTCTGCTTAGATACTTATTGCACCTTAAAATCTATCTTTGAATTGTTTCTATATATAATTTTATGTTGCATAAATTTTCAGAAGCTTTTCCTCTTTCTCTAAATTGATCATGGCATATATAGAATTAAATCCTACCGGAACATATTGATTTTTATTAAATTGCGGGCCCCCAGATATGAGAGAATTGATGTGGATATATTCCGATTACATTGGAAAAAGTTTAATCCTATCGATGCAAATGCTGCTTTAATAATTATTTAATAAACATATATATATATATATATACACACTTGTACTTTGACAGATGCGCAAGTAATCATTAATTAGTAGATGGTAGATGGACGACATTTAAATATCATATATGATTAAAGCATTTCTGAATATAGGAAATTCAAGAAGTAAAACAAAGAGGTTTTGGTGCTGCACGTTATCCCGGAAGGAGATTCAAATGTCGTCATTCAAGACATTTAACTCCTCACAAAATTAAGATTGGATCATCAATGACATACAATTCCTTCTCTAATCTTTCATGACTTGAGAAGAATTGATAAATACAGGGTTTGCAAATAGTAATCACACAAACAACAAAAGCTTCAATCTACGACATAAAACTAATCATAGTTTTAATTTACAACACAAACTCTTATCTTTTTGTCTCTAGTCCTATACATACACCACTACATCAATGATCAATTCACAATCTGTTTCATCATCTCTACCAAGGGCCAGTTAGTGTCCTTCTAAGGCATCTTCTTTTACTTCCCCAATTCATCTTCTCTATTATCTGCCAAGAAACAGAGATAAAAAGTAGTTGTTTAGGCTCCAATTCTGCAGTTTAAAGGAATTGACAAAGAGTATTAAGCTCTTGTCGATAATTTGCAATAAGGACCTTTTTTTAATGAATTACAAAAACCTATTAAAAAAAGAAACAAAATGAAATCTTGTTTCACTTGCTAAAATCAATGAAGAAGTGAATTGTTTTCTAGACAATGAGTTTCTCTGTGCCTGATTTGTTCTTGTATTCTCCAAATTATATGTGAACACGTATTTGTTGTTTGATTCAAGACCAAACAAAGCGCAACAAATATCACCTTTTATGCTCACATTGTCATTTTCAATCCAACCTATAAAACAAAAAGAATATATAAAACAAAAATTATTTCAAAAGTTTTGTAAGTAATGCACACTAAAGTAATAACATACTTATTCTAATTTTTTTAGCATGAATGGGAAGGTTGACTCATACCAGCCTCAATTCTAGATAAAACTACTCAATAATCATCTAAAAAAATATTAAAAAAACTGAGTTAATATATAATAAGCTAAGTCAGGTAGATATTAATAAAATATATATTTCATGTTTCAAATTTACCTTCAAGTTGTATTAACTCTATATATTCTTCTAACTCTTGGATGTCGACAGGTTTGTTCCTTAACCAATTTTGGGTACAAATAAGAGTTTCGACAGACTCTGGAGACAATGAACTCCTAAAAGGATCCAAAATGCGTCCTCTAGTACTGAATGCAGATTCCGAGGCAACAGTGGAAATGAGAGTAGCTAATACATTACATGCTACCTCAGCAAGAATGGGATAATTGGCAGCATTAACTCTCTACCAATCCAAGATATCAAAATTGAGTGATTTTCCTGCATGTTCCTCCGACAAATACTTATTTAGTTCTGATCTAAATTCCATAAACCCATGCTACTCAAAATATTTTTCTAACTTCATGTCAAATTTACTTGAGCTACTAGAAGAAGTAAAAGTAGTGCTTGGCCTCCTTTGAGCCATAATAGAACTTCCCCCACTAGCCACACGAAATCTACTATACTGTTCAATCAAGCGGCTTAACAAGAGTTTGACTTTGGCCTCTATCTTATCCGATAACTCATCCCCTTTGCATTGTTTCAACCAAAATCTCAATGACACCATTTTGTAATGTGGATCAAGCACAGGAGCGACATACATAAGCAAGTTGAACCTATCGGTATTACCCCAATACTTTTCATACTTTTCTTTCATGTTTTTGCCCATGGTCCTAGTGATGCTATCCTTACTCGTGCACATATCATTTATTGTATCTTCAATTGTGTACAATTTTTGGAAATATACATTAGCCATCACATACAAAGACCCAGAAATGTTCAATGTGACATCGTAAAATATTTTCAGCAACTCTACAAAAATCTGTGCTTTTTTCCAATCATCACTACTGGGATTCAAGAAATCATGATCCACATACATATTATAGTATTCAAAGACTTTTTTGTGTTTTATAGCGGTACTCAACATCAAATATATAGAGTTCCATCTAGTAGAAACATCTGTGCACAACATCCTCTCGCTAATATTTTTTTCTAATGCACAAGTCTTGAACTTGAAAAATCTTGATGGTGAAGACTTCACATACTTGATGGCTTCTCTAATCGTTGATATCAAATGTTTAACATCTTCCAAACCGTCATTAACAATCAAATTCAATATATGGGCAGCACACCGCATGTGAAGGAACTCACCATTCACTATGGTAGAATCACTATCTATTATCTTCCTCTTCATGTAATTGACACCAACATCATTAGAGGATGCGTTATCAACGGTGATAGTCAAAATCTTATTAATATCCCAATCAAGCAAGCCCAAGTTTAACACCCTCCTAATAGTTTTTCCCCTACAGTTGAGAATTTGGCAAAACTTTAATATCTTCTTATGCAATCTCCAATTATAATCAATAAAATGTGCAGTAATGCACATGTAGTTCACATTTTGCACCGATGTCCAGGTATCGGTGGTTAGACAAATTCTTTGACCCTCTAATAATTTTTTAGTTGTATTTTCTCTTCATCATACAACTTCATACAGTCCCTTTTTAGAGTGGTTCGAGATGGTAAAATAAATTAAGACTCTAGATCAGCCACATACTCAACCAGTCATTCGTGCTCTACTAGCCTAAAAGGCAATTCACACATAATGAAAAACTTAGCGGTAGACACCCTAAGTTTTTCAGCATCATAGTTGACTAGACTTTGTGAGCTTGGGCTACATGTTTTTCCCTCCACATCCCTATTACTACCAGAGGATTTACTTTTTCCAGAACGTTTACGATAAAGACAAGATTTTTCACATGTATAATAAATGTGGTGATTCATAGAAAAAGTGTCATTCTTGTAATGACAATTAGACAACTTATCACAATGTTTGCATCGAACTTTTGGTTCATCAGGGTCAATAGGTAGCACTTTCTCAAAGTGTTCCCAAGACACCGATTGGTTACTAGGTGTTTTCCTATATTTTTTAGGTACAGGTGGAATGGAATAAGTATGTGTGGATGAATGGGATGGAAGACTTCCATACTCATCCACATCCACTGAAAAGATGATGAGTCACCACTAACCTCTTGAGTCGTACCAAGATTCCAACTTGTAAAATCTTCTTCCATCTGTTATTGAGTAACAAAACACAACAAACTAAACCAAACTATATAATTAAGTAAAAAATCATATACAACTTTAAGCATGGATATTTTCAGCAAACAATACAAGCCAATAACTTCCAAAAAAAAGAATTAAAATGAAATTAATAGACATCAATCTTTTAGCACATCAAGACTTCGATAATATCAAACATGCTCAAAATATAGATCACGCATACCCATTCCATTATTAACTTAAATAATAATAAATATTATAAATAGGTCAGTTATTTTTTTTCTACAAGCAATTAAGCTTAGGTCAAAATACAATAATACAGTGCTGAACATACAATATATATTGCAACGTCTCGCATCCTAGGCTCGAATGATACTACATGTGGCAACAACTCTATGTATGTTCACTTTGTAAAGTTCAATTATAAGGTAAAAGTCTTCTCCCTGTATTTTATATTCATATTCATAATTATTGAAATCATTCGCCACATATAATAAGAATATATAGATATTAACATATATATATATATATATGCTTTTATCACTGTATTATGGTACGAATATATGAAGTCTTCAACTTGCATCCCTTAAATTATCTTTTAAAAATCTCATTGACCTTAAGTTATATAGGAAATATTATTTTTTTCATACTTGTGTTGAATTTAGCTTTATTAAGTCACTTCATGAGGAGGTATATATATAATATATTTAAGTGGTTCATATCTTATACATAATTGTTTCAGTCCCCTCTTTTTATTTGTCACTTTAGTTTTAAATGGGTAGGTTTTTTAACAGTTGCAAGCTATGTGGATAGTTATGATCATGAGCTGATTTTATTTTGTAGTCTAATTTTTTTTTTTTGTTTACTTTTGAATAATGTTGTTTTACTATTCAAAACTAATATTTGTTTATTTACTAGTGATCCAGCTAGCAGGAGACAACTACATCATTTGAATAAGCTAGTTAATCATGATACTATTTATACATATATGGTACATCAAGATCATTTTGTTTTTAGTTTTTTTAGTGGGTTAGTTGTACTTGTTTTTGATAGTATATTGTAATTGATCAAAAGACAATTATTGTACCTTAGACTAATATTTATAAGTATTTTTGAATGGATGTAATTTAAAAGATATAAATTCAATAAATATATTCCATTAGTTAAGTCAAATAAAAATTTACTTAAATAAGACCAAATCTAATATTATATCTTCCTTTAAATGAATACTTTTCAAAATACCAAGGTTTGTTTTGCAAAAGTTTGGTGGTCTTATATTATATCGCATTTTGTCGATAAAGAATGGTCAGCTCATGTAGGCATTGAGGGTCCTAAAGTACTGTATTGTTTTGTTGATAAAGAATAGTCATCTCATGTAGGCATTGAGGGTCCTAAAGTACTGTATTGTTTTGTTGATAAAGAATGGTCATCTCATGTAGGCATTAATGGTCTTAAAGTAATGTTTTGTTCAACATGTTTACTTGGCTTCTTACTTATCAAAGAAAAAAAATTGTACTTGGTTTGTTTCTGATATCAACCAGATAAATGTGTTTAATACCCTGTAATCTAGTTGAAAACTTTTTTTTTTTTATAGTTTTCTTTTACGGGTCAGAAAACTTATGGTCCCAGTAAATTATATGCTATGTATTCCTCTTTCTTTAGAACATCTTCTGGAGGATTTTTTTTAAGCTAGGAAAATTAATATAGAAATAGAACATGAATTTTGAGTAATAAAGAAACTAAAGTAAGCTAAATATCTATTCATAAAACATCCAATCTAATTTCTGGTCAAATAATCCAGATTGTAGATCATAGCCACTCTAATTTTTGGGGGATTATCAGAATTATCTTTAATTTATTCAAGGAATTCTCTCTTCCACTTGAGGGCTTTCGAACCTGAATTTTCTATTTAAAAAATCAGGTTGTATGCTGTTAGGCCATTAAACTCTTGAAAAGTGAGTGAAGCTAGCTTACAATTTATGGTATATATGTTGAGCCGTGGCCCGTGCATAAAGAGGAGCTAAAAATCAACTAGCTAGCTCAAGTGATGGTATATATTTTTTAGCTAGCTAAACCTATAAAACTACGTTTGCAACTCCACGAATCTGATGCATGAAATCTACTTCAAACATATGAAATAATGTGATACACGAAACCTATAAAACCCTAAAATCAACTTAGATTTTCCTTCAATAAATTCATTTCTAATTCTCACGCAATTACAGAGAGAGAGTGTGTGTGTGTGTACCGAACAATGTTTACGGTGATGGAGACTCAACGACGACGATTCAGAGACGGCGATAGAGACTCGGCCACGAAGATTTGGAGACGGCGATGGGTCACGATGATGACTGATGAGGTCGCAGACTCAACACGGGATGGGGCTAGGGTTTCCATGCACAGAGAGAGAGATAGAGAGTGAAATTGAATGGCATTTGAGACTCGAGGTCCCGAGGGAGAGCTAGAGAGGGGAAGAACCGAAGAAACCTCAAACCAGTATACAAACGGCACCGTTTTAATTTTGAAAGCCGGGTATGGGTTGATAAAACCGGGTTTCGGATTTAATATGGATATTCAGCCCAATTTGATCCGATTTGTTAAAAACGGATTCCAGCCCCTTTTTATATAATCCGAAAATCGGATTTAAGATCTGGGTATTCAGTTATTAATCCGAGCCGGATAAAATCCGGCCCATATGAACAGCCTTAGCAGCAGCACATTCAAGACATGAAAAATAATATATGTCTTATTTAACATATCATCATAAGTGATTTTCTTACTGCATAATTTTAGTATTAAGCTGATTTTAAATAGTGTGGAGTTATAGTCACTACCACTTTTAAAATCTTGCAACTTTAGGTGCAATAAGTCATAACGAGTTTTTGGGAGAATTATATCTTCTGGTGCTTATATCTCTCCCTTAAATCATTTCACAAAGTAAGAGGATTTTTCATCATGAGATACATAACACGGTCCTACAGGAATACGTGATTTTCTTTTTTGATTGTATCTCCTAAATTCATCATATCCAAATAGATTTAATCAATGATCCAGGATAAATCATTTTTTTCAGAAATTTCAATAGTAACAAATTTTAATTTTGTAAGATTTAACATTTTCTCCATATACGAATCACAAAAATAAATATGTGGATCTAAAAAATATGTTCACATAATCATGAGAATAAAAGTAAAATTTTATCAAGTAATATTCAACATATTACCTTTTATATTCATCTCGAAAACTACAAATAATATATTGAAAAACTTACTTGAAGTAAAAGATTACTAACTTCAAAATTGGCAGAATTTCGTATTGATAACGTGTTATAAAACTAAAGAAAAAAAAATAATATTGTAAAAGAAAATATTTATAACTCTTTCTTTACTAAGTTTTAAATTCTCATTCTTGAATTTTTTCTTTTTCAAGAACTGAAATTTTTATTCTTCATTTTTTTATACTTGTACAAAATTGATCGAATGAAAACTCATATATATTGGTAATTTGAGACATGTCTTATGGCTTAATTGTCATAATTGATGGATGTTGTACATCCATCAATTATTTTTGTGTTTTAAGTTCTAAATGGGGAATTATTCATGTCCCCTTATAATTGATTATAACAGTTGTGATATTATTTTATGCACTTTTTCTTTTGTTTTTTTTTTTCTCTATCTTAAACGTTTGGGGACTATTACGGGAACCGATAAATTATCGGTCAAAGAAGTTGACCGATGAGTACGTTTTTTTTTTCCTTTTATTTCAATCATTTTATATATTTTTTTAAAAAATAACAATAAAAGATCAATATATTTATAATCATTTTATTAATCAATAAGTAAAAAAAGTTAAAAATATTATGAAAAAGAACAATCGATCAAAAATCTCGGTCAAATTAATAGGTCTCAATAGCATTTTCTTTAAACGTTTACCATAACATCTTTTTGCAGGCTAGGGGTATTTACTTCTACTATTTGTTTTTTTTTTAAATATGGTATATATAAATCTTAAATGTCTAAGTCTAGGACAAATTTTTATAGAAAAAGTAGATTTTATTATACAAAAGTGTGAATTTTTTTTTTATTATTTTTATCTAATCTCTTGATTTTTTTAATAATTCTATTTTTTTTAAAAATACTTGTACAAATTCATTAGAGCTTTGACTTCCATTACTCTTTCATGGTGACGATGTCCTAGTTTAGCTTCTTGAGAAAACTTTGGGCCTTCGGAGAGCAACCTCTCTATAAAATTGGAACAATAGTAGCTTTCATACACCCCACAGCCCACTTAGAACATTAGCATTTGATACACTAATAATATATATATTAATAATATAATCTCTAAGTCTATAACTAAGTCTATAATTTCAAATTTTGTCAAAATTTAAAAGAAAGGACAAATTTGATGAATTTATCAAATTTTTAAGTCTATAACTTCACATTAGATTCATTATTAGATCTATTAAATAATAATATAATAATATTTTTTTAATAAAAATATATTTAAATAATTTTTATATTTTGTATTACACTAACCATATATATATTAATAATATTATCTGATACTTAAATAATTATTTTTCAACCAAATTTTGAAAAAATATCTTTTAATTCCTTGTTAAATTTTTTTTTTTCAACCAAATAATTACTTAAATAATTATTTTTCAACCAAATAAGAATGAGAAAATGAGAAAAATAAAGTAAGATAATAAAATATATTAAACTATATGTTTAGAGTGTGAATTATTAATAGTCTTTCAAATATGAAGAATTCTGTAACTTAAAATTACACATTAAAATGTTTGATAGATCTAACGTGGAGATTTTTTAATAAAAATTATCAAATTTATGTTTGATAGATCATTTGATGGATCTAATACTAATGCTTTTAAACTAATGTTAAGAGCTCATTCTTTCAGCCTTGTTTGGATTCAGAAATTAAATGAGATGAATTTTGAAAATTAAATATAATATAATGAAAATATTATTATTATTTAAAAATTAAAAAAAATTAAATTGGGATTTAAAAAATTTTAATTGTTTATTATTTTGTATAGAGATTTAAAAAAATTATAATAATGAAATTAAGATAAGTTAAAATGAGTTCATCTTATTTTCGAATTTATACGATGCTATCTAGAAAAGGAGAAATACTCTAACTTTACTCAAAAATAATTTTTTAAGTTGATGTGTGTTGATGTAATTTGTTTGTAAGAGCAATTTGTTTTCTCAAGCGGCAAAAATGATGATGTTGTGGTATCACCAGCTTTCTCCATAGCTTTTTTTTCCAGCAGTTGTGTCCCCGTCAGTACTCATTATGCCCACAACCTGAATGTAACTTTGACGGAGACAACAAAAACACACAGATATGCTCATGTCCGATGGCCATTACACGGTTACACCACCAGCACCTAGGTCCTTAATTGTCGTGTCGACGCACAATGTCTTGTTTTAAAGCCAGGCAGGCAGTTCAAGCCAACGGGAGTACTCAGCCCTTCTCTTTATTACAAAAAGGAATGGAAAGTTCATTGAAAAGCAAAAAGAAAAATCTTTAGGTAGTTTGAGAGTATCATTGATCTTATTAAATAAATCATTAAAATTTGATAAGAAATATAAATTTAATGAGATATATATACCATACTCATCATAATTCCACATTAGATTCATTATTAGACTCATCAAAATAATAATATAATAATATTTTTTTAAAAAAAGAATACTTTTAAATTTTCTCTACTAATTTAAACAAATGAGAGAAAGATGTAGGAGAAATAAAATATATTAAACAAATGAGTTGAAAGGTGAATAGTAATATTTTAAATTTGAAGAGTTTGATTATTTTTACTGTAACTCATAGTTTAAGAAATAGAATTTGATGAGACTAATATAGAATAATTTTTAACATATTGTATTTGATGATTAGTTTGATGAGATCAATGGGGATGCTCTGAGAGATCCTTGCTCTCCCATTTTGAAAGAATACTTTTTCTCAATATTTTCACATGTAGAAAAATTTTATGTATCATCTTCTATACTACATATTGTGGGGTGATATAGATTATGAGATGAGTTGATATGAATTTTAAAAATTGAATAAAATATTATTTTTTTAATATTATTATATTTTGAAATTTGAAAAAATCTGTATTAAAATTTGAAAAAAATGTATTGAAATTTGTATTATATGAGAATTTGAAAAAGTATAATGATGAATTTGAAATGAGTTGAACTATCTCCTAATTCAAATTGGGCCTATATCTTTTTTTTTTTATTATCAAATGTTAATATATGAATAATGATTAGAAGAGTTTAATTAATTTTAAAAATAAGAAATAAAAAATAAAAATAAAAAATTTATATAATGTAGAGGATGATGCATAGAATTGTTAATTCAATATAAGGGTGATTTTTAGAATCTTAACCAAAGTCGTACTACTCATCATTATTTAGTTCCTATTTATTTTTAGAAATAAAGATAAAATGAAATAAAAGTTAAAAAAAATAAAATAATATTTTATTTTAAGATTTTAAAGAATAGTTTTGAAATTTAAAAAAATTGTTTTTTTATTATATTTTATATAATTATATAAAATATAATAATAAAATTTTAAAAAAATAATTATTTTTTAATTTATCTTTCAAAATAAACCAAGGCCGTAGATTGACTTGAACATCCCTGCCAAACTCGCAGAAACGATCGTGTTCTATCTATGTTCTACTTTGAACAAGACAATTAACTATAGATGTTTTAAAAATTGGGGTGGGCTATAACTTTGAGATTCCGATTGATGTAGAATCGGAACAAGCAGGTCGGAAACTGACATTGTCATGAACATGTAATTCTAATTTCTAGTTGATATTTTTCTTTTCATGTCAGTAGCCAGTAGCAACTCGAGAAAAGAAGTGGCAATATAAAAAGCCTACGGTTCTGGTATTCCGTACTTGGGGGTAGGTGGTCGCTGTGACCAAACTCAACAGACATCCAAAACCACTACGATGTTAATTGGACCTGCTGACTTTAAAGTCAACTAAATGCAAAATTTGTGGTTTTACAGTTTTGGACAAGAAATCAGGGTGTGGAATATTACAATGAATAAGAGTGTCCAAGCACCATACGGCATTAATTTAATTTATTGTCACGGGCTCTTGAAGCAATAACTTCTTCAATTTTAAAGTTTAAGGTCCAAAAGGGACGTTGGGGGCTCAAATCTGTGCAGAGTTTAGGGCAGGGGAAATTGGTTAAGCGTAGGTAGGATATCAGGGATGGGGAATTGATGGGTTCAAATGTAATCTATAGGAGGTTGAAATTTGAACTTAAGGACTCGCACCAAACCAAAGAAAGTGCATTTAGACTAAATGAAGAGTATTTTTAACACAAAGAAATTATAAAAAATAAAATAAAAATTTAGAAATTAATGTAGTTTAATGTGATAGGTTAAATTATAAAATTCTTTTTATTATAAAATAAATTTAATATAATTTATAAAATTATATTACTTTTATATAATTATTAATATATATATATATAAACAGTTTTCTTATTAATTATATGGGACCCTCTGGCAAAATAAGATTTCAAAGTGTGAAGTACTCGAAAGTGTGAAGTTTTACAACGACCACGAGGTGTCACAATCATAAGGACCATACACCGCAAATATCGTGCAGTCCACTGCCTTCCTTGTCATGCACTG
Organism: Platycarya strobilacea; assembly: GCA_036898215.1. NCBI lineage: Eukaryota > Viridiplantae > Streptophyta > Magnoliopsida > Fagales > Juglandaceae > Platycarya > Platycarya strobilacea. Next base: position 4,934,704 of record CM072545.1, on the reverse strand, counting down.
GCCCATTGATTCATAGAGACCTGAAATAGCCTGGTTTCTGACCCGCATTGCTCTCTCAGAGAAAGAAAGAGAGAGCCTGAAAAGTACAAGCATTAAGGCCATAATCAAGAGGAAAATTGACCAATTGGCTGAGAAAAACAAATACGATTGGCAGGAAAGGGAGAGCAGGGCCCTCACAAAGGACGGAGAGGAAATAGTGGCAATTGCCAATGGGGGGTTGGAATTTGGAAAACAAGGACAGCCTAGAAGATTGAGAGAAGCTACACTCTACAATAATACAGATTTACAGACTACTCAACCAAATTAATGGGTTCTTGGAGGCTTCAAAGTTTATTTATCAATCACACAGTAATTTCATCCATGGAAAAACCTCTATATACGTCAGAATCAAACAACAATATAAGAAACGAAAAATGCTTGCCCTTTGTTCTTTCTTCCGGGCACTTTTTGTCCGAGCACTAGCAAGAAATCAATCACACTCCCGAGTCCTGCATTGCTTTATATTTAAGTAAAGAGGACGGTTACATTTATTAAAAAACTTTATAAATAAATTTCATAAATTAATATAATTTTATTTAATTTGTTGATTTATTTTATAATAAAAATAATTTTATATTTTAAAGAATTTATTTTCATGAGATTTTTTTTATAATTTATGAGATTTTTTTATAATTTATTTATGGCTAAATTACTTTTCTTAAATACTGTTCACAGTCCTGAGAGAAAATGACACACGGACATTAAACTAACCTTCAGCTCAGGTTTAAAGTAGGACAAATCTTTATAGACGGCATTAACATTGAACCAAAATTTCGCAGAACCCGCCACGCCCTCACTCCAGAAGAGGTCGTTCAAAACATGAAAATCAAGAGCCAAGCGAAAAAAAAAAAAAAAGGGGAGAGAGAGAGAGAGAATAAGACCTTGATCACAAAATCTAGTATCACAGTCTTAGGGCCATTGGAATCGAATTAAAATCACATGAAAGGTTTAAATTTACATGCAGAAACACGGACACTGGGGGGGAATGAAACATTTTTCCATTTTCCCCTTAATTTTCAATTCCCTTTTTTACAATTAGGCCGACTCAAGCCCCAAACATGTTACAAAAAGCCCAACCAGAAAAGCATAAAAGAACATTATAACGTTAATGAAGTCCCCAAATAAAGAAAAAAAAAAAGAGAGAGAGAGAAACTAAGCAAGAAGTGCAAGCTTCTATGGTTCTGGAAATGCAGTATTTTAATGCTATAGATTGTGATGAATACTACCTGTAATTTCACTAAGCATGACTAAGTTCCATAAATCTGTTCGTCAGTGGCGTATAGAAACTAAGATGTTCCACATCGGAGAAAAAAAGACCTGGTGGAAACTATTACCGAGCTGAGGCCAATACCCTTCATCAACGCCACGACGAAACAGTCAGAACTGGGACTTCGTTCCATGCCAGAGTGAAAAACCCAGGTGAAGATTCAACTAGAGAATACTTGGAACTGTAGTTGTAGTTCCAAAGGAGGATCTTAGCTTGACTCACTGCATAATGGCTGAGGGCTACGGTCTCAAAACCGGCACTTTCCATCAAAACCCTCCAGTTCTCTTTGTCCTCCATGCGTTCCCTCTTTGTTACCGATTCCTCAGGTCCGAGCACTCCGGCGATTCGACGGCCCAGCAATAGTCTCTCCACTTTGAACCTCTCCGCAGAGTCTCGGCTCAAGTTGGGCTCGAGCGATTCGAATACGGCCGAGTAATACCTCAACGCGTTCTTGAACCGCTGCAAAAACCCAACCCGGTTTAAACTAACTTCGTATTCCCCCAAAGTAAGAATCTTTGGATTCAGGGACTTGGCCAAGCCGAGAGCCGCTTCGACAGCGACTGGGTTCTCGTCTAATAGATTGTACAGCTGAAGCATGAAGTTCACGGCCAACACCTCGTCAGGCTCAAATCGGAAACTCGACTCGTTTAGCTCCTCAATTGGAGTCAGTATAGGTTCGAAAACAAAGTTCATGTCAAGAATATTAGCAAACTCGCGCAGCCGATTTCCGGTTGCCAAAAGAGACGCCGCCGGAGAATTTCCGAGCGCTGGGGCGGGTATGCCCGAGATTCGAATCATAGTTGGCTTTCCTGTGGACCGGGTCGCCAGAGCTTGTAGAAGAGCGGCCCATTGAACACCTTGAACGATGCCGAAATCCACTATGTGAATCTTCGTTGCCCTCTCTGTAGCTTCTAGGATTGCTTGGTTAGCTGTTAAATGTGCAAACTTCGAATACGGGCACGCATCGTTGAGAGCTTTGTAAGTCAGTGTGAAATCCTCGGAAGCGCTCCCTTCTTCACTCACAATCAAGCTTTTCTCTGCTTGAACAGACAGTCTGCTGTAGAGTGCCTGAGAGAAGTGATAGGCAACCCTCTCAGTTGGATCTCCGCGCTCCGACACGAATTTCCCGAGTGCAATCAGCGATTTCACGGCACGATCTGGTTCGGTCTCCGTTAGTCGAGCACAGTCAAGGAGCTTTCTCAAAAGTGGCGGCGCAGACTCGACTTCCGGAGAGCAACTAGATACAGAGACTCCAACAACGTCGTTCTTGTAGGGGCTCGGCAGTGAAGTGTTCGTTGGCTTCGCGTCCTTAATTACCGCCGATGATGGCTGTGGTTGTGGTTGTGGCTGAGGTGGGGTCCACGAGGGTACCTGCGGTTGAATAGAAGGACTTGGAGTAGGACTCTTCTGAGTATCCGAGAAGATAACGCGGTTGAGATCCGACGGCGGACAGCACGCGGCACCGAGTCGACTCGGGCAGGCGGTAAACGGATCCGTACCGTATAGTCCGAAATCAGCATTGTTCGGCCAGGCGTCGTATCCTGTGGGCAGATTGGAACTATCCGTTGAATCTCCACCGCCCATTAAGCTATCCATCCACTCGTCAGAGTCGAACTCCCCAGAAGGACCGCCACCAAACTCCGTGAATCTGAACCCAGTAGAGTGGTGCTCCAGGTTCGGAAACTGAAAGCCCGGTTCTCCGGCATCTGCTCCACCGCCGACTTGAAAAGGGTCGGAGAACCCCGTGCCCGTGAGCCCAAATCCCGAATTTGGAGACCCCGACAAAGTGTGGTGAGTATTGTTCCAGGGATTCAGAGACAGAGGATTAATCCCCACGAGATGTTGTTGCTGGTGGTGGTGTTGCTGCTGCTGTTCCTCTCGCTGTTGTTTCTGCTTGATGACCTGCTGAGCAATCGCCATGAGATTGCCACTGTCCGCACACATATATGCCATTATCCGGCCAAATCCCGCCGGCAAAACTGCACTCACATTACCACCCAAACAAAAAGATCAGCAAGAGAGCGAGTGTTTCGTGAGCATTTTTCACAAATTATATATGAAGCCAAGGAAGAAAGACACAGAAAAACGAGAGAGAGAGAGAGAGAGAGATTCGGGAAGTACTGTAGTTTTACAGAACGAAAGCTCCACCCCAGAAGGAGGACGAGCGTTGATTAAAGTTGCTCAAAAAGAAAAGAGAGCTCCACACCTTTTACGTTCAGATTAGAAAAACAGTGAAGATAGAAAACTAGAAAAGAAATGATGAGGAGCTGAAAACCCATAGCCCCCACAACTCTTTCTTAGCTCCTACTTCCAGAGACCCCTCACTATTTGTATGACGTGGCTCCAAACGACAGCGGGCCCCGAACTCCTCGATATGACAACACCAGGTCATCGATGCCACGTGTACCATCACTTTCCTTCCCTCCCGCTCTGTTCGGGGTCCTTGATGTATAGGTACCGGACCCCACTTCCCTACCTCAGTCATGACACGTCCACATACGGCGCGTCGATATCGCCGTCTGTATGACGTCATCTCTCGTGATCTTCTCGGGAAGCGTTAGCTAATCCTCACCGCCCATTCTGACGATCTAGCCAAATTCTCTCTCAAAAGGACCACGCCGCTCGTTAACGGACTAAAATATATATTTTTGGGTACCGTACGCTATTATTATCGAATTTAATTAGTCTAATTTAATATTGCTAGTAAATATTTAAATAAAGCATTAGGTTATTTTATGTATTCTTTCTTTCAAATCGGTGTAGCGGATATATTCCCTGACAAGTTTAGACTTAAAAAATTAAAATCTTAAAATTTTAAATTGTAACTTATAAACAAAAGAGTTTTGAATCTATATATTTTTATATTTGTTTATTATATACAGTCAAGACTCAAGAGGTAAATTTTGTACATCTTATTTAACAAAATAAAAAAAAATTGAGATTTACATAAAAAAAAAAAAAAAACTTTTACTAAATAGATTTTACTTTTTAAAATTAAATACATTAAATTTATATATTCTTAAGATTGTATCATTAAATGACACGTGTAATCACACTATTAATGAAGGATAAGTGAAAAATCCGTCGTATGAGATGACACGTATACTAATTAAAAAATATTAATTATATTCATCATTCCTAACTATTATATCACACCACATTTATTTTATTTTTATTATAGTAAATATGTAGTGTATAGATAATAAACAGAACAATTTATTAATATTAAATATATAAAATATATAATATAAGATAATAAGTAATATTTCTCAATAAAAAAATAAATTAAAAAATTATTATATTGAGGTGAAAGTTGGGGGATAAGAAAGGGAGAAGGGGGAAAGGTGAAAAAAACGCCGTGAGTGGTCTATATTTTGACGAAAGTGGATGGCTTTTGGCAATTGGGGTGTCCCTTCTTTTTGGGCGGCGAGTCGGCCCAGCCAGACCAGCTGGGGCCCATATACCCATGGGACGAATGGGGGAAAGGTGTGGGTGGGGCCCGCATGCGTAGTGTTTTGGGCCAACGGAAATGCAACAAGTGAGAAAAGCAACGGTGGAGGAGATTTTGACGGGAACAGATTGCAACCCCGCGAAAGCAACCGCACACGAGTCACGGCTTGTTCGTGCCTTGTGGTGGTCTCTACCATCAACCATAGGCCCAAGACCCCCGAGTCAACTCGCAACCTCTAGATCATCAGACCCTACCATGATATTTTCTACTTATTCTTTTTTTTTTTACATATTTATATAATATATTATTGACTAGAGTAATGCTCAAGCAAATCTGTGAATTAATTTGTGTATCATTATATATTTATTGACTGTTTATATATATATTTTTATTTTAAATATAAGTATTTAAAATAAAGTTTACATTTCTATCTCAATATTGAGGCATGTATTGGTGCGCAAACTTGCTTATAACTATAATTTTTCTATTGAGTAATGTTAGACACAAATTTAGGATATGTAAGCTAAATTGTTTGAATGAAAATGAAATTCGTTGTGAAAATTTAAATTTTTTATGTGCGCTCTATTTTTTTTTTTAAATAGTAAAGAATTTGCGGCATTTGCCTATCTTAAAATCATAAAAATCATTTTCTTAATGCCTTTTATAATATTTAAAATGAATAGTAATAGATGTACTATACTTTTTACGACCTTTACTACAATTATATTTAAATGAATGATATTTTTATAAAATAACTTATAAAAATAATATAAATTTATGTAAATATCCTTAATTTAAGACATAGCTGTATACAAAGTTATAAAAATGAATGTATCTCTATCATTTCTCATTTAAAATATTTATTCTTTTATTTCCGGTGAAGAATTACGTGTGCACCCGTATTAATTGTGCTTCATATCATTGGGCTATGTTTAGTTGAGTGAGTGATATCAATCTATCTCAACTCAATTATTGATGATATTCTATTTGTTTAACTTTCTATAATAAAAAGTTTAATCTATCTCTACTCACTTCTTTCTTCTTTTTTTTTTTGAGAAAAAATTTGACTTCATTAAAATTCATGGAAATGAAACTTACAATGTGATTAAATGATCAACTAGTTGTATACCGACAATCAACTTTTAAATTTTTTAGATAAAATTTGAGAGAATTAAATACTGCATCCATAAGAGATATGTATTAAAATTTTCTTCTAAAAAGAAGAATATTAAACTCCCAACAAACAAAATGTCCGTGAGACTATTTCTCAACATTATAAATTTTTTCCTATACAAGCATTATTCACAAAACCAACACCATAGAAACAACTAAACAACAACACAGAACAACACAAAACACCACATTCGGCCTATGGTGGCAGGTGAACCGTACGTGCCATTCTAGGAGTTAAATCCCGCTGATTTGAACCGCTCGGCAAACATGGATACTTGAGAAACCGCGCACACAAATTTCTATGATAGACGTTATTTTAACTTTTATAACATTTCAAGTGACAATACTCTATAAATAAAGATAACCAACCACCACCCTCTAAAGAATGAGAATGAATCAACACCACAATTCTCTAAAAGATGAGAGTAAAGTAACAGCTCTATTCTCCAAACAAAGATCAGGGCACTTAAAAGAAAAAGTATTTTCTTTTTTATTATTATCTAATACAAACAACAAGATGGAACGAAAACTAAAAACCAAAAACATAAAATACTGAAACAGAATAAACTGAAAAATTTAAAGCAAAACATGACTGGGAGTGTGAAGGACACATATCATGTTGGGAGTGTCTGAACAATCAATCTTGAAACTATCAAAATCGTTGAGTCCAAAAATACCACACGTGGCAGTAATGTAGTCCTTTGTGTGGTGACGCGTGAAATCTACGTGTGCAAGATAACTCATACGTGTAGAGCACACACCACTTTTTTTGACAAAATTTTTTACAGATTGATGGATTGGTAGTTGATGAAATTCCTGGTGGAGTCCATAGTGATCGCTGGCCATCGAAAAATACTAAACTTTACTATCCGATAATGGAATGAAAATAATGAAAATAATAACATAAAAAAAACAATTGATGAAGGAGAGAGAAGCCAAAACTCCCACCTCCATGTGACGGTTTCCTTTACTTTGGATCCTCTGGTTTCCTCTCTCGAAAGTGGGACGATTTGGTTGGGTGTCAAAGAATTATATTTTTTTTGGATAGAAATATATGTTGTAAACTATGAGTTCCCTGTTTTTGGACTCTTAGACCGAAATGAACAGATTCGATCTACAATCTACAAATCAGTGTATTAATATAATAAGCGCACAATTTATTGTAAAATCAATTCAATAAAAAAATTATATTAGTTAATTTGACAAATCTTTACATCACTAATATGTTTAACATGTGAATAAATACCTTTTCCATTTCATTTTTTCAGAGGAGAAATATAGAAAGATAATTAAAGGCTGAATTATGTTGATTAAGCAAAATTACTTTGTACTAAAAATATTAATATGTATTAAGAAATACTTGATATTATCAACTTAATACAAAATTCATATATCAAAATCATCCTAATACAAATTTCAGAAAGTTGATTTTTATCAAATAGGAGATAAAAAATAAAATAAAATAAATTTTAGAAAGTAAGTAATTTCTTTATAATTATGTTTAAAGAAAACTATTTATAGTTTATGTACAATTTTAAAAATGTAAATCTAATATAGATTAATTTAAAAAATATTAAATAAATATGAATATGAAAATGCATAAACTATTATCAATGCTTTAAGAAGTAAGACTGCATGCATTATTCCATGAATAGCTAAATAAGCAACGGCAGACGTCTTAATCCGCCGTCACTGGTTGGATGATAAGACACGAAATCAAAGCAATCCATTCGTAGCTTATCTTCTACAATCTACACTGAAAGCCCCACCACTAAATCAAATCCTTAACTCTTTTTTTTTTTTTCTTCCTTAATCTTCTTTTCACACTTCTTTAGCAAGCATGGTTACTATTTATTGGATCTCTAGATTCTCTACTGCTTAAAAAATAAAAATAAAAATTAAATACAAACTTTAAATCTGTTATAAACGATCGTCGACAGCCGTTTCCTATCCCACCACTAAATTATGTGAATGACCCAACCACTATTATATTAAATTTTGCATAGTAACTTGCATAGTAATTTGCATAATAACTTGCATAGTAATTTCAACGCCTATAAATATGGGCTTCAGTTGTAATGAAATTCATAAGAAAATATAGAGAGAGAAAGAAAATTTCAATTCTTAAGAGTTTCTTTTCTCTTGCAATAGTGGTAGTTTTCTTTTTAGTTTTATAACACGTTATCAGCACGAGATTCTACCGATACTGAAACTAATGGTCTTCTACTTCAAGTAAATTTTTCAATATATTATTTGCAGTCCTTGAGATAAATATTAAAGGTAATATTGCTGAATATTACTTAATAAAATTTTATTTTTATTCTCATGATAATGTGAATATATTTATTAAATTCACATATTTATTTTTGTAATATAATGTCAAATATTGAGATTTATTACTATTGACATTTCTGAAAAATGTTATTTATCCAGATCCTTGATGAGATCTATTTGGATATGATGATGAACTTGAAAGATACAATCATAGAAGAAAACCATGTGTCCCTGAAGGACCGTGCTGTATATCTCATGATGAAAAATCATCTTACTGTGTGAAATAAATTAAGAGAGTGATATAAACACCAGAAAATGTAATCCTCTCAAAAGATCATTATGATTTATTGCACTTGAAGTTGCAAGATTTTAAGAGTGGTATTGAATATTCTGCACTCTTTAAAATCAGCTCAATATTAAAATTATACAGTGAAAATGTCACTGATGATGATATATAAAAGAAGACATTATTTTTCATACCTCGAATGTGCTCCTGCAGTAGCAATATCGAGAGTGAAAGTTCAACAAATATTCTGAACTTTTGTTTTGTCTTCCAGTGATTGAGCTAAATAATGAGTTTTTGTTACACCAGTTACGTCCTATTAATGATATCGAATTTACACAATTCTCAGAAGTGAATGGAAACTAAGAGCGTAGACGTAGTAGAAAAATTATAGAAGTGTTGGTCCTAAAAGCGACAACACTAAAGATGATAAAAATATATCATATCACCAGAAGTGATCAAACTCAGAGAAGGGTAAAGGCCTCAGAATAATTCTTCATAAAAAGATGAAGATGTTTGTCATAGATGTAATATGACTAAACAGTAGTCACGTACCTGTTGTACGGCCAAGCACTTGATTTATTTATACTAAGTTTTTATATATAAGCTTATTAATATTTCATCATGTTTTGAAATAATGAAATATCGGTGCCTGAAGCACGACAAGAAATTACTTGGGATAAAGTCCTGTTTAAATTTGATCCTCTTACAAATAAATATGAACCAGAAGTTCAGAGGATTATTTATCTGCAAAGTGTTGCAAATCAATTACATGATGTATTTAGTGACACTAAAGGTGTTGTAAAATCATATATTACTGCTGTTAATGCTTAAGCAAGAATTGAAGTCCCTGAAGGACGAGTTGTTAAAACAGCAATAAATGAGTCTAAGATATACCTGAAGTGTTGAAAACCTATTGGTGTACAAGAAAAATAAAAATCGGTGCTCATGAAGAGACCGTATTTTCTATATAAAATATAATCCTCCTGAAAAGTGTAACTCCTGAATAGTGTAACTCCTGAAGAATATAACTCCTGAAGAGTGTAACTCCTGAAGAGTGTAACTCCTGAAGAGAAAACTCCTGAAGAGTATAAACCTCCTGTAGAGGTGTTTCATGAAATGTTTTCCCTGGAGAGGAACAATGAGATCTCAATACATTTCATGAGTACTGGAAAATTTATGGATAGAAATAAAACTGTTGTCGACAATATATATGATAACACTTGATATTACCAGAAGTAATGAAAAAAGTGAGCCAAAAAGCGTCGAAAAATGCCGACGTAGAAATAATTGGCCAAAATGGAAAGCAGTTATTAAAACTGAATTAAACTCGCTAGTGAAGCGAGATGCATTTGGACCTGTTATCCAAACACCAAAGGGTGTAATATTTGTCAGATATAAGTGAGTATTTATACGAAAGCGTAATGCGAAATGAAATTATGCGGTATAATTTGTCGCACAAGGTTTCCAGTAGAAACCCGAGCAATTATGAGGAAACATATTTCCTTGGTATGAATGCAATCACATTCATATTTTTAATCGATTTGGTTATTACAAAAGGATTAGATATGCAGTTAATGAATGTGGTCACTGCATATTTATAAGCTCATTAGATTATTACGATACTTGAAGCATCTAATCCAAGTACATTTAGGAGTATGTACTTTATAAAGCTTCAAAGATTTTTATATGGGTTAAAGCAATCCGGACACATGTTGTATAATTGAATCAACGAGTATCTATTGAAAGAAGGATTTAAGAATAATCCTATATGTTCATGTGTTTTATCAGAATCCGGATTCGTCATTATTGCAGTTTACATTGATGATTTATCTTATTAGAACTCTTGAAAAGATTACAAGGGTTGCTATAAATTCAAGGAATGCATTTGAAAAGGAAAGATCTTATTATTCAATTCATAGATGAGTTACAAGAATTTGAGACTTCTAGCCTCATCTCTCAAATGCATTTGCTCTTCATAAAGCAACATACCATCCTTATCTAAAGGATTAGGCAGTCGAAATGAAGAGGCAAGTAAGGATTTTAAATCCTTATTCTCCTGCTTTAAGTCTGCAATTTTTTTTGTCAGACTCTTGAACGAGTCGTTGAAGTACAGAAACCTTCTCATTAAGCTCCTCAATCTCACGATTTTTGGATTGTAATCGGTTGGAAAATCCAACAATAGAGGAGGAGTATCGGGTGCCGAGAGTCACCAGCTCATAAACAGCTTCACGATCTGACTTATTAGCCAGATCATTTGCTTGCTGCAGTATTGCACTTGCGGAAGATGCAGGATCAACTTGTAATTGAGGTGAAGGATACCTCATATGTTGATTGTGAGAAATAGTAAAAGGAAATTGATGAGCCATTGGAAATTTGTAGAATAAGAATACAAATACAGATGAATTATAGATATGAGAAGAAGATTTGATGCGTACTAAATGAAGCTAAAGACGGTTCTTATAGAAATGGAAATAAGAACAAGACAAACCATCATCTCTTCAAATCTCACTTTACAAGATATGCTGGATGCATAATTTCAAAAGCCAGCGAGATTAATTACAGCTATCCCTATTTTCTTGTAAACGCTGAACCTCTGCCGTTAGCTGCTGTTGTTGACTTTGTATCTGAGCTCTCTCTCGTTCCAACTCTTCTACTCCTGTTTTCAGGTCACGAGAATACTAGTCTACAAGTTTCTTCAGCTCCTTGTTATCTTGTTTTAAATCTTTATTTTTTCTATCTTTAGTTGCAAGCGTTTGATGCAACTCAGATATTTGATTTTTAAGATGATCAACCTCACTCGTTCTCGCCAATAGCCTCTGAGACATGATTGTAAGAGAGGCAGCATATTGAGCACTGAGGGTTCTTGATGCTGCAACAATTTCAGGATCAGATTTACTAGATAGATATATCTCTGCTCCTATCATGGTGTTTACAGCCTCAGGAGAAAATATAAGTGGTTGAGGTATAAAAGGTTCATGGTTTAAATCTGGGACATTAGAATTTCTATCAGACATAATATCGTTCTGGATGAACAACAACTGAATCTATGAGGAATGCGAAATATTTTTGCTGGAGTAAACCAATGGTAAAATTGGTTATATTTAAACAACAACCCGAAACTTTTAAATCTCTTCAAGATTTCGTTTGTCCACAATGTCAAGCGAATTTGATTTTCCGCCGAACCGATAATATTAAATCTCAAAACTTTTACAGCTTTTATCATACATAGATGGTTTCCAATGTTATTTCCGCCGTATATAAACAAGTTCTTCCTAATAATGCCGAATGAGGGGGAGAAAATTTTAGATGAAAATATTATCATACTCTCTCTAATGCATTATTTAGTTGGAGATCGTGTTTAAATTCTTAACTTGTTATATATATTGAAATCATATTTGCTTATTACTTGAAACACTAACGCATATTATCAAGGGGAGTTTAAGTATTACTGCAGGTATCAGATTTCTATTAAGTCTGTCAATCAGATATTATTTTTCATCTTCACTCAGAGATTATTGCAATTCATGAAACAAATCGAGAGTATATTTGGCTGAGATCAATGACTCAACAATTTTATATGAAGATAATGCTGCTGCTTGTATCACTCAAATCAAAGGAGGATATATCAAATATACGATCAAGTGATAACCTGGCAGATTTATTCACGAAGACATCACCAATTGCGACATTCAAGAAAATTGTGCAAAATATTAAAATGTGAAGACTCAAAAAACTATTGTCATGCACTTTCCAGGGGGAGTAAAAGTCTTAAAGACTTGTGCTGATTGTATTCTTTTTCCTTCGCTAAGGTTTTATCCCATTGGGTTTTCTTTTGCAAGGTTTTAATGAGGCAATCTTAAAACACTTGTGGATACATAAAGAGACTGTACTCTTTTTCCTTCGCCATTGGTTTTTCTTCCCACTGGATTTTTCCTTGGCAAGATTTTAACGAAGCAAATTCTTTATGGGTGGTCATTCAAGGGGGAGTGTTATAAACGATCGTCGGCAGTCGCCCCCTGTCCCACCACTAAATTATGTGAATGACCTCACCACTATTATATTAAATTCTGCATAGTGACTTGCATAGTAACTTGCATAGTAATTTCAACGTCTATAAATATGGGTTTCAGTTGTAATAAAATTCATAAGAAAATATAGAGAGAGAAAGAAAATTTCAATTTTTAAGAGTTTCTTTTCTCTTGCAATAGTGGTAGTTTTATTTTTAGTTTTATAACAAAATCTATAATATGACCCTGACCTTACTAAAAAATATATATATTTTTATACTTTTTCATTATAAGTTTCAATTTTTTATAAAAAAGAGTGGAAATTGTATATTTAAGACTTATATATATAATTTCTATATATAAAAATAAAACCTCCCTTATGCAATTCCCTTTTGTTCCAGGGCCACTGTTTCTTTAATCCCTGCCTCTTTTTGTTTGGCTCTTGAAGGTGATCATAAGCCAGCAGCCACGAGTTCAGAGTAGGATAAACTATGTATGTTTTCACGATTCCCTTCAATTCATCTCATTTTATTTTATTTAATTATTATAATTTTATTTAAAATTTTATACAAAAAATAAATAATTTAGTTTTTATAAATTCTAAAATAAAGTTAATATTAAATATATATATTTTTTAATAATATTTTATTCAATTTTAAATTTTAATCTTAACTCATTTATCTATATAAACAAAGATAAAAATAGGGTTTAAAGTGTGTGCGATGGGATAAAATTCTCAAAACCACTATGAAATAAAACAATGGAAGTTCTAACGTCATGTAAACAATAAAGTTAAATACTATATTTTCATTCCAATAGGTAAAACGTGAGATTTTTATTAATTATTTACTATCCACTTATCTTTTAAAAAAAAAAAAAAAAAATCAAAGGTAGATGAGTAATATTAGTCAATCATAGTGAAATGAGAAAGTGGTATGTATAATTTTCCTTATCTTATACTTTAGTATAAAGGACGTCTATTTTTTTTTTTTTTGAGCAGTAGAAAGGATGTCAAGAATTAAATAACCGAGAAAACTACATTTTAAAAAGAGATTTTAGTCTTGATCAATCCACGAATCATACCACTATTGGCCAGATATTTAGGATTATCAAACACAGCTTTGTTTAAAATTATGAGCATCTTGTATTTTACATCACCTATCTAATTTAGGGCCAAAACTGAGAACCCACTTGGAGGAAAAGATGCAGATATATTTATGTATGTATGGTATGATATGGTATGGTATGGTATGCATGGAAGACATGGACATAACCTGAGATCAGATAAGTAATGAAATCCAGTCGAACACAAAGCAATGACAATGACCATTGATGTAATGTTACATCGATCCTTCGAAATGGAGAGCGAACCATGCTTTCATTGTTTTCTTGAACATGGGAAAAATAAAATCTCTTCTTGATTAATATAGAACATTTTTTTTAACAATCAATATTATGGGTATTAAAAAAAAGCGGTTACAAGACACAATAATAAATTGGATGATTGATCTCGACGTACAATCTAATTTAATAAGTATAACACAAGACATCAAAAAAAAAAAAAGTCTTATAGTCAATAACTTGGCAAGCACCTAATTCCCACTGGGAAGGGATCGCTCAAAATAATTTTAAGATAATCTGATAAACGAATTACAAAACTACGACTAAAAGTTAGTGAAGCAAGTCGCAGTGCACTTTATTGATATGGACTGGTAATAAAAGACTTTCACTATCTCTTTCTCGTGATCCTTAATTAGGGAAAATAAAAATATAAGCATATAGTAAGTAGGAGAGTTGTTGAGTTGCTGGAGGAAGGAGAAGCACGTATGTAGTGGGGCATGAAACATACGCCATACTAAGAGAAGAACGAGTGGTCGGATTTGGCAGATCCGTGGTTGCCAACTTTATAAATGCCGTGCGTGGCAGTAAAAGATCTCGATTTAAGTGGTGGCACATGGATCCCAAGCACACCGTGAGTTGTGCGTGTGCTGCACGCGTTGCTTTGATTGACGAACATTTTCAACCAATTAGAAAATCGATGATTGGGGACTCCTACAGTGGGACGTGTGCACTCAGCACTGGTAACATGTATTCTACTAACATGTATATTTTGTTAGCAGAATACGTGTTAGCAGGAAGGAAGAAATCGTTTTCTCTGGGTTGGGAGAGAGCATTTCACAGGAGAGAAAGAAGCAATTTTCTGGCCTAAAATTAATATAGATCATATCATTATGCTAACATATATTTTTTGTTCACCCATCGTGATATTTCTTTATGTGTCTTTCTTCTATTTGGATATAAGATTTTTATTTATTTATTTATTTGGATATAAAATGATATATACATATATTTATTCTATTATAATAAGTGATTATCTAATGACTATTTAACAGATATATATATATATATATTGCATATTAAAATTCACGTGATAATTTAATAGATTGAATTGGAAAAAGGAGTTCGAGCTCGAGCTTGTCACATAAATGAATTCGAATCGAGCTAAGCTTGAGCTCAATTTTTTTTGAATAAAATTTTAAAAATAAATAAATAAATAACTAATAAAAAATTAATATTTAATATCTAACTAGTTGATATTTATTCATCATAATAATATATTATATGCTTATATATATTATTATTAAGGGTGACGCTGGGGACCGGTCCAGCTGTCCCCAGCGTCCAAAGCAGCCCAACGTTAGTTGGGCTGCTTGATGATGAAAAATACATGAAAATAAAATGAAAAAATATAATTAAATAAAAAAATGAAGATTAAAAATATATTAAAAAAATAAAATGAACAAAACATAATAAAAAAACATAATGAAAAACACAATAAAAAAATAAAATGAAGATGAATTTAAGAGGGGATTCGGCCATAGAGCAAACGGAGCCGCCGTCGGTGGCGGTGGGCGACACCGCCCCCGCCATCGGGACCGGCGGACTCAGACGATCTCACCCCTACGACGGCGAGCTCCGGTGTGCCCCCGGTAGCCTTCAACCCGTTTCTGACCCGGAGCTCGCCGTCGTAGGGGTGAGATCGTCTGAGTCCGCCAGTTCCAATGGCGGGGGCGGTGTCGCCCACCGCCACCGGGGGCGGAGGGCTGTTTTGGTTGAGGGGGGCAGCCCGTCTGCCCCCCAGTATTTCTCTATTAATAAATACACATAATATAATAGCATATACGTATTTTACATGCTTCCTAAGTTTTAATATATTAAATTATTAGATTTTATAAACTAATTATTGTAAAATTATAAAACATAACTATGAAGTATATTCATCATATAGATATAAATAATAAAATTACATATGACATATTTAATTATAAAAATAATATACTTACATCATTAGCAATACATATAATATATATATATATATGTGTGTGCATATATTTATCAATATATAAATCAATTTTAATTGAGTTGAACTAATGAGTCGGCTCGAGTATAAATGAGCAAGCCTTAGTCAAGTCGAGTCGAGTTTTATCAGGTATGTGTCATTTACTAATCGAGTGAGTATATGCTTTCACGAGCGATTTTTTTTTCGACGAGTTGAGTTTGATTTGAGTTTAACCTAACCAGTATCGAGCAAGTTGTCGAATAGCTTGATTCATTTACAGCCCTAATTTTTAATATTAAAAGGATACTGAAACTATTCTAGCAATGGTTGGTAAATTTTATTTCTAGAAATTTTAATTGTATTGTCCATTATCTTGTAAATGATGCATTAAAACTCTTTGAGAAGAGTATTATATTGGAGAGAGTCCCTCTTTATATTTGTCACTTGTTGCAATTTTATGGATGAAGTGTTAATCTTCTTTTGGAAAATAAATAAATAAATAAAGATTAGAGGTGGGATAAAAATTGGTTTGGACAACCAAAAATAATCAGAAATTATTTGAATATGGGGTCTGTTTACACGTACGGACTCTAATGTGAACAGTATTTTTAATGTTCACATAAACACTCATATTGTATTAATATTGATGTGAGGGGTCCATCTACACTAGCATTGCCCAAAAATAATTCATCCTGATTTTGGAAACCCATAATTAGATTTGGAGTATAGAGATTGAGATAAGGCATTAATTTATGAACTTACACTCAACGTATCTTAACAAATCTATTGTCATTTCTGTACAGCAGCTGCGTATCATTTTATGGGGGTAATATTCTTGATTTAACTTGCCCTGTCTTCTGGCTGTTGTCATCCTTCTTGATTTTCTAGTCTTATCCACTAATAATATATTCACCCAAAAATAGGGAAAAAAATAATATTAATGCAACTTGTTGTGGATAACATAAAAATATGAAAGTAGTCTTTGAATCCATAACCATTATTTTTAAATTATCAGTATTTTTATATTTTAAGCTCCAAAAATGTCAAAATTGATATATTACACATGATTTTCATCATTATAAAATTATGATTTATATAATCTATTAAGTTCTAACCATTAAATTGTGCAACACCACTTTTTTTTTCTCCACCTTATACTAGAATTGGAAGGAAAATGTTATTTGTTCATTTCTTATTATTAGTTGGTATAATGTGTCCATTTTCATATTTTAGAGTGGAAAGTGTTAAAATCTTATACTTTGATGGTAATATTTTAACTTTCAAAATCTAAAATTATTTATAAGCTCTTGGATATTTGAGAATGGAAAGTAAATACTTTTGCAATGATTTTGAATTTTTTGGGAGCCCCGTATAGGCCTATTCATCCGAATTTCGGATTCGAAAATTCAAGTTCAAAAATCAATAATTTTCTTAAACCTCTTAAGTAAAATCATTAAAAAATAAAGAAAAATTCAGAATTGAACAGAACAAAACCTAGCCTGAATGATTGTTTTTAGAAAAATATTTTAACTTTGAAACCTAAAATTATTTATAAAAAAGTCTAGTGTCAACTGACATATAACTAAAGACAAAGTAATTAGGTTAGTGATAATATTATTTGTCTCATTCTGGGGAAGTACTAAGTATATTTAACTAATTTATTTCAAGAAAAAAATATTATATTTCATTTTTAATTATATTTGTTAGTATAATATATTTTAAGTAATTGTCAAGAAACATATAAACTAATTAAAATCTATCACAAAGGGTTAGGGGTAAAAACTTTAAAATAAAGAAAGTGAATAATCAATCCAATTATGATTGAATCCATTATAATATTTACTTATAAAAAAAAATCCATAATAATATTTTCAAATTATAACAAAATGTTAAGCATTTATTTAAATCTTCCTTTGTAAATGATCATGACGCAATGGTGAATTTTATCTTTATTTATTTACTTTTTAATTTTTTTAATTCATTCAAACTTGCAATGAAGTGGTGGCTTGATTGATCGAAAGGCTGCTTTTTTGGAAATATATATATATATATATATATATAAATAAAAACAACAAACGTAGAGTAGTATACAGAAGAGCAAAAGCAAGTAGGCGAGACAAGTGGCTTTTGATTGGAGTGAGGATGGAGAAAGACGTTGGGTAGATGTTGGTGGAGGACACTGTACCTTTGACAATCTGAATAAGCTACTCATGACTTCCTCCCTATAATTCTACCATTTCCATATATTTTACACCAAAGATGTACTCTCCAATTAGTCACTCACCCACGACCATAATTTGCACTTTAAATCATACAACATTAATCTTTTCAAGCATACCTAGGCCCCACTTTGCATTGGTGATTGGTATTTGTCTGCCCCCATGATTGTGATGTTTGTAATTTTATTAAGAGAATTACTTCATCTTCACGAATTCTATAAAAGTTAATTTACATATTCATGTGCCAATCAGTATAATTTTAAATTTAATTTTTGGGCGAAGTCAGACTTGGGTATAATTAGGTCCGGTCTGATTTGTGGTAACTTTCGATTCATCATTTTCTTGGACCGGACTAAACCGATCACTCTTGTGGATTGTGCCGAGCCGTTAGCTATCAGTTCAGACCAATTTCAAATGGGGGCCGAATCATACAAGAAAAAAAAAAATCTGTAATGTGTATTTTTAACCTATTAGTACAATATATATATATACGGTGTTTATAACTTTAAATAATAAAATTATTTAACTTTATCTAAACAATTTTCGCATAAAAACAGTCTAAAATGTTGTTCAAATTATCAAAATTGATAATTATATATTAATTAATTGATATTTGTTACTTAATAATTATATAAATTATATTGTTAATAGTCATAAATTAGATGAAAGTTATACAACTTACTTATATAACTACTATATAAAATAATATAAAAAGTTTATAAAAAATTATTCAAAAACATATATTTGTATTTCAGTCGGTCCAACCTCATCTCGAGCCTGGGCCAAACCGACCAAACAAGTTTTTGGTCTAATTCGGTCCAGACTGAACCATTCCGTCTGCTCAATTTTTTCGAACTAGATTGAAGATTTTACACACCAAATTAAGATTGAGATTATCATATCAAATTAGTATATAATTTACTTTTATATAGAAATTCATATAAACGTAACAATTCTTTCTATTAATACGATGAAATTTGCAAGCGAGTAATTCTAGATTTATTTTTTTTTTTTTAACTTTTCTTGTATGTACGTAGTTTTAGACTTATTAGTGACAACTTATTCAACAATGTGTTCCACTCTATCGTTGTTTTCCTTGGACGATTGATCTTCCATCCCTTCTTTATGTTGCAAAAGGTTTTTCTTTTTTCCGGTTGTTGGGTGTGCGGTGGGGCCTCAAAAGCGGCCCATCTGTTTGCTAACGCCATATTGACTGTACATCCATTACAAAGCACCACCCTGTTTGTTAACGATAAGGTACTTCTTCCACGTTATATTATGTTACATACGAATTAGAATTGAAATTAAAATTGATTCTCATAGTTAACGAAACAAACAAAAACTATGCAATAACAAAGTCTTGGGAGGGACCTACTATTGTCCCCGAAGTGTACATACATAACTACTAGCACCCTGATTCATAATAGAGATTAGTGAGTCAAGGGTCAGAATATATGATGTCCAACATCATTAAGAAGTTGAACCATTTTTGGCCCCAATATGTTTACCATAACCTCCAATTAAAAAATTAAAAAAAGGTCGTACGACACCAAGACACAAACAACAAAGGTCAGAGACGAATGAGAGAGAGAGAGAGGATGATACGATGTCGTAATACCTTTAGTATTTGTTAGGACAAATCATAGATAGTAATAAGACCTGAATTATTGTTATATGTTACAGTGCATATCATTGATTTTTTTTTTTTTTTGGATAAAGAGAAGATAGTCACATGTTTAATAGTGACTTCATCCAAATCTATTAAAAAATCTTCACTTTTGACAGAAGAAATCCATGGTAACAAATCTTCAGCACTTACGTTTTACAAGATAACACAAAAAACCCAAGAATCAGGTGCTACAAAAATCAAAGAAACCATAGACGATAAAAGAAGTACAATCAGACCAAATCTCAAAAAAAGTAAAAATCCCTCATAAAACTTACACCTAAACAAACATCTTTATTTGTGTCTAATATATGATATACCCAACCTAACCATATGAATAAGCCGTTGTAAACGACCTTATAAAATTTCAGATCCAACAAAATCCAAATTAACGCCTTGAATATCCTTTTTTGTCGAAAAATTCTCCTCTATATTGCTTCACAAAAAATGTGAATAAAATAGGCGTTAATCTCGTGCAAGCTCTTTGATCTCCTCCCAATAATCCCAATGAAACCAAAGTTCACAAATTCATGAAGCAAGCTAACCCGTTATAACCGTTGAATTTGATTCAACTAAAACCTCAACATTTGCCTTTAATGAAGACCATTAAATAAAGTTCTACATTCTGCAATAGTATTAGTCACATGATCATAGGAGTGTGCAAAACCTGCTATGATACTTCCATTAGAGTTTCGACTGATACCTCCACCCCCTGAATCGCTCGAATTATCACAAGCACCACCATCTACATTCAATTTCACCTATCCTATCTCCAACAAATTCCATTTAATATAAATTGGTCTTTTATAATGAATAGGAACAATTGGAATATTTAAATTTTTCATCACCAACCGATCATTATTTCCCATAGACCGGAATTTTTTCAAATTACAAGAAACATCGCTAATCAAAATACACACCTTCTATTCTTGCCACACATCGAGATCTTCATAAGGTCCAAGAAATAATAATTGGAAGACCACCACGTATACATCCTGCTTGAGAATGGAACATCTCTCGCTACCACCAAAATAATACCATACCCTCCCAATTTTGGATCAACGACAACCTTATATGACAAATATTTGCAAAGAAATACCACACCCCACCCATCCCCTCACATAAAATATAATGTAAGATTTTCACTTGAGGCGTGACACAGCAATGACATTTGAAGGCAATGGAATGCCCAAATGTTGAATGATATTATCATTTGGCACTGCTCCTCTCTTAGCCCACCAACAGTAAAAAGACATTTTCTTGGGAATAACCGGATGCCAAAGCCACTTCTTCCACTCACATATTTGTTCACGTTGCCCAAAAATATTTCAGGCAGATTTAGTAGGGAACTCACCATCCAGAGAATGTTTCCAAACAAATGAATTATGCCCCTGTCGAAGTCGAACACTTAGCTCACAAATCTAATTCAGAATGTTAGGTGCAACTGAATCCCAAATGAGCTCAATTTTCGAACCACTTTCATCAATTACCTTAGCAACAGATAAATGACTACTTCTGACCACTGGAGTGAGAGATTTCAAAGGACCATTGGCCACCCAATTATCCATCCAAAAATTTAAATGACCAGCCCGAACAATCCACTTAGAATTCTATAACACTTTAGGCATTAAACACATAACACACTTCCAAAATCGAGAGCTTTTATTCAACTGCATTACATGATAGATATGATCATGACCAATATACTTTTTTCTGAAAAAACCCGCCCACATGGAGTCTCTTTTTATCAATTTCCAAGCAAATTTCATAAATAAAAACTCATGCACCTCCATCAAATCTCAGATACCAAGACTACCTTCTTCCATTGGTTTATAAATAGTATTCCATGAAATCCACTTGCGCTTCTTAGTCTCCAACGAGGAATCCCAAAGAAAATTTGAAAACAATTCTTTTAAGAGTTGAGAACATTACTTTCGGCATTTTCAAAATCGATAACATAAGAATTGACATTTTATTTCGTACATGTTTAATAAGTATAATCTTCCTCCCAAAGGATAAGATCTTGCTTTTTCACCCTGCTAATCTCTTCTGAATTCTCGCCAAAAAAGAATCAAACATACTAAACTTCAACCGCCCCCACATAAAAAGGAATTCCTAAATATGTACTAGGCAAGAAACCTTCCTCAAATCTGGATATCAGCTCAAGACTGTTCTTTAGATCCATAGATATGATAAAGGAGAAAGAATAGCTGATTTTCTCAGGCTAATCAACTGACTAGACATTTTGTCATACTAATGTAGTGTTGTCATGAGATTTCTGATGGACGACTTTTCACCATTTGCAAAAAAAAAAAAAAAAAAATAGTTGACATACTTGGGCTAATAAACTAACTAGACATTTCTTCATATCAGTGTAGTGTTGCCATGAGATTTTTGATGGACGACTTTCCATCATTTACAAAAATCAGAATATCATCCGCATATAACAAATGAGAAAAAAGAGTTTCCCCACCAGGATGAAAAAACTTGATATGACTCACACTAAATTGTTGATGCAGCAAATGTGAAAGAACTTCTTGAGACAAAATAAATAGATAAGACAATAAAAGATCACCTTGCCGTAACCCACGCAATGCCTGAAAAAACTCTTAGTACATCCATTTAACACTATCGAGTAATAAGGGGAAAAATAGCATTATAAACTAGATTTCTCCAATTTTAGAGAAGCCCAATCTATGTAAAATTTTCAGCAGGAACCGCCAATTAACATGGTCATACGCCTTTGCTATATCAATTTTCAACACCACATTTTTACCTCGCATCTTTCTATTAATGCCTTGAGACAGTTCTTAAACCAAAGACATATCATCAAAAATGTTCTTCCCTCGAATAAATGTTGCTTACTCTAGGAAAATAAGTTTTTTAAAGATAGGTGCCAACCGAGCGACCATGATCTTTGTCATGATTTTATACACAACCGAATGAAGACTAATAGGTTGAAATTGTCCAAATCCCACATGGTCCTCCACCTTAGGAATTAAGACCAAATTCGTAGCCCCAAAAAATGTAGAAATAGGTCGTCTGCAAAAAAGTCCTTAGCCATCTCAACAAGATTATCTTTAACAATATCCCAAGCAATAATAAAGAAATTAGCTGAAAAACCATCAAAACCTGGACTGTTATATGAAGGGATAGATCAAAGAGAATTTTTTACCTCTTCTATCGACGACGTTGCACACAAAGTCTCATTATCTTCCATTGTCACTGACGGAACAAGCATCTTTAGCTTCGTCACACGTAAATTTACATTTGTGGCTGATAACAAACGCTGAAAAAAACCCACCACCCCTTCATGCACTTCATCAGCTGACTCCAA
The DNA here is from genome assembly GCA_036898215.1 of Platycarya strobilacea. Lineage (NCBI taxonomy): Eukaryota > Viridiplantae > Streptophyta > Magnoliopsida > Fagales > Juglandaceae > Platycarya > Platycarya strobilacea. The sequence goes on along the minus strand of CM072545.1, from coordinate 4,911,645 downwards.
GACTCTACCATCATCTAGAGACATTTTTTCAATTTTTTTTATTTTTTTTCTTCACTCGCATAGAAGCATGAAAAAAAGTTGTATTCGAATCACCTCCCGTAGGCCATTTAATCCTGGATTTTTGACAAGCCAAAATTTCCTCCTGGTGGACCCACTTCAAATGCTTTTGTTTACAAGGAAGCAATTCATTTTCAGACTAAACTGAAAATTTCCAACTCACTTCTTCCAGCCATATAATCCGATCTTCCAACCTTTTCATTTCAACTTCAACATGGCCAAATACTTATCTATTCCATTTTTGCAACACACCTTTTAATCTTTTTAATTTTTGACTGATAAGAAACGTAGCACAGCCTTAAACACCAGAGTCCCAAACCTGCTACACCATCAGAAGGAAACCTTAATGAGAACCCCACATGCATAAGAATATGAAAGGCCGGGTAAAAGCTCTCTATTCCTGAATAACTACAGCAACATTAGAGAATGATCTGAAGAGGTTCTTTGTAAATAGCTCATATTCACATCCCAAAAAAATTTCAGGAATTGCATATTCACCAATATTCTATCTAATAGAACCCAAATTTTTCTTCCTCCAAGTATACCATTGCACCAAGATAAGCGATTTCCTTTGAAAGGAAGGTCTAGCAAAGCACAATCATGAATACGCGCTTTAGCTAGAGATGCCTGCAACCAGCTCTCAATATGTGTACTATCATTTGGAATAATATTAAAATCTCCCCCAATGAGCCACAACAACCCCTGAGGATCTTGCAAACTGAGAAAATCCCATAATTCCAACTTTTGGCACGAAAACAACTGCCGTACACGAAAGTTGTCAACACACGACAATTACCATGCGTAAACCATCTCAAAATAGCTTGGTCTGATATAGAAATCAACTCGAAATCAAGTTCCACCACTCAAAAAATCCAAATTTTACCATTCACTTCTGCATTATTAACAAAAGGCGGTAAATGCATCCATCTCGCCCACCTACTGCATTTATTAGAATTTAGAAAAGGTTCTAAAATAGCCACCATCGACTATCGACTTTTATTTAAAATATGCCGAATGCTACTTTTCGACGAAAGAATACCTCGAATATTCTAGATAAGAATATTCATAAAAAATTAAAGAATTTTTTTGAAACGAGTACATTGCTCTAGAACAGCATTAGATTTCTCTTTTCTTACCCCCATTTGCTTTTTTCAATGGCACATGCATCTTAGGGTCAGAATACAAATATTCCCCATAAAAAACCGAACAGCAAAGAACATCCTCTATCATATCTTCAGCTACCAAAAATTCTTTCTCCCCCAACCCACCGAGTTCAAATTCTAGCGCTTCATCAACCACTCTCAGCGAGCTCCTAGGTCCAGAATGAACCTCAATATGCTGTTCCTCTTCATCCGAAACTTCATTAGCAATATCACCTCTCTTCCCTGAATTTTCTACCCATCTCTGGGTAGATGAAAAATTCTCCAACACTCCATCTTGCACATCCGGCTGAGGCATGTGAGTCATAGGAGTGCTGTGGTAAAGAACTGGTCTCATCCAGTTTTCGCAAATCATGCGAATCTTTCTTTGGCAAAGCAGCCAGGTCCTCTTTTTTACGTACATCATCACAAGTCTCATGTACCACTCCCAAATTTGAAACAAACAAAATTTTTCCTGATATTCCAGCTTTGGACTTTCCACGAGAATGACTGGCCTCTAGGATTACATCACGTCAAGACTTGGAAGATTCACCAATTACTACCTCCGAGATTGGTATTTTCTATCCTTTTCCTGATTGCTCACCACCCTCCAGACTTGTTTTACCAGATTCTTGTTGACATCTACTGCCAACGCCATGCACGATAACCCTAATTGCCTCTAGGTCGAGAGAGAACCCTCCAGGGCCACGTCAGCCTTTTCCAATATACCAAGCATCATCAGACTGGTCCCCTCCTAATCTAACACAACTAGTTCGTAATATGCATATCACTGTATAAAATGCAATACTTTGAACATTCTTGGATCTTTTATTTTTTATTTTTATATTTAAAAGAAAATATTCAAATGTTGATAAGCAATGCCACCTCATCATAATGAGATGGATGCAGGTATTTAGTTTTTTTTTTAAGATGTTAATAAAAACAAAATTATTTAATAGAAATAATTATTTATCAGTCGAAGCCCAAGAGGCCACTTTAAAAGTCCAAATGGCGATAACATGTTGTAGGCTCTCAGCTAAAAACATCCCAAAGTTATAAACCTGCTTGTCATATCTATGAATCCTGCGTTGCTCTTCAAAAAAGCATAATACAAAAGATTATTCAACTTACAACCAATGCATAACAAACCATCATTCTCTGATGCAGATGCAAGTCGGGTTCTGCTTGAATTGAATCCTATCATTCTCCTTTCGAACATTGATAACGCACAATTATTGTCAAAATGCTGTTACCACCTACAACAATTTTATTCATCCACTCTTACTCTTGGGGGAATTATGCCTATGCTTGTAAAGAAACACCATCCTTGCCAGATTTTTAGAGCCAATGTATCAATATACACGAGCTTTAGGCGGGAATGACTCGATCTCATCATCTAATGTGTTAAGGTGAACCGGCCTGTACTCTAGCCGGACCTTCTCATTCTCCCAATACCTGCAAACCAAAATGAATACATTTCAGATGACAAAAAATTTGAAGCAGAACGAATAAATACAGGTTATTGTCGCCTAAATAGTAATGAAAATCATGTTGTCAATAAGAAGTAACTTGATATTCTCAAATACGTAATTCAAAGATATTTGATCATTGTTTCTGTTGCTTTTATAAAAGGAAATAATGTGATCCATGACTAGTGAGGACATTGACGTGGAATAATTAGATGAATCCATATGATTGAGGCATATTCTTTGTTTGGCTTTGTCATTCAAATTAACACCATTCTTTCATTATTGATAACTTACCCCAACGTGTGTTTCATCCAGCTCTTGTCATCTCGTTTCTGCACAAGAAGAGAAACATAATTCATTAGACATAAAATTAACAATAAAGAAAAAAATTTAAGTTGAGAAGAAACGTGACAAACTGGAAAATCTTCACGAGCGTGTGCTCCTCTGCTCTCTTTCCTGGCTTCAGCAGAATGCATTGTGATACAAGCATTTATCAAAAGGTTTTCCAACTCAATAGTCTCTATCAAGTCGGAGTTCCTGCCAAAATCTTAGAATAAGCTTATAAAATAAATGATTAAACTTTCATGCAATCACGAATATCCTTATCCCCACAAATTACCATATCAAACTCCTATCCTTCAATTGAACATCATGAAAGCTCCCCGATGCCTTGTCAATCAATTGGCAGCCTGCAGAGACAACAGAGGGAGAGAAGGTAATGGTAAAGATACTCATTATTAGCTGATCAAAAGATTTGATAGTATTATTGGTTTCCGAATCCGTGTAAATATCTGTGGAAGGAAAACTCAGTTCTTGTTGGATTGGGTTTCAAGTCCAGACTTCCAGTTAAGAAGCATAAAAACACTGAAACTGTATCTTGCCAAAAGTACCTTCTTCTAATGTTTCCTGTGTGCGAAACACAGCTGCATTACTTTGCATTATCCGTTGCATATTCAGCCGAATTTGTGAAGTTGGCATTGAGCCATTTGAATTCCTTATTTTGTCCAGCCATGCAATAGTCTTCTCACCAGCATCCTTCTCCAAAGGTTTTTGTTTCTCCCCTATAAGATTTTAAGTGGAGGCATCTTTAGTTTCTTGTGCTTATTTTACTTACTAAAGAAAAGGTTCCTCATGCTTATTTCATAATTAACTCTCCAAGTAACATAAAAACAAACTAGCCTGGTCTCTGAATCTCTGCAACTCTATTTGCACATGCTCGCCCAAAAACAACAATGTCAAGAAGAGAATTTGCACCAAGTCGATTGGCACCGTGAACTGATGCACACGCTGCCTCTCCAGCAGCCATCAATCCAGGAACTACTGCATCTGGGTCATCACCTTTAACAGTAACTACCTGAGAAACAAAAGGCATACCAATAAGAGACAAGAAGATACTCATTTTTTTTTTATAAGTACAAGAAGATATTCATAGAAGAACTAAGTTCTAGGACAATATATAATTAAAGAGGAACCACGAATATCATCAAGCAATAGACACCATTTATTTGTGACAGATTTTAAGCATTAAAATTAACCTCATAAATCGCTAGATTTAAATTTCATATGTTCCATTTTATTTATATATTTTTTACAGTTACAAAAAAATTAAATACCATTCATTCTTTGTAAGCAAAGAAATGTAAAGGTGAAAGTGGAAAGGATTGGAGCCTTGAAATAATTTGTTACACCAGTGTTTGTTTTGTTTGTTTATGGCTTGGGTTGTGCTTGGGATAGAGAAATACACAGCTTTTAAAATGGATATGCTCATTATAAGATCTTGAGATGGTGTTCTTGAGCTAAATTATACCTCGCCATGGTAATTAGTGGGAATTCCTCCCATGTTATAGTGCACCGTAGGTAAAACAGGAATGGGTTCCTTTGTTACATCAACGCCAGCAAATATGGCTGCAGTTTCGGAGATACCAGGAAGTCTCTCCTTAAGTACTTCAGGGGGCAAGTGATTCAAGTGGAGATAGATATGGTCCTTCAAAGGTCCTGTAGAAAATTATAATAATAGTTACAAGGAAACATGAAACAACTTATAGACAATTTAGAACTGAGCTGGTACTTATTCCTTATCAGCGTTAAAGAGGTTTCCTTCAAAAGCTAAACCACTGCATAAAAAGTATGACTGAGTGCAGTGTATTCGCAGTACACATGCACACACACGTAGACATTATGTATATATCCTACAAGGAGAAAAGCACGGCACAAGGACGAAAAACATAAATCTAGGAGCCTGTCATACCTACACCACGACCCTCCCGAATTTCCATAGTCATGGACCTGGAAACAACATCTCTTGATGCAAGATCTTTTGCTGTAGGGGCATAACGTTCCATAAAACGCTCACCTTCGCTGTTCCTAAGAATACCACCTTCACCACGAGATCCTACAATTTTGCAAATAAAAATGCAAAAAAAATATTTTAAGAAAGATCATTTGATTATATTTAACCTAGAATACTGTAGTTAAAATCATAAAAACTGACAAGAAAACTACACAGCATGCAACCAAAAGCAATCCCGGGGCACCAGAATAACTTGATAATTACCAACCTTCAGTGATGAGACAACCGGCACCATATATACCTGTCGGATGAAACTGCACAAACTCTAAATCCTGTAGGAGGAATATAGTCAACAGAGGAAAAACGGATACAATAAGAAGACAAGTAAGCAAAGAGGTTGAAGATTGAGTAACAACAAACCTCAAGTGGGAGCCCAGCACGTGCGACCATGGCATTGCCATCTCCGGTACATGTATGAGCTGAGGTTGCAGAAAAGTATGCTCTACCATAACCCTGAGAAAAGCATGACGTATAAAATATTTTTGCTTAACTGAAATAAACATTTCATTAACAAATACACAGGAAAGTAAAAAGGTAACAATGATTATAGTACCCCTGTAGCCAGAATTGTAGAACCAGCTTGGAATCGATGCAATGTTCCATCCTCCATATTTAAGGCGATTACTCCTTGGCAGCTACCTGGATATCCAACCTCAAGAATTAAGAATGATACAAACCTCCCCATACAATTAACAAAGCTCCTCTTTCATCTGAGTTCTTATGAGTGCATTGCCCTTTTTTTTCCTTTACATTTTTAAGAGAAAAAAGAAGGGGGGGGGGGGGGGGGGATAATTCCTGAGGCAAAGACAGTGACAACATATTCAGACGCATTGACATGCAAAGATCAAACAAAGTACTGAAGCAATGTCCTTATCAGGCAATATCAAATAATCTCGACTAAAGAATCTTCCCTAAACTAGAGCATGGATATGTTACAAGAAAACATCTGTATATCATGGCTATAGGAATGAGAACGGTTTGCAGTAGATGCATCTACAAGGAATGGGACAGTGGCAACACTCGTGAAACCACAAGACATGAAGATATTAGAAGAAATAACATAAAAGCTAGCTAGATGATTATGCTGCATTATCAACCAGGAAGCAAAACCAAAGTTATTATGCTGCAACTTACCATCACTATTCATTAATAGATCCAAGGCAAAATATTCCACAAAGAATTGGGTATTATGTTTCATAGCCTGTCCATACAGAGTATGTAATAAAGCATGTCCAGTCCGGTCAGCAGCACATGCACAACGATATGCCTGTCCACCTATAATGATATAAAAACAAAAGAACCCAAATTTAGGCAATCTTAAACACATTCCATGAGAAAGACATTCAAAATAAAATTAAAAAATGGATGGCAGCATCAATGTACCTTTTCCAAAATCAAGGCTTTGACCACCAAATGCACGCTGATATATTTTTCCATCTTCAGTTCGAGAAAATGGTAATCCATAATTCTCCAGCTCAATTACAGCTTTCGGTGCCTCCCTACACATGTATTGAATTGCATCTTGATCACCTACATGATACACGGCGCCCTTTCATGTTTAAACTACAACAAACAAGGATGGACAAATAGTTGATATAAGTATAGCAATGGCTGTGTCAGTGCAAGAGACCATGTGTCACCATTAGCAGTAAGAGCTTGGGAGTTCAACCATTCTGTACAATTCATATGGCTTCCTTGCATAAAACATTTTGGGTTCTTCAAGGTAAATGCCCCATTTCATAGCAAGCACCATAACCCTAACAGGAAAATAAAGGCATGGCACTGGGAACTTATATAACCGAAAAGGGTACCTAGATGCGAAAGGATACTAGAAACAAACTGTGAAAGAAATCAATACTAGCACAACAGGCTTCTGATCCTCATTGTAATTCATAAAAGACAGTAATTTGCATGATCTAAGAACACTGGAAATAAAATGAATGTCTGTACAACCAGAAACATACCAAGCCAATCGCTTCCCTTGACTGTGTCATACATGTGCCACCTCCAGTCATCTTCAGTCATGTTGCCCAATGCAGCATTTATACCGCCCTGTACGGAATTGAAAGATTATAGTTAAGCAAAGGATCCAAGTGATTCACTTACATAAAAAATAAAAAGGATCCATTCACAGCCATACTCGTAAAGTGGCTGTATTGGTGAACAAGAATGAAGAATTCATAATTATCAGTCTAGAAAGCCCCAAATATAGGAAAGGAAACCAAAGAATTGAATTATAGTGGCCCAAATCAATTACATGACCAAAAGTTATCAATTAGTTTATCCCAACAAGTGCATAAGATCAACTGCTAACTAAGTACTCCATACTTCCAATAGGGATATAAAAATCAGTGTGAAAGCAGAATCACTGAAAAGGCTTTTTGTTGACCAGTACAAGCTATGACTTGGTTTACACATGACCAGAAGTAAGAATTTATAATGATCAGCGGGTTATCTAAAAATCACTGTCATGATCATATTGCTAAGAATGTGCTATTTATTATTTACATGAACAATGCAAAATTGCAAACAACCTCCCAGTACATACATGTCAATGAAAATATTCCTACAACCAGTCTACCGAGAACGACAACCTCACAATGAAAATCATATCTAAAGCAAAGACACAGAAAATATCATTATGCCATGAATAAATGCAGATCAAAGAACTGGAAGAAAATAGCAGCATAATACACATACACAAATCTTAGTTCTAGTATCTCATACCTGCGCAGCAACAGTGTGCGAACGAGTAGGGAAGAGCTTTGTAATGCAGGCTGTATTGAATCCATGCTCCGAAAGCCCTATTGCTGCTCTTAGCCCAGCACCACCAGCTCCTACAACAACCGCGTCATATGTATGATCAACCACAGTGTATGCGGAGCGTCCCCCCGTCTGCCACAAGCAAAAGGGACGTGTTAAAACCACTTGCAACCGCATTGAAAAACATATTAAAATAAAATGCACCAATTGAATGTTCAAACAACTAAAAATTCTAAAATTATTACACTAAATTAAAAAAAAAAAAAACTGCAGCTGCGTCAGCTTAAAGCAGTGGAGAGGGATTAGATAACGACAACTCAAAAGAGAAAAATTCAACCGAGTCAGCTAGCTGTGTTGGACTCGTTTCAATAGATATTGATGGGGCTTGGAGCTCCTAACAGTGGAGCATCGGAGATGAATAAGCTTAGATTCTCTCATTTCCTACAAGTGCGCGGCAACCACTCGGAGTAAAAATTCGGCAAAAACAAAAATTCATGTGTGAGCAAGAGGCAGATGGATAAATGCTTTTTGAAAAAAATAAAGTACAACGACACCATCACGAAAGTAATCACAAGAATCGATCAGAATCCAAACAAATCTCAAGTGTATCCACGAGAAGGGAAAATCAATCAGGTAAAGAACGTAAAACATAGCTCAAGTATCGCAAAAGGCTACGAAAGGGGAATCAGAGATCGAGAAGAGCATCAACCCTAAGATTAATCATTCGACGTGCAAGAGAGGGAAAGATATCGCACCGATTCAGTGGAGAAAAAGCGTGAAATGTGAGATCTGAGAGAGCCATTGGGGAGAGATCTCTTGGAAGAGGCCGAAGAAGGGAAGCGAAGCCCTCGAGAAACGCACCGCCACATCTCGTTTAAGCAAAGCTATCTCCGGATGTTTTTTTGGCTTCGGAAGTGTTGGTGCTTTGCTACTTTGTACAGCTTTTATCCGCCTCTGTAGCTCTCTCCGCTGTGTGGGATGCAGTGCTGTGGAGGCGCAATGGAACTCGGACCGAATGATATTACTGGTTAAGCCTTGAGCATGTCAGCACGCAGCAGCCCACCTTATTACTTTTTCAATTATTCTATTCCTCAATCCATTTTTAATATTTAAATTTTAAAAATGTTTTAAATTTAATTATGGTATATTAATATTTTATTAAAGGTATTATATATGAGGATGTTAGGATCCCTATTTTGGGATCCGGTTACATCTTTATTATTTTTTATTTTTATTTTATATAATTTTAAGTAAGTGTTTTTTAATAATATTATGATTTTCTTTATATTTTAAAAATATTTTAAGATGTAAAAAAAAATTATTTAGAAAAATTATTTTTTAATATGATTTTTTTAACATCTTAAAATATTTTTTTTAAATATAAAAAAAAATTAAAAAACACCTATTTAAAAATTATATAAAAAAACTAAAACAAAATAGGATGTAATCGGGATCCCAAGTATTTTCTATTATATATTGAACTTATAAATAATATTTTCAAAAATTCATTTTCTTGAATTTATTTTTAATATAAAAAATCAGTATTAAATAATTTATTACAGACAATAGAATTTTTCAAAAAATAATAATTTGTGTCCAGCTGATTACGTAGACAACTTGGACACAACCTAACCAATGCCAATAACGAAAGGCTTTTCCTTAAAAGATTAATTAGACATAGACATATGAAATATGGATAATTTCTAAGTAGTTATTTGAATTGAGGGAGTCTCTCAATTTATTTTATTTAATTTCATCTAATTATTATAGTTTTTATTTTTATTTTTATATAAAATATAATAAATAATTTAATTTTTTTCAAATTTTAAAATAAATAATATTTTATTTAATTTTTATCTTATCTCAATTCACTATTTAAGTCTCTTGTTTTTTATTTAAAATTCTTTTAAACTTTCTAAAACTTGAGTCGATGTTTTCAGCACCAATGACGCTACGTATGAGAAAACTGCTGGCATCAAGCCGTGGACTGATCATTGGTACCAACTACCAAGGGCGAACGCGCTGGCGCATTTTTAGTCATAAAAGGTCATGATGGAGAGGTAGCCACACGGCCATTGATCTCACCACCAACGCCTAAAGAAAAATTCTCTTTAATTTCTGTGAAGACCTAACTATATATATGTCATTTAATACATTTCAAAAAAAAAATTATGTCATTTAATATAATCTTACTAAACTTCGGCCTCTCTAGCAAAACACCGGCATTCAAGCCCAATCCCAAACCCAAATCTAAGCCCAAGCCCAGGAACTTGTTTTCTTCTGGAACAGGGCTCCTCCTAAAAGCGCAAGGGGCCCCCCACAAATGTTTTCTCTCTCCAATCCATTTTGTTAAGAGGGTATATAGACAAGGAAAAATGTGGAAAATTCCATTCAATTCTAAGAGATAAACAATGGTTTGCTAGTAAATTCATCATTTCTCGTCTCATTAACTCTTATATGTATTGAGAAAAATAATATTTACAATCATAAAGTATGTAAGTGCTGCACACTTATTTTAAAAAATGAGTAAATACAATATTCACATAAAAAAAAAATAATAATAGACTCAACTCTTTTTTAAAAAGAATACAAAGTGCACAACATTTAATATTACTATACGCTGCATATATACACAAATATTCTTTTTTATAAACACTTTCATTTCATTAATGATTCAAAATCAGTTTATATATGACAATTCTCTCCTTACAATAGCCTCAATGTCTCCTAGTACTTACTCCATCCATATTATTCTATCTTCCTTCATATGCATTACCTTTTTGTGCTAATATGTGAGCTGCTCAATTGCCTTCCCTGTACATAAATTGAACTTTCCCACATTTTCTCATGGATATGATATTCTTGATGTCTTTCACTTATAGTTCGAAACCTGTCCAGTCTTAAGCCTTGTCATTAACAGCTTGAGTGACACTTCTTGCATCTCCTTCATAAATCACCTCTTTGATATCGATATCATGACATAATTTCATTGCCCTCCACATTACAGAATATTCAGCCATACTAGAATGACAATAAAAGGTATGCTTGTCCATGCTGAGAACATAGCTTCACCCTTGTTTCTTGCTATTATATACCAATTCCCATATTCTTATTATCATTATCTATTGCAGCGTCGAATTTGATATTTGTAATGCCTTGAGGTGCTGCACGACATTTAGTAATTACTCTATTTTGCAGCTCACTTGCTTCCACCTCTTATCCATCTTTTGTGCCGCTTGAAAGCCTGTTAAATTTGCTGAGACCCCTTGGATAGAGTAGCAAGATTTTAAAATTTACTTTCAAAAATAAATTTGTTCATTCGAATCCATAAGCTTCTAAATATGACTGTTAGCTCCTCCATTTGCTTCTGCAATCTCCCCGATAGATGGTAAAATTCTATATCCTCACAATTCCACTTATGTAGTAAGCTTTTATTGTTTGCCTAAACATCACTACCTGCAAGACAAGTCCATAGTACATTTTGGATGGTTTCTACTTCCTTGTTGCAAATTGAACATATTTCATCTTTTACCACACATTTCTTAAACCAACTCTGCTTCCTATCAACTCTGCTTCCTATGGTGGATGGACTTCAGTGCCCTCTATAGAACTGTTTGATTGAGCTTGTCAACTTTTAGCTACTAATGATTCTCCCACGTAGCTTTCTTTTCATGAGAGGATGAGGATTCACCCAATGCTCCATCATTCTACTGCTTAAAGGAATACTACATATTTTGATAGCTTCATTCTGTTAAATATTTTAACATGACATTAATAAAACGGATCTTTGATTTTCTTATTATCTACAATAATAAATTAATAATATGACAAATGTACATTTCTCCATCTGATTGATGAACAATTAATCTGACTATGAGAAAAGGATCGTCCTAACAACGTTTGCCTCACAAGTGTCTCCCGATGGCTAAAGGCACTCTAATGTTGTAAGTGAGAACCCTTGAGCCTCCCAGTGCTATTTATAGACTTCTGACCATCAAGAAATCTATGAGTTTGTATTTGACTATAATTAGAGATATAGAGTTTAATCCTATCTCTTAGGAGTAATCTTTATCCCTTCATAACTCAAATATTATCCAATAAGATTTTGAACTATTTCAAACTGATAAGATGGGTGTGTGGGTCACAGAGTTTAAATAAAACTCTTACATTCTCCCACTTGACCCATATGCCCATAAAACAGTACTTTTCATTTATGGGTTTATCACAGGAAATTAACCATACTGCGCAAATTTACTTCCTGAACTTTTCGTAGCTCAAAACACAATTCATGAGTTCCATAATATCAATGTCAAACTAATTACCAATGCGAGTCATGTCGGTCCTCTATTATATAATCAACAGATTCCCTTCCATGTACCACAACACCAGTAACCAATTTAACACATGATCTTTAATTGGGATAATTAAGGCTAATACAATAATACCTTTGGGTTCCAATTCATGTCTATTGCAGACATTATCTTGTCATCATTCATCCACACCATTCAATGTACATATAAAGTGGAAAGACAAGAAAACAGAAACAAAATAACCATAATTGATATCATTAAGTGTCAAAATAGAATCATAACATCCATGAGCTCAATAACATGTTTACATCATAAGACCCATACTGTTAACATGTTCTTTAAAGTGTTTCGCTATCAGACCCTTTGTTAATGGGTCTGCTATCATAAGCGAAGTCTTAATATGTTCTATGGACACTGTTTGTTTCTGTACTTCCTCCTTGACGCTTAGGTATTTGAGCTCCATGTGCTTAGCACCTTTAGAATACCTATCATTCTTGGAGAAAAAGACTGCAGAGGAATTATCACAATAAATTCTCAGCGGCCTGGCTATAGAGTCAACAACCCCAAGCCCTGAGATAAAGTTCCTCAGCCATAAACCATGCACTGTGGCCTCAAAGCACGCCACAAACTCAGCCTTCATTGTTGATGAAGCAGTGATTGTTTGCTTCATACTTCTCCATGAGATCGCTCCATCGGCCAACAAGAAAACATAACCCGAAGTGGATTTCCTGCTATCAGGACAACTGGCAAAATCAGAGTCTGAGTATCCAGTTACCTCCAAACTGTCAGTTCTTTTGAAAGTAAGCTGGTAATTCTTAGTTCCTTGCAAGTATCGCAATACCCTCTTTGCTACTTTCCAATGAGACATCCCTGGGTTACTCTGGTAGCGCCCAAGCATGCCAACTGCAAAGCTAATATCCGGTCTCGTGCAAATCTGTGCATATATCAAGCTTCCCACAACCGAAGCATAGGGAATCTTTGTCATCTCTTTGCGCTCCCACTCAGTTTTAGGATACTGTGATTGGCTAAACTTATCACCTTTTGATATCGGAGTATCTAGTGATGAACAACTTTTCATACCAAATTTCTCAAGAACTCTTTCCAGGTAACTTTTCTGAGACAATCTCAACAGTCCTTGTTTTCGATCTCGAAAGATTTCGATTCCGATCACAAATGATGCCTCACCCATATCTTTCATTTCAAAGTTCTTAGAAAGAAAATCCTTGGTTTCATAGAGTAAGCCAAGATCACTACTAGCCAACAAGATATCATCAACATACAAGATCAAAATTATGAACTTACTCCCACTGACCTTTAGGTATATACATCGATCAACGATGTTCTCTTTAAAACCAAAGGCAGTAATGGTATCATTGAACTTTAAGTACCATTGTCGGGAAGCTTGCTTAAGCCCATAATTGATTTCTTAAGTCTACACACTAGGTGATCTTTGCCCTTTTCTGAGAAGCCCTTTGGCTGCTCCATGTAGACCACTTCATCCAAACTTCCATTTAAAAATGTTGTTTTCACATCCATCTGATGTAACTCTAAATCATAATGAGCCACCAATGTCATAATGATTCTAAATGAGTCCTTTTTGGATACTGGAGAAAAGGTCTCTTTGTAATCAATGCCTTCTTTCTGAGTGAAACCCTTAGCAACAAGTCTGGCCTTATGTCGTTCGATGTTGCCTTTTGAGTCGCGTTTGGTCTTAAAGACCCATTTACACCCAACTCTTTTACTACCTTCAGGCAATTCAACGAGGTCCCAGACTTGATTCTGATCCATGGATTTCAACTCTTCTTTCATAGCATCGATCCATTTATTAGAATCACTTCCCTCTATGGCTTGTGAAAACGTTAGTGGATCTTTTCTTGTCCTAATGTCAAATTCAAATTCTTGGAGATACACCACGTAATCTGTCGAAATGGCAGGTCTCCAATCTCTCTGAGATCTGCGCAAGACAATCTGTTCTGGTGACTCCGAACTTGGGTCATCAATGGTATTTTCATTTCGAGATGGGTGATCATTTACTTGTTCCACGGTATCATCGTGATGATCAATTAGAGGAACTATTATCTTTTCTGAGGATGTAGGTATAGGGACATCTACCCGTATTTCCTCAATGATCACATCTCTAGGTTCGATTTTTCCACTGATCTCGCCAAGTTCAATGAATTTGGCATTTCCTGTTTCCACCATTCTCGGACTGTGATTAGGACAGTAAAATCGGTACCCTTTGGATCTCTCTGGGTAACCAATAAAATACCCGCTTACTGTTCTAGGATCCAACTTCTTTTCATGTGGGTTGTAAAGTCTGGCTTCAGTTGGGCAACCCCAAACATGCATATGTCTCAAACTTGGTTTCCTATCAGTCCATAACTCGAAAGGAGTTTTTGGAACTGGCTTACTGGGAACTCGGTTTAAGATATACATTGTCGTCTTAATGGCTTCACCCCACAATGATTTGGGTAAGGTAGAATTACTTACCATACTTCTGACCATATCCAATAAGGTCCGATTACGCCTTTCAGCAACTCCGTTCTGCTGTGGCGTCCCGGGTATCGTATACTGTGCAACAATGCCACGCTGTTCAAGAAGTTTGGCGAATGGGCCCAGATTACGGCCCGATTCATCATACTTTCCATAGTATTCTCCACCTCTATCCGACCTGATGATTTTCACTTTTCTATCTAACTGTCTTTCCACCTCCATGAGAAATACCTCAAGTACCGATATAGCTTAAGATTTCTCATGCAACAGATAGATATATCCAAATCGTGAAAAGTCATCAATAAAGGTGATGAAATACTTTTCTCCACCAAAACATTCTATGGAGAATGGTTCACATATATCTGTGTGAATTATTTCAAGAAGCTCTTTACTTCTTGTGGCGCCTTTCTTAGTATGTTTGGTTTGCTTTCCTTTTATGCAATCCACACACACTTCAAGATTGGTAAAGTCAAGGTACGGAAGAATCCCTTCTTTTACTAATCTCTGTAACCTTTCTTTGGAGATATGCCCTAACCTTTTATGCCACAAGTCATATGAGTTTTCATTCATCATGTTTCTTTTCATTCCAATACATGTTTCATGGTGTTGGGTATAGGTATTTTTAATGAATGTATTATAAAGGCAAAGTTGATAAAGACCATCGGAAAGAAACCCAGAACCAATAGATAAACTGTTTTTAAACAAATTGAAACTACCATTATGGAATGAAAAGGAATAACCATCAGTATCAAGTCTGGAAAGGGAAATTAAATTACGCCTCACAGAAGGCACAAATACTGTGTTATGAAGGTCTAAACAATGACCGGTACTCAAAACTAAACGAAAGGTCCCTATGGCTAAAACTTCAGCCTTATTCTCATTTCCCATAAAAATGAATCGCTCATTGGGGCTTGGTGTTTGGCTTGTAAGGTATCCCTGCATGGTTATGGAAACATGAACATTAGCACCTGAATTTAGCCACCAAGAATTAGTAGGAACATTTACAAGGTTTGATTCAAGACATACAAAGGTAAGAGGCTTACCCTTCTTTTCGAACCAAGCCTTACGTTTTGGACACTCAGCTTTCATGTGTCCATGTTCCCTACAAAAGTAGCATTTGCTACTGTTGTTCTGAACCTGATTAGCTTTCACAGGTTGCTTTCCTTTCAGTGGTCTAGTTCGCTTCTTTTTACTGTAATGGTGCTTTTCCTTTCCAGCTTCTTTATTCACGAAATTGACAGAGTGATATCCTTGTTGTCTCAGTCTCGCTTCCTCCTGAACTACCATACTTGCCAACTCATTCACATTCCATTTATCTTTTATAGCATTGTAATGCATCTGGAATGGACCATACTGAGGTGGCAATGAGTTCAGAATAAACTGAACAACGAAAGACTCATCTACTTTCATTCCTAGGGTTTGCAATCTGGCAGAAATATTGGTCATTTCAAGGATATGCTCCTGCATTCCTTTAACACCATCATATTTCATGATGGTGAGTCTAGCTATCAGTGTTCCTGCTAAAGACTTATCAGCGGATTTAAACCTCTCCTCAGCATTTTTCAAAAAGGTTTGGGCTTCCTCAGTACTAGGGAGTGACTTTTTGATATTTTCGGCTATGGTCATTTTCATAAACATTAAACTCAGCCTATTGGATCTCTCCCACTGTTTAAGGGATTCTTTCTGATCATTGGTACTGATTTCAGTAATAGGTGATGGTTTTGAACTCATAAGGGATGAGTCTAAATCAAGGACTCCTAGGGTGAACCTAACTCTCTCAACCCATTCAGAAAAATTGGAGCCATTCAAAACAGGAATAGATGAAGTCTGTGAGTGTAGTGATGTGGGTACGCTTACTGCAAGAAAATTTTATAATAAATTGCTTTGAGTTAGACACTTATAAACAATAATCAGAATTTAAACAATTATGGAAGAACTAATAGTGTCATCAAAACCCTCCTTTGGGAGTAGATCTTGACACACAAGGTGTTCCATCCAGTATTAAATTCTGTGGATGAACTAGCTGTATCATCAGAATTCTCCTTTGGGAGTAAACTCTGACGCACAAAGTGTTCCCTCCAATCTTACTTTGATGGATAAACTAGTAGTATCATCAAAACCCTCCTTTGGGAGTAGATCTTGACACACAAGATGTTCCCTCCATCATATCCACCTTACTATGGGTTTAACGACTTGTCACCAAAATCAAGAAAATCTTGTACCTTTGGGCGACCAATTTTCTCTTGATTTTGACGTAAATCATTTATCCCATATCGGATATACATGGCATAATAACAAAAGCCAAAATAAACACTGCACAATAATAATATGCATATAATGTGGATAGCAATAATATGCATGAAATAGGAACTTTGATGAATTTTACAACGGATGTGAATAATACTCACTAAGTAAGTTTCCAAGAAAGAATATTCTTTCCTATACAGAACTTCAAGGTTCCCAGGAAAGATTGGAGGGTCACAACGGACACACTTGGAATTTCTTATCTCCTAGACAAAACTGCCTCAATTTGTACACATTCACACTCCCACAGCAAAATTCATTAAAAAAAATTTCATGTTTAAACCTTAATTGATTTTACAGGAAAATCACAATAATAATATTATAGAATTTAATAAACTTTTCATATATACATGTACATAACAATTAACAATAATAACATGTATATAAATCAAATAAATATTTCATACATACATGTAAATAATTAGAATAACATGTACATAATTTAAATGCATACACGTAACATTAAAGTATGCATAAAATAAAACTTTAATTAATTAATTGATTTTTTTTTAATTTTTTTTTTGTATCGGGCTTGGTCAAAGCCCACAACCCCTTTACTTCTTTATGTCTTTTCTGTCTTATACTGGGCCAAAGCCCACGGCCCGGCCCGGCCCGTTAATGAGAACCCTAAGTTCATCTTCAACCTCCTTCAACACCTGCAAGCCGTATACATCTACCGTCTCCTTCATCAGATGCCGCAGCCTATAACTGCGACCACAGACGTCGCCGGCGATGAGGAGATGCTGATCTCCTCCCGCCGGTGACCTTCATCTCACCTATTTGTTTTTATTCTATCCGGGAAAACGTTGCTGGAATGGGCTTAGATCACTGTGTCGCGATTTACAAAGATGCCATTAACGAGGATAAGAGGTCATCCTTCCAGCATTAACCTTCATAAGCAGGGACAACACCCATTCGGGACTCCACAGTCCCATTGTACCGCCCTTTAAAACCGTTCATCTTTACGGGCCACCTCACACGATGTTCAAACCGGCGACTACAAAACACGAGCTACCAACACACAGTGGCTCACGGCAAGTCTCATCTCACATAGTTTTTTCTCCACAGAGATACCTCAACTTTGTTGCTCAATACAGTGAATGAAGAACGACAGAGAAATAACATAAAGCAAGGCACAAACATATTACGGCGAAATCGAAATATATTATCAAATCTAATCTCATGTTTTCGCAATGTATTGACTTTATAGTATACGAAAAACATATTTTATTGAGATCATAAAAAATCTATAACCTGAAACTCTGATACCACATGTTAAATATTTTAACATAATATTAATAAAATGGATCTTTGATTTTCTTATGATCTACAATAATAAATTAATAATATGACAAATGTACCTTTCTCTATCTGATTGATGAACAATTAATCTGACTATGAGAGAAGGATCGTCCTAACAACATTTGCCTCACAAGTGTCTCCCGATGGCTAAAGGCACTCTAATGTTGTAGGTGAGAACCCTTGAGCCTCCCAGTGCTATTTATAGACTTCTGACCATCAAGAAATCTATGAGTTTGTATTTGACTATAATTAGAGATATAAAGTTTAATCCTATCTCTTAGGAGTAATCTTTATCCCTTCAAAACTCAAATATTATTCAACAAGATTTTGAACTATTTCAAACTGATAAAATGGGTGTGTGGGTCACAGAGTTTAAATAAAACTCTTACACATTCTTCTCAAATATGTCATAAATCATTTTTTGATTCCAGAAATGCAACTCTTTTATCAAAAGTTCACTAACTTTTGAATTCTCATTCAAAATTCTGATTGAAGAATGAACTTTGAATGAATGAGCCTGTGGATTTCATTTTTTAATCCCAGATGGATATGCTTCTAGCCTTCTACCATTTTCAACCCTCCATATAGCTCATTCTTTTAACAATTTGCGAGCAGACAACACACTTAATATGATGAAGAATGGTCCAATGTGGCTTAAAAAAAGCTGCAATTCTTAAAAATAATTTTCCTTATATACCTTGCTCACAAGGGAGTATGGTTCTTGTATCAGCTTCCATCCTTGCTTGGCTAATATGGTCTTATAAAATTGTTGAATATCTCTAAAATCCAAGCCACCCATGTTTTTGCTTCACTTAGTTTATACCAATTAGTCTAGTGTATACCCCTTTCTACCTCCTGGTTCTTCCACCAAAGTTTTGCAAGTAATGTGTTGCCTTCCTTACACAAATTTTTTGATAACAGAAGACATTCATTGTATAAGTGGGCATAGATTGAAGAACAGATTTGATTAATACTTCCTTACCAATAGTAGATAGAAAGCTTAATTGCCAACTACAAATATTTTCCAAATATTTCCTTTGTCCCCTGAATGTGGTGTATTTAGCCTAATCATAGTTGGTAAATCTAAATACTTGCCATAATTCCCACACCCCACAGACTCAACATCTTGGATAATCTAATTCTTCACTTGCTCTCTTGTGTTGGTACTGAATATGATCGATGTCTTATGTCTGTTCAGCACTTGACCTGAGGCAGCTTCATATATATTAAGTCCACTTTGTCTTCTTTGCCAATCAGCTTGTGTAGCTCAATTAAATATAGTCATATGCAAACAACATATGAGTGATTTGTGTTCCCCCTCTTAATTTTGCTACCCCTTTTATCCCTCAATTACCTTCACTCTACTTTAAAGCATACTCAACCCTTCAAAAAATAAAATGAACAGATAAGGGGCAACAATCCATTATCTTAAACCCCTACGTGGCTTAGAAAACTCCTTAGCCCGGCCATTAATCAAGATGGAGTATGTAACAGTTTCTACACCGTCAATAATCAATCTGATCCACATCTCATTGGATCTCAACTTTCGCACGGCTTTAAGGAATTTCTATACCAGTTCTCTATAACATGTCAAGTTTCAAAGCCAGACTGTGCAGAAACTAATTCAGCAAACAAAGAATTATAAACTTAAGAAGTATAAACGAATATCCTATAAACCCAATACAAAGTAGTATATTGTTGAGGACCACCCATGTGTTGATATTCTCCAACTCATATTGAGGTCCACCCATGTGGTGATTTCCACATTGTGATGAGAACTACCATGTGCATTGGAAAGTTTGAGCATCTCCAGCTCATGTTACATGGAGGGAGAAGTCCAACCTCTCCTATAAATAGGAGAGGAATGCTGAAGCTAAAATCATTCCAACAAGAAGAAGTGTTTTGAGTGTGTGAGATTGTAAGTGCCATTTGAGAGATAGAGAGGCATTGAGAGTGTTTGTAATCTTGTACAAACATTTTGAATAGTAAGTTTCCGCTCCAGTGGACGTAGGCAAATTGCCGAACCACTTCAATATTGTCTCTATCTATTTTATGTTTGTTTTCTGGGCAGCATTAGGCACAACAATTGGTATCAGAGCTTCGGTTCGTGCTACCCAGAAAATTTCAGTTGCTCGAAATCAACTTTTGATCACACCAAAACGTTCCTCTCGTCAAGACGGATCCGTTGCCGCGAACGGCAACGAAAACGAACATCGGAGGAGCGCGTACGCGCCGTTTGAAGGTCGGAGCGTGTATCCACGCGCCCCACTCGCAGTTGGAGGTTGAAGACGAGTAGAAAACACACGCCACGCGCCGCCCACG
This sequence comes from Platycarya strobilacea, assembly GCA_036898215.1. Taxonomy (NCBI): domain Eukaryota; kingdom Viridiplantae; phylum Streptophyta; class Magnoliopsida; order Fagales; family Juglandaceae; genus Platycarya; species Platycarya strobilacea. The sequence continues at coordinate 4,891,136 of CM072545.1, read as the reverse complement.
CTCTGCACGCGCCCACACGCGCTCCAGGTGTCTTCTGCGCGTGGTTTACACGCGCCTACGTGCCGCACGCGCTCTCACACGCCTCAGGTATCTTCTGCGCGTTATCTCCACTCGCCCACGCGCCTTCACGCGCCGTACACTGTTTGAGCGTGTGACACCCACGCGCCCTCACGCGCTTCGTGCCCTTCTGGCGCGTAAAACCCACGCGCCTCACGCGCCTCTGGTCACCTTCAGCGCGTGTATCACACGCGCCTGACAGATCTGGCCGTCCGATTTTCAGATTTGTTTTTTGGCTTAATCTTACCCATTTGGAGTCCGATTTCGACGATCAAATAGTACTTTCCAACTATTTGGATCATTTCGGACTCATCCGTACGGTTAGAATTTCGAAATTTGTTTTCTAAAATTTCTTAATTAATATGGAAGGTGTTGGGGAAGTTATGAACTCTGGAAATACCAGCAGTTCAGGGCGCAGGTCCACAGTTTCAAATGCCAAGTTTGAAGTTGAGAAGTTCGATGGAACTTCTAACTTTGGTATGTGGCAATGTGAAGTGATGGACATTTTGATCCAACAAGAGTTGGATATGGCGTTGGAAGAAAAACCCAACGATATGTCAGAAAAGGATTGGAAGAAGCTTAATACCCAAGCTTGTAGTACAATCCGTCTGTGCCTTACCAAAGAACAGAAGTATTTTGTCATGAGAGAGGCAAATGCAAAAGAACTTTGGCAGAAATTGGAGGATAAGTTCATGAAGAAGAACATTGAGAGTCGTTTGCATTTGAAGAAAAAGCTCTTCAGATTCCAATTTCGTGAAGGTATTAGTATGTCTGAACATTTGAATAGTTACAATCAAATTCTTGCTGATCTACTAAACTTGGATGTTGAAATCCAAGATGAAGATAAGGCTTTACTTTTGTTAAATTCCTTACCCGATACATATGATCATTTAGTTACAACATTATTGTATGGGAAGGAAAAAATTAGTTTTAACGATGTATCTAGTTCTCTGATTAGCAATGAGTACCGAAAAAAGGATAAGCAGGTACAGCTAGATACATTAAGTGAAGCACTGACAGCAAGAGGGAGAACACGGTCAAGGTATCCCGGAAAGAAGAAAGGTTTTCAATCGAAAACTCGGGCCACATCACGTGGTTCATCAGTCGGCAGAAAACTCGCTAAAGATGAGTGTTCCTATTGTCATAACAAAGGACACTGGAAGAAGGATTGTCCCAAATTGAAGGGACAACAGAAGAATCAACCCACCACAGCCAATGTCGTGGACAAAGATGAAGATCTAGACATTGCCTTGATAGGTTCATCATTCATTTGTCATCCCGATGAATGGATTATGGATTCCGGATGCACTTATCATATGTGTCCCAATCGGGATTGGTTTACTGACTTCACAGATATTGAAGGTGGAGCAGTACTTATGGGTAACGACAGTGCCTGTAAGACTCGGGGGATAGGTAGCATTCGGTTGAAGCTGCATGATGGAACTGTCAAGACTCTGACCGAAGTTCGATTCGTCCCGGACTTGCGGAAAAATCTTATCTCATTAGGATCTCTGGATTCAAAGGGATTCAGAATCACTATTGAAGACGGAACTCTCAAAGTGGTAAAGGGAGTTCAGGTGGCTATGAAGGGTTTGAGGCGAGGAAACCTGTACATCTTGCAAGGAAGTACTATTGTTGGAAGAGCTTCTACAGGTTGTGAGAAGCTAGATGAGACTGATGCTGACACCACCAGACTTTGGCATATGCGTATGGGACACGCTGGAGAGAAAGCTTTGCAAACACTCGTAAAGCAAGGCTTACTCAAAGGTGCAAAGACTGGTAAGTTGTCTTTTTGTGAGCACTGTGTATTGGGGAAGCAGTCACGGATCAAGTTCGGAACCGCTGTTCACAATACACAGGGGATACTTGACTATGTACACTCCGATGTTTGGGGACCTACCAAAATTGCATCTTTGGGAGGTAAGCATTGGTTTGTAACTTTTGTAGATGATTATTCTCGTCGTGTGTGGGTGTATACGATGAAGAATAAAGATGAAGTGCTGAACATCTTTCTTGTTTGGAAGAAGATGATTGAGACTCAGACCGGCAGAAAAATCAAGCGGCTCAGATCAGATAATGGAGGGGAGTATACTCTAGACCCTTTCATGGAAGTATGCCGGAGAGAAGGAATAGTCAGACACTTCACGGTACGAGGAACACCGCAGCAAAACGGTGTGGCAGAACGGATGAATCGTACTTTGCTAGAGAAAGTACGATGTATGTTACTGAATGCTGGATTCAGTAAACAATTTTGGGCTGAAGCTGTGACATATGCATGCCACCTCGTCAACAGATTACCCGCAGCTGCCAATGGCGGGAAGACACCTATTGAAATGTGGAAAGGTACACATGCTACTGATTATGACTCTTTACATGTTTTTGGATGTCCAGCTTACTATCATGCTAAAGAAAGTAAGCTTGACCCTAGAGCCAAGAAAGCAAAATTCTTGGGCTTTAGCTCTGGTGTAAAAGGGTATAGACTCTGGTGCATAGAGTCTAAGAAGGTAATTATCAGTAGAGATGTTACTTTCAACGAATCTGAGATGCTTAAGTCACATAAGCATAAAGATTCAAGTGAAGGCAACTATGATGGCGAAACACCCGGTGATTCGCAGAAGGTGGAGTTTATCACTCCAAATGATTCAAAAGAAGACAGACAAGAGGAGGTTGATAGTCCAGTCACAGCACCTCCAAGTCAAATTGAATCAATAGCAACCAACAGACCGAGACGAGAGAAACGTGTACCGACACGTTATGCAGACTACGTGACATATGCACTACCAGTTGAAGGGGGTGAGATCCCCATCACTTACAGAGATGCCATACAATCCAGTGAAAAGGATGAATGGATAAAGGCGATGACTGAGGAGATGCAGTCTCTTCATAAGAACCAGACTTGGGAACTTGTGCCACTGCCACAAGGAAAGAAGTCAATTGGCTGTAAGTGGATCTTTAATCAGAAAGATGATCAAGTTGCTAAAAATAGAATTCGATACAAAGCTAGATTGGTAGCCAAGGGCTACGCTCAGACAGAGGGAATTGACTACAGTGAAGTATTCTCTCCTGTTGTGAAGCATTCATCCATTCGGATATTGCTAGCTTTGGTTGCACAATATGATCTTGAGTTAGCACAACTTGATGTGAAGACAGCTTTCTTGCATGGTGATCTGGAAGAGGAGATTTATCTGTCTCAACCAGAAGGGTTTAAAGAAACTGGTAAAGAAAATTGGGTCTGCAGGCTGGAGAAATCTCTCTATGGACTGAAGCAGTCACCTCGGCAATGGTACAAGCGGTTTGACCGTTTTATGATGGATCTGAAATACACTCGTTGCCAATACAATCATTGTGTGTATTTCAGAAAACTTGCAGATGGATCTTTCATTTATTTGCTTTTATATGTAGATGATATGTTGATTGCATGTAAAAGCAAGGTGGAGATAAATCGTTTGAAAACTCAGTTGAGTCATGAGTTTGAAATGAAAGATCTAGGAGAAGCACGAAGAATATTAGGGATGGAGATCAGCAGAGATAGGGTGAAATGTACAGTTCACCTTACTCAAAAGCAATACTTGAAGAAAATATTGCAACGCTTCAATATGGACTCAAAGTCGAAGCCTGTGAGTACTCCAATGGCCTAATATTTTAAGCTCAGTGCATTGCAGTCTCCTAAAGATGATGAAGAGCGGGACTTCATGAAGAGTGTCCCATATGCAAGTGTTGTTGGTAGCCTAATGTATGCCATGGTGTGTACACGACCTGATATCTCCCAGGCCGTCAGTTTGGTCAGTCGTTATATGCATAATCCTGGAAAGAAGCACTGGCATGCGGCTAAATGGATTCTACGGTATATTCTAGGGACCGTAGATCTTGGTTTGAAGTTCGAGAAGAGTGAAGATAGTCTAGTAACTGGATACGTTGACTCAGACTATGCAGGTGATCTTGACAAACGGCGGTCGACAACTGGATACGTGTTCACTATGTCTGGAGCACCAGTTAGTTGGCGATCAACTTTGCAGTCTACGATTGCATTGTCATCCACAGAGGCTGAGTATATGGCTGTAACAGAAGCCGTAAAAGAAGCCATTTGGTTACAGGGACTGGTAACAGATTTGGGAATTGAGCAGCAAAAGGTTACCGTTTACTGTGACAGTCAGAGTGCAATTCATTTGGCCAAGAATCAAGTTTATCACTCTCGAACAAAACATATAGATGTCCGTTTCCACTTCGTACGTGAGATATTGGAAGAAGGGGACATTCTACTTCAGAAGATTGGCACTGAAAATAATCCAGCAGATATGTTGACAAAAGTTGTCACTGGAATCAAGTTCCAACACTGCTTGGATTTGATTAATATCACACACTGCTGAGCACCTAAGGGTGCATTGGCGCCTTAGAGCGCATTTGATAGCGGAAATCTTTCATGGCAAACGAACATTTCAATAAGGAGGTGAAATCATTGCAAGGATGCAACATGTAGTATCCTAGTATGGCACACTTGGGTGGAGGGGGTGATTGTTGAGGACCACCCATGTGTTGATATTCTCCAACTCATATTGAGGTCCACCCATGTGGTGATTTCCACATTGTGATGAGAACTACCATGTGCATTGGAAAGTTTGAGCATCTCCAGCTCATGTTACATGGAGGGAGAAGTCCAACCTCTCCTATAAATAGGAGAGGAATGCTGAAGCTAAAATCATTCTAACAAGAAGAAGTGTTTTGAGTGTGTGAGATTGTAAGTGCCATTTGAGAGATAGAGAGGCATTGAGAGTGTTTGTAATCTTGTACAAACATTTTGAATAGTAAGTTTCCGCTCCAGTGGACGTAGGCAAATTGCCGAACCACTTCAATATTGTCTCTATCTATTTTATGTTTATTTTCTGGGCAGCATTAGGCACAACATATATAACATTCTCCATTTTGTAATTGACAATGATTAGGCAAACAAAATTTGTGATATAAAAGCCCCACGCCTCCATATATAGCGTCGTATTCTTTTAAAAACAAAATAAATTAGACGTCTTAAGGAAAATATAATGGTTGATACATTTACTACTCTTTTACTGCTCATTTTACAATTAGCCAATGTAATCACTTCATTTCATTACAAATATATATATATATTAATTTTACAAGACTATCCTTTATTTTATATAAAGTTACGAAAGAGTTGTAACTTAATATTTTTTACGTTTTTTTTTATTAAGTGTAGAAATATTATAAACTTTCGTTGTTTAATTAGGGCAGTTACTAGACATTCCAAATGTTGGATTCCAAAATCTTCATGTTGACTTTGTGTTTCATATGCCTTTAAACCTGCACAAAGGAAAAATGGGCTGGAGAGAGTGGCTTTGGAAGTCAAAGAGTCTGATACCTAAATTAATATTATGTTTTCGAAAGCTTGTGAATAATTAAGAGTCTAAAGTACTTCCTCTTTCGCTATTTATATTGGGAGCCTAGAGAGGGGGACATATTGTGCCTGTCTTTGTAGGATAATGTCCTTTTTACCGTTCTTTTGTTTGAATTCTTAAATGTTATGTGACTTCTTTAACAATGTCATTAATGCAATGTGTAGCACGGATAATGGTGTTATTAATAAGGTGAGTTCTTGACTTGCTTTATTTCTTAAGGCCTCCTTGACAGTTCGTCGATGTGTTATTGTGGAAAATCAAGAGCATTCCTTACTTCCTATTTGCTTGCGTGGACAGGTGCTATTGGCTTGACGCCATTTGGAGAAGTTCCAGGATGGGAAACTCCCCTCGTGTCATCTGGCTCCTCCTTGGAGATCGCATCGATGTGCGTTGCCTCGTAGGCCTAGCCCCCTCCGAGTGTTGGCTCTGCTGACTCTTGTATGAGTTGGATCGACAAGGTTGTTTGTGCTTGGCTGGGCCTTGTCGCCCTATTCTCTTAGTGTTCTTCTCAATCCCATTACTTGGACCGCAAAGAAGGAAAAATTCGCATATACTTCCAAAAAGAAAAATAATAACTAAATAATTATTTTACAATTCAATTTAATTTTAAATAGAGGATAATAATGTAAATTTGAAAATATTTTTGATAAAGTGACTTACTTATATTAGGTAATTGTAAAATAATTATACATATATCATTAACCAATAGATAAACACGAACTTTTACCTAATTTTCTACTAAATAAACAAATAAGTGGTTGTTATTCTGGACAATATGAAGCTCTCTCAATCACTTTGCTCCAAAGCCCATTTTTACACGTCCAAAGGTTCGTAAGTTTTAGTCAACAATTGGGTTCATTTAGTGGCTATTGGACTGGACTTATACATAGTAGTTAAGGGGAGCATATAAAAATTTGAGACCGTTATCCCATCTAGGGGTGAAAGTCCACAGTTCAGTTCAATTATTATAAAAAGTAACTGATCGATGTGGAAGTTTTTTAGAGTAAGAACGACTGAACTGGCCAATGGGTAGGTGGAATACTGGCTTTATCGTTTCTAGCAGTTTCTCGACCAGTTCTCAGTCAGCAGCGGAGCGTGATGTGGTTGAGAGAGAGAGAGAGAGAGAGAGAGAGGGAGAAAGAACACATTTGGAGAAGAAGAGGGGAGGGAAGGGGGAAGACGATGGGCTAAAGCAAAACTACGCCGTTTGGTTTCGTTTCATTGATATTTTTTATATAAAGGATTAGCCACTTAATGAGATCTTTTATTCTAATTGAGATAAATTACCAAACATCTAGCATTTCCCTTATGTGCAAAATGACGCTCGTCATTTCATTTGTTTTTTTGTATACGTTGCGTGTAAAACGACATCATTTCACTTAAGCTTCTGATGACTTCTAGCACAAAGAAGCGTCCAACACTTGCAGACGGTAGAGAGAAGCGCAGAGAAGAAAACAAAAAATAATGATCACCGGTAGGATGCATGGTAAAGCATTAGTAGGAGGCTTAATGGTATCATTATCCTTAGAAAATATATCATAATTTCTTTTAAGCTCGTTCCAAAATCTAAAGTTCTATTAATATAAATATGAATTTCTTTTAAACTTGTTTGTTTTCAGAAATGAGATGAAATAAAAGTTAAAAAAAAGAATAAAATATTATTAAAAGATATTTTTATAATATTAATTTTGTATGAAAATTTGAAAAAGTGGTATGAGAATTTGAAAAAATTAAATTTTTTATTAAATTTTATATAAGAATTTGAAAAAATGTAATAATAAATTTGAGATGTATTTGAATTTTTTTATCTCATCCTTATAAACAAACAAGATAATTCTTCCTATTGAGAGATTGATATAGGATTTATAGGGCGACTAGACGTTGGAGTACTTTGTTTTGAAACCATTGATAAAAAGATTATCATGACTATAAATAATTGATTTTATTAAAATAAACAATGCTAGATATAGTCATGTATGCAAATTATGTACAATACTCCATTTGAAATAAAGAATTAAAAAAAATATATGTTTGAGACTTGTTCGCCTTAGAATTATAAATATGATTTCTCTATCGAGATTATAAATCCCTAACAAATTTATCTACAAAGAGTACGTATAATATGGTACATTTATTTTTGAGTATCAAGAACATATCATGTACACACAAAATAAAGGTACAAATCTAAGCTCATTATTTGGGAAATGCAAAGGGACCCCACCTTAGAAAAGAGATATGGCTTCCACCTCTCTTCTTAGCTTGTGGATAACCACCAGAAGGGAAAATGAAAGGGAACTATACTGTCCGTCCATGATCCTTTTTGGTCTATGATCACTCTCTAACGGTGTTCTTTCATGAGATCCCACATGGTTCATATCTACGACGTGCAGCTCCCCATACCACATAGGAGGAGGGAGACCATGATCTATATTATATCCATGCATGATAGCAACAATAACAGAAACTCGTGAATCATTGAGGAGGTACGAGCATGACAAAAGAACATCGAAAGCGAAATAAAACCTAACAAATTAAGGAGAGAACGCTACTTCCTTTAGCTGAGGATCACTTGTTTGAATCCTTCTCCATCAACCTTTTCAAATTATCATTATTTTCAGGATATATGGTACTGTTATGATCTTCTGAAAAACAAAAGCTGAGATATCGTGAAAGATTGTATATTTATAATTATTAGCAAATCGTGAGGCCGGTCTATTAATTAAATAAAATTTGGATACTTTCTTCTTCTAAAAAAAAATTATAATTTTATACTACAAGAAAATTATTTATTTATTAATGTTAGTTTTTTCCTACAAAAATAAGTTTATTCTCTTCACAAATAATTATTTTCATCATAAATAACTCGTCATAAATTATTTTGTTTCTTGTATGCAGGTTGGATTGTGGATGATGGTCTTATAAATATATAGGGTATTACAAATCAATAATTCTAGGGAGAGTCGGTTTTAGGGAGTTGAGAAGAAGTCGACTTTAGTTTTTAAAAAAAATCATCATTTTCAACTTTGTTTTCATGAAACTAAACCTCCTCGAGTCTCTAAAACTGACTACTCCTAGAATTACTCATTATAAATATGGATATATATAATTTTAATTTCTCACATACAAAATAATTAAGCATTACTACAATTAGATGCATGCAGTACTTGATCTTTTCTGTATTCAGCATAATTAAAGACATTTCTTATGTCGTAAATATGATAAACATATACAAGCAAATTAGGAAACAATGATTATGTACTCTCGAATAGCATGTTGATCTAATCCTCACATCCAAACACTACTTAATTCCTAGTCTTAACATATAGGCACAAAATGTAATTAATTGTAGAACATGATGATCATAGTCATGCATCGTTATAAGTTTGTAGATCGATGTGATGATCTACGTACGTACAACGTGCAGCTTTCCATACCACAAAGGAGGAGGGAGACAAATATCGATCCATGCAGATAGCATGACAATAACAGAAACTCATAAATCACTGAAGGAGCCAGGAGCATGACAACTCAAGATAACAGCGAAAGCGAAAGAAAACCTAACAAGGAGGCTACCCTCAGTACCTCAGGAGGAAGAAGATAACACTTCCTAATTTAGCTGATCAGGAGTTAGTTTAATTAAGGCCCGGTTTGTTTTGGGTGGCAAACTTCTCATTACATTTTTTAAAATTTTCATATAAAATACAATAAAAAAAATCTACTTTTTCAAATTCTAAAACCAAAATTTTAAATTCTAAAACAAAACTAATATTAAAAATAATATTTTATAATAATATTTTATTTTATTTATAACTCTTATCTCGTATCATCTCTGAAAACAAATCAAGCATTTTCGAGAATCGAGCTTTCCAAATTATCATAGTTGATCATGACTTATATAAATTAGTCGTGCATGAAAATGCTGGTTATGTAAAGAACTAATTATAGCAATATCAAATCAAATAATCCCCACATCCAAACACTGAAATTAATTGGAGAACATATATAATGGGAGTTTAAGTCTCTGAAAGGGCAAATAGTTTGGTGGTAGGAGACATGGGGCTGCTGAAGAGGATTGGAATTGAAAGAGGCATGAAAAAATTAAGGTGCAAAACTGCAATCTAATTCATGTATAAATAAAAAGGGGTCCGAGGGTGGCCGACATTCCTGTTGTCAATCGACAAAATAGAGGCCCCTTGCCTGCAGCACCTCATTCAATTCCTCTTGCCGGCCTTCTTCCTTCTCGGACCCATTACAATAATGAATTCCAATTAATTAGACCTTCCTCTTGGTCTTCTTGCTGTCCGATCCAACGTACTGTTTCCCAATTGTCCCCCGTTGATTTAATGCTTGGTTGATTAATGACCATGCAAGAAATCTCATCTGTTCACTTTTTAACAAGATAAAATCATTTTCTTGCTTACAATTACCATTGTGGATATGATCAATCAAGTTGCATATGCTTTTCTTTTCTTTTCTGATCGAAAACCAAAAAAAGCAACGTGAATATGAAAAATGTTATGAATTGTAATGAACGAACGAAACGGCAGTCGCCCCTTGTCCCACCACTAAAATTATGTGAATGACCCCACCACTATTATTTTAAAATCTGCATAGTGACTTGCATAGTAACTTCAACGCCTATAAATATGGGTTTCAGTTGTAATGAAATTCATAAGAAAATATAGAGAGAGAAATAAAGTTTCAGTTCTTAAAAATTTCTTTTATTTTTGTAATATAATGTCAAATATTGAGATTTATTACTATTGGCATTTCTGAAAAATGTTATTTATCCAGATCCTTGATGAGATTTATTTGGATATAATGATAAACTTGAAAAATACAATCATAGAAGAAAATCATGTGTCCCTGAAGGACCGTGCTGTGTATCTCATGATGAAAAATTATCGTACTGTGTAAAATGAATTAAGAGAGTGATATAAACACCAGAATATGTAATCCTCTCAAAAGATCATTATGATTTATTGCACCTGAAATTGCAAGATTTTAAGAGTGGTATTGAATATTTTGCACTCTTTAAAATCAGCTCAATATTAAAATTATACAGTGAAAATGTCACTGATGATGATATATAAAAGAAGACATTATTTTTCATAACTCGAATGTGCTCCTACAGTAGCAATATCGAGAATGAAAGTTCAACAAATATTCTGAATTTTTGTTTTGTCTTCCAGTGATTGAGCTAAATAATGAGTTTTTGTTACACCAGTTACGTCCTATTAATGATATCGAATTTACACAATTCTCAGAAGTGAACAAAGCATCCTTTCAAAGGAATTAAGGGCATAGACGTGGTAGAAAAACTATAGAAGTGTTGGTCCCAAAAGCGACAACACTAAAGATAATAAAAATTTATCGTATCACCAGAAGTGATCAAACTCAGAGAATGGTAAAGGCTCTCAGAATAATTCTTCATAAAAAGATGAAGATGTTTGTCATAGATATGGTATGACTAAACAGTAGTCACGTACTTATTGTACGGCCCAACACTTGATTTACTTATACTAAGCTTTTATATATAAGTTTATTAATATTTTATCATGTTTTAAAATAATGAAATATCGGTGCCCGAAGCACGACAAGAAATTATTTGGGATAATAAAGCCCTGTTTAAATTTGATCCTCTTACAAATAAATGTGAACCAGAAGTTCAGAGGATTATCTATCTGCAAAGTGTTGCAAATCAATTACATGATATATTTACTGTCACTAAATGTGTTGTAAAATCATATATTACTGCTGTTAATGCTTAAGCAAGAATTGAAGTCCCTGAAGGACGAGTTGTTAAAACAACAATAAATGAGTCTAAGATACACCTGAAGCGTTGAAGACCTATTAGTGCATAAGAAAAATAAAAATCGGTGCTCATGAAAAGACCGTATTTTCTGTATAAAATATAATCCTTCTGAAGAGAAAACCTCCTGAAAAGGTAACTCCTGAAGAGTATAACTCCTGAAGAGAAAACTCCTGAAGAGTATAAATCTCCTGAAGAGGAATCTCCTATAGAGGTGTTTCATGAAATGTTTTCCCCTGAAGAGGAACAATGAGATCTCAATACATTTCATGAGTACTGGAAAATTTATGGATAGAAATAAAACTGTTGTCGACAACATATATGATAACACTTGACATTACCAGAAGTAATGAAGAAAGTGAGCCAAAAACCGTCGAAGAATGTCGACATAGAAAATGATTGGTCAAAATGAAAAGCAGTTATTAAAACTGAATTAAACTCGCTAGTAAAGCGAGATACATTTGGACCTGTTGTCCAAACATCAAAGGGTGTAATATTTATCAAATATAAGTGAGTATTTATACGAAAGCGTAATGCGAAATGAAATTGTGCGGTATAATTTGTCGTACAAAGTTTCCTGTAGAAACCCGAGAGCAATTATGAGGAAACATATTTCCTTGTTATGAATGCAATCACATTCATATTTTTAATTGATTTGGTTATTACAAAAGGATTAGATATGCAGTTAATGAATGTGGTCACTGCATATTTATAAGGATCATTAGATTATTATATATATAAAGATTTACGATACTTGAAGCAACTAATCCAAGTACATTTAGGAGTATGTACTTTATAAAACTTCAAACATCTTTATATGGGTTAAAGCAATCCGAACGCATGTTGTATAATTGAATCAACGAGTATCTATTGAAAAAAGGATTTAAGAATAATTCTATATGTTCATGTGTTTTATCAAAATTCGGATTTGCCATTATTGCAGTTTACGTTGATAATTTACCTTGTTAGAACTCTTGAAAAGATTACAAGGGTTACTATAAATTCAAGGAATGCATTTGAAAAGGAAATATCTTATTATTCAATTCATAGATGAGTTACAAGAATTTGAGACTTATAGCCTCATCTCTCAAATGCATTTGCTTTTCATAAAGCAACATACCATCCTTATTTAAAGGATTAGGCAATCGAAATGAAGAGGCAAGTAAGGATTTTAAATCCTTATTTTCTTGCTTTAAGTTTACAATTTTTCTGTCAGAGTCTTGAATGAGTCGTTGAAGTACAGAAATCTTCTCGTTAAGCTCCTCAATCTCACGATTTTTGGATTGTAATCGGTTGGAAAATTCAACAATAGAGGAGGAGTATCGGGTGCCGAGAGTCACCAGCTCATAAACAGCTTCACGATCTGACTTATTAGCCAGATCATTTGCTTGCTGCAACATGACATCTGCGGAAGATGCAGGAACAACTTGTAATTGAGGTGAAGGATACCTCATATGTTGATCGTGAGAAATAGTAAAAGGAAATTGATGAGCCATTGGAAATTTGTAGAATAAGAATACAAATACAGATGAATTATAGATATGAGAAGAAGATTTGATGCGTACTAAATGAAACTCAAGACGGTTCTTATAGAAATGGAAATAAGAACAAGACAAACCATCATCTCTTCAAATCTCACTTTATAAGATATGCTAGATGCATAATTTCAAAAGCCAGCGAGATTAATTATAGCTATCCCTATTTTCTTGTAAACGCTGAACCTCTGCCGTTAGCTGCTGTTGTTGACTTTGTATCTGAGCTCTTTCTCGTTCCAGCTCTTCTACTCGTGTTTTCAGGTCACGAGAATACCAGTCTACAAGTTTCTTCAGCTCCTTGTTTTCTTGTCTTAAATCTTTATTTTTACTATCTTTAGTTGCAAGCGTTTGATGCAACTCAGATATTTGAGTTTTAAGATGATCAACCTCACTCGTTCTCGCCAATAGTCTCTGAGACATGGTTGTAAGAGAGGCAGCATATTGAGCACTGAGGGTTCTTGATGCTACAACAATTTCAGGATCAGATTTACTAGAAAGATATATCTCTGCTCCTATCATAGTGTTTACAACCTCAGGAGAAAATATAAGTGGTTGAGGTATAAAAGGTTCGTGGTTTAAATCTGGGACATTAAAATTTCTATCAAACATAATATCATTCTGGGTGAACAACAACTGAATCTATGAGGAATGCGAGATCTTTTTGTTGGAATAAACCAATGATAAAATTGGTTATATTTAAACAACAACCCGAAACCTTCAAATCTCTTCAAGATCTCGTTTGTCCACAATGTCAAACGGATTTGATTTTCTGCCGAATCGATAATATTAAACCTCAAAACTTTTACAGCTTTTATCATACATAGATGGTTTCCAATGTTATTTCCGCCGTATATAAACAAGTTCTCCCTAATAACGCCGAATGAGGAGGAGAAAATTTTAGATGAAAATATTATCATACTCTCTCTAATGCATTATTTAGTTGGAGATCGTGTTTGAATTCTTAACTTGTTATATATACTGAAATTATATTTGCTTATTACTTGAAACACTAACACATATTATCAGGGGGAGTTTAAGTATTACTGCAGGTATCAGATTTTTATTAAGTTTGTCAACCAGATATTATTTTTCATCTTCAAATCACTCAGAGATTATTGCAATTCATGAAACAAGTCGAGAGTATATTTGGCTGAAATCAATGACTCAACAATTTTATACGAAAATAATGCTGCTTGTATCATTCAAATCAAATGAGGATATATCAAATATACGATCAAGTGATAATCTGGCAGATTTATTCACGAAGACATCACCAACTGCGACATTCAAGAAAATTGTGCAGAATATTAAAATGTGAAGACTCAAAAACTATTGTCATGCACTTTCCAGGGGGAGTAAAAGTCCTGAAGACTTGTGCTGATTGTACTCTTTTTCCTTTGCTAAGGTTTTATCCCATTGGGTTTTCCTTTGCAAGGTTTTAATAAGGCAATCTTAAAACACTTGTGGATACATAAGAAGACTGTACTTTTTTTCCTTCGCCATTGGTTTTTCTTCCCACTGGGTTTTTCCTTGGTAAGGTTTTAACGAGGCAGATTCTTTATGGGTGGTCATTCAAGGGGGAGTGTTATGAATTGTAATGAACGAACGAAACGGCAGCCGCTCCCTGTCCCACCACTAAAATTATGTGAATGACCCCACCACTATTATTTTAAAATCTGCATAGTGACTTGTATAGTGACTTACATAGTAACTTCAACGCCTATAAATATGAGTTTCAGTTATAATGAAATTCATAAGAAAATATAGAGAGAGAAAGAAAGTTTCAGTTCTTAAAAATTTCTTTTATATTTCTCTTGCAATAATAATAATTTTTTTTTTTAATTTTATAACAAAAAATAGTCTCCCAAAAGCAACTGAGTAATATTATATATACTTACACTTTTATTATTCTATTAATTTTCTTCTGATTTGAAATTACATAATTATCAGCATATAAATAATAATTGACACGTGGAAAAAGTAAATTTTTTATAAGATATTCTCAAGTACATTTTTGTATTTTTCAAAGCAACCAAGGGTACCAACACCCAGGACAAGGCCCAAAATTAATGCTTTGAACTTTCACTCAAGGGGGGAAAGGAGATTTGAGACATGGCCACCTGAAAAGACAAACTAACCTTTATTTTCATCTGGGTTTCCTTCCATTTTGCTTTGTCGAGACTTGCAGAAAGTATCAAAACTTTTCCAAGATAGAAACAGCACAATAGCTATGCTCACTATTTCATGGTAGTCAGACAAGCATAAATTTAATGGTTTTTTTCTTCTTTTCTCCGAAGTGAATAGACTTATCACTATGCCATATTATCTTCTTTTGTAAGATTAGAATGCGCTCACTCTCTTCGCTCTGAATGAATCACAAAAAGACAAAAACGATATTTGGATGATATAGAAGTAAATTACCATGCATTATGGAAAAGGGAAATACCACTTCATGTACATATATTAATGAATATACATGCATATACATACATATCTATATATATATATATGATAATAATAATAATAATTTCTACCAAGTCCCAAAATGATAGATCAGGGACTATACAGAAAAATAAAATTTACAATATTTCGGGGACGTGGTCCTAGCTGCATCTCTAATTTGAACTTCATCAGTTCTTTGTCTTCCCCTTGCTCATGTGAGTTATGACTATATCTGATAAAGCCAAAAGAGATCATACACTAAGAAGCCGTTAGGAAATCCAAAGAATTCGATCTTCAACAACAAATGAGCAATTTGTTTTTGTTTTGTGTCGGCCAGCATGAGAGGCAGAGGCTGAGGATTCTTTTCATAAAGTTTTTCATTGTCTTGGAAAAACTAAATGAAACTGTGATGCTGCACCCTGATTGGTAGGCCTTTGGGGAAATCGACAAACGGGAAGGCATAAGCTTGGTCGGTATCGGCTAAATCCCAGTGGTAGTTCAGGACTAGATGGTGGATGAAGACAGCCATTTCAAGCTTGGCGAACTCTGAGCCGGCACAGAGTCTTGGTCCTCCACCAAATGGCATGAAGTTGTTATTGCTTGCTGTCATGGTCGGGCTACTAGATGAAGGTCCAACCATTCCTTTGTTCTGGTCCAATCATCATCACCACCATTACAAATTTACGAGGAGGAAAACAAAATATATATCATGAGTTTTTTGTCTAGAATATAATTCGTATATCTAGGTCCAACGTGATCTCTACCTAAGATTAAAGATCATGTTGAGAGAGAGAGAGAGAAACATAGGCATCAAAGAACTCCATAAATCTCTTTATATGTATGTTGAACAAGACTTCCAAATTAAAACTTCGAGCATTATGTTTAGAATACTCGTGCATGTTATACTCATGTTGCGATACTGATCGATTTACACGATATGGTAGATACAAATTGGAGAAAACATGGACGTACGTGCCAATATAGTCATGATTCAAGTAAATGGGACATTCTACCAATAATAAAAGTACCTTGTCGCACAAGTATCTTTGTCCATTCATAGGAAGTAATTAGTTTGTTTGTTTGTTTTTTTTAATTTTCCCCTGCAATTGAAGTAGTGGGATCCCCTCTCTCTCTCTCTCTCTCTCTCTCTATCCATCTTTTGGAAATTTGGTGAGGACCAGTTTCGTTAATGACCCACCACAGAAAGGTACTCATGCACGTGCATGTTAGGGCCCCACCATCCACATGGGCTTTAATCATCTCAAACCCCAGTGGCCCTGCCCACACGCACGCAGGGGAAGAACAAGGGAGAGAGAGGAGGGGGAGATGGCCAAAACTTGTGGGGTTCTCGGCCGTACCTTGTGTAACATTGCTACACTGATCATGACAGTTCATCTCGAAGGAAATCCGAGAGATCCCCAGCATGTTTTTTTCAAAGACTTCGATTAAAATATAATAAAATTTCTCATTTTATTTTAAATTCTTATGGTTTTCGGTTAAAAAATAGTTTACACTCTCAGCTATCACATATCTTCTTCTCAGGATTTAATTGATATATGAAAAGAAATATTATTATTATCATATGTCAATTATAAAAAAATTAAATAAAAAATTGTGCCTAATTCTGGTATTTGAGATAAGGACGTAGCTGTAGAGGGCAAGGGACCTTTGGTCCCCCAAAGATCTGAAATAAAACTTATGGACAAAGTTGATATGCTTCTAACAATGATCCGTTTTAATCCAGTCCCACTAGCTGGTGATATTTCTAACTTCACTCCCACGTCGTAAAGGGATACTAATTTATCAGAGAAAATAACTATTTTACCCTCAAAATATTATTTGAAAGGTTTTTAATGCAGCAACTATTTGCATTTTCAGTCGTTTTAAAGTTATTTTGCTAAGATATAAGAACCTTTTTACCATAGACAATGACCTAGCTTCTACAACAGTTATTTTGATTATCAATTAAGCAACACCAGCATATATATATATATATGAATAATACTATATATCACATTATCGTCTTATCTTTTCACTATATAATATGTATATATATATATGAATAATACTATATATCATATTATCGTCCTATCTTTTCATTACATAATATGTGATATATTTATTATTATTAGATGATAAAATATTATCAAATAAATGATAAATTAATAATGATAAATGTGGTGCCACATCTTATATAGTAAAATGAAAATGCACGAAATGATAGAGAGGCATATAAAACGTAGTAAAACCAAGATTAAAAAATAAAAGAAAAATTTTGACACCATGCATCCACCAATATTTCCAAACAATCATTGGCGGCACACGACCAATTATCCAATTGCTTGCCAGTGAGAGCCACAACCATAACCAGTGAGTGCATGGGGACCTCTGCTAATTTAGTCAGAACTCAGAACCTTTTTCCCTTTCCTCCCTCTAGTTTAATATTCTAAATAGAATAATATTAAATAAGGAAAAGGGAAGAAGATGAATAAGAAGGAGAGGATAGCATTCATTACGGAAGGCATGCTGTCAAAGGCTGATCTCTGATCATAACTCACCTGCCATCTCCAGGGATTGAACTGTTGAGGCTGGTCAAAAAGCAAAGGATCCAAATGCACGGCTGCAATCACTGGAAGCACTTTCCATCCACGTGGAATGTCATAACCTTTTCAATCAGAACGATAAACAATGCAAAAAAAAGAAAAAAAATGTTTAAAAAAATGGGTTTCTGGCAATCTTCCAGCGAAATTACACTCATTTATTTATTTTTTAAGTAATTTCTCATACCTCTATAACGAACATCTTTTAGTGCCTTCCTGTGGAGAAACCTTACCACATTACCAAGTCGGAGGGTCTCACTAATAACCTTCACATGACAAAATAAACAACTTTAATGATATTTTTTCAAGTTTGATCCATAATTGTACGACAAAACGAGTTTTAAAACACTCCTGAGAAAGCTTACACATTGGGTGAATTCCATTTTCTTATAGTCATCCCAACCCAATTCCATTTCTCCTGCTTGCTTCTTGGCTCTGGCAATTTGAAGGTGTTCTTCCTGAATTATAACAGCAAGTGGTTGAAAAAATAGGATCAACATAAAAGATATAAGTAAAGGACTTGAAAAAGAAAAGGAGTTTCTTACTCTGAGTTGTTGAATAGCAGTGGGACAACCTGGCAGGAAGTATATAGCTAAAGCTATGGCTACTGATGAAGTTTCATGGCCGGCGAAGAGCAAGCTTAAGATCAAGTCAAGAATTTGCTCGGTTGAAAGATTGGAATGCTGCAAAACCCATCCAAGAAGATCACCATCTTCCTCCATATTTTCGCTTTCCTCCTTCGTTTTCCGTATTCTTTCTTCCATTTTCCGCTCAATAAACTTGAGGATGGTCCCTCGAGACTGTGAAGCAGAGCATCAAACGAGATGAAGCAAGTAATCCATGTTTTATGTTCAGAACTCTTTTTCAGTAAATTAATTATTTTCGATTAGAATAATCTCTTTTCATGGTAAATGGTCTTTTATACCGCAAAAATTTATTATAAATACCTATTTTTCAGATGAAAAGACTTACCTGCAAGGCCTTTCTATATGCAGTTCCGGGAAAATTCAGAGGAGCCGACACCACTCCCTTCATGAAAGTAATATATTCTTTCTTCAGCTGCTCGGTCTCGGGCATCCCGGGATCCATGCTCATGATATGCTTTGCCATCAGATTGAAGGTAAACTGCATGAATTCTTATTACTAAGCTAAGCTGGCTAAATAAATATGTCTTAATGTATATTTTCAAGTTTTTTTTTTTATAACCTTTTTGGCTTCTTCTTGAGCTGAAAATATAGAATTCTCCTTCCAAGTGCTTAGAACAAGCACGGTATGCTTCTCCACCTCTCTCAAAAGATGAGTCCTAAGCCTGGCATGGCTTAAAAAGTTGAGGGAAATACTCCTCATGTCTCTGTGCATGTCTCCAACTAATACCAACATAGACCATTTTCCAAGAATTCCGCCTATGCTTCTTGGATAGCTGCATTCAAATAATCTTCCTTCATTCTGTAGAATGAATCTATTAAGCCCAGCATCTGCCGAGACGATTGTTGGCTCCCCAAACAAATTAGACTTGTAAATTTTGCCATATCTGAAGAATGAGTAAGAGTGTAACTGTGTAAGTACTATATATACTGTAACTGTATGAGTAGAACATAAAGTTTCGATTTTTGGGTCTTCTTTTTTGTGGGTGTAGAGTTTGGTTTTTACCTTGATATGTGTTTCTCCATGAATTCTCCAATTGAAGTAGCAGAATAAGGCTTAAGATAGCCGATAGTTTCTCCAATAAAAGGCCAGCCCATGTTTCCTGGTGGGAGATTGAGTCTGCTTCGCTTTCTTTTGATGATGAGGATAAAGATGATCAGAAGTACTAGAGCTAAGATGGAGGGAAGAGAACAGAGAATTAGCTCTGAGTCAGGCATGGAGACTTAAATCAACTGATCTAGCTCCCTCTTAAAATTTGTGAGTGCGCGCTTTGCTTAGCTACTTGTAAGCAGTTTGTTCTACGTCTGCTGAAAAAGAATTTCCATTTTCAGGAGATTTAAAAATCACTTTTAAGCAGTTGGGTTTCGATGAAACCAGTTTTAGTGAATGCATTGAAGCCAATAGGCTGCTTTTATAAGCTTCTCTTGTGTTATTTCAAGTGGAAAGTAGAGCATGGAAATTGGCTTTACACATGGAAAATGCTAATATGTACAAATAAAATAACATTTTTTTACGTTCCAAAAATTTTGTTTTGCTCATAATTCATGCGTGACTTTTCCATGGCCATACATCCTTTACATCTAACTTTTTGGTAAACTAATCCTACAGTTTGATATAACGTGGCATGCAAAAAGCAAGCAGATGCTGTAGGACTTAGGAGTAGGAGAAGTAATGGAGGTATGCCCTACTGTTTTTATTTCTTTGGATTATTGCTCTGGTAAACAAAAAAGGCTATCATCTGATAAACTATTTGTTATCAGGACGATAAGTACTAGATAGTGATTTCGGCCCGAGTGAAAGTTTTACTCTTTTTATTAATTATATTAATAGATATTCTAAAATTTTGGTTGAATATTTAGAATATATTATAATATTTTTGAATTAAGATAATTTATTGAATTTTCAAAAGTCTTGACGAAATATGGAATAAAATTATCATTAAAAATTATTTGAATCTAATTTTTTAATATTATTTTTTATTATAAAATTTAAAAAAATTATATTATTTACTGTATATCATGATGAAAATGTGATAAAGTTGTAATAAAATAAAATTGTACTGTATACATTTATATTTACATATTTTTTATATGTTTAATTAATATGATTGGTTAAAATAATTATTTTATATTAAAAAATAATACAAGCTATTATATTAATAAACTATAAAAAGAATTCATAAAAATATTGATTAATATTGATTAATATAAAATTTTCGAATAAAATATATAAAAATTTGTCAGGTTCGAAGATGGCAAGAAAGAACGAACAAAGGTCAAAGCGAACGATTGGTCAAGTAAACATGAAAATGCAGTAGTACTTGTACAATTTACAGAACACTAGGGTTAGTGCAGTGAATTGATGTGAACATTTTGGACAGATTTCTCATAAAAGCTTTGCTTCCATGGCCGTGCATGTACTCTCGTCATAAGACACTGGCCTATACAATAGTCCAGAGAGTGGTGAATTCAATCGGATTGGAATAGATCCAGTTCTCTCACAACTTCAGAGTCTATTCTAGTGCTCTAGCCCTTTGACCTAGTTACCCACCTTGTCGTCTTTGGCCCTGCACCTAGTATTAGGTCACCTTCACTATAAAATAATTATTTATTCTTGTCCAATTTTTTTTTTTAAATAATGATTATTTTTTATTAAATTAAATTTATTTTTATCTTAAATAATCATCTAAATAATTTATTATAAATACTTATTTTTCTTATAATGTTATAATCCGATTCACTTTCTCATTATCTATAAAATTAATCCGAAAAACCCACCTCTACCCTTGAAAAACGCTCTCATTTCTCTTCCGTAACCTAAACCTAGGTTTTTTCTCTCCCAAAAAATAACTCTCGTTTCCTTCTTCGTCTCCACTTCCTCATCATTCTCTCTCTCTCTCACATTTTCTTTTTTTGTTTCATATTCTTTGGGAGTTATTTCACACCTCATCTCTCTCCATTCCTCTCTTCGGTTCCCCCAACCTATCGACACCCTCTCTTTCCACATCTCCTTCCCATCCTTTTTTTTCTTTAGTTTTATTGTTGTGTTGGTTGTGCAAGAATCGCATCTAGGTGGGGTGGTGTTCGTCGACAGTAATGGCCTCTGCTGGTTTGGACTCCGCACGCATGCTATTGTTTTTTTCCTAAAGTGTTGATCTGTCAGCCTGGTGACGATCGAAGTGGCATGTGCGTCGCACGCGCCTCTCACAGACGGAGTATAGCTCTCTGTACGCCTTCGTCGGAGGATTCTCTAGGCATCTGCGCGCGTGGACGGTTTAGGGATTCCTGCAGTCTGGCTATATCTTTTTTGCTTCCAGCTAGGCGGTGCGTGGTCTCACGCACCACTGCCTATAATAGTTTCTCATTACTTTTTTTTTCTCTAAGGTTGAGAACCAGGATCTAGTTCTCTTATTTAGTTTAGTTTCTGTTTGTTGTTTTTATAAAAATCAAAAAATCTAGTCTCTAAGATATTTGGTCTTTAGAGTTTGTCCCCTTTATGAAATTTTGTTCTTTGGTGTTGAGTTGTTTGTAACTTTGTCTTGTATGGAGTTTGGGCTAAAAATGATTAGAAACCTTAATGGATTGGGAAGCTCAAATCCTCAATTAGTTAACTTGTAATTATGAATTCAAATTTGTTTGTAATACCCGTTTATAGTAGATGGATGTTCCTGCTTCAAAAAAAAAATTCTGGAAAACCAGCATTTTGTATTTCGTTTTCATCTGAGGATTCCCACGTTTGTGAAGACTGAAATATCAGGTTGAGGTCATTTCTTGCTGTTAACATTTGTGGCGATTTCTTTCTCAGTAAAGAAGATATGAAAGTATGAGACTCGATAAATTAGAGCTGCTTGGATTGGGAAGTGGGTTGAGTTTATCTCAACTCACTTCCATTTCATCATTATATTTTTATAATTTTTTATACAAAACACAAATTTCTATACACCTTTTTCAAATCCCAATACACCTTTTTCAAATTCCAACACACCTTTTTCAAATCTCAAAATAATAATAATATTAAAAAATAAACCAAATTCATCTCAACTTATTTTATCCCCGAATCCAAATGAGGCTATTGGCTCAAATTCTTGAATATTTTTAACTGCCTTTAATTAACAACAATTATTAGATATTTGTTGGAGTTTGTCACGCTTCTTTTTCAAAATGAACAAGCCTTTGGTGAAGCCACATGGGGTGTAAGAAAAATATAACCGGACTGAATTGGATTGGTTCGATTTGATCGACATCAACTTTTAGGAACCGAAATGATTAAAAACTTTGTTGTTTAAATTGATTTTTACCGAATCGAATTGAAATATAAATTTAATATTTTTATTATTTATATTATATTTTTTTTAGTTTTTATGCTATATATACTATAAAATTAATATAACATAAAATTTTGATCTTACTATTTATACTTTCTTGATATATTAATGTCATTAATTTATTAATATGTTATTATTTATCCTTATATATTAAGTTACATACTTACATATATAGTATGGCGTAAGTATATATAAGAATACATTATATATATATATATTACATAAAAATATTACACCTGTAAAACCCAACCGAATCAGACCAAAATAGAAAAAAAAATTAAAAGTTTCAATTCTTAGATGAATCGATTTATATCAGTTCTCAAAATTTCAAACCCGATTGATTCGGTTTTAAAATATATCTAAAACCAGACCGATTACATATCTCTAAGCCATGATTTGATACCCGGTTAGAAAAAGTTTTGTTTTGAATTGCATTACTAATTTGCTGCAAACCAACGATATTGAAACATGCAGCTGCATGCATCCCTCAGAGAACAAGTCAGAAATTAAGTAGTGGCCGGCGTTTTTTGAAACATACCGTCTCTCTCCTCAATTATTTTCTTTTTACCACGTGCAATTTTTCTGATCACCTTTCTCATGGATGGAAGGGGTTAGAGACTTTGCTCTAACTACTTCCTCCCTTTTTATTCAGTAGCTCTATCTATAATTTAGCTTATTTTCATCCACTTTTTGTTTGCTTTTTGTTTTCTTTGTTTTTCTTCTTTTTAGCGTCAGTAATCTTTGATCTGTTGCCTTCCAATCACTTTCGAACACCAGACACAATACTAACGATCCCTCTATTTGTCAATCGACACAATCGCAAAAGGGGACCACCAATTTGCTCGACGCCTAGGCCACATGTGCGACTCTCGCTGCAAGCATTACTCACGCAAAATCACCACTTGACGGGATTTTGAAGCCACGTGCAACTTCTTTGGCTTTAGAGACTTCCAATATTCAAGATATGCCTAAACTCCATTGTTTCAAGTAGTGTGTGGGCCTCACGTGCCACTGCTGTCATGGGACCTCTATTGAAATATCGAGTCTGACTGCTTCTTATCATATCGTTCCGCTTTTCATAACCAAAGATCAAGTAAAAGCAGGCATAAAAGTACACAATTATCTACCTAAACTAAAATGGTACAGCACACACCTCATCGTTGCAACTTTTCACTGCAGCCTAACACCATTTTTAAACAGCCTCTTCCTTGTTTGGGAATTGGGTAGAAACCATTTATTTGACTTCAAATCCATTTTAGAAGTCATTTTCTTTAATTTTTTATCAATAGTGCACCGTGTGTTAGCTTTTTAAGAAAATTGTAGGGGATTCCTATCCTACTTGAATTTATATTTTATAATTCTTTAATTTTATCTAATGTTTAACTTACTCAAAAATTATATAAATAATATATATATATAGCTTGCTACTCCCATAGCTAGCTAGCTATAGCTATACCAAGTTAAACGACAAAGAAAATGCTTGCATCCAATCGATCGGGTCGATATTGATAGATAGATCTGTTGGTTTTGCTCCTTAATCCCACATGGGAAAGAAGTGGGAGATGAGGCAGCCCCAAGCCTTATAAAATAAGGCTTGGGCTCCTTGGTTTAAACACACCAGTCAGAAACTTATCTAGTAACTTTTGACTTTAGTAAAATTCCTCTATTGTCCTTTTGTATGTAAAAGGAAGAGAGGTGAAAGTTAGAGTTTTACTAGTGAGAGAAGTTTTTGTGGGTGTCGTTGGGGTAAGAAGAAAAATTGTGTGATTGTAACAATTTTTTCACAGTGTATTTTCTTTTCTGGGTCTGGTGGTTTTTCTCCTGTTTTTGGAGTTTTCCACGTAAATTCTTGTGTTGTATTTATTTCTCTATTTTTTGTTATTCTGTTAAAAGTAGATCCTGGTGGGGGGAATTTGGAAGTCCAGATTCCCAACAGTGGTATCAGAGCCATTAGGTTCTTTTTTGCAGGGTGGAGCTTTGGTGTGGTAGTGTGAATACGTACGGTCTAAGGAGGTTCTGTCTAGGAGATTGGAAATTTTAAGTGTGTCCGTTGTGACCCTCCAATCTTTCCTGGGAACCTTGAAATTCTGTCTAGGAAAGATCAGTCTTTCCTGGGAACTTACTTAGTGGGTACTATTCATTTCTACGGTAAAATTCATCGAAGTTATGTCAAGAGGTAGAGTTTCAAATCCTATCAGATTTGATGTGGAGAAATTTGATGGGAGAATCAATTTTGGCTTGTGGCAAGTGCAAGTCAAGGATATCTTGATTCAATCAGGATTACACAAGGCGTTGAAAGGTAGACCAGTCCCTGAAGTCAGTAGCGGTCCAAGCACTACTGGTGAAACAAAGAGCAGATCTGGAATGAGCGATGAAGATTGGGAGGATTTGGATTTGAGAGCAGCAAGTGCAATTCGTCTGTGCCTGGCTAAGAATGTTCTTGCAAATGTGCATGGAATATTCACGGCAAAGGGACTCTGGGAAAAGCTCGAAGAGTTGTATCAGACGAAGGGTGTCTCAAATCGAGTATACCTGAAGGAGCAGTTTCATACACTGCGGATGAATGAAGGTACGACTATTTCAGATCATTTAAGTGTTTTCAATGGCATTGTCTCTGAGCTGGAATCTATTGGAGTTAAAATTGATGATGAGGATCAAGCCTTGAGGCTGATCTGGTCTCTTCCATCTTCCTATGAGCATATGAAGCCTATTTTGATACATGGGAAGGAGAAAATAATTTTTTCAGAGGTTACCAGTAAACTTTTTTCTGAAGAAAGAAGGCTAAGTGGTGGAAGTAATTATTCACTTGAGAACTTAGCAGTGGTGACAGCTGGTGATTGGAAGAGGAAGAACTCCATGAAGAAGAAAGTAGTCTGCTGGGTGTGTGGACAACCTGGGCACGTCAGAAGAAATTGTCCAAGAAGAGGTGGAGCAGGTTCGGCAAGAGGCTCCAAGTCAATAAATGGAGATACTGACAATGAAACTAACATCGTGTCTCTCTCTACAGAAGATGACTTCTGTTAAAAGGAGACATGTACATCCTCATGGCATGTCGCTAATCCTAAAGTTGCCATGATAGAGGATGTGTTAATGTTAGTTGTTCCACAAATTTGCACACAGGCATTGGTTTGGCATTGATGCAAGGTGTGTGGTGGAAATTCATGTCGATGGCTGATAAACTTCCAGGAAAGCCAAACGTGGGAGTTGCACCATAATTTTTCAGTAAGGTTATTTTCGACATGGGCCGAAGTGAAATGCTTGGAATTGGTTTATTCTGAGTGGTTATGCTTTTATGGTGGAGCATGATAGCGGAAGCTATGAAGATCTTCATTGCGGTGGAGCGTGGCTGTGGGATCAGTCAAAGTCGCAAGGTGGAGATTGTTGGTTTTGCTCCTTAATCCCACATGGGAAAGGAGTGGGAGATGAGGCAGCCCCAAGCCTTATAAAATAAGGCTTGGGCTCCTTGGTTTAAACACACCAGTCAGAAACTTATCTAGTAACTTTTGACTTTAGTAAAATTCCTCTATTGTCCTTTTTGTATGTAAAAGGAAGAGAGGTGAAAGTTAGAGTTTTACTAGTGAGAGAAGTTTTTGTGGGTGTCGTTGGGGTAAGAAAAAAAATTGTGTGATTGTAACAATTTTTTCACATAGTATATTTTCTTTTCTGGGTCTGGTGGTTTTTCTCCTGTTTTTGGAGTTTTCCACGTAAATTCTTATGTTGTATTTATTTCTCTATTTTTTGTTATTCTGTTAAAAGTAGATCCTGGTGGGGAAAATTTGGAAGTCCAAATTTCCAACAAGATCACTCTCACATTTGAGAGAGAATATTGATATATAACACACTTACCACTGTTCCCAATATTACGTTAAACGACCACATACAATCAATACAACTTGCAGATCATTTGAATGTAGCTTTCATTTTATTGATTGCTGATTATGACTAATGGCAACTAATCACCTCCATGATTGGTCAGCATTCTCCTTTGAGCTGTACTAATCATCAACAAATCTAGGAGACCAGGATGCACTCTGAGAGAGAGAGAGAGAGAGAGAGAGAGAGAGAGAGAGAGAGAGCTTTTTAATTTATTCTCCATAATAGGTGTCATATCTGTCAAATGATCGTCCCAAAAAGACTTAACAGGCAGACCCATCTACTAATTAATTGAGAAATTAAGGACTTTATCATTGCAATAATTTGAAAACTCGTACGTACAAAAGCAGGGTTTGTGTATTTCCATTTAGACCGGTGCTACATCACCCGATAGATGTAGTCTGAATCGTGTCCCGAATGTGTTAAAAAAAATTATTATTTGTTTTCATTCATTTTTATATATTCTTAAATATTTTTAAAAAAATTATATCATCTTTTAAAAACATTTTTTAATCACTGTGTAAAAACAAATTGAAAAAAAAAATAATTTTGAATTCAGTACAAATTTTCGTTGGAAAAGCTTCGGGTGAAATTAATAGTTTTTCTCTTCCACTTATTATTATTATTATTATTATTATGCCTCTCTGTACGTTGTTGTGATTGTGTATATGCCGTTCAGGTTGGTAATTTCTGTCTCGGTCTGGATTATGATCTCTTGTTGTATTTCCTTAATTACTAATATATATAGATTAAACTATGTGTGTGTGTGTGTGTGTCTATATATATATATACATACATATATGTTTTGTCATAGAACTTGAAGTTCTTGTTTATCCTTCCCCAAAGATGGTTTAGTTTTTCTTAATTTGGACGTTGAATGTTAATGGTGATCATGCCAAGAATTGTCTTATAAGTTTCCCCATAAATGACGAACCCTTTTCTAAAGGGAATAAGTGCTAAATCAATTATTTTGTGGATGTAGTCATTTTCTTAAAATTAACGTTTATTTTATTAAAATATGCCTATGGAGTTTTCATAAATTATAAAGAAATAATTCATACAAACTCCAAATAGACAAATTTTATGTAATTCCTTATGAAAAAGTGGACCTCATCATGACTTAAAAAATGGAATAATAAATATTCTTTATTAGTTAAATCTTTTTCTTTTAAAGACTTGTATAAAACCTGTTTATTTGAGACTTATATATATATAATTACTCTAAAATATATAGGCTTATATTTGGCTTATGGTAGACTTACAAGTTACAACCATGTATTAATTCCAAGCTTCAAACACCTTTATGAAACAAAATCTGACTGTTGTGCTGGAGAGTTTGGTAATATAGTTAATATTCTAAAAAAAGTGGACATTTTAAACGTTAAATAAAGATTTGAATAGTCAGTTGAATTGAGATTAAATACAAGTTGAAAATTAAACATAATATTATTTAAATATAATTTTTTAATTGAAATTTTTTAAAAATAAATTTTTTATTATATTTTATTTAAAAATATAATAAAATTATAATAATAAAATGAGATGAATTTACATCAACGCATTATTCATTTAAACAAATATCTCAATGACTAAAAATTTACATTAATATTCCTTGTCCCCTTATGGATGATATTTGTTATTCATTTGTTTACTACTTACGAGAATAAGTAAGGTCCCAAAATTTATGAGGCACTGTTTTAGATAAAGAGTAATGTTAGGAATACATAATTTTGCATATTTTTTGGGAAATTAATAATCACGTCAGTTAAAATATTAAAATAATATATTAAAATATAAATAAATATGATAAAAGAAAATTAAATAAATACGAATAATTAAATTAAATACGTAAAATTATATTTATAAATGATATATACATAAAAAAAATATAAATCATATATAAATAAGATTTTTATATATTAAATAGTTTTGCAACTCAAATTACATCATTCGACCCAAAAGTATTATATGCTTATGTCATTTATCTATTAATGTATATATATCATAGTTTTAAATACCGTACCGTATCAATCAATATAGTTGAAATTTTCCGTACTAACCGGCCGGCTGAAATAAAATAAATGGGTGTTTCGTTTTGGTCGATTTTCCTGTACAGATCGGCCGAAAAATGTCCAGTACGGTCGATACCGACTATATCGAATTTCGGCCTTTCTGATTTTTTTTAAATTTTTTATTATATTTTAATATCAATTTAGACTAAATTAATTATATATCTTTAGAATTTATTTATATATTGACTATTATTTTGAAATATAATTTATATATGTATTTATATATATAATTTATTTATGTATAAATTATTTTAAAACGTTACGTGAAACAATACTAATATCGAAATATTTTATTTCAATGTGTTGATCGATACTAATATAGGATTTAAAACATTGCTATATATCTCAATATTTTAAAAGAATTTATTTTTATGAAAATATTTTGAAAGATTTGAACTAATGTCAACCAAGCTTTGGATTTAATAGTTTATCAGCATTTGTTTTTGTTATCCATCCAACCGGAATAGAGACCTTTTAGGCGGAGGGAGAAAAAAAAAGTTGGGTGCTTTTTCCAAGGAACCACGTGCGGACATTAATGCTTTTCACGTGTGTTCTCATTTTCTCATCCACCGAACTTTATCGTTTACAACAACCCAATCGACATGTCACCATTATATAAAATAAATAAATAAATAATATTATATACCATCATAAAACTATAAATAATATATAATTATTTTAAAAAAAATTATTTTTTTATGTGAATTTTTTATATATTCATTTTTTTAAAATAACAGCATATATCATTTCTTTAAAAAAAAAAAAAGAATTCACATGTCTCCCACCCCGATCGATATCATATCCTGTGGATCCAAGCCGTTAAAGTGCAAGGATCTTGTCGTCTATGAGAAACGAGGGGCTCTCATGATATCCACGTGGCCCAATTATCTGTCTCGATTGGATAATTCAAATGAAAATAATTTGGAGGAATCTTAAATAGATAAAATTTATGAAAAGTGAATTTTTTAATCATTTTTTACATAAAAGTTATAGAAATTACCTGGGGGCAGACCATCTGTCCCTCCAAACGGAACAGTCCCTGCCGCCTCCGGTGGCGGTGGGTGACACCACCCACGCCATCGGAATAGGCGGACTAAGGCGACCTCACCCCTACGACGGCGAGCTCTAGTGGGCCTGGATCCGAAATGGGTTCAAGGCTGTCAGGGGCATACCGTCGTAAGGATGAGGTCACTTTAGTCCGCCGGTCTCGATGGCATAGAAAGTGTCGCCCACCGCCATTGGCGGTGGCTCCATTCGCTCCATGATCAAATTCCCTTAAATTTATTTTTATTTTATTTTTTTATTATGTTTTTTATTATATTTTTATATTTTTATTGTGTTTTTATTCTATTTTTATTATGTTTTATTCATTTTATTTTTTTATTATTTTTTTATTTTTTTATTAAATTATATTTTTTATTTTATTTTAACATATTTTTTTATCATAAAATAACCTAATTAAAGTTAAACTAATTTAAACGTTAGAGACAGCCGGACCTACCCAGCGTCTCCCAAAGTTATATACGAAATTCTTTTATTTGTACTTACTAATAAAAAATAAAAATAAACAAACAAACCGATAGGAGGCCATACCTAATCACTCGTGCGGGTGGCCACACATGATAATCATTGCAACCCATGGGCATCTTCCACGTTGCAGGAGTAACACGTGTGGATGAAAAGACGTAGCACAGAGTAAGAAAATTAAATGCGCACCAACTGTGTATTTTTAAATGTGTCAGTACGCCTGGGAACCGAACGGTCCTTTCCAGTCCAAATTTGATAAAGGCAAGTAAAAGTAGTAATCATACATACAATTTTTATATTTATATTATATAATTATATGATATATTTTATAATAAATATTAAATGAGAAGTAATTTTATAAAATATTTTATACATAATATTTTATAAAAATAATTCTTATTTAATATATTATATAATTATATTGTATATATTATTTTTCAATTTTAATCCCTCCGTCGATGTTTATGCACTGATTGACTCTTCGAAGAATCAAAACAGCATTATAAATATTTATAAATATATGTGTTGTGTCCAATGTTTTGAATACCGTACCGGTACCGGTACCGGTCAAGTCATTGAAACGAAATATTTCGGTACCGGTATCGTTTCGTGTACCGTTTCGGAATAATTTATACATAAATAAATTATATATATAAATACAATTATAAATTATATTTCAAAATAATAGTTAATATATAAATAAATTATATAGATAAATATATATATGTAATTAATTTAGTCTAAATTGAGGTTAAAAAATTAAAAAAAAATTAAAAAATTAAAAAAAAAAAAACTGGGAAGGCCGAAATCCGGTACGGCCGGTACCAGCCTTACCGGATATTTTTCGGCCGATTTCGGCCGTACTGGCCGGTACGGTCGAAAAATCGGCCGAAACGAAAAGTTGTTTTTTTGTACCGGCCGTACCGGCCGGTACGGCACGGTATTTAAAACAATGGTTGTGTCCCCTAATAAATTAAAAAGGGCATTGAGAAGACAAGAATTATTATCTAGATCAGAAACATCATCATATTACAACTTGCGTCCAAACATCGCATCATTCGAAAAAGAGCACGGTAAGAAGTAGTCAAAGATTGAGACTCGAGAGCGCAAAAGCCCCAGAATAGTCTGCCTTTGCCTGCTATCATTTGGGAGCGAGGGAGAGGGAGAGGGAGAGGGGGGTTGAGAATTCCTGGAGCATCGTGCGGCCACGTTTTCAGCCAAACTCTCGTGCGTGACCAATGATTGAGGTCCCCCCTTGGGCCCTTGCTTTGAACAATTATAATTAAAAAATATTACTTTTTTTTTTTTTGAAAATAAAAAATATTACTTTTAATTATAGAGTGATTACATTATAAAATAATATAATTTAATATAATACGTTAAATTATAAAATTATTTTAATATAATTATATTTAATTTATTACATAAAATTATGTTAATTTATCTATTTATTTTAAAAAAATGTTATTTCAACTGACATAGTATCCAAAAAATTGCAAAAATTTGTACCGAGTGCAATTTTTTATTTATTTATTGAGGGATTAAGAAGATACTTTTTTTTATAATATTGGGAATTTTTTTATTTTAAAAAATATTTAAAGAAACCAAAAGAATGAATAAAAATAAATCCAAAAAAAATCTACTTTGTCTATTCAAGACACATTCGATACATATTTTTTAAAATATATAATAATATTTTTTTTATTTTTATATAATCTCTTTATATTTATAACAATCTCTAATTATATAATTCATTTTTTCAAACTTTTATTTATTTATTGTGTAGTAGTGTATTACAACTTCAAATCTTTTGATCCTTCTTAAATCTTAATGCAATCAGATCTCTCTTTTCTTTCCCTTTTTTTTTTTAAATAAATGTAATGTCCCAAAAACAAAAGAGAATTAAAACAACAGAGATATTATTCTTTGAGTTTGACGGTGTATTGCACTGTTGTCTGTTAGTTTTATTTAGATTTAGAAATGGGTTGAAATAAATTTAATTTATTTTTTAATATTATTATTATTTTAAGATTTAAAAAAGATATATTAAAATTTTAAAAAAATGTATTAGAATTTAAAATATATATATATAAATTTATATTTTATATAAAAAAATTTAAAAATATATTAATAAAATAAAGATAAATTAAAATTAATTAAATTTATCTTTAAATCTGAGGAGGAAAAGCAAAACAAAACAAAACAAAAATGTGAACATATAATGATGTGGTCAACCCGGCATGCATGAATATGAATCGCTCAGTTCGTCCTTTCAAGTCTTTTCGGCTCGATTATCAACGTATGACTTCCCATCTTTTGTCCGTACGTGGTCTGTCGTCATGGCATGCGTACTCGTCGTTTCCTTTCCTGCAAAACGAATTAAATATATTTATGTGGATTGTCCAATCGTACTGACTCTGATTTAAATTATTTAATTTATAAATTGCTATTACAATCCTTTCCATCCAACGTATGTTTTTGTCTTTCGGCTTTGTTCTCCTCGTCTCATTGTCTCTCTGTTTGTTACAAGAGTGGCTGGCTTCTTATGGTTTGCTTTACACGCACGTTTGGCTTAAACCCTTCACATGTGATACTGTATATTCAGTAAGGTCTATTATTTCAAATTTTATATTCGAAAATTTGAATTTTAAATTTAAAATTTTTAAATAAAAATATCAAAATTATTATATAAAAAAAAATTTATAATCAAGTCAAATTTTTATTCGATTCAGATAAATAAGCCTAATAAAAGGGGGTCCAACTTGCGTGAAACTCGAGCCCACGAGATTATCAGGCCCAAGGCCCGTTATCCGCACCCACCTCGACCCAGCGTCCGAATTCAACTAGGGAGACCGAAATCAGGGACGAACCAAGTCCCTGGTTATCCCGATCTGGGCGAGAGATGGTTAAGCCGGTTTCAAGAACACGCTAAGGACGGGACAGCGGCTCACATACTGATGTACCTCCTGGACCCGACTCCCATCAAGACCACTCCCACATTTATGAACGACAGACAGCCGCCGGCCTACAAACCCTCCCTTTAATGCGGAGACACTACAAACATACACCATTGATTGCTAAATTGACAAAAGATACAGCAGCATTTAATGCCCCTGTCCAAAAGGGTCTAATTGAGCATTAATTAGAGGAATGCTCAATAAATGCGATGAGACCGACTGAATCGGACAAGGTTTCCTTATGGAGGATGACGGTCGAGTGATGTCCCGATTTCCGACACTTTCGTCACACAGACCCCCACCCCCTTCCAGGGAGGGACCTATAAATAACACCAAACCAACGACGAAAAGACGGTACACTTACAGATTCTCTTACTCTCTTTATCATATATTTCTCCTAAACTAACTTGATCGTCGGAGCGGTCCCGGATTCCGACCCCCCTTTTTTGTTCTTGTTTTGCAGGTTACCATAGCAAGGGAATCGGTAAACCAAACAGCAAAATACGTCCTTAACAGTGGCGCCGTCTGTGGGATTCGTTTGTTTCTGATCAACGTACTTTCTGCATGTCTACTCTACCGCTGTCCCAAACGACCAAACACGACCAGCAGACAGAACCGTCGATGGAAGAAAGGCTGGAAACATTGGAAGAGATGGTGAGGAAGTTGAAGGAGGAGAATGCCGCGCTCCGGCAACCACGCGAAGAGGTATTGGCCCGAGGCGAAACCAATCTGGGAGAGAATGTGAGCTCCCGACTCCCTGAGGAGAGCGAGGCCCCTGAAGGAGAACGACGCCGGATGCACACCGAGCTAAAGGAGTTGGGGGACAAGTACGCTGAAATGGCAAAACTGGCCGTACCTCTCCCGCCCAAATTCAAGGTCCCGCCAGTAGAACTGTACGATGGGTCTCAGGATCCTGTGGAGCACATAGAAGCTTTTAAAGCCCATATCAGTTTACATGGCTATCCCGGCGAGGTAGCGTGCCGAGCTTTCCCTCTCACGCTGAAGGGGGTGGCTAGGACATGGTTCGGAACCATACCTCCGGGATCCGTCAGTAGTTTCGAGACGTTAGCCCGGCTCTTCGTCACCCAGTTCATGGCTAGTAGGAAACGAAAGCGCCCCGCGGCGTACCTGTTGACTGTCAAGCAAGGAGAGAAGAAAAGCCTGAAAGGGTACCTGACCAGGTTTAACGAAGAAAGGATGACCACCGACAACCAGGACGAGAAGATCACCCTGGCGGCCCTCCTAGGCGGCATTTGGCCCAGGAGCCCCTTCATGGCGGAGATAGCCCGCAAGACTCCTACCACTCTGAACGGGTTCATGGATCAGGCTGACGGATTCATCAACGCCGAAGACACGCTCGAAGCTTTAGTAGCCCCGCGACGCGGGGAGCTCCGACAGCATGATCGGAAAACAACCAGCGCCGGGGAAGGTTCCAGTAGGCATCGGGGGGCTAGGAAGCTCCCAGATGAGATGAGGAGAAGAGACCACCCACGGGAACACAGACTATCGTCATGGCCTCAATCTAGCTTGGCGGTGGAAGATCAGAGCCGAGCAGAATCAAGGCGAGAGTCCATCAGGAGAAGAAGAGGGGACATGTACTGCGAGTATCATAAGTCCAAGGGCCACAACACCGAGGACTGCCAGGCCTTGAAAAAGAGTCAGAGGGACGATCAGACGAATGATCGAAGAGACAGAACCCGGTCGAGGACCCCTCGTCGGGGACGAGAGTCGAGCGGACACCAAGGCGAACCGGTATCCAGCCACCCAGCGGGAGAAATCAGAACCATAGTCGGGGGACCATCCCGAGGAGGGACTACGTCCTCCTCTCAAAGGGCACATGTGCGGAGAGCCAGATATGGGGAAGTCTACTCACTCAGGCAGGCACCGAGACAGAGCAACCCGGGCCCCAGAGGGGAATCGATAGTTTTCAACGAGCAGGATGGGAAGGGAATCGCCTTTCCGCATGATGACGCTTTGGTGATATCAGCATTGGTGGCCAATTTCACAGTCAAAAGGATGCTGGTTGACAATGGGAGTTCGGCCAATATCTTGTTCTGGGAGGCCTTCATGCAGATGGGGATCGACCCCCGCCAACTTCAGCCTATCCGGGCCCCCCTTAAAGGATTTACGGGTGAAGCAGTACACCCCGAGGGCCTAATAACCCTCCCAGTTTTGATGGGCTCAGCATCCAGGACCACGTCTGTCATGACCGAATTCTTGGTAGTAAAAGCTCACTCCTCCTACAACGCCATCCTAGGGAGGCCGACACTAAACAACTTGAGGGCAGTCACTTCTACCTACTACCTCAAGATGAAGTTCCCGACGGACAGAGGAGTAGGCGAAGTCAGAGGAGAGCAGGTCACCTCCAGGGAATGCTACGCCCGGGAACTGAAACACAAAGACAGTTCCGTGGCCACGATCTCCCGGGAGGACGAGCATGTTGAGTTTCCGCCTACACCTCCCCGAGCAGTATGGGACGATGAGATCAGGGATAAAGCGACACTGCGCCAAGCGGAACCCAACGAGCCTCTGGAATTGATTCCGGTCGACAGCGACAACCCGGATCGGGCAGTACGAGTCGGGATCAGGATGGATCCAGTAGTGCATACGGAACTCAAGGCTCTCCTCATCGAGCACAAAGACGTGTTCGCTTGGACACATGCAGACATGCCCGGAATCGATAGGTCTGTAATAGAACATCGGCTGTGTGTCAACCCGACTGCCCGGGCAGTTAGGCAAAAGAGAAGAAGCTTCTGTGCCGAGAAGTATACCGCCATTGTAGAAGAAGTAGACAGACTCCTAACTGTTGGGCTCATCCGAGAAGCTCACTATCCGGAATGGCTGTCTAACGTAGTACTGGTAAAGAAGACCAGCGGGAAATGGCGTATGTGCGTGGACTTCACCGATCTGAACAAAGCCTGCCCCAAGGATAGCTTCCCTCTACCGCGCATCGACCTCATTGTGGATTCAACTGCTGGGCACTCTCTCCTTAGCTTCATGGACGCCTATTCGGGTTACAATCATATCAAAATGAGCACGGATGACGAGAAAAAAATGGCGTTCGTTACAGATCGCGGACTCTATTGTTACACCGCCATGCCCTTTGGGCTCAAGAACGCGGGGGCTACTTATCAACGGCTGGTTAATCGTATGTTTAAAAAGTAGATCGGGAGAAACATGGAAGTTTACGTCGATGACCTCCTGGTCAAGAGCCGCTCCCCTAACGATCATGTGACAGACCTGAGAGAGGCCTTCTCAATCCTGCGACGTTATCAGATGAAGCTCAACCCCACCAAGTGCACCTTCGGGGTCGAGTCTGGCAAATTCTTAGGGTACATGGTCTCTGAACGAGGAATCGAGGCCAACCCTGAGAAGATACAGGCTATCCTCGGAATGGCACCTCCGAGGAACTTGAATGAAGTCCAGCGATTGGCAGGTCGAATTGCTACTCTCAGCCGGTTCATAGCAAGGTCGACCGATCGATGCCTTCCCTTTTTCCAAGTTCTCCAAAAAGCACGTGAGTGGGACGCATCGTGCGAGCAGGC
This sequence comes from Platycarya strobilacea, assembly GCA_036898215.1. Lineage (NCBI taxonomy): Eukaryota > Viridiplantae > Streptophyta > Magnoliopsida > Fagales > Juglandaceae > Platycarya > Platycarya strobilacea. The sequence goes on along the minus strand of CM072545.1, from coordinate 4,854,336 downwards.
ATTCGAACAACTCAAGGATTACCTGACGTGCCCCCCGTTACTTAGCCAGACAGCTCCTGGAGAGACCCTTGTGGCTTATTTGGCGGTCTCGCCTCATGCAACATCTGCGGTACTAGTGAGAGAAACCGACCAGGGCCAGAAACCCGTGTACTATGTCAGCAGGGCACTTCAAGGAGCAGAGGCCAGGTACCCCCGTACAGAGATGATGGTATTCGCCTTACTAACAGCTGCGCGTCGGCTGCGCCCATACTTTCAAGCCCACACCATAAGGGTAATGACCGATCAGCCCCTCGGAACCATTCTCCAGAAGCCCGATATGTCCGATCGATTAGCCAAATGGGCAATTGAGCTGAGCGAGTTCGATCTAACGTTCCAGCCCCGAACAACGATGAAAGCACAAACACTGGCGAATTTTGTTGCAGAGTACACTGGGTTTCCAGAAGAAGTCCCCAGTGAACCTCGAGGGCAGGCATGGCACCTGTATGTCGACGGGTCCTCATGCCCAGTCGGGGGCGGAGCAGGTGTACACATCGTCACCGACCAAGGCATCCAACACAACTACGGTATAGGCCTAACTTTTAAGGTAACCAACAATGAGGCGGAATACGAGGCCCTCATAGCCGGAATGACAATTGCTAGGATCCTCGGGGCGACTGAGCTGGAGGCCCGAACTGATTCCCAAATAATCTTTCACCAAGTACTCGGCCAGTACGTCACCAAGAGCGAAAAGTTGAAAAAATATCTGGAGCTGGTATGCATCGAAAGAGACCGATTCAGTTACTTCCGTTTACTGCGGATCCCAAGGGAAGAAAATCATATAGCGGATCGACTGGCGAAAATAGCGTCGGGAAAGGATGAACATCCGCCCCTAGAAAACACTGAGATTAGGACGATAGATACCCCCTCCACGGGCCGCGAAGTCAGAGTAGTGGCTGTAGCAGATCCCGACTGGGCGACCGAAATCGCAGTATACCTCCGGACAGGCACATTACCTCCCGACCCGGGCCAGACCTGCAAGATAAAGAATAGATCGTCCAGGTTCACGCTGATTGACGGATCGCTGTACAGAAAAGGCTTCTCTGAACCATTGCTCAGGTGTGTAACGAAAGAAGAAGGGCAATACACACTGGCCGAGATCCACGAAGGAATCTGCGGGGCTCACACGGGGTATAAAACGCTAGCCGCCCGCACCACCCGTGCAGGGTATTACTGGCCGTGTCTGTTCCAGGAAGCAAAAGATTTCGTTAAAAGATGCCCAAAGTGCCAAGAGTACAGCCCAGCGTTGCACGCCCCTTCGGAGGAACTCACTTCGATAACATCCCCCTGGCCCTTTGATCAATGGGGACTAGACCTTATAGGACCATTCCCAGTAGGGAGGGGCGGGACTAAATTCATAATAGTGGCAGTGGATTATTTTACGAAATGGGTAGAGGCCGAAGCCCTCGTCAGTATCACTTCTCAAGCCATCACAAAGTTCTTATGGAAGTCAATTGTTTGCCAGTTCGGGATACCCCAAAGCTTCATATCAGACAACGGAAAGCAATTCGATTGCAGTCACTACCGAGAATGGTGCTCCGAGTTGAAGATCAAGGTGAAATACTCTTCTCCCAGCCACCCGCAGGCTAACGGACAAGCCGAGGTAACCAACAAAACCATCCTCAATGTGCTAAAAAAAAAACTCGGAATGCACAAAGGAGCTTGGGCCGATGAACTTCCAGGGGTCCTGTGGGCGTATCGCACAACAGTCCGAACCCCCACAGGTGAAACACCGTTTAACCTAACCTACGGCTGCGAGGCGGTAATTCCTGTCGAAGTCAGGCTGCCCACACTGCGAATCCAGCACTATGACACTGCCTCCAATAATGCCAAGATGATGGGACGCCTAGACTCTTTAGAGGAGCACAGGGAAGAAGCCGGCATCCGACTTGCCAACAACAAACGCAAAACAAAGCAATACTTCAACAAAAGAGTGAAGCCGCGCAACTTCAAAGTCGGGGACTTAGTGCTAAGACAAACGGGCATCACGACTCCAGCACAAGGAAAACTGGGACCAAAATGGGAAGGACTTTACGTAGTAACGGCAACAAACAGACCTGGGTCTTACCGACTCAAAGACAGCTCTGGAGCCGACCTACCCCACCCCTGGAACAGTGAGAGGCTTAAGAGGTACTATGTGTAGCATTTACTAATGTAATTTACTTCTGCTGATGTAATTTACTTCTCGAAATTATAAAGAGCCCGATATTGTTCAAAGTTCATATCCAACGTTCTCAACTCGGAGTCCCGCGGGGTCGGTCAATCCACCCACGCGATGTATCCGCCTCGGAGTCCCGCGGGGTCGGTCAATCCACCCACGCGATGTATCCGCCTCGGAGTCCCGCGGGGTCGGTCAATCCACCCACGCGATGTATCCGCCTCGGGGTCGGTCAATTCACAAATTTCGCAGGGTAAAGACAGAATGAAATTATGAACAAGGCACCAGAAGAAGATTAAGTTCAAAATTCATATATATATATTGTCGGTCATACAAACTCACCCGAATCAAGCTCGAGCGTCAAAAAAAAAAAAAAAAAAAAACAACTTGTACATCAACCGAGTTTAGCTTCAGGAGGGGGGCGGAGGAGGATTCAGGTCATCAAAGGGAGGGTAACCGCGCTTCCCAATCTTCTTGACGAACCTCTTCGCAGCCCGGTCTGGACGAAGAGACTTCACGTTTATCCTCCGAGGATCGAGCTGGGGATCCACCAAGAGCTGGGATCCTAGTCGGCGAAGGCCCTCGGCATAACCATGCCCCCAAGCGGAATTACGGATCGCCACCACTCGGGATATCTGCTGCTCGAGATCAGCAATCCGCGAGTGAGCCTCTTCTAGAGCACTCCGAGTCCCCACGAGCTCAGACTCCCGAGCAGCCCAGATTTCCTTGGACCGCGCCAATTCCGTTTCCAGAATCTCTCGGGCGCGCCTTGAACCGACCAATTCCTCCTTCCGAGCAATCCGAGCCTGCTCGGACATGGCTAACTCTTCTTCCTTCAGTGATAAAATCTGGGAGGAAGCAGCTAGCTCTGCTGTCCGGGCGGTTAGCTCGGACTGAAGGAGGATCTTGTCCTGCTCAGTGGCCGATCTCGCGTCCACAAGGCGGGCGTTCCTCCGATGAGCCACCGCCAGCGAGTCCCGGGCCGCCTCCAATTCGACCCGAAGGGAGGAGTTGGCTCTCTCCAGCCTGCTCTTTTCCATCCCTAACTCCTCGACCGATTTGATCAGCCCCCTGCAGGTCTCCTGCGACTGCTCGAACTGGTCCCGTGCCTGCTGCAGCTTGTAAAGCCCGAACTTGCAGACGGTTCCGAGCTCGCTGTTGAATTCGGCAAGCTCGGCCAGCTCGGACCCCACCGTCCGGGATATCTCCTTGGCAACCTAGAATAATGATAATAATAAACAAAACTTAGCAACCCGGAAAGAAAAGAGCATCCGAAATTCAACAAAGTCCACCGAACAAACCTGAGTCAGCAGAGGCTCCAGCATCGAGGCCACCCGGGCGGAGGCATCCGCCTTTGCTTGTTCAAATCGGGAAGGCCGCTCTGAACCGGCTTCACCACCCTGATGACCTCTCTCCTCTGAGTCCGACCCAAAGAGCTGACCAAGCACCGCGACCCCACTCTGAAGCCGAAAGGGAGATGGGGGTCGCGGAGGAACTTCCATGCCGGGAGACGGGCACGCGTCCTCAAAATGAACAGAGGTCGACCCCCGCTCGAAAGTCGGGGGTGGACGCTCGGGAGACTCATCGAACTAAGCAGCAGACCGACCACCCTCGTCCGCCGCATTCATATGACCCCCTTCCCCGGGAAGGTCGGACCTGCCCGATCTCTCGGGACTGGCCTCGTCCCGATCTCCCTGGTCCGGGGCCCCTTGTCACTCGGGCCCCTCGAGAACGCCCTCAGATCCGACCTCCTCGCCCAGTACTTCGTCTTCCCCCTCGGAGGCATCTAAGTGGCGCTCGGAAGATGAAGGGGGAGGGGTGGGCAACTGGTTCGCCCGAGCGGCTTGCTCCTCCGACTCCTTTCGGAAGACCTGCGCAAATGGCATGGCCCCCGGAGTCAGGTCGGCGGCATGGTCTAGAGCCTCCTAGAAGTCGCGCTCTATCTCCTCTCCGTCTGAGGAGTCGACCCCGGCCAGGTCGGTCGCCTCGATCTGGGCCTCCATGACGATCCTCCCGGCTTCGGCCCTTATCTCCTCGATCTGCAAGAACCGAAGCCCGTCTGAGGACGATGACGAGGAAGCCGGCTCGGGACGTCGTGCGGGAGAGTCTGTGGGGGAAAGACCTCCGACCGGACCCTTCCCCTTCTTCTGCTTCTTCGGGCGGGCACCGCGGCTCGGAGTAGCTTCGCCAGCCCGACTCTTTGTGCGCCTCTCTTTTTCCGCCTCCCGCTCGGAGGCCCGCTTGCGAGAGGAGGCAGGAGGCTCTTCCGGAACAGTAAAGAAGTTTTGACCCTCGGCGTAGGACCGATCTGGTCGGGTCAAAAACTCCTCAATGTTCTCCTCGGTGAGGAGATTGTTGGACCATAGCCGATCGGGATCCTCTGCCCCCCAGGAGAGGACCGCCTTCACCCTCTCCGCCTCTTGGGCCGAGAGGGTAACCTCCATATGAGTCTGGGAAGGGAGGAAGCCCCAGTCTTTTTGAACGGGGAAGTCACTCCCCTCTCCCTCTGGGAACTCCCACTCCCTGCCCGAGACAAAAAAGAACCTCTTGTGGTAGTCTCGGGCACTCGAGTGCCTCTCCTCCATTCTGATCAGCCTACATTTCGGCTTTATCTGGAAGCCGGCAACATTCCCGTCCCGACGGAGGAGCCGGTACAGCGAAAAGAATTCTCGAGCGGTCAGATCGGGGTAGGGATCGTTCTTCCCGGACAAAACGATCCTAAACGCCACGCAGGTGGCCAACAGAATATGCCACCCGTTCGGCATGAGTTGGGCAGGAGCCAAACCCAAGAAGTGCAGGACTTCCCGAACGGGCCGAATGAAGGGAAGGCGTAGTCCCTTCGAGAGCATGAGGGAGAAGAGCACGACCTTCTGAGCCCTCCCATCACGCTCACAGGCCCTAACTCCATCCCCCGGGGCCTCCAAGGTGTGCCGCCAGGAGATGCGGTGCTTTTTCCTAAACGTGTCCACATCGGAGGATTGCATTGTGGATATCCAACCGTTGCCGGCGAAGAAAGGGCATGGGTTCGAAGAAGCCATGGGGGCAAAAGCAAGGAATGGCAAGAAAGCAACGGAGAAAGAACAGGAAAGAAAGCGAAGAGCAAAGGCAAGGGAGAAGGAAGAGCGGAATGGCAAGAATGCAAACAGTGAAGCGAGGACAGTGACAAGACCGCTGGGTAATTTATACCCAGAAGCAAAGATTTAATGCGAGCGAGAAACGAGACTATGCCAAAACCGTCACCTCAGACATGGCTCTTGGGAACAGAAAGCACGCCCAGAATTGACCAATCAAAGATGAGGAGCGTGCGCCGAAATGACAGGTCAGTTAATAATGATCGCGCGCGTGCGCCCCACCATTTAATAGCGGGTCACTGACGGTTCGGGAATCGTAACGACGGCACAATTAAATCTCGAACTGCATTAAATGCCTGACACAGAATATGACGGGTCGCGATTCGGCATTGATTAATCAGAATTCAAATCATCCCTCTGAAGTCCGGTCGGTAAACGAAACGACATGCCAGCAGGGATCGTCCGAATACATCCAACCTAGCGTTCCCACTCGGAGGTGCAAATGAAGGAACACTGCCCGGTATCGAAGGGCGGTACGATCAAAGGAAGCTCTAAAACGTTCGAAATTTCCATCGAAGTGCCTTCGATGAAAACTCGCGGGGTACTGAAAGGGGGCCCAACTTGCGTGGAACTCGAGCCCACGAGATTATCAGGCCCAAGGCCCGTTATCCGCACCCACCTCGACGCAGCGTCCGAATTCAACTAGGGAGACCGAAATCAGGGACGAGCCAAGTCCCTGGTTATCCCGATCTGGGCGAGAGATGGTTAAGCCGGTTTCAAGAACATGCTAAGGACGGGACAGCGGCTCACATACTGATGTACCTCCTGGACCCGAATCCCATCAAGACCACTCCCACATTTATGAACGACAGACAGCCGCCAGCCTACAAACCCCCCCCTTTAATGCGGAGACACTACGAACATACACCATTGATTGCTAAATTGACAAAAGATACAGCAGCATTTAATACCCCTGTCCAAAAGGGTCTAATTGAGCATTAATTAGAGGAATGCTCAATAAATGTGATGAGACCGACCGAATCGGACAAGGTTTCCTTATCGAGGATGACGGTCGAGTGATGTCCCGATTTCCGGCACCTTCGTCACACAGACCCCCACCCCCCTTCCAGGGGGGACCTATAAATAACACCAAACCAACGACGAAAAGACGGTACACTTACAGATTCTCTTACTCTCTTTATCATATATTTCTCCTAAACTAACTTGATCGTCGGAGCGGTCCCGGATCCCGACCCCCTTTTTTGTTCTTGTTTTGCAGGTTACCATAGCAAGAGAATCGGTAAACCAGACAGCAGAATACGTCCTTAACACCTAATATTCAAACAAGATATGAAGTTACAGGTCAAAGTAAAACATTACGGTCAATGCACAGCCATTTATAACCAAGTTATTCAAGAATTTTTTTAGCTATGCTGTTGACTTTTTGTTTATTTTATCAATCTCATATCGGTAAAGTTTTAAAATGAGGCAAGTCCATATGGTTATAAAAGGAGGTCTAACCTCTTTAGTTAATTATACCAATCAGAAACTTATTTAGTAACTTTTGACTTTAGTAATATTCATCTGTTGTCCTTTTTTATATATAAAAAGAAGAGAAGTGAAAGTTAAAGTTTTACTAGTGGGAGAAGTTTTTGTGAATGTCGTTAGGGTGAGGAGAAAAATTGTGTGATTATTACAATTTTTCACATAGTGTATTTTTTTCTTTGAGTCTGGTGTTTTTTCTCCTGTTTTAAAATTTTCTACATAAATTCTTATGTTGTATTTATTTCTCTATTTTTCTTAGTATTTTGTCAAAAATAGATCCTGGTGGGAGGAATTTGAGAGGTTCATATTCCCAACAAGTGGTATTAGAGCCTTTAGATTCTTTTTGCGGGGTAGAGTTTCAGTGTAGTAGTGCGGATATGTAAAGAAAGAAGGCTAAGTGGTGGAAGTAATGGTTCACCTGAGAACTTAGCAATGTTGAAAGCTGGTGATTGGAAGAGAAATAACTCTATGAAAAAGAAAGTAGTCAGCTGGGTGTGTGGACAACCTGGGCACATCAGAAGAAATTGTCCAAGAGGTGGAGCAGGTTCGACAAGAGGCTCCAAGTCAGTAAATAGAAATACTGATAATGAAACTAATATCGTATCTCTTTTTACAAAAAGAGACATGTACATTCTCATGGCATGTCGCTAATCCCATAGTTGTCATGATAGAGGATGTGTTAATGTTCCACAAGTTTACACACAGGCATTGGTTTGGCGTTGATGCAAAGTGTGTAGTGGAAATTCATATCGATGGCTGATGACCTTCCAGGAAAGTCAAACGTGGAGGTTGCACCATAGTTTTTCAGCAAGGTTATTTTCGACATAGGCCGAAGTGAAATGTTTGGAATTAGTTTATTCTGAGTGATTATGCTTTTATTGTGGAGCATGATAGCGGAAGCTATGAAGATCCTCATTGCGGTGGAGCTTGGCTATTGGTTCAGTAAAAATTGCAAAGTAAAGATTATTGACTTTTTGCTCATTTTGTTAATCTCACATCGATGGGGTTTTAAAATGGGGTAAGCCCATGTGGTTATAAAAGGAGGCCTAGCCTCTTTAATTAATTAAACCAGTTAGAAATTTATCTAGTAACTTTTGACTTTAGTAAAATTCATCTGTTGTCCTTTTTGTATGTAAAAAGAAAAGAGGTGAAAGTTGGAGTTTTACTAGTAGGAAAAGTTTTTGTGAGTGTCATTGGGATGAGGAGAAAAATTGTGTGATTGTTACAATTTTTCACATAATATATTTTCTTTTCTGAGTCTGGTGGTTTTTTTCCTGTTTTAAAGTTTTTCATGTAAATTCTTGTGTTGTGTTTATTTCTCTACTTTTTTTAATATTTCGTCTAAAATAGATTCTGATGAAGAAAATTTGGGAGGTCCATATTCCTAACATAGCAATGCAATTGTATTTAATTATACATTAAAAAAAATAATAAGAGTTCAAGTACACGAGACAATAACCTCACTTGCCTGATTACAGTACAAGAAATACGTAGTAAGTGCACTTACGTACTTAGGATTATTTACACCTGACATGATAGGAAAATCATTAGGAGTATTGTAATCAGTCTAGTCTGATCCAATCTGGAGGGGTCACGAACTGAGCATACCAGTTCATCAATTTTCTCGAACCGAATCGCTAGCTAGCAGTTTAGTTGGTCCATTCGATTCATGAATATTTTTTCTTCTTTATTATTTTTTGATAGAAAAATTAATAAAAAATTAATTAAATTAATAAATTTAAAACTAAGTGATCTCTTTAGCATGTTATAATATTGAATGAATATTAAATAATTTTATTGTATATATGGTCAAGGGTGATCATTTAAATGGAAATTACATAATTAACTTATACAATTACTATATAAAATAACATATTATATAAATATATTTCATACATATAAGCTTTCCCATAATATAATAAATATTTCAAAATCTTCAAATTTTATAATAATAATAATATTAAAAAATAATATTTTATTTAACTTTTAACTTTTATCTCATTTCAATTCACTGTCCAAACAACACCTTAAACTTCCATATACATTCCTCCATAAAAAGGCATTCGTTTCTTGGCTAGTAAAGATATATTAGTAGAATGATTGAATAGCTAGTGGGTCTTCCTTTTTTAGAGGGGCTCCAAATGATCTTGTTTACGTTTCAGACTATCATAGTATTGCCAAGAACTTGTAATTGCATCAATTTCTCAGTCTTCATGTGCTGTTTTAGAAAAAATTATCATTTCATCGAGAGAGATTAGTAAAGAGTTCTAAAAGGTTAGCTATTGAAGCTATCTTTGCACATTCCATCTCAACCTATTGGGAATGTGTCTTTGAGGTTATGATTCCCACACCGTATATCATGTTGAAATTTGATTTGAGAATCATCACCCACATGCATGTCATTTTGTGAGACTTGTTACACTATTTAACATTATCATTTTAATTATCTAATACCCTTGAGCGTAATTAGATTAGTTAAATGAGTGATATTCTTTAGGGTACAATCTTTTTTTTATCGTAATTAGGCTTGGTTTGTGTTTTGGGTTCATCTTATGAACTCAACTCATCTTATCTTATATATTATTACATAAATCTTTTCATATTTCTACACAAAATGAAATAAATAATTTAATTTTTTCAAATCAAAAAATAAAAATAATATTAAAAAAAATTAATAATATTTTATTCAATTTTTTAACTTTTGTCTCAACTAAACTTAACTAAACTCAATCCAAACAACAAACCAAGCAAGTCTTTTAATTTTTTTCAAATCTAGAGATACTAAAACAATACATGAAAAATGAGTATTTATGACGGGTTATTTGTAACAAAGATAACTATTTACTACAAAAATAGAATTATTTTAGTAGAAAACATTCATTTTAGCAAGAAAAAGCTGGCCACGAATAATCAATTTTCTTATAGTGTGAATCCTCCATTCTGAATTTCAATGTGGTGGCCATCTTCCAAGTCCTCGAAACCACTAAAAAATAATATTTTTTTAAGTATGATGTTTTTGACATTAAAATACTCGATTTATACCAGTGATTCATATACTAATAACCGAGTAATCAAAACTAAAAGACATTTATCATAGGTTTCATTTGTTTTTGCAAATGATATCAGATAAACTAATATAATTTGATATTAAAATTAAAAGTTAAATAAAATTATAATATATCTTTAGTATTATTTTATCTTAAAATTTGAAAAAATTGAATTGCTTATTTTATTTATGTATGAGAATTTGATAAAATTATAATAATTAGATGAGATGAGATGAATTGAGAGAAATTATAAAAATAAATACACATCAATATAAGATTTATATATCATCTACCATTATCTTTATTATATAGGTATCACAATCTACTTTTCTTAAATGCCCTCTAACAGAAAGACAAAAATCATTGCAAGCGTTTCGTTTCATTAAAAGATCTTTGGTTGGGATTAATGTCAATCTAAGTACTGATGGGTTGCATCCGAGATAAGAGTTTAAAATTCAATGACCCACCCATATCTTTGTGAGTTTAAAAGTATACCACTTAATAAATGAGTTATAGTATGACACAAATCTTTCTATATTCACTACAAGAGAATAGGTTTTTTTGAGAGAAATCATTTTATCTTAAAAAGCAGATTTTTTATCCTAAAAAATCTTTAGAGACAAAAAAATTGCATCCCAAATTTGTCTCAAAAAGCCCGTCTCAAAAAGTTTTTAGGGACGAAAAGTGAATTTTGTCCCTAAAAATGATTTTTAGAGACGAAATCTCACTTGCCCATCCAAATCATTCGGACGGGTTTTTTTTATTTGAGACAAAAATTTCATCTCAGAAATCCGTTTGGACAAAAATTTCAATCAACCGAACTAACAGTTTCTGTTCGAATTGATAAATATTTTGTTCGAATAGATTGTCTTATTCGAACGAAGCTAGCGTCCGGACGGATATTATCTGTTCGAACGAATAAATTTATTGGAATATAAATCTTGTTCGAATTGACTCTTTTTAGTTCCGACGAATTTTAAATCATAATTTATCGTTTGAACGAATACAAGAGTTGTTCGAACGGATATTATCTGTTCAAACGAATACAAGAGTTGTTCGAACGATACTGCTATACAGATTACATTTAATTAAAAGATGCATTACTATTATAATAAAAATGTAATTTACACATCAAATGTGTTCAAATATTATTTTTAACTAAATAATAAATGTACAATTAATACAAAAAATAGATTTTAAGATCGTGATGGTGGCATAATGTTTTGAGATATCCTCTACCATTCTTCAAACATTATTCGAGTCCTCGACTCCAGTCTCTCTTCTATTCTTGACTCTAACTCTGCTGTTTTATCTAATCTGATCAACAACTCTTGTTCCTTAGATCTCAAACGTTCTATCTCAAGTTGTGATGCTTCTAACTCCTTAGTTTTGTCTTCATTGGATATAGCCTTAGAAGAGGATGATGAACTGGAGGATTGTTTCACACAACGTTCTAAACCCCTCAAATATCCAGAATGTGATCCGAGAATTTCAGATAAGATCTGAGCATCGTTGACAGATGATTCATCAGATGGATCTGCAGTAGCATCTTTTAGAGATTTCATCTTTTTCTACAAAAAAAATATATTAAAGTTAGTATAATTAATAGGAATATTCTATTAGACTTGACTTAATATACTTAAACTTACATAATTTGCCTCAGTTTCAGGACTGGTCCAAACACCATTACGATTTTTATGTGCTTTAGCATATAAATGGGTTAGATCAAAGTCACCTGAATTTTCAGCTTGCTACAAAAGAAAATCAAATTAGAACTTGAAAAAAAAAGTACATATTTTAAAATGAGACCGAAATTAGTAGCACTGACCATTTTTTGATGTAAACGATGAAAAGATCGAGAACCCGCATGATGGTGAATTTTTAAATTTGATCTACTTACTTTGTTCACAGCACTTCGTTACTTTACAAAAAAAAGAAAAATATTATAAATTTCAAATTCTAATACATATATAATTTTCTATTAGAAAAATGCAAATGTGATATTATCTTATAAGCAGAATTTTCAAACAAATCACAAACCTTCTACCACTTGACTGGTGGTATTGCTTGGAATGGATTTTGGCGTGCCTTTGCAGCAGTGCTGAATTTCTCAAAATGTACATAGCACCGACCTTTGTACCTCCGGAATGCACTCGACATTAGTTTTTCAACTGTTTTTCGATGCTCTCGTCGACTAAAATCTAGATCAAACTCATCTTTGAAAAAATTGTAAATAATTAGTATAAATACAATTAACAGCACTGTTTTTCGCAAACTCTATGAATATTTTCACCCCCCGTGCATACTCCTTATAGTCTCGCCCAAGTCTATCTCCCAATAGCATCCAACTTTTGTCCATTATATTTTCGTTATCCGTCTACTGCCTATTAAAAAAAAACTAAATCATTTCATAAACATTATCAGTAATACTGTAATTGATATCCTCATAATACTATTTATTTATTCTGTCTGCACAAATTCCGTTCGAACGTAGATTTTTACGTCTGGACGGACATCAACATTTGTTCGAACGTGAACAGTTTCGTTCGAATGGAAATCGTGCAGACAGCATATCAGAACCAATCCTCACCATCAACTAAGTAAGCAACAAATACCCAAATAAACTAATCGTGCTCGAAATTGGTTATATAATAAAATTCCAAATATCAAAATAAGTATGCAAAATCTATATAAAATCATCCCAAAATATCAAAATATATATCTAATCTTTAAACCCTAATAATTAGAAAACTAACCTCAACTTTTGCACATCTACCTTTAAATCTAATTCAACAACACTGCCCACAATTAAAAATCATAAGATGAGAAAACTATCAACCACTTTTAATGTTGAAAAATATACAAAAAAAAAAATATTGAGAAATGAGATTTACCTATTTCCTTTCAAGAATATCAAGTCTTCCACACTCAAAAACCCTCCTACAATATGTAATCCTTGTTTGCCTCCTTTTTAGTCTCCCTCTTTAAAAAATAGCTCAATCCCGAGTAAGAAATAAACTGAAGAGTTGGTATTTAAATCTGCGAAATTGCGTTCGAACATAAAATTTATCCGTCCGACCGCCAAAATGTTAAATTGCCGCTAGTTTTCCCTCGAGAAATTTTTAACTTTTTGCGTTCGAACAGATTATTTTGGTGTTCGAACGCGTTATTCTAAACATATTTTGAGTATTTTCCGTTGGAACGCATGAGAGACCGTTATGACGTATAATAAGTGTTATATCTTATAGAGTTACACTAGTATTATAATACTAATATACTAGATAATATTTAATTATTATTATATATTTATATACTGATATTACTAATACTATTCTAAATAATCTATATTATAAATTGTATAACCTCAATAAGTGATGACACTACAAATTATATATTAAGTAATTTAAATAACATGTACCTAATTATTATAAATTAAGCACTACATGTAAATAGTATAACATTTATGTTCTAACTAATATATACTAGTATATACAAAATAATTGATATATATGAAATTGAAGTACCTGATATATATTTATTATATATAAAATTATCATCTTAGTGTTATATATAGTGCATGTATATTAAGTAATCTAAGTAACATATACTTAATTATTATAAACTAAGCACTACATTTAAATGGTATAATACTTATGTTCTAACTAATATATATTAATATATACAAAGTAATTGATATATATGAAGTTGAAGTACTTGATATATATTTATTTTATATAACATTATCATTTTAGTGTTATGTATAGTGCATGTATATTATAAAGATTACTTTTAGTATTTTATTTTTTTTACTAAAAACTTTATAATATTATTAGTGTCGTATGATACATAATAATATCGTTATAACTACGAACTAATAGCGGATTGCTTAAACACCAAACTCTCTTCTTTCCATTCGAATAAATACCCCTCCATCCGAACATATACCCTTACCGTTCGAACGCTTAAAAACTACGTTCGAATGCTCAAACTCGTTCGAACGAGAAATATCTCGTCCGAACAAATGTCGGGGTATATATGCCCAGCCCTCTCCGAATGCCTCATTTTTGCATCAAACGGTAGATTCCAAAACCCAGTCCCATTCGAACGAGAATCACACTCCACCTTCCCGAAACTATCATCTACAGTGAGATATATAAGGTATGGTCTCTTTAACCTCTTCTATTGGTTAAAAATGGGTTATGAACACCCATTTTTGTGTGAGTCGGATTTCAAATTGAATCCGACCCATTTTTCATAGTTTTTGTAATTTATTTCCTAGTATTCATTGTTTCGGACTTTTAGGAGTGATATTAGGTTGATTTGGTCCAAATATATTTGAGTTTTGTAGGAAAAAAGTAATGGCCGAGTCAACACAACCATTTATCTTCGCAGGGGTTTCCGTTCGGACGGGAATGACCCCCGTTCGAACAAGATGTAGTGGATGATCTTGTTTGTTCGAACGGGCATATAACGCGTTCAAACGTGTTATTTGTCTGTTCGAACAAGTAAGTTCCAAACAGAACAGTTTGATATACATATTGATTTCATTTAGGTATTTTGGGTTTCATCAAACCAGTCTAACTTCTTTCATCACTTATTTGTAGACAGTATACGAATGGCAGGTAGAAGTCAAAAGTGTGGGAGAAATCAATTGAGCGCTACTAGACCTGTGATCTCAAATCCAGTTGCCTCCACTCCCATCTAGCCTGCTGCGCCCAGTGTTCCTGTTTGTAGGTCTGTTCTAGTAGAGCAGCCTATCACTTTGGATGACTTCAGAGAGTTGGAGTGGGAGGGACACACCATCCACCAGATCTTCACGGAGCGAGGATGGACTTCGACCTGCACACAAGAGGGGATCGCATATCCTGATATGGTATGCAAATTCTACCGGGCATTGGGAGATTAGCCTGGAAATATTCACCACTACGTACTCATGATGCGGGGAGTCAGCATCACCTTCTCTCCTCGGGTGATTGCAGAGTATTTGGACATCCCGCGCGTGATAGACTCATATCCTCATCCATCCGCAGCAGCAACAGCGTCTAGATCTGTTAGGGCAGACACGGAAGTTGAATCCTCATCACTCTTCTCTACATGGGCTACCGATGAGTTGGGTACTGGCTCAGATACTGATGATGGCGACTAGGAGTACGTACTTGATGATGGTCTCACAGACGATCAGGTACCTCGGGATGCCGTAGCGAGGCTCCTACGGCATCTCGAGGCTCTTGCATATGATGGCGGGAAGGCCATCAAACAGGTTGACTGCATTCCATTCTTCAGATTGCTGAATCTGATAGTCGAGTACAACATAGACCCGAAAAAGCACAAGACAGATTTCGAGATGAATCGGGCACGACTTTTGGTGCAAGTAGCGAGGGGGGACCCGATTGATCTAGTACTGTATATTTTCTTCCGCATCAGACATGAGTCACGATATGGGACTGGAGGCAGTTTACCATTTGGACTGTTGATATATGGCCTCCTACTTCAAGCTGGAGTTACAGAGTGGATTGGTGAAAAAAGAGAACTTCAGATGGGGGCTCTCAACAAGATATCTATCAGTAAGAGTAAGGGGCACCCCTATATACGTACTCCAGGGTCAACTGATGCTACTACCAGTGCTGTTACCCAGCCTGCTCAGAGCCAAACTGCAGGATTTACACTGGAGTAGTTGGATGCGATGGTTGAGCGCGTGGTGGAGAGAGTGGCGACCCGCGTGGTAGCAGAGGTTGTGGACCACATCATGAGGAGGATAGATGATGTAGAGACACGGATTAAATCTATGCAGGAGGACATAGATTTGATACCGAAATAGTATGAGTATTTTTATTTTATGTGTTGTATTAAATAATATTATATATATTTTGAAATGTAATTAGTATTTTCTTTTATTTTTGGTATTCATAACAATGTTCTTTTTTTTCGTCATTTTACTTATTGCTTGTGATAATAAAATAAAGAACATTTTAAAAGTAATTACATAAAATTAATTTTTGCATTTATAAATATTTTAAATGTTTCATAATTCAAAAAATGTAATATAAACACATTCTTTATATTTTGAAAATGATAAAATAAAATTAATAGAAAACAAATATATATATATATATATACGTAAATAAATAGTGATAAAAGAAATTAACCATTTCCAACCTGTTGTCCGTCCGAACAGTATAATTTGGGTTCGGACGAACTTGCAATTCCACCGCCACATTTTCCTCCAAATATATTCCGTTCGGACAAATATTTCTCCGTTCGAACGTATTTTTACTCTCGTTCAGACGGATTTTTCTCCGTCCGAACAAAATTTTCAATGCGTCCAGCTTTTGGGACAAGTTTTAAAAAATGTATTTAAAAATCACTTTTAGGGATGAAACTTATTTGGTTCCTAATAAATTTCGTCCCTAAAAATAAAATGTGTTGTAGTGATTTCATAATGCCCAAAGACTATTTAAATATTGGGAGGGTTAAGAATTCTCACACATGAAAAAGGACAGTGCTACTAGGATCGAAGGTCCCAACCGAATTCTTATCAATGCAATGTATTTTTTTTTTCCTTTTTTTTATCATTCTTTAAATATTTTTTAAAATAATTTTTTAATAAAAAATACATATATTAAATAATATTTATTTTCTTAATCATTAAGCAAAAGCGAAAAAAAAAAGAAAACCATCTGTCAAATTATCAATTTGATTAGCATTTTCCTATAAAAAAAATTGTGTCTAATACTTTAAAGTAAAATTGTTATAGTGATTATTTTCTCATAATCATGTCAGATTCTCCATCAACCTTTAATGGAGAGAGATACCTTTTCTAACTATTATTATTTAATATTGCAGATCATAAAAAAATTAAAAATTAAAATATTAATATTTCATGTTAAAATATTTAACATCCAAGGCATAATTTTCTTTAATTAGGCGAGTTCCATGCAATAATCGATGCCAGCTGTTTCTTCTAAATTTGAGTTGCATTGCCGTTTGCATTTCTCTACCTGTTTTTCATATCTGACAAAATATGCAGAAAGATCACGGTTTAGTAAATAAAATATGTAACTTATCACAATCTTCTTGATAGCATTTTGTGTGTGTGTTTTTTTATGGCGATTTCCATGCAGTAATTGATGTTGTTTTGTTCTCTTGAGTTGCATTTTGAATCTTTGATCGTACCATTATTGGTCACAACATTTTTTTTAGACAATCTTATCAATGACAAAACTAAGCGAATGCAAGGATATAAGTTTAAGTGAGGTGAGAGTTCTCAATAATCATTCCAATTCAACAAACATGTAGCAAACACTAAAAAAAAAAAAAAGATTTCAGAACCACAAATGTGACTCTTACCAATCTCAATTAAAGAGATGTCAGCTAAAACGATTTTAAAATAGTATAATAAATAGACTATTTTACTACGACTAGAAGCCACAGTGAAGGGAGGTCCGCTGCATTTTATTGAGTTAGTCTGGTTGAAAGGGATTCTCACGTCTACTTTATCTTGATCTCTGATTAAGGAAATAGGAAAATAACAACTAGAAGAATAATCGATGCATCGAAATAGGACTACTGCTAGCTATAGCGGCGCGGGAGAGGCACACACCATACTAGAGTGATAGCTGGTAGCCGAAATTGAAGGATCCGAGGCCGCTGTTATCAATGGTGTCGCGTGTGGCAGCAAGGGAACCCTCCTAGCGTGGTGGCGCATGGATTTCATGCACACTATCTCCCATGCGTAAGACTGACACGCCACTCATTTGGACGTTTTTCTCCTTCCTTCCTATAGATCAGTGGGTAAAGAGTTCAACGATCAAGCGCGTGGTTGTCATAGAAACTTGACAAATAATAGATTGAAAATTCTTGATGTTGTGGATAAAATTCTAGGAAAAAAATTAGGAAAACTGGAAAAAGCAAAGAGAAAACGCCGATTAGGATTGGGCGGGAGGGAGGTTCTTTCCCCTAAAACAAGCGGCAAGGGCTGGAGAAAACCTTGGACTATTGGAGCAAAAAGTAGAGAGAGAGAGAGAGAGAGAGAGAGAGAGAGAGGAATGAAAAAATGGGAACTTAGCACTTATTGGTCACAACATTAATATTGCAAACGTTCGCATCTCTCTTCCCATTTTCCAATCCCAATCACATGGGTGTATTATATATGCAGAATGAGAAATGTCATGGTTCTGCAAATAAAAACAAATCAAAATCTTTTAAAATGGTTTCATTTTCAAAAACCCTCTGATGCCATATGATCTCTACATGAGTTACATATATTAATTCTGTAACTTTTGATCTTTTTATGATTTACACATTTTATAAATATAAGTTTATAATTTGAATCTTCTAAGCACTCATTCAATCCAATTCCTCGTAGAAAAGGCAATGGAGGAGAGCATCAATTACTTTTATTTCTAGCCTTTTCAGGTTAGCACTAAATGAGAATTGGATCTCCATCACATGATATCCTATAACTAGAAACTTATAAGGGCTTGTTTGAAAAATATTTTATCCTAAAATTCTCATATCATCTTATTCCATCTCATCGTATTTTCTTCTCATACATCACTCAAATACAAAAAAAATTTCAAACTAGTTATTATAACTTACCAATCTTTCAAACAAACAAACAAAAATAAATAAACTTTTTCCGTTCTTTTAAAAAAATAATATTAAGAATTATATTCTAACAATTTTTTAACTTCAACATTGTCTTTCTTATTTTCTAAAATCCCATAAAACATTCAACTCAAACTATCTCATGATTACTATTCACAAATTATCTTACTACTATTCATAAAATTATTATCTCATCTCATTCTCCAAGTTTGTCCTAAGTCCTAACAGAGAAATCATCATAGTTCAATGATTTATTCTTATTAGGATAGTAAGTTGAGATGAGATAAGATGGAAGTCAATAAAATATTTTTTTTTTTAGAATTAAAAAAAATTAAATTATTTATTATATTTTATTTAAAAATTTATAAAAATTTTAATGATTAGATGAGATGAAATGTTTTCTAAATCTAAGCAAAGAATCAATCAAACCTCTCATTTTCTCAAGAAAATTAGAAAAATCACAAAAAATTATTCTTAGTTGGTTTGGAATTTTTGCTCAGTTCTAATACTAATCAAGATATACCATATATAGGTGATGGATTTTAAAAAAAAATTATGTTCTTGATACGATTAGATAAAGGGTACTAATGATTGTTTCATTATACAGTGTTTTAGTAATGTAGAAGAACAAAACCCATTGAAAAAGGTATAAGGCCCCTATTTAATAATTAATATCCAGAAGATAGAACAAAAAATAGCATTAGACATTGCAACAATTGATTCCCATTCCTGCCATGAGATTCATGCAAATAATGAAGTTTGTTTTCAAAAGAGCACTTTCTGAGTAGTGCATGAACTTTCTCTAGCAAGTTCCAATTACATCATCAAGGCAACATGGTTTCACAGAACATGAAAAAAGGGAGCCTTAGGATCACTGTGTGAGGTTTGTAGGCCACTTGTACCAATTATGGTCTTTCTTCAGGCTTTTAATTTGGGGTTCTTCTTCTTCTTCTTCAGCTTTTAGATTAATACTTCAAATGGATTCAATACTCATGGCCTTTCTTTGCAAGAGTTTTCAAAATCCATTCTAATCGAGAGAGAGAACATATATTATTATATAAACCTAAAGTTTGAACACATGAAAGTAAAACATCATGAACATATAATTAATTCTCACTTCGAATTCGTCTTGATCAAGGTTCGGAGTTGTAGATTCCGACTTTCATTCAAGCTGGAGGCTAGCATAGTCATGTAAAGAGTTATCATATTCTAAAATTGGTGTGTAAAGCACACAATTCACATAATTTAAATCAAATTATATCATATAAACACTTTCCTAGATGTGTACTCTACACACCGGCTTGAATATAAGAGATTTTTTTGTGTAAAATATGAGGCAACAATCTAATATTTTTTAAAGCATAATTGCCAATATATCCTATATTTTATACTAAATTATTGATCATCTTCATTTAAAAATAGAGATATTCTATTATTCTCTAAAGTTAGGCCTAGTCCAAGAATGATTAAAATTTTAAATCAATTGGATTTAGTGGAAAGAGTATTGATTGGCCGAGAATCTTGGCCTTTTGTACAAATTATGAAATGGATCGAGTATTGCCTGCCCTGCCTTATATCAACTTAAGAAAGGGAGGAAAATGATCCCACGACAACTACAGACCTAGGAGTCCTTAATAACTAAATAATTTGTTAATATATAATTTATCACGTAATCACCATCTAAGACCCGACACAAAGACAAAAGAAAGATGCCCTCGAATACATGAATGAAGGCTAAAGCAGTCCGAATGTTATTATATTTAAGATGTTCCATTTCAAAGCCTAAAATTCACCTTCCTTTTCTTACGAGAGAAAAATTATATTCTCAAGTTTGGTGGATAGAAACTAGCTAAGGCATACTTAACAAAATGCTTATATAACTGTTTGATTCGAAATCAAAATTTATTATCATTTAAGTGATATAGATGGTGTGCTCTATATATACACTAGCTAGTGATGTGAATAACGTGCTTTATAGATCAATTCTTACCATCAAGATAGTATAGATCTATATGCGGACGAGAGGATTTAAGGCTTTTCGAACTGAACAAGATGATGCCCTTCTTATTGGAAATGAGTAGTATCTATTTGGCGTAAGAAAAATGCTAAATGTACTTAAAAATTTACAAAAAACTTCTCCACATGTCAGTTATTGATATATTGAAAATCATGAAATTTGACGTTCAAAATTTGAATTTCAAAAGATAACTAACCAAATGAGTCTTTTAAGTAAAAGTGTAAAGAAAAAATATAAGTATATATAGAACTTCTCTTTAGCGTAAAACATGAAATCCTATCAAATTATGCTCTTCTAGACACAGAAGGAAACAAGCATGCAGTTTTGTTTGGGAGAAAAGAAAAAAAAAATTGTCTTTCAGAAGGAAATAATATGTGGGATGTCACTTTACCAGAGTCCAGAACAAAAGGCTTTCGGTTGTAGCATGCTAAACTTTAACTACAAAAATACTCCCAATTCCTACTGACAAGGTTCCCACTAGATAAAACTGTCTGTCCCACTACATTTCCCATTAAAACAAGTATTGATGAAATTGTATTCTTCTAGGCCCAGAACTGGGCTTCACGTGGGCATCAAATGTTTCATAAAAGTTGTTTTCTTTCTTTCTTTCTTTCTTGTGCCACTACGTACCTACAGCTTTTTCTGCACTCAAAAGCACATTGCCATGCGTCATTTTGTGTGCATACCAAACACCAAATGAATCCTTATCATAATGCTTTATAACCTATAAACATGTAACAGTGCATCTATTTCTTTAACAGTAACTGTATTTCCTTAGCATCCCAACTGCCACACAGAGAGAGAGAGAGAGAGAGAGAGAGGAATATAAAAAAAAAGGCTGGAAATTATGGTTGTGAAGCAAAGATCATTGACACAAGTCTCCCTTTTCTTGAGACCAAACTCAATCATCCAGTTAAAAAAAAGAATCTGATATTAGTTATCCAAGAAAAAGGAAAGCTGGACCGCATATTCGTGTGGAAAGATAAAGCCATAATCCAAGTGCAAAGCTAAACTAATAAATCAATGCAATTTGAATTCTAACAACAAATAAAGAGAAGCATGTCTCTACAGCATTTGTAGTAGGGCCACATACTCAATTAATTTAGAGCAATCATGCAACTTGTTTGCCACCAATCACAATCAATCAGTTTTTTCATTCCATTCTCTTACTTTTCTCCTTCCCTTGCTCATCATAAATGATGCTTGAACTATGTTAAGAGAAACAGAACAAAATCGTCCCATGGGGGGACCACGACAACACTACTAAACCAAGAATAATGGAACCAAACAGAGCATGCAAGTTTGATTCTTTTAAAACTACAGAAACAACCACCAAGAAAAAAACAACACCACAAATGATTTGAAGTCATCTTTTTATAAGTGAAACAAACAAAGATTTAAAATCGTGAGCACCAAATTAGAAATGAATGGGTAATGGATAAGTAATGCTAACTATGAGTACATATGATACTCACAAAATTGCAGTTAACAACCCCCAGGGGATAAGAAAGCTGTCTGATCCTTTTTTCCAATCAGCAAAATAGATGAGACCAATGACTGCCAACTAAATATTCAAGTACATTAAAATTTAAAGTAAATGAATACGATCAATTTATTGATTCTATTTATATATGAGTTTTGCTATTCTCAAGCTGGTGTGTAGAGCACACAATCCATATCGCTTAAATTGTAAGATTTGGTTGTAAGATTCACATTTTAAAATTTATCTTTAAGATCAATTATGTCATATAAGTACTTTACTATAATGTGCTCTACACACCGATTTGAGAATAGAATTTGTCTTTATATATTGCTTCCACAAGTAAATCTAAAATCTAAATTTCTTATCTACTTATATAATAATAAATAAATAAATAAATAAAAAGAGAAAGAAAAGGTACTCTGAAAGTCTGCAATTAAGAAACTAATTTATGCAACAGCTACTATATCCTAGATTGTTTTCAGTTTATATCCAAAACAAGTTGTGCTTTTTTTTAACCCCTTTGAATAGGAGCAGTTACAATATACTAGATTGTTATATACATTTATACCAAACAAGTAGCACTTCTTTTCAATCTGTTTGTCACTATTATTAATAAGAAAACCCTTAAGCTTCTTATATAGGAACTTGTTCACAAAAACTATGATGAAATCAACGAAATGAACATAAGAATTTTCGACTAGGTATTTGACTAAATAGGTTCGTTGCATGTATAAGTCTAGAAGTAATTAGTGAATGCGTATTACCAAAATAGAACCATTATTCTTTTTTCTGGTATTTCGTTTTGAAAATTTTGAACAGAAGCATGTACATTCTGCACACCCACTTAAAAAATCTGATTTTACATTTTTATCCTCTTTAATTTTATACTTAAAAAACTTTTAGTGTGTAGGATGTGCAGGCTTCCATCTAGCATAACTCGTTTATTTTTCTAATTGAAAAATGCATATTGGATAATACTCATAAAGTAACATAGACCCTCGTATTTTGATCCAAACATTAAGGCACATTGATTAATTATTCGAGATTTGTTAGTTCCTTAGGAACGCCCGTCATTTCTGTGGAAGAAGAATCTCTCGTTATTGCAAGCATTAGGAATCCAGTTTAGTATGCTTAGAGCACTACTAGCATACTAATGCTAAATACTAATCCAGTTTGCAAGCATTAGGAATCCAGTTTAGTATGCTTAACAAAAATAGATATCTTGCTAGTTGGGCCATGGGTGTACTTATACTTCCTTAAGTTCCTTTGTACTTGGATTGTGCCTCTATGCACTTTTAATTAATTTATATCACTTATAAAAAATGAAGAAATACATCATACATGAAAAACAAAGAAATAGAAAAACCAAATGACATGATGATCAGTTCTGCTCATAATGCAGGACATTAGGGCCCACTTATTACCGGATTCTTCTCTCTTTTATTCTATTCATCATATCTTCTAAGTGTCAACTATTAATTTGGAAGTTGTACCACCTACTTTGTCTCAAACCTGAACAGTGCTATGACTCAAACTGCAAAATGTTCAAGTAAAAAAAATTCTTAAACCCAATGGATCGAATGCACAAGCCCATGAGAAAATAAATAAATAAATAATTGGGAGTTGCATTTTCTATAGGCTAAAAATCTAGGGTGTTTACATGTGAAGAAATGGTCTTTGGCAAACTCTCATGCCTTCGTATATGGTATACTTAAATGGATAAAAGAAAAGAATCATACCATATATTCTGGGAAAGAGGCAACTAGCCAGTCATTTTCACCAATATTAGTATCCAAGCACCTAATTTGTTCTTGTGAAAGCCAAATGACTGACAATTTCTCTGCCATTGATTGACATGGACATTGGTAACATCCGTCTTCTGTCCTTCCTGGCCAGTGCCTCCCTCGAAATTCTTAGCCGTACAATGAAGAAAGATACTAATGCGGGTAATGTACAAAAGGAATCCAAAAGTGGATCAAATAAGGGACAGATAGGATGACAGGACAAGCATGCTAAACACTGAACTCCAAAACATTTCCAATGCAACATCAACCCTGCATGAAGTTCACAGAACCTTTTACAGTGAATGGTAATAAGGATATGAAAATATTAAATGCTTTTTATAACCTGATATGGGAGTCACTAATCTAGATTATCAACAAAGGTTCCCTAGGGATATTAAACCTCGTACCATACTAGACAGAAGAATTGAGCAAAAGATGAGTCAAAGACCTGATTTGCTAGAAAATGACTCAAAGACCCACAATCAAAGAAAAAATGAGGGGTCATGGCTAATCAAATCATGACTACGTTAATCCCATGCAATCACACCCATTCTCTCCCCCATCCTCCCCATTTCTCTTTGACCCTACTGCACCCCTCCACTTGTTAAAGTAGCTGCACCCACATTGGATCTGATGCTTTCAGAATTGTCTAACCATCCAAACTTGTACACTTGATCAAGCAGATACAACTCTGTATCAAGTATTAATTAATGCCTTCTCACTATCACCCAAAGGCATTACTTATTATGGTGAGTTGAAATCATAGCTTACTATATGATACTTGTGAACGCGTTGGTCCACAGCCTCTGCAACCTTACTAATTCTTCCAGCAATGCAAAAAAGTGTCGACCGTGAAAACAGAAGACAGAATAAGACTCTCCGGCTCAAGGAACCCCAGTGTCAGTACCCAAAGAGTTCAACTTTAAATGTCAATGAAAGCCATAATTTTGATACAAGTGCAAACTCCCTGCAACACAGGGATGCAATACAATTGTATCTATTAAGTATTTTCACTGCAATGACTGCTCAAATTTTAAGGCCCTTTTCTTGCCTCAAACTAGTGTCAATAAATTTCACTTCAAAGCTGCTTGGCTTTGCAAAACCCAATTTCTTAGTTTCATGAGGGAATCATTTGAGATTCCAATTTTGCAAGTACAGGCAACCACAACTGATGTGGGAAATTTCTAAAATGTTAAAGTGATCCAAAAAAAAAAAACAGTATAACCTAACGGGTGGGACGCCTAACCACGCAAAACCTAAATGGTCATGGCCACACAATTATTCATTGGAATAATGGTGTTCTTTTTTTTTCAGAACTGCCGATTGAATTGTATTAAAAACATCTATTAAAAGCAGCTGCCCCTTGAATTTTCCAATAATCGTGCAGATGTACAAGGAACAATTTATTTTTGTAGAGAAAATGATTATAATTCACCAATCAAGAAAATGAAATCTTGTACCTTTCAAAATGGAAGAGGATATTATCTAATTTTTGTACAGAAAGTTTGAGTATCTTCCGATTGAGTTCTGCATGTGATTTTGCAAGAAAATGAACAAATCCCTCTCATTTTGCTTTTCCAAACAATTATAAGCTTCCACAACATATTTGAATTCTTGTCCATAAATATGTGTTGCACATGCAGCTTTATAAGTCAGGAGCTGCAAATCACCTCCTGCAATTTCTGATACAAGAATGTTGTTACTGAAGTGACGTGTCAACCACCATCTGCATCGAAGCCTCCAACTCTTTCATGATTTCCCCTCTGTAAATATCCTGGGGGTCTTACTAAAATGAATAGAGTCAGGTTGCTCCAGCATATCTTCATTTTCATTCTGGCACACAGACGATCGATCCTCTTCATATTGAGAAAGTTTGATGAAACATGAAGCAAACTCTCTCCATGTGTTATACTCTGCATAGGTAGCATCTAAATGCAAAGCTATCATTTCCATTAGGGATTCAAGACCATAATCCCCACTTTGATGCATCTTGACAGGCTTCGCCAATGAATGGGAGCATGTTGGGTCCTTTAGAATATCCTCAAAGCAGGCAGAAAGCATGACAGAGTTGTTGGAATTAAAATGTTCTGAAAGACTAGCCTTCAACCTGATAGGAAGTGTTGCGCTTGGATGAGAACAGAGCTTCTCTAGCTCATTTCAATGCAACTTTTATTGCCCTCATCCCTAAGAAAAGTAGGGCTTCGACTATTGAGGAGTTTCATCCTATAAGCTTAGTTAGTAGTGTGTACAAGATTATATCTGAGGTTTTTGCTAACCGCTTAAACCTTGTTATGGAGCAATTATCTCAAAGCCTCAAAATGCTTTCATTCGCGGGAGATAAATTATTGATTCAATTCTTATTACAAATGAATATTTGGATCATAAATTGCGAGAGGGGAGTACAGGTATCCTTTGTAAACTCGAATGGAAAAAGCTTACGGTCATGTGAATTGGGACTTTCTCTTATACTTAGGAGGTGTGGATTTGGGGGTAGGTGGATCTCTTGGATACGTCAATGTATCTCTACTGTATGGTTTTTAGTACTCGTCAACGGCTCACCGCAGGTTTTTTTGAGAGCTCCTAGGGCTTGCGGCAAGGAGACCCTCTTTTTCCTCTTCTATGCGTTATTGTTATGGAGGCACTTAGTAGGATGGTGACAGCGACAGTGGAGGGTGGTTTCATATATGGCTTCCAGATTGGAAATGGCAATGGTGGGTCTATTAACATCTCTCATATATTATTTGTAAATTATACACTACTCTTATGTGATGCAAATGCTAATCAAATTCAAAATTTATTTGCGCTGTTACTTTGCTTTGAGGCAGTATCAGGGCTAAAGGTGAACTTGGACAAATCTGAGATGGTGGTGGTGGGTACAGTTCCACACATTACTAGTTTAGCAAACCTCTTGGAGTGTAAGGTATCTTCTTTGTCAATGAAATATTTGGGTCTTTCGCTGGGAGCAACTTTCAAGGCTACAACCATTTGGGATGAGGTTGTAGAGAAGATTAAAAGAAAACTTGCAAGGTGAAAACACGTGTACTTATCGAAATAGGGTTGTCTCACCCTTATTAAAAGCACTCTTACTAATCTCCTTATATATTCTTTGTTTCCTATGCCAGCATGAGTGGTGATTACAATTCAAAAAAATTTCAAGGCCTTCTTATGGGGGCCATGGGGGAGAAGAAAATTTTCACCTGGTTAATTGGAAGACAGTATGTTCCCCAATATCATATGGTGGCTTGGAGGTTTGCAACTTGAGAACCTTTAACAAAATTTTATTGGGAAAATGGTTATGGAGATATAATCAAGAGATGGGGTCTTTGTAGAATGAGATTATCGACTCTAGATATGGAGGGGCTAGGGGGGTTGGAGTTTTAATGAGGCCGGAGGGTTATGGTGTGGGTTTGTGGAAGTTCATTAGGAAGGGCTGGCCATATTTTGAAAATTGCATTCGTTGTGGCTGGAGAGGGTACTAGAATCAGTTTTTGGAGAGATGTTTGGTGCGGTGAGGTTGCATTAGGTAGAGCATTCCCCACTTTATATCGCATTGCTACTAATAGGAAAGCCTCAGTTGCTGATATACGTTCATTCTCTCATGGTTCTCACCATTAGAATATACTCTTCAATAGGGACTTTCATGATTGGGAATTATCCATGGTTGAAGATTTTTTCAGTATACTACACCCCTTGAGAACTCCATTAGCACGGGCAGATAGATTGAAATAAAAACACAATGACCATAAGCAGTGTACAGTTAAGGCCTATTACAAAATCTTGGAATCACATGGGCATGCTTCCTTCCCTTGAACAAATATTTGGAGATCTCGTGTGCCTTCTAAGATTGCCTTTTTTGTATGGACCGCGACCCTTGAGAAGATTTTGACTACAAATAATTTGAAGAAGAGAGGATGTATAGTGCTAGATTGGTTTTATATGTGCAAAAAATATGGAGAATTTGTGGACCATCTCTTATTGCATTGTAATGTTGCAAGGGTATTATGGGATGAGATTTTTCGTAGGGTAGCTATTGCTTGGGTCATGGCCAGGGAGGGTGGTAGATTTGTTGGGTAGTTAGAGGAAAATGTCAGGCTCTTCACAAGTG
Organism: Platycarya strobilacea; assembly: GCA_036898215.1. Lineage (NCBI taxonomy): Eukaryota > Viridiplantae > Streptophyta > Magnoliopsida > Fagales > Juglandaceae > Platycarya > Platycarya strobilacea. Next base: position 4,826,483 of record CM072545.1, on the reverse strand, counting down.
GCAGCAGCGTGGAAGATGGTTCCATTATACATAATGTGGTGTCTTTGGGTGGAAAGAAACGAACGCTATTTTGAAAACAATGAACGTAATTTGGCAAAGCTACAGAATTTTTTATGCATACTTTATTGCTGTGGTTTTCCGCTATTGTTTTAAATGGGAACAATATTCATGATTTTTTTTTTTTAACTTCCAGCTCTTAGCTTGTATTTATGTGCTCCTTTGTATACTCCTTGTATACTTGGATTTTGTCTTTTTCACTCTCATTAATGAAATTTACCTCTTACTTATAAAAAAAAAAAATTAATTGATTTCACATGGAAAATCCTTAATTCCATCTCAAATTCTCCCCATCACTAGAGCTCATAACCAACCCTAAACTTTCTACATAAAAAGAAGGCCTTCAGTCCCAAATTTAAGCTGAATCCAACACATGACAACCCGCTAGTATTCTTTTAAGAAACTGCTCATAATCAGTATAGTTAACTTCAAACTCATAATACGACCTCGGTGCTTTCAAAACTACCACAACAGCTTTCTTTCCTCAAGTTTTCATCAACTCAGAGCAAAGTGGAACAAAATATAATTGCTTATGTGTACAACAGAAGAAATGGAAACGAGAAATGCAAGAGACCAATATCTAGTATGATTTTCCTATAATATTTCTTTTAAAGTGTATGATTTTCCTATAATGATCTTCTTAATCGATATATTCCAATAAGAAATTCCAAGTAGATGGTTAAAATGACAATAAAAGCCAAGGAAGTGTCAAAATCCACTCCAGCATGCAACAAAATCAAAATCCACCGTTTGAGAGCGTCTACGTAACAAAGTCAAAACACAAATCAATTTCTGTTAAGAGCAATAATTCCTCAATCCAAAAATGAAACCTGGCTACCAACCGCATTCAACTTAACGATAACCAAAGCATTCTACGAAATGTCAAGATTTGATTTGCGTATACTACGATGTTATGTATGCAATAAGTTGTTTAGAATTAATAAAAGATATCAATTCACACACGGGCTTAACCAAATTCAAATAACAGCGAACAACTAGACGCGAGAGAGAGAGAGAGAGAGAGAGATTTCTTCGTTGAAAGCAGAAATAAGAGCTCCGAATAGAAACATAATGAATTCAAAGAAGAAAATAAGCGTCAAACGAAGACCAAGATAAAACTGCTAGCTCAACGCTAAATTACAATGCACAATGTGAAAATGGAGAATATGTATTACATTAAATTTTTCACAAACTTAAAAATAAAATCTTGTTCTTTTAATAAACAAAAAAAATCTATACAACTTCTTATTATTTATATAGCTTCCATACACTACATTTTTTATTTTATTTTTATTAAATATTTGATATATAAATAATAAATTAAAAAATTAAATTAGTTAAAAAAAATTTAAAATTTAAAAAATTAAGAAAAAATTAAAAAATGAATATACCTAAAAATTGTGAGGTTGTATAAAATTTTCCTTTAATAAATGGGATAAAAGGGGGTTACCAGGAAGTGACATGGGACCTGGATTTTGGAGGAGAAGACATTTGGAAGCGGGACACGTATGCTGGGACCGGATCTTGGCGTTGGAGAGTTGGCGTCGTACCAAACACATATACAGGAGGGAAATTGCGGTTTCGAGTATACATACACTTGTTCATAGATTGAACGACGAGTTCAAGCGACGAGTCGAGAAACCGAGCACACACGCGAAATTCGTTCGCCTATTGCAACGCCTGATTTCAATGCCATGGCGTCCAGTGTCGAGCTAAGAAAATCGACTACTGTTAAAAGGTACGATGTCCATCGTTAATTTACAAACTAGGTTAAAGATATTAAATTATAATATTAAGAGTATTATATATGGAGCAGATAAATATCGTATAAATATTTTGAAAAAAAGTAAAATTTATTATTGAAAAATTAGGTCTTACTTGTTTTCTCAATTTATTTTATCTCATATTATCTTATATTATCTTATCTCAAACTTATTATTATATTTTTTCAAATTTTCATACAAAATAAAATAAATAATTTACTTTTTTCAAGTTCTAGTACAACTTTTTTAAATTTCAAAATAAAATTAATATTAAAAAAATATTTTATAATAATATTTTTTTTTTAATTTTCATTTCATCTCATCTCTCAAAATAAGTTGCGCCTTAATTTTCTCAAAACAATTATAAAATGTTTGTACATTTCATAATTACAAATATTATTTCTCTTATAAAATACACGAAATATGTTTATAGTTCGCATAATAATAGGACTTCTAATTAGAATAATTCTTATAAACAAATTAGCATAACTTAATGAAATATATTACATTAAAAATAAATAAATCTATTAAGTGCCGAGCACACAAGGAACAGACCATAAAAGTTTTTAAGTGTCATTTTAAATTTTGTAAACCAAATATTTCAATCTTCTTTATAAATTTTGTTTTCATATTTTTCTTAGTAGCAATCTACCTAATTCAAGTGTCAATATCCCATGACAATAAGATTTCTCTGAAAAAGTTGGAACTTGGAATGCTGTATAAAATTAGACAGCACTCAAAATCTCTTTAACCAGCATAAAAGAGACATCAAAATGTCGAAAGTTCTTGAAAAATACCTCTTAAAACTACTACATATGCTCCCTTAGGATTCAAACTATTTGTTTTCAACTTTAACCTCAAAACATGGTTGCATGTAGAGACTGACTTAAGAATTGAAAATCGTGTCAAAGAGTTTGCTCAACATATTGCTCAAGCGAGATTCATTTAACACATCATCCGACATCTCACTTATGCCAAAATTCAAACGGAAAGTTCACTCAACACTCTGCTCTAACAAATATCGTAAGAATTTTAAAATTAGGATTTTCAATACCATTTTATTATAAATATGTTATATTTAACTTAGTTTGTGTGACTTTTAGCATATTTTGAATGAAAACAATTATTGAGTGCATATTATATAAAAGAACAAAAAATTCTAAAAAAGAGTGAGTTGAGATTGAATAATTATAACCTCCTTTAATTAATAACATTTACGTGAACGTGAACAATTTACCAAATCACATATATTGTGTGTCGCGTACTTGGTCGTGATTGTTCCTACTTATATTTTTCATTGTTGATGTGTGTATTTTGCACAACAAAACATTTTTCTAATAATTAATATTTTTTCCGGACCAACCTTGAGAGCTATCCAACTTCATCGACTGAGAAGTTCGGATAAAAGGTAGGCCTTAAATTAGTAATGGGCGGGCCCTTAGCCCATCCACTGCGTTACAAAAATTGGGCCAAAAACAGTAACGAAATTACGTACCTCATTATCATCAACAGATCCGTTGTCGTCCAGCGGTTAGGATATCTGGCTTTCACCCAGGAGACCCGGGTTCGATTCCCGGCAACGGAATGTAAACTTTTAACATTACTTATGTCGGGCTATCGCCCATCTTTTACAAGAGCAGCCATCAGACTCAGAGAATAGGTACACAAGAAAATAGTTCTCAATTAAATATGTCAATGTCTGCATCCATCACGTCTAAAGAAAGATTTCATCTCACTCCTGTCTTTGGGCATGGAACATCAATCATTTTGCCATCGCCAAGTCCATAAAATAACCACCAAACTGGCAAGAATGGCTCCCCGCTATTGTTTACAATAGCTCTACCCCAAAAATTTACAGAACCATGAACAAAAAAGGGCCGCTCAGCCCAAGTTCCATGCCCCACAAAAACAAGGTACTTAACTATTAAGGGTAGAGAGCATGCCTCCAGTTGCAGTTGGTATCACCACCTCCCAGCCAGGACCTTTGAGGGGAAAAACACAACCACCATTGGACTTTTCGACATTGTTCGATGTATCAACAACCAGATCACTGCGGTCTAAGACCATCTCCAAATCATCATTGCTAATATCTGTTTGTATCATCTTGTCTTCAGCTGTTTCTTCTTCTCGCAGCAATGCCAGCAGATCCTCCTGCTGAAGATTCAATAAAACTGAAAAAAATCAAACTCATTTTTCACTTTGTTCTTATTTATTTATCAGCACACAGAGCATCAAAATCCTAATTCTCACAGCCTCCCTGCTCACACTTTAATCTAAAATTAGCCCTCCAGTGCCCCAGCCCCAGTATGTCAATTCTATTTTTGAAGAGAATGACTTGGTTTTGCAGTTAAATTGGCATACATGATACAATCATGTCGTAAATAACACATAAGGAACAATTTAGAGGATATGGGAAACCTCCAAGATATCAGTAGCGCTAGGCTTCCTTTCTTGGTGAAACTGCCCTTTCCCAATCACCACATGCTCAAGCTTCAATTTGCTAAAAGCCCTTTTCAAGATACGACCCTGTTGACAAAGACTCGGTAAAAATTTTGCAGGTACCAAAGGGAGGCATTTAGTTACATACCATGATAACAGAAATCATGACCATCTAAGTTACCTCTACAGATTGAGCTGTTGCCAGCCTGTAAACATGAACAGGCTTGGTTTGTCCAATCCTATGGCATCTATCCATGGCTTGCAAATCCATTTGAGGGTTCTGGGATGCAAATATATAAGAAAAACCTTAACCTTTGCCAATAAAAAAATTTAAAAAAAAAAAAGCCTCATGGTTGCTGAACACTTTATGAGGAAACAAAAGAAGATAATAAATGATTGTATCTAGACTATACCCAATCACTGTCATAGAGTATACATGTGTCAGCTGCAGTGAGGTTGATTCCCAGTCCACCAGCCCTGGTGCTTAGGAGGAATATTCTGTAATTGCTGTTCAAATCATTGAAATCCGAGATCTGTTTGCAACATGGATAATTTGCCAATAAGCTAGAGTTGACTACCATTCACTCTATTTACTTGGTGAACCAAGAAAAGAAGTTTCTAACACAATAATGAATGGGTTGGGAGCAGCCCCATATAATAGGAAAATAGACCATCTTCACTTTCACATAGTAATTGCATGATGTAATGACCCAAGAAAAGTCCAAACTCAATGTAGCCTTATATTCTAAAAGGACTGGTCAATGTTACAATATTACAATTCGAGCCCTTGAATCACCATCAATTGCAAGAAGTTCCCCCCTCCCCCCCCCCCCCCCCCCCAAAGGCAATGTGGGGCATTCCAACACCTGTCAACTCAGGTGGAGAAAGCTTTTTTTTTTTTTTTTCCAACTAATGTCAGGTCAGTGGTCTGAAGGTGTGAGTTAAACTTCCGTCTCACAGACCTACATTACATATACAAATACCCAATAACACGATTTTGTTAGTCAAACCATCAATGTTCTTCACTTCCTGCATCAATCTCAAGTGCAGTACTGAGGATAGTGACCATGGCTACAAGACCACAAATGGCAATCCTACCTATAGGGGCGACAAACAATCAATAACCACCATAGGGACGATGACCAGAAGACCGTGGCCAGATCTAAAGGAGGTGCAGCAGAAGTCCAACACCCATGGCCAGCATTGGCAGCAACAAGAAATGTTGCTCCAAAGACTATTTTCTGACTCAAGTATGACTTTCCAACCAAAGAATAAAAAATCTGCTCAGCCTGAAATGTCAGGAGGTTGAGCGAACGAACATATCTTTCACCAGTGAACAAGTACGTGCTACCTTAGGTGCTTAGATATCATAAGAGGCCCAAAAGGGAAAAAAAGGCAATAAAGACAGACAAAATGTAGTATAACCATATAACCTTGGTGTAACAAGATGCTAAACTGGCATTAACCAAAACAACCAGAAATGCTTTATGAAGAACAAAGCCCGTGATGAAACTGCACATCAGGAATTAAGCATTGCAGAAAGAGGCTACTAAACTATGGACATCACCAACATTCCATTCATGATTAGATTTGCAACGGTGACAATTAAATATTTAGGTTATGCAATCATACATGATTTGGGTATTTATATCAAGGTTATAAATACTATTCCGTTTCGGCCAAAATTGCCGGAAAATTCCGTTCCGGAACAGTGGCCAGAACAATGGAAGCTTATATTCCGTTCCGGGCTGAATTTCGGTCATTCCAGCCCATTCTGACTAGATTCCGGCAATTCGAGCCAATTCTGGACAAGCATATTTTTCTTTTTCTTTTTTTAATATTTTTATTTATATTTTTGAACTACATAATTATTTTCATATTTTTTTTCTTCATTTATTTTTTGTTTTATGAAACTTTTATTATTATTTGGTTGTTTATTGTTATTAGTTTCGGACATTTATTCATATAATATCTATCCCGAAACGGTATTCGAAACGATACCAGTACCGGAATTTTCCGTTCCAATGTCTCAACCGGAATGGTCATCGGAACGGAATTCATAACTTTGGTTTATATAAACAAATCAAAAAGTAATTTATTTCCCAGAACGGTAATATGAACAAATCAAAATATAAAATGACAACTATCAAAACCCAAGAAAACACATAATAAATGGCTACGAATTCCTAGGAAACTTAGGAGAAGCAGAAACCTGTCTTTTCCTTTCATCTAGCTTCACACTGCCATCGATTCTACAAACTTCAAGTCCCTTTTCACTGAAGTAGTAATCTATGAGGTCCAAGACTTTTGTCCACTGGCTGAAGATCAATACCTGATGGAAAATGAAATGGGCATATGAAAGGCAACTCAATAACAAATGCGAGAGTACATGAACTAGGAAACTCTAAACATACTTTATGTTTGTGGGCTAACAACCGTTCCAATAGCCGGTCCAGCAAGCGAAATTTACCACACTGGCCAATTATCTCTTCAACAGGTGGATAGAAATCTGTAAACAAAAGATGAGGAAAATATTAAAGAGTTAGGTGAATTATATGGAACCCATTTGATACAAATATACAGAGTGCATTGCGAAAAAGAGACATGAGCCATCAAAGGCAGACTCTAAGAGGTCCGGATGGTTGCAGTTCTTCCGGAGCTGGATCATCAGATTATTAAGTTTCCCTTTCATACCACGTCCTGCAAATTACGAATGAACAATAAAATAATCAACTGAAAATACATAAATAATAAAATGGTAATTAATAAATTTAAGTCTTCCAGCAGATAGATAACCAGCGTACCAAGAACATATCTAAGTTGATACCAACTTAGGCTAAACCATATTCAGAGAACAGCCCATGGGACCCCAAAAAATTAACTAGCAGAAGCCAGTCCCCCTTCCCCCAACCTCTGATCTGAACCTTGGATCCAAAATCATTATCCAGTGCTATTTTTATATATATAGGAGAAATTAACACTGGATGCTACATCATAGTAGATACCCTATGCAAAGGACTCTACTATGATATCACTATTTTTTTTTTTTGATAAGTGACTCTACTATGATATCACTTACAGCAAAAATATATAAAAGTACACAGCACATGATCATTTTGTTTTTAATCTTTCCAATCGTGCTCAAATTCAACAATCAATACCAAAGGAAGGATCATTGTTCAGCTATTTTTCTTTGCTGAGGTATATTTCAGTGGATCTGGCACGTGATCATGATAGCAACAGCCTTATGTACTACCCAATGCAATGCCCAGTATGCCCATCATCAATTAAAGATGAAACTCTTATTTTTCTGTGATGTTACTTAGAAAGTACTGGATGAAAAAAGCATCATTCCCTATGTATGCAGGTGAGAATAGTAGGAAAGCCAGAAAAATAAATTGCGCATGGAATGAGTCTCTTGTCTTTCATTTTGCAATGACACAATTAAATAAGTTTTTCACAAGCAAAACTAAACTGTACCAGAGTTTGCCTTCTCAATTAAATGGTTCTCCAAGGTCCTGTTAATTAGATGATCTTGGAAATCCTTCTGATGGTCAGTCATGGTAGCATACAATATTATTTCTTTTTTTCGAGGAAGCAGCTGCTCAACATCAGCCTTCATTCTTCTAAGAAGGAAGGGGCGCAATATAGCATGTAGTTTTGCTACAACCTGCAGGCGATGAAAAGCCATCAAGTATTGTATATACATTGTAAAATGTTCTAAAGATGTTAATGAACAAAATAATAGAAACGAGGAATACTTGAGCCCTTCTCTTCTCTTCCACTTCCTCCCTCATTGCTTCACTGTTACACTTTCCTGACAGATCAAACCTGAAAATAAACGCCTCAAAGCTAAATTTCCAATCCAGTAGATACCATCATCAGAGCATAAGGCAAACCAGGTCAAGTCACCAGGTCCTAAAGAAAACAAATATAGAAGAAACTGCCTGGACTAAACTATTAAGGCATCTAGTAAATATCATTAAAGCAGCTGTGTTTATGAAAGGAGAGACAGTTGAATCATGATTTTGAAATTCTATTAACTGCATAGTCAAGGAAGAATGGCCAACTTCTATTTAGAGCAGGCAATGAAACTACATCTTACAAAGTGAATACTAAAACTTACTCAATTATTTGTGGAAATCAAATAATTTTGATAAGTAAGAGGTAAATTTCATTAATGAGAGTGAAAAAGGCAAATGCTCAGTATACAGGAAGTATACAAAGGAGCACCTAAGTACAATCTAAGAGTGGAAATTAAATAATAATTAGGGAGACCTTATGGTCATGAGTTTTTGTTCTTTTTCAGTAAATATCAGCATTTAGAAATAAAGAAGCATATGTCAGTGTTTACTATACAGGAAAAGATAGTTCAACTTTGGGCAATACAAGTAAGGACACGGTCACATAAAATGAGGAAAAAATAAAAGATGGGTAAAGCATGCTTACCATGACTCAAACTCATTATGAGATGAGAAAATATCAGGCAAAAGGAAGTTTAACAATGACCAAAGCTCTGCAAGATTATTCTGTAGAGGTGTCCCAGTTAACAGGAGCTTATTTTCTACAGGTAAGTATTTTAATTCCTTCAGAAGTTTGCATTTTGCATTTTTTAACCTGTGCCCCTACAAGAAGAAATATATGGTTAAGATAACAGCAATGCACATCTTCATCCTGATAATCCTTACTTCAACATGTCATTGAATGCGAAAGTACATTCAAGGAAAAATCAATTGGATCATTCACCTCATCAATTACAACATATTTCCAATTATAATGCCTCAAACATCTTCTTGCATCATTCATGGCCACCTCATACGAAGTCACGATTATAGGAAATTCGTGGCCAATTGCTTTAGTCATGTGCTTCCTTCGTATCTCATCCCTTTGGTTCTTGTCGCCATGGTAGATAACAGCATTCACTGAGGGCACAAACCTTTTTGAAGAAATTCAAAAACAAAGGAATGGAACAACAACAAAAATCAGAAAATACAATTTGAGAAAGACTTGAGTTGGACCGGTCCACCAAAAACAAAAGATGAATATTTACCTTGCAAACTCATTCACCCAATTTGAGAGAGTAGAAAGAGGAGCAATTACTAAATATGGCCCATCCAATCCCTTTCCTTTTAAATGTGCAAGAAAGCCAATGGTTTGAATTGTCTTTCCAAGCCCCATTTGATCTGCAAGGATCCCGTTCAGCCCATTTTGCCATAATGATATCAACCACTTCACTCCCTTGATCTGATATGGCTTCAATTTTCCACCAGTTAATAAGGGCACAAGTTCTTGCTGTTCTTTCTCAACCCTTTCTTCCTCAGTAAGGTTCACATCTTCAGCTTTCTTGGCTTCATGAGATCTTGTAAGCATGGCTGCAACAGCCCTCTTGGCCTTCTTCTAACAGAATTTATTTGTAGAAAAGAAAGACAATGTAAACACAGTATCGGATAAATGCATGTGTAAGCTCATTAATATGGCCAGAAAAACAATGCGAGCAGACTTAAATAAAAAAAAATCCTGATTCAAAGGGACTGAGATGAAAAAAGACTTAAAAGACGTCAACCAATTGTTGGAAGAATGCATTTAATTTCCAGAGATATATAAGAGCCACCAAATAAGCTTCCTATGAAAAAACTTGGTGTCTCACTTTGTATACTTCCGGTGTACTTGGGCATTGCCTAGTTTCATGCAATAAAGACAATTACTTATAAAAAAAAAATGAAAAAAATAGTGCACTTTATGCTGGAAGATGATGGCATCTAGACAACCAACAATCTCCTCATAAACTGAATTACTAATTCGGTCAAGGTAAAGCAGCACAGCAAAGAAGAAAACCAAAAATTAATAATGATAAGACAAAGGGTTCTGCAGAATATATAGCTGTGATCTATTTGAATATATTTGGCTAAGCACGTATATAATTCCTTCAATGTACCAAGTGAAGCTTCCTGAAATATTGTTTTGGCCACCTCAGTTTCTCAAACAACTCATATTCTACTTGGCACAATCTATAATGCCTTCCTTATTCTGTCTAAAACCTTTGTGATAAGGCTTGCCACTCCCTTTACTCGCTTAGATCTGAAATTTCTCTTTTTAATGCCAATACGTAGTTGAAAAATGAAAATATTGAGTGATCAAATTCTCTAGCTGTCTACAAACTCAGTTTCATGTTGTAGGGAAATCTATATAGAGTAAATACAATGAACTTGCTGTCTCAACATAACAAAAGAATCACAGAAATGCTCACATTATTGTATTGTGCAGCAGCATTTCTTTTTGACCCACGGCCTCTCTTTTTTTCAACAATTGCATTCTCTTGCTCCATTCCATTCTTGCAAAGAAAATCAATAATGCAATCAGCCATAAAAAGACGTTTCCCACAACTAGTAAATTCATCTGAGAAAGGTGTATGAGAAAATACAGTGGTAATATCATCCATTTTTTCCAGCAAAAACTCAGAGTACATCTGAGTTTGAGTTAGAAGCTCATCCAATTTGGTAAACTGATTGTCATTCAACTGGGGCTCCTCCTCTGGCTCTTTTCTCTGCTCTTCATCTTCTTCCTTAACCCGAGCTTCCAATAGCTTTTCTTCCTCCTCAGCCATTGCTCTCAATATCAAAGAGGAATCTCCATCTCCTTCATGTGGACACATTTCTTCCTCTGACTTGACTTCCATTTTCACCTTGCAGATATCCTTCATTTTCAATAAACTAGATATCTTATACAAATAATAACTTCGTTGCAGATATCCTTCATTCTAATTATGCAATAATATGAATGATATAAAAATAAAAAATGTTAACATCAATTACATGCATGCATAGATACAAAGATATATAGACATGCATTCACACTTCAAGACTTATACATAAGCATTAAGTGTGCATATAAAATCTGTCATAGCTTCTCAAAACTCAAAAAGGCCATCAGAGTAAAAGTCAGAGCAAGCACTATTATGAAAACCACAAACTCTGAAGCCAAGGTCAGGCACACGGACCCTACCAGCAAATGCATCAAGTTGCTACATCATTGTAGAATAGAACAATATAAAAATAACAGTCGCTCTCCTCCATTTGGTTCTACATAAACCACACAACCACAGAAAATGCTCAAACATGTAACTTTTAAAGGTTATTTACGATTTTACTTTCCTTTGCTCCACATTCCTACGAATCAAAAATGAAAATAAATAAATTCCATTAACGGAAAAGGGAAGCAAACCTCGTCTTCAAGCACCGAAGTCGGCGACTCTGCAGAGCCTTCGTCATTCATTTCGTTCTTCGTGTCCATTCCCAACACTAACTGAGTAACATCCGGTAAAAGAATGAACAAACCAGAAAACGAAATGAAACCAAAGAGACCACAAATACCACAGAATGATATATATTCTCCAAATCATTAACCCTAGGGTTTCGATTCAAAACAAGTACTGTTCACAATGCGATTTCCACAAGGCAAAAATTAAAAACGCTCTGTTTTTAATAGCTTCATTTGCAAATAGATGCGATAATCAGGCATCAAAAGCATGAAATATACAAATACGAACCGTACGTACATGAAGTTCCAGAGAGCAAGTCGGAGAGGAATGGAGCACACTGGAGGTACCGGAACCGAGAAAACCAAATTGGAAAGCGTTTGGATTTTGGAGAGTAAACAGTCAGTGGCAGCTGCCAGACACAATTAAACGAGAAAGGAATTTTATTTGTTTATTTTATTTATTTGTGTATAGCTTTGCCTTGAGCGGGAAAACGAGGTTTTAGTTTTTGCCCCCGTAACTTCAGAGAAATTACAAAGAAAACCTAGTTCATCAACTCTGCTTTCCAATTTCTATCTTATCAGAAGGTCATTTTCTTCGACAAGTTTTTTATTTTTTTTTTATTTTTAATTGGGCCTATTATATTACCCCTATTGCGGGCAATGTGATGGGGTTCCCCACTCCACCCACAAAAAAAAATCATGCTTTTGAGTTTTGTCGGCCCATTCTGTTCTGTCCACTTTTGAGTAACATGATTTTTTTCTATATGATAAAAGAAATAAATATTTTGCTAATTTAAGAACATAACGCCTTGTTAATTACACAACTTACACTATCCCATTTCATATAATTTTTTTAATTTTTATATAATATATAATAAATAATTTAATTTTTTAAATCACAAAATAAAATTTATATTAAAAAATTATATTCTAATAATATTTTTTTTAATTTTTAATTTTTATTTAATTTTATCTTATATAATCTGTATAATCTAATGAGGCCTAAACTTATCGAAAGATTGTCCTGACAATGGATTTCAATATATTTTTTTACTTAATATTTAAAGAATATTCTTTAATAACGTTATGAACTTATGAATTTTCTTTAAAAAAATATTAGAGTATAAAACATATACGATTTTCTAAAAAAAAATAAAAAAAAAAAAACCTAAACGCCATTCTCAAGAGAATTTGTCAGGCTACACCTGGCACGATTAAGAAAGAAAAAAAGTATTAAAATCCACTTTTGAATCCATTTTTAAGTAACATGGACCGATTTCTACTAGAAAAGAAGGTGTCAATGAAGATATTTATTTACAAAGTTGTTATTGAATCATTTGGTACTTATGGTTAAAACTTTGGGATTTAAAATTAGTGCAATTTGTTCCATGTTCAAGTCTAGGAATGGATATCAAGGATTGCACCCCGCCCTCGTCTGCCCTGCCTCTACATAGGTGAGATGGATGGCAAGGCCACTTGCACCGCATCTAATCCGCTAGTAGGAGCGGTGGCGGGAAAACATATTTGGTCTAATCCTTACATGTATTTCTCCCACTTTACCCCCCACATATGTATATATACTTTTTTTTAGATTATATATATACATATTTATAAATATATGTTAGTAGTTTTACAATATATAAATATAGTAATGTATATTAAGTATAGTTCTTATTTAAATACTTTGTGTAAATAGGTATGTTTTTTATACAGGAAACCAAAATAATACAAGAAAAATGTTGCTGACCTGCCCATTTGAGGATATGGAAAAAACAACCCTTTACTTATATAAAGACACGTAAGAAATTTGAGAAAATAATAGTTATAATATTACACTTGATGAAAACTCATCTAAACAAAAATCTTTCTTCCTTGCCAACAAACCATTTCTACACATGCAACCTACCAACAAACCCCTTATATATTCTTCATCATCGTCATCTTCATGTCATCCTCTTCCATGCCCCATTTTCAAACCACAATCATCCCAAATCTGAAACCAAAAATCATTTCTCTCACAAAAATCAAGTACAAGCTCCAAAATATTAAGAAAAAAAATGAATGATAGAAAATCAAAAGTTTTGGCAATAAGAAATCGCACTACATCACAAAATTACCACCACCTTCTCTATCGACTCTCTTACCTCTAGTCTTTTTCTTCTTTTTCCTCTTTCTAGCATCACATTTTCTACATTTAGAAATGTTTTTGAACCGTCTATTGGTGGTATAAATGAAATAGAAGAGAGGGGTGGGAGATTTGGGCGAAAGGGATAATCTATTTTCCTTTAATAGATTTTTGTGATTGTGTGCCGTAAAGTCCATTGTTAGCCCGAGGGTGAGATACGTGGCAAGAGAATCATTGAAGGCTGTTTTTAGCCTCTTAACAATTTAACTAGTTAGAAAATTTTTTCATAATACAAATATCCCCTAGTCTCCAACTTAAGTAATGTAAAACTCTTGTGTTACCAAACAATTGCCTTGTCATGCAATAAAAGAGTTTCATATTGCTTGAGTGAGACACATGTATTACCTTAGCCTTCTATAAAAGGACCATGCCTACTACACCACATGCATAGGTGGATTGCTGTAGGAAATATAGATTATAATTTTAAGACTTATAGATTATAACTTAAAATTTTATTAGAAAGTTATTTACCATATGGTAATTATATATTTAAAATACTTTTAAACATGTTACGTTTATTTGGAAACAAATTACAAATGTGATTTCTTATGTAAAAATTACGACTAATTGAATTTTTAAAGACAATGGCCATATTCTTGAAAATTTGAAAGTTGTAATTGTCTAAAAAATTGCATGGCTATTTTCATTAATTGACTGTCTTTTGATTCAAATTATTTCCCACATTATCCAGATAAAGAATGTTTGAGAACATCAAACATACATTTTAGCTTATTTGAGGTCAAAAGTGCTTTAATTTGTAACAACCAAACAATCTAGATTTTCCATTAAAGAATTTTTAAGATTTTTTAATAATTTTTTAAGACTCCTACAAATAGGCCTTGCAACTTGTACTAACTATGCACTAACGAAATTTAAAGATATGTTATTAGTTTTTAAATTATGGTCATATTTGTAAGTTTAAATTTATAATTTAGATTAAAAAAAAATATTTTTGTCACTTTTTGGTTCAAGAATATAAATTTTGAGTATAATAAATCATAGATATTATCGGAATGGCCAGGAGACAGGCGGATGAGGGCTTCACCCTTGCCGTTGGCACCAGGGCACGAGACCCCACCCCCACAACCTAGGGGCGGGTAGTGGCAGAGTGCGGAGAAGGGTTAACCCCATCCCTGCCCAAGTAGTGAAAGGTCACCCTGCCCCCCACCCACCGCCCATGCAACTATTACCCCTATTCAAGCATACAAATTATAAATGTTCAAAACATTTGTACTTGTATCTCTTGAATCTATACTACAATTTTCATCCATAATTCTTTTAAGAAAAGTCTTATTCTCAAGGCATGCATAATACTCCTAATAAAGTTATTATATGGTATAAGTTGATAGAAAAGATAAATTTTAAATTTTAAATCTCATAAATTAAGTCTTATAATTTAAGTGATGTGGATCATATATTCTATACATTGACTTGAAAATAAAATAACTTATTCGTTAAAAAATATTTAGCACAAATTTTAAATTAATTAAAAAATAGAAATTTAATCATTTAGATTGTATTTTAACAATGTCGTACGAATGACAAAAATTCTTCTCCCGCTACTATCTCTCCTCTCTAGGAATTTCCTTCATCTACTAGGGTTTGAAAGTCCTCGTGCTACTGTGAGGGGGAGCGGAGCTTCGGCTTCGTCTCTCCCTCTTCCTCTTCGTTTTCCTTTTCTTTTTCTTATTCTTTTATTCTTTTCTTGGCCACTTTTTTCCTTATCGGTGATGGTGAATTTCAGATTTTTTTGATTTTTGGGGCTTGATTTACAGGTTTGGAGGTAGCGGAAGCTCAAAGACCGTTATGTGTGGTGTCGCCGACCTTCCCATCCGTCAATTGGGTCGTCGCCGAGAGTTTTTTGTTGTTCAGTGAGGCGCGTGATCCTCACGCGCGAAGTCTGTATGGTTGGATCTTGCCTCTGGTAGATTATTTAAAGCCAACGAAGAGAATCCAGGGTTTTGTTGCCTCCCAGGCCTACGGTGTTACACTCCTAGTGTGGCGCGTGTTGTTCACGCGCCACCGCAGAATGCATTTGTTATTGTGTGTTGTGTGTTTTTGTTGGCTATGTTTAGTTGTTGTGTTGTATATTTTTGTCTGTATAGAGAAAAAATATAAAAAGGGAGAAATAGTCTCCCGAAATATAGTTTGTTTGGAGTTTAGTTTTGTCCTTATGAAAAAACTTGGTAACTGCTTTCATTGGAGGCATTATTTGGGTCTCTTAAATTTTTTCTGAGAGATATAGAAGTTGCTAGTCAATATGTAATTAGTTAATCGGTTGATCACACTATAAGCTTCTTGTATCATGAGTTTTAATAAATGAAACTATTTCTCAAAAAAAAAACAATGTCGTACGTCTTTTTTCATACCCCAAATCACCAAAACGAAAGCACCAACTTGGAGCAGCTCATTTAAGAGAGGAAGAAACTTCTTTTTCATTCTATGCAAACTTTGTGCCATTTCTTCCTTTTCCATTTTAAATAAAAAAAATTCTTTTCATATCTCTACATACAAACCACATATGATTTATTCATTTATTTTTTTTATTTATTAAATATATGGTATATGGATGATGAGTAGAAGAACTCAATTATTTTAAGATTAATGAAACAAAAAAGTTAAAATAAATTAAATTCAATAAAAATAAATGTGTTGTGTGATAGATATAATAACGAGTAGCAAAACTCTGATTTTTTCTCTATTCGAAATCGAGACTATTTTGTGTGTTATTAATTTTTTGAATATTTTCTTCCTTAGAGAAGTTTTTTTTTTTTTTGCGCAAATGGAATTTCATCCATGATAAAAGTTAATCATACAAAGACCATCTAGTAGAAACAACTTAGAAAGACATAATACACTCAAAAGCAACACATAAAGAGACTAGCTAGTATATTACACAAAATGTAGGTCTTTCCCATTATGAAACTCCATAAGACTTTGAGGAATCTGAATGATTGGGATGTTCCCCAGGGCTTTAGTAGAGGCAGCCCAACGCACTATGTTATGCGCACATTGATTAAGAGATCGATGCATTTTTCTTGCTTGCCAAAACTTGAACTGTTTAAGCAGATTTCTAACATTTTTGATGATCGAGTCGAGGATCCACTCTTAAACAAGTGAAGGCACGGTGATTGCTTATATTACTACTTCAGAAACACCTTCCAGAAGAATGTAATCAAACTTCTATATTTGAGCTTCCTTGATTGCCAAAAGTGCTATCGAAGCTTTTCCAATGTTGGAGTTTGTGCCCAGTATACAGTCTATTCTAACAAAGAGAAAATTTCCTTAGATGTCTCTTTCTATTGAAGCTAAATAGCTGATATTATTTCTCACCACCACATTAAAGGACAAAATTTTGGTTTCTAGTTGAATAAAAAATAGAGGGTAGCCATACACAGCTTCCAATTTTGGATTCTGGACAAACCAAGAGTACTCATGCTCATCAAAACGTTTTAGCACCATATTAACAAACAGATGAGGACAAACTTTTTCTTTTTCTTTATCATGGACTTGACTGTTTCTAGTAAACCATATGGAGTCCATAGCCAAAGTAGCAAAAATTTGGAAACTTTGTTGCTCATCTTTCGGAATCTTAAGAAAGGAATTAGGATCAAGAATATGGTTAACCCATTCAAAGATAGGTTGACTTGCAAACTTGGAGATGTCCAAGGGCCATTTGGAGCTTCTCCATAGAATTTTGGAGAAAGACAGTTTAGAAAAATATGAGAAAGATCATTGAGCTCTGTCTTACAAATAGGCACTACAACAATAGAAGGCATTGGCTGCGTTTAAAATAACAGCGAAGCTTAGTTGGCAAGAGATACAAGTTTTGATCTTTGGATTTGCAAACTTTGCTGCGGAGAAAGGTAACACAGTTATTTTAACACCTTCTCAGTGCTTCCACTTCTGCCTGAAATGAAGAAGTTCGCAATTTATACAACCCTGCGCTACGTTTTGTCCAGGTTACCGTTAGTTTCATTGTTTGCTAAGAACTAGTGTCGCCGTAATGTGTCAATTGTTGAGTCAACTAAAAAGATCCATTAAATTGGTGGGTCCACTAAACAGATAGTGGAATACACGTGTATTGAACACAAAGGCAAGTAAAATTGTTACGTCCAACAACACAAGTGTTAAAGCTGTAAAATAATTCACAATATCTATAGCCATGACTTTCTGTACTTCAGCTATGCTACTGCCAACTGCAGTTTACCACAGATTACACAGATCTAGCTAGGTAGACATCATCACTATACTGGTTTGGAAGATTTCCAGCATGTACCTGCGCGGGATGAAATCAAAATAAGTGGGAATTATATTAGCTGCCTTATTTGTTTCACTATCAATTTGAGACTCGAGTTTTGTAATACTTTTCAGGATTTAGACATTGGCTTAGTTTCCTACTAATTTGGCTCATCCATCAACCAGTTTTTCCATCAACGCCCAGACTTGGGGACATAGGTTCAAATTGAGTAAGCCTTTCTATTCCAAGATGGTTGTCCACTAGGCATTTCCAGAAATAAATCCCATTTTTTCTAACCAGTTTGAAATATAAGTACATTTACAGTACAAAGGGAAAAACCTTGTAGTTATAAGTAGATTTCTAACTAATAAAAAGTTCACTTCATATCTTTTTTAAGGATATTTTGATTAAACTATGCTACTTATACATCCAAGATATATTTATTACATGCAGTGTAGTGTTTAAACTATGACCTAATAATGCTTTGCAAGGAATTTTTTTTTTCTTCTTAATGAACTTTTATGAGCATGAAACATTTTCCACCTGAAATATCATTACTCAACAACTATTTTCTTTCATGAGTAGAGCATAGATACAAATATTAAGTGTAGTTACAAGCTTAGTTACATTTCCATATACCTTGTGCAAAGGAAAAATTCTCCCAGGTAAGCAAAGTTGTGATAAATTAAATTTTCAAATATAGAGTACATTTCTAGGAAATAAAAGTTCACTACAGAAGTTGTTAGTAGTAATAGATTTCTATATACTCTAGCTGTAGTACTGTTGTTACTATATCTTCTTAAGCTGAATATTAATTAGCTACCTAATTGTTCAATCCCTGCAAATGTTTGAAGTTTTTTTCTTTTTCAGAAGTACATTTTCAGTAACTAATTTCAAAATTCTATTTGTTAAAGTATTATGGGTAAACTCTACTACACTGTTGTTCAAAAGGCTATTACTTCTAGTAATATATTAACTAGTTATAGGATGAAAGTTTTTAAATTTCTATATACCTGCCTTAAATTTTCTACATTATTTCCAGCAAAGTAGTGAAGTTTTTTTGTGCATGCAGTAGAGTTCTTAGTGTCGAAGAAAGGGAGAGGCAGGGGAATACCTGCTGGAACAGGGAGGCGGGTCTTGCCTCCAACCTTACAACATCTTCTTTTGGGTATTAACTATTTCAATTACGTAGGACTAGAGGTTTTTAGGTACACTCAACAATGTGATATTAAAACGTGATGCATTAGTTAAAAGTGCCATAAAGTTAATTGGAGTTACTTATATTGTAGCTATATGCTTTGATGAGGAACTATGTCATTTTTTTGAGTTTGCACAATTCTTTAATGGTGCTCTGTGTATTTATGGGTGAATTACAGCTACAACTAAGTATGAATAAGGACAATTTTATAGGGTGTTTGACATGGTGTTTGGTTGTTTGATAGAATCATATAGCTGAGCACTTAAATATGTGCTGCATTCATTAAATCTGGCATAGAAATACTTGGGGTGGTTTTTGAGATACTACTTTCAGCAAGATTGTAAAAAATTGAAGTTTTCAATTACATCAGGAGGTATTTTATTCAAATATTATCTTATCATTAGAAAATGCAATCTGCTTTTTGGATATTTGATATACGTAAATTGATATATAGGACTTGTTGTCTGGTATAAACTTCCTAATATAGGGCTTGCTGGCCAATATGATATATATCATGTGCATCACCAGATGCTTGTTTTAAAATTAATATATATACATATGTGACACCAATTTGAAGACCAAATTGATGAGCAAAAAACAAAGAAATACTGCAGATATTTTTGCAGGGAACATCTAGTAGCCTTTATTAAAACTTTTCAACATGGTTTTAAGTTTTAACTCTCGAATGCATGCAAAGTATTGTATTTTAACTCTTAAATACTACTGTTAGTTGAGGGAACTTCTAGTATCAATAGTGAGCTTATCTCATTCGTGAAATGATGCATATTCTGATTTTAAATAAATGGTTAACAATGAATTAAGCTCATTCGCATTTTTATGCTATTGATATGTGTTGAAACAGGTCCATATCTTAAATTTTAAGGGCAGATCAACCAAAACTTGGATGTGGTATCCGAGACCCCAAAGATCTAAAGGAGTGCTGGCAAAGAAGGAAATAGAAAGTATGAATATAAAGTTTAAGATGTATAGCTAAACTAAGTTATGGTCAAAGTTGAGATACTACTTTTAGACTAGATGTAAAAACTTAAGTGAGAAATTATATCAAGAGGTATTCAGCTCACTACAATTGCATATATATATATGTATATATATATACATACAAGGGCAATTTGCTCTTTGTTTGATATACAATTGCATGTACACACTGATATATATATATACACACACATATATATCAGAATAAAAATATATATAATATATATTTAGTGGAAAACCAGAGACTTGACATATAATTATATATTTTTATATTGGCTGGTATATACCTACTGCATGTGTATAATTTATTAACTCTATATTGCGCAAACTCAATGTGAAAAAGTGATTCTGGAATTGATGAAATAACCTTGTGTAAATTTGCAAGCTCAAGTGTCGTGTGGGAGCACAATATTTTAACTGGCACCAGAAAAATCATATTTGTGAAATAGGTCCAATAATTTGAGGGTTCTGTATATCTATATTATATGATTGGCCGGATGAAACACAATTAAAAAATCTGTACCAAAAAATCTGAATCAAAGAAATATGCAAAAGATTAATTTTGGGGGAAAATCTCCTTGCCAAAAATACTTATCCTAGCGCCAATAATTTTGATTATGTGTACAATCCATCGTGAACCTCTTTGCCTGCGAGATTTGAGCATGCCATATTGGTGAGTGTAATGGGCTAGGTCGCGATACAGATCATCGGCGACAATGTAAGTGCCGAGATTTGAAGCAGCCGTAGTTTTGAAGTCGCCGAGCTGGATGTTGGATTATCGGCACTTAAATTGACTTTGGGGGCCATCAATTGTAGCAGCTGCCATTGATGGCTATGTCGGTGAGAAGAACGTCGTGAAAAGCAAGTTCATTCTCGGCGTTGTCATTGCGAAGAGAAACAGAGCACATGTCACGCTTAGTTTTTGGCGTTTGACCTGCGAACAATAAACGTGGTTAAAACACTTTTACTGTAGTTTTCTTCATATTTGTGGCAAATTACACTCACAGCAAAAATTAAGAAATGTTGTAGTGAGGGCATCTCAGTTGCTCTTTATCCAACAAGATAACTTTTAGAAGCATTGTTTTGGTAGGAAGGATGTTAGTGTAAACTTTCCAGAGGAAAAGTTTCAAACGATCCTGCATTTTTAATTTCCAAAGTTTCTTCCAATTGGGATTACTCTCTATGATTATATTAGAGACCTAATTTTTTACAAGAGCCGCATAAGCTTATTTCACAGAGAATTTCTTAGAAAAATGATGAATCCATTGAATTTTGTCCAGAATGGAATGAAAATTAATGGTTGACAAGGGGATTTTTTGAATCTCAATGACCAAAATTTTCAAAAACAGGGTATTCAAAATAATAGAGTTCCATCTTTTGGGCTTTTCAAGCATGAGCTCTGAGACTTTCATATCAATATCCACCAGAGGGTGATCTGGATTAGGTTAAGGCTGGAAAAAGGGCAAGATAGGAATCCAAGGATCCTACCAAATATTGATAGTAGTCCCATTATTAATCTGGAAACCGTAGCTACAGATGATGAAATCCCGAAATCGGAGCAGTGATTTCTAGAACAAAGAATCAGAAAATTTTGGGACAACTATTGAGAAAGAGTTGTGAGCAAGATATTTTTGTTCGAAAACTTCCGTCCATATTTTTTGTTGACCAATGAAGAGCATCCAAGCAAATTTACAAAGAAGTGCAGAATTGAACAGCCACATTTGCTTAAGACCAAGTCCTCACAACGTTTTGGGGCACCAAATATTCCTCCAAGATTTGGGAGTGAAAGCATGTTTTTTTATTGTCACCAATCTCCCACCAAAAGCGTCACCAAAAAATTCAAATGATTTTTAATATTTTTTTGGAAAAAAAATAGTAGTCATAGCATAACTTGGAATGACACTGACAATAGATCTTATTAGAACCGTTCTAGCTGCTTGTGAAAGAAGTTTTGCTTTCCAACCTTAAAGTTTATTATGAACATGCTCCAAAAGATTATGGAAGAAGTATCCTCTACTCGAGAGAGGGGAAGACCAAGGTATTTATTAGAGGGAGGAGCATTTCTAATTTGAAGGATGTCTTTAATAGCACTCTTGATTCTTGGAAGGGTATTTTTATTAAAATGCAGGGAAGATTTTTCATGGTTAATAGTTTGCCTTGAGTGAGTGCCATAAAGATCAAGACAGTTAAGAAAGACCTGAGCCGTTGATGATTTCCCTAAACCCAAAAAGGAACAAATCATCTACAAACATGAGATGAGATCTAGATGGGCTGTTATGAGCCATTTTGACACCCCTGATTTGAAGACAGTTTTCTTGAGCAAGAATTATTCTTGAAAGAACTCACTGCCTACGATGAAGAGAAATGAGGAAAGGGGATCTCCTTGCCTTATACCACGAGTCGGATTAAAGAATCCCCTAGGAGATCCATTAATAAGAATTGAGTAAAAGACAGTGGTCATGCATTCTTTTATCCAATTAATCCATTGGTGATGGAAACTTGCAGTTTTTAGGATGTCAAGGATAAAAGACCATTCCATAAAATCAAAAGTTTTGGCCATATCAATCTTAATAGCCATAAGACCTTGAGCACCCCTTTTCTTTTTTATATGATGCAAATTTTCTTAATCTAAAATGGTTTGAGGCAAGGATTTGCTAAAATTTTTGCAATAATTTTGTAGCAAACATTTGAAAGGCTAATTGGATGAAATTGACTGACCTCCTTGGAATTATCAGTTTTTGGAATCAGGGAAATGTTAGTATGATTCAATTCTTTAAGAAGTTTTCCACCGATGAAAAAGTTTTAAATAGCCGCAATGAGATCATAATTGATAATGTCCCAATAAGTCTTATAAAAAAGACCCGTGAAACTAACCGGCCTAAGGGCTTTAGAGGAGGGAAGTTAACGAACAATTTTAAAAATTTCATCTATGGAAGGAATAGAACAAAGGTATTCATTGTCCAACTGGGAGATTTTGTTGGGAAACAAATTTTCCAAAAAATCAGCACTGGGAGGATCCGTGGAGGTAAAAATCATTCTAAAGTGATCAAGAATTTTATTCTCAATGACGTTTGGATCAGGGGTTCAGATATTTCTACCAATCTTGAGGCTATCATTGGAGTTACGCCTATACCTAATAATGGTAAATGCATGGATAAACTTCGTTTTAAGGTCTGGAATGATGAGCCAAATGATTCTAGATTTTTGTTTTCAAAATAGCTCTTCTCTAGCCAGAAGTTCATTAATGTCCTTTTGAATTTTCATTTCAGACTCAGAAAGATATTGACTATTTTGAGATTGAAGAGTGGAGCCTGGAAAAAAGTTTCTTGAGATTAGTTTGGATATATTCAAAAGAATGAACATTCCATTCCTTAAGCGCCTTCTTTGTTATTTTTAATTTTTGTACCAAGACATAAAAGGGGACGCCTAAGAAATTGGTATTCCAAGCATTATTGATGACCTCATGACTGGCGAGGTCCCTAACCCAAAAAGCTTCAAACTTGAAAGATTTGGGAGTATTGAACGAGGGACAAGTATTTAGGAGTATAAGGGCATGCTCCGAGGTAACTCTCGGTAAGATGGAAATAGAGGCTTGAGGAAACAACTTAATCCAGTCAACATTAGCAATACCTCTATCAAATCTTTCAAGAATCTTATGATACCCCTGACGATTATTACACCAGATAAATTTGGGCCCTCTAAAACCCAAGCAATCATTCCCGAATTATTCATAAAAAGATGGAGCCCTTTTGGAGTGGAAGATTGAGCAGTAACTTTTCCACCTAATTTCTTTGCTTGACTAAGAACATAATTAAAATATCCTACGACATAAGAGGACCCTACAAGAGCATCCATAATTTTCATAAGGTTATACCAAAAATAATGATGTTTATTGAACGGAGCAGGATAATAGACCATAGTTAACAGCCTAGGAGTGTGAAATAAACAACCACATACATAATATTAGGTGAAATATAAACAACATCAAAGTCAAACCCCGTCCGATACAAAAATAAAAGCCCACCCCATCGGCCAGTGGAGGTACATGCATATAGCAATTAAAGCCTAATCTATTAATAGTGGCAACATTAATATTATCAGTTAAAAAAGTTTCAGATAGGAATATAACATCAGGAATAAATTCCTTGATCATTGATCTTAAAGTTCTGATTGCTTGAGGCCAAACAATGCCTCGACAATTCCATTAAAGGAGCCTCATGGCGCCTTTGGTGACAGCAGAGACCCTGCCACCTCGGTCATTGGATATACTAAGAGAATATTCAAACTTTGTGATTTTGCATTATTACTCGAAGTTTGAAAAACTTGCATCTAATAAGGCCCATAACTACTCACAGCAACCGACTGCTTCACTGACGAGTAGAGTGGCATTTTTTCTCTACTAGCCTTTGATTTTTTCTTGATAGGAACTGTCCTCTTCCTTTATTTGAACTCCAGTGGTTTCAAAGCAGCTCCACAAAAATTACCTGCATTCTTAATAAAAACAGATGAGTTAAAGGTATTTATTTTCCTGTGATATGGATTAGCTTCCTTCTTCTCTTGATGAGTTTTTCTCTTTCTCAGTTGCTCTTTACAAACAAGATGATCTATGTTAAGGCTAAGGTTGGGCGAGGTGGGATCAGCCATGACTTGATTTTCCAAAGATGATGAATTGGCTCCTGGGAACTCTAGAAGATTCGGGTTGGCTGTTGGCTATGTGTTATGATAACTGGAAAGAGTTTATAACAAGACACGATTGGCCCGATTGAGACACCAGGTAGGATAAGTTGTGAGTGGACTCAGGCTTATTTTTATTGAATCTCTCCAAGATTTGTTGAAGAAGTTGTTCTTGTCCATAGCTTTGACTTGCATTATTAGGGGGCTCCAAGATTGGAATCCAGGGGATTGTAGTTTTAGTATAACCAACGGGTCCTTCTTCGAGGCCCACTAGTTGAGAATTTCCGAAGCCCACTTGTTGATATTCGGACAAATGACTTGAATCATATCTGGATATGTGATTTGGTGGAGATTTTTGTCAGATTGAAAAGGGGTTATGTGGTTGAAAGAGGACTGACCATGGGCGATTTTCAAGGGGACATGATCCATCAGGCAAAGATTAGATTTGCTGGACAGAGAACAATCTCCAAGTAATGCAATCGGCCATTCATTCTTTGTTGTCAGATGATTGCCACGTTGCTGAGTAGAATCCAGCACAGATTTAACTTCATCTCTTTTGTCAGAATCATGAACAGTATCTGCTATAGTGATTCCTTTGCTGGCTCGATAATGGCTAGAAAAGAGTGCATCAATACAATACTCCCACCGAACTCCATCCTAAGTTGGAACGATTTTTTCCTTTCCTTTGCCCAAGTGCTCCACTGAAGAAGATTTGATTTTACCAATCGCATTTGGAGATGTTATGGACTGTTCTTAAGTGTCTTTATTTCTAACTGGAGGAAGAAGTTGGCTCATATAGGAATGATGGGAGCGTCACTAGCTTTTATTGGTGTTGTATCTTCACTGAAATTTTTTCTAGCCTCTACACTTTCAGCTCTCAAGAATGGTCCAAAAGGAAGTGGACTTACTTGATTATGAAAATACGGACAATATTGATTAAAATGACCTAACCTCCCACAACTATAATAGAAGTCAGATAGTTTTTTATATTTGAATTATACTTTGGCTGGTTCCATGTTAAAATGAGGGATGAGAGCACTATCCGCTAGTGGGTTTTTCGTGTTTAATTCCACACGAGCTCTTATGAATTTTGAAACATCATTTTTAGAAGGCAATGACTCTTCATCAGTTTCCAAATGAAAGCCGAGGACATTAGTAATATCCTTTGCCATTTTATCATGAATGTACTCAGGTGTTAACCCAAAAATTGGCACCCAAAAAGTCGAATAAGTAAGATTGATCTCATTGAGACTAATCCTCATTGGCCATTCTTACAATACGAGCTCGTTGGGATTCAGAGATGAGATGAGATGAGTTATGAATAGTAATAAAATGAGTGGTTGAAATGAGTTGAAATTTAAAATGAGTGGTTGAGATAAGTGGAAAGTACGAAATGAATTGTGAATAATAAAATCTAATTTTAAAAACAAACCAGGCCCAAAATTCCTTGAAGTTCTAAGCTCTGTTAAAAACTCTCTCCTTTACCCCCCTAGAGGAACTCTCTCCTTTACCTCCCTAGAGGAAAAGGTGAAGATAAAGGAGCTTTTTCCAAAGTCCTTTATCACTAGTTTCGGGATAAAATTCCAGGCTGCTTTTATAGAGGAATGAAACGTGTTTCTGTTCAGATCCTTGAGAGAAATCAGCTTACCGACAAGAATATGTTCTGCTATTTTTGTTGCACTTTCCACGGACGTTTCTAGGATGATATCATTCCACGATATGACTTTTGTCTTTTGCACTAGTTGCTCCATGTGAAGAGATTCCTTGGACATGTCTAAAATGGAAATTATTCTAAGTAGATGGCGATAGGAGGCTTTAAACTGCCTGGGCGACTAATTACGGTCTCTGGAATAATTGAGCCAACCCACTTTTGGAAACCATAAGGGAGACAGGAAAGCGTTGATTAGGGAATAAAGGATCAGAGAGAAATAGTGAGTGTACTTGATGGTAGTGTTTGAAAAGAGAGTAGGATAGTCAAAAGGGACCAGAATAGTAAATAATGAAGAAAGTATTGAGAACAAGAGTTTTGGGGGTTGGGGTTGAACTTCATCATTGGAGTGACTGGTAGGTGAGAAGGGTTGTTTGAAGAAGAAGGATGCAGGGGGTAAAGCTACTGAGAGCTTGAGAGAAACTCAACAAGAGGCGGTAAAGCTCCCCTTAGCGAAGTTAAAGGTTCACATTTATTTTCAATCTCCACCAGCCTCACCACTTATTTTACTTTTCCTCAACGTAGGAGCCACATGTATTTGTAGAGCAAGCTTCAAATATAAAAGAAATTGTACTCTAGCAATCTGAAATACTTGCTGGGAAAATTTAAAGCATTCACCAAGTATATAAGGATATGAAACAAAACCTTTTATTTTATTCTCAAAATTATAGACTTGTGATTTGACATCCGATGAAGAGATCCATCTAATCTAAAAAGAGCATGGGGATGGATGGATGATGTTAAAGCTTGAAATTTTGTGTTATTTGTGCTCAGCAATGAGCTTACAGAATTCTTGGATCATGGAAATGCTTTCAGTAAAACAAATTTCAATAAGCTAAAATAGAAAGGCACTGTGGTGAAGTTTCACGAGAGATTGATGTAATGAATTGAACATCTAGTAGCATAGACAATCCGTGATCCTTTGCTTGAAACTTGAAACCAAATGGGAAAATAGGTGACCATGTAGAGCCGAAGTAGAGAGGTAGATATATCGCCGCTAAACATAGTTAAGCATGGTGACAGAGATTTTCAAAACCCATATATTCTTGATTTGCCATCTTCTCAACCATATTTGCAATGCCCACCCCACCTGT
Source organism: Platycarya strobilacea (assembly GCA_036898215.1). NCBI lineage: Eukaryota > Viridiplantae > Streptophyta > Magnoliopsida > Fagales > Juglandaceae > Platycarya > Platycarya strobilacea. Next base: position 4,798,872 of record CM072545.1, on the reverse strand, counting down.
AATATGCAGCAGAAAAAGCTAGCACCTTAGTATGAACATAAAACAGGAACAAGAAGCTGGAATGTCTTTCTATATATGTTGTTTTAGGACAGTTTCTCTAACCCATTTAAGGAAATTATTTGTGTCTCTTGATTGTGTTTTCACATGATTAATAGATTATAGATACTTGTCATATTTATAAATGGGTTGGAGGAAAACGTTTGAAGAATTATAGATGGAAAGCTAGAGAGCCATGTACCTAAGCTGATTGCGCTCACAAATATTGTCAGAGCTAGTATGAAGATGATTATTGATGCCCTGCCAAGGAGTGCAATTATCCTCCTCACTACATGCTGACCAGCAAAGGCAGCAAGTGTTGCAACTAAAACAAAATATGCGGCTGCAGCAAAGAGTAAGCTGAATATGAGGTTGAATTGAAGTAGAAAAGAGATCTGATTCTAAATTGGCAATAACTATAGTTAGAATGAATTTCCTTGCTTAAAACCTTTTCTACTAGTGAGAATCAATTCTGATTTTACTTACCATATGGAACTGGGAAACGGTTGAGAAGGTAATATTGGACAACTGACATGGAGGATGAGAATACCATTGCAAAGGTTGATGTGGCGCTTGCTACCTGCAAAACGTGCAAATTATAAGCTGGTTTCAGTTTTTGTAGAAAGCCCAAGGAAGTACAAGCTACATATTAGCTTATACTCTTTAAAGGACTAGTCAATGTATAATCTCATCACATGCGGGCCAGACTCCTTAATGTGAAATCTCATCCACCACCTTGTATTCTCAACCATTAAAGGTAGCCAGCTCAAGTCTCAGACTTCTAGCTGGATTTGGCTTTGACAACATTTGTAACACCACAAGAACTCTCTCCATTGCTATTGTTCTAGTTGTAAAAATTGCTTCAAGTTTCATAACCTCACCCCATATTTATTCTATGCTAGGCGATTTTTATACCTAAGATCTGCCATAATCCCACTCTACCCAATAATTAATCATCTGACCAGGCTTATAGATCACACAGCATTGTTTCTTTAGAGGATTAGGAGCAGTAGATGCATAAAAAAAATGTTGAAGATACCTGAGGAGGAATTCCCAGTTCAAGAAAAAGGGGTCCCAAGATAAAACCACCTCCTAACCCAAGCAGTCCACCGACCATACCAGCTATTATACCACAGCAACAGTATAGAAAAATCATATGCAACTTCCAGTTTGTGACTTCCTTTCCCTTAGATGCAATCACCCTGGTACCTTTGTATAAGCATATGGCTTCAAAAAGTGTGACTGATACAGCAATTGGTACCTATAGAGAGAGAGAGAGAGAGAGAGAGAGAGAAACTATTATGTTGAGAAGATTTATGCTGGAAAGATTTGATATTTATATAATTATAGGATGTTTTTTCCATGTCTTATGTTCATGATTCTCAGACTACCATCAGAAAAGAATCTGCTCACTACACTAGTGGAGCAGTTTGCTTCTGTCCTTCCTTTCTAGGGGGTACATGGCACTGCTGCTTCTATCCATGTAAAGAGTAATTTAGGGTCTGTAATTATACAAGATAATTTTTTTCCCACGATTATCTAATTTTTTTCCTACGATTATCTAATCTTTTCAATAGTTTCATTGTTGTATTTGATGCCTATGTAAGCTAGAAAAATATAATCATCTTACTGTTACCGTTGTTTATCTTATTGTGCTGCAAAGTATCTTGAAGAAATATGACTATTTTAGTCGCTAAATTTACCTGCAAGGAATTCAGAACCCAGTACTTGATGGAGCAGGTCTCTGTATATGTCTGCATACAGATCATATAGCAACATTAGGCAACTTCAGGGTGAGTAGTGATGGTCAAACAACTGAACTGGCAGACGAAGTAGTAAGACAGGTCTACTTGCACTATGAAGCCAAGGACCTCTACCTCTAAATACATTAAATTAGGACAATGAAAAAAATCATTTGTAATAGTGAACTTCATTGACTATAAATGCAAAAAAGATATACAACACTTGGAAAGGGTACTTTCTTGTATGAAACTTCAGAGCCCAACAACTTGCCTTAACAATCTGAACAATAAGAAAAGCCACCCACACATAAACAAGCATTGATACTTCTTTCCAATATATGTTGCGTACTATGGGAACCTGGATGATATGGTGATAGTTAGTCTGACAGGAATAACAACAAGAGTAACAAAGTAATCATGAAAACTGGGAAGAAGATTCCTGCATCAGACATTGTTGCACTTACATCCTCATCTTGGTTATCAGAAGGACCACTTGGTAGTGCTTTGTATTCTTCTCCAGAGCCATCTGCAGTTCAGGAGTTCAGCATAAACTACTCAACTAATAATTATTCAGGGGAAATCTCTCTCCGTTGATGCTTTGCTTTCCTTTCATGCTAATGCTTTGTTGTTTCCAGGAGGGTTTATTATTACTTTTTTTTTTTGAATTGTCACAGTTTGCTAGTCTCATCACTTTTGGTGGCAACACTGCCAAGAAATCTGCTGGGCCAATATATTCAGTCTAGGAATTCGCAAAAGTGTAGACAGTGTGCAGACAAACCAGCTTGTATGGAAGGGTTAATATATTCTTACATGACAAGTATTATGTAAGCATGTGTAGACAGTGGGCAAACAAACCAGCTTGTGTATATCAGCATGTTTCTCACTGTTATTTTTCTGTTTCGTATGATTTGGAGAGTGTATTATGTGTAACAGAATTTCTATTGGTATGTGTAGAGTAGTCCAATTCCTTGATAACTAGTGAGACCAGAATTCTGATCACATTGTGTGTGATGGTGATGTGAGTTAGTTTGACTCTGGCTGTCATGCCAGCATTGTAATGTGCAGCTGTTATCATAATGTTCATCCTTTTTGAAGATAATATCCTATGAATCTTATAAGTAGGCAGATAAATTGAAAGGTTGGAGAAACTAATTCTTCACTCCCATTAAAATTTGAATCACAGAGTTTTAAAAATGAAGAGCTTTTGTTTTGCATTTGAATATATTGAAACTTCTTTATAGATCCATTTCCCCAAATAACTTCAGTCAGATGCCCCAGCAAATGGCTGGAAAATAATGACTTAGATGATTAGATTCCTCAATCATATCTGCAATTTCTAATGAGTTTGATATAGATTCTATCTATTAGCAAGCTTTTTCCCCTTTCGAAGGCCATATGGCAAGCTTAGATATGAGGAGATTGATTTTTTTCTCCAGATTGATATATGCTCAAAAGTCAAAAGCAGAAAGCAATGGTAAGTTTTAACTGAAGAAAGCTTATATGTTTGACTTTCATGAGTTTTTAGTGGATTAGATTGTATTATCATCAATGTTTTCCCTGCTAGTTGCATCTCAATGTCCTTTTTGTTTCCAAAGCTTTATTGTGACATACACACACACACACACACACACACACACACACACATATATATAGATATATCAGAAGTACAGACTTTTTAAAGCAAAAATGTGCTTGGAGACAACCACGGATACTCACCAGCAGGTTTTGTCTCTGATTCCAACTGCTTAGCTGCTTCCTGAAAGTCAAGCAGCAAGTGCATCACTTCATTAGTAAGTCGACAATATGGAAATCCGTTTCAAGCTTGATAATGTCTTGTTACTGAAAAACCTTACCTTCTTCATCATTGTCTCTTTCCTCCATGTATCTACACCTTTGAATAAAGCTTTTGTTGATGTACCTGACACCAATAATTTCAGTGGAATTGCATTAGTGTGATTATTTTAACTTGAAAAATGTTTCATACCTCCATTGCTCTTACCCAAAAGATGAAAAATTAGATGTATGGTTCTGACCTCAAAAGCATTTTGCAAAATGAAAGGGCAAAAGTGCAAAGGAAAGACAAAAGTGGATATCAGATTGTTTGAGCATTGATCCTACCAATAAAAAGAATGATAAGCAGAACTGTGACCATCCAATCAGCAAACATGACGTTGAAAGCAACACCAATGCTAATTCCTAGCATTAGCATGGGCTGGAAGAGCAATGCCAGATCATAATCTATAAGGGGCATGTCCAATGTTGGGTGTCTAAGTCTCAGATTGTAGTATACTGTTGATCCCGCGGCACCCATGATCATACCTGCGCCCATGAAATTTCCACTATTAATATGAACAGGAAAATCAAATACGTTTTGATTTATGGGTTCGTTACAATTATGCTTTAGGTGATTACGTCTATTACGTTATAACTCCTTGACTTTTCTAAAATCAATGCTATACTATCATACTAGGCCTCCTTGCAATTTGGCTTGGATGGAAACATTCTAACGAATTTATGAAATTATACCACCTCTTAATCTATTTCTGCACCTTAGTCTGCAAAAGATTCAAAAAATCGAAATCATATATGGAATCGGATAACCACTGATCAATCGGATGATTCGTGAACAATTTTGAATCAAGTATTTCAAAATTAAGAAAATACAATTCATCCATTCTAAAATCATATATAAAGTATACGTTTTCAAACTAAGCTTAAATGAGAATATGATATGAATCTCTTTTGTTTTTCTTCCCCAATGGACAGCAAACTTGTAGTTGTGGAGTGCACATATCAGCATGACCACCATGCACTTTGTCCCTCCCAAATCTTCTAAATCTCTAACTAGGGATACAAATTAAGAATGATGCAGTATCACTTGATTAGTATACCAATATGTATCAGTTGTCAGAACTATAAGTTGGTTCAATGCAACATTTTGAAAATAAATGACTGAATTCAAGGCAGGCATAACCGAAATTGGTTCTAACTTAACACATATGATCTTTAGAGATGGCCTGATAGCTAATATGTACAAGGGCGTCCTGTTTGGCAGGGTAGAAGGTCAAGTAAGCTAACCTTAGCTTTTGATTCATGCATTTGCCTAAGTATCTTATGTAATAGAATATGCATGCATGCATGCTAATTCTTTTCTTGCATATTTAACTCAGAATGTGTGGATGATATGGGAATACAAAAGGCATGCATGTCTGCAAGTCATTATTTAATTTACTTTGGATAGTGATATGAGATGAGATAGTTTTAGATAAAAGTTGAAAGTTGAATAAAATATAATTAGAATATATTTTTTAATATTATTATTATTTTGTTATTTGAAAATTTTGAATTATTTATTGTATTTTATGAAAAAAGTTGTAAAAACTTTAATGATGAGATGAGATAAGATGGGTTGAGATTATTTCTCAATCCAAACAACCCCTAAAAGAAATCATTGAAAATAATATGTTAAGAGTGGAAATTAAGAGAAGGTAAGCAGTACTGACACTTAGAGATGGCAGTGGAAGATTTGGGGTCGAAACCAATGATCAAAGTGAGCATTGGGACGAAAATTCCACCACCTCCAACCCCTCCAACGCTGCCCAATGCTGCGCCAAAGAATCCAACTATTGATCCTACTACAATTTTCCATCCGAACTCCATTTCCTGCCCATCCAGTAAATTGTCTCTCAAAATCATGAAGATTAATTACTCTAATGAAAGATAAATGAAGAAGAAGAAGAAATAAGCATTTAAGCAGTACAGAGCATGAAACAGAGCAGCACATCAATGTTTGCGGCAGAAAGTTAGACCCAGATGAATGGCAGTTGAAGACTCACCGGCCAAACATGCTCATAAGAAGATTTCCCACCCTGCCAGAAGAAATGAACCATTCTAAGCAGAAACCCAGGTCTGTCTTGTTTCTCAGGTACAAAATTTTCAGGCACTTTATCTTTCAAGACTCTCTCTGCACAACTGAAGTTGCTCATCATGAGTAGGCACCCGAACAAAAACCACGCAACCGCCGCAGTTGACATTGCCAAAGCTCTCTGATTTTGCTGTGTCCGAGCCATGTCGACAGACAGTTTGCAAAGCCAGCAAACGAGGAAAGAATAAATATTATTATATATATATATGTATGTATTGTTTCTGAAAACTACTGTATGTTTTTCCTTAGCCTAAAATGGTCTCTCTTCTTGATGCGAGAGAGCACAGTCACTCTATTGGGCTTGGGGGAACACGAAGAAATCAAGAACTGAGGAGTGCTCTTCAGTACCCGCCTATCGTCTACATTTATATTTCTTCCATCCCCCTATGATTTGGACCTTTTTTCTTATTATTATTTGAATATGAAAATATGTGAAAAAGCCTTTTGACCCATCTGATTTTTTTTTTTTAGTCCTTTTTATTTGGGCAGTGCTGTGCTGAGTAATAAAATGATTGTCCTCTGAATTTGTACTAATATGTCCGGTTATTAGTTTTTATTTTGCAGCTGTCTTGATCCCCTTTAATACTTCAAAGTTCTGAATCTTTCAACCATAAGGGTATAATTCCATATGGAAGGACATGTAGAATTTTAAAAAAAATTTACCAGATTTGTCATCCTTTCACCGCATTCTTTCCAAGTTTGTGAGAGAAGAAAATGATTTGTTTTTTTCATTTTTATTAGAATAATTATTTACAAATGAATAAAATCACCAAATTTATCTACAAATGATTAAAATCACAAAATTTTGATTAATCTACAAGCACAAGTAACATTGCCCGTCCGACATGTCAATGCTTTAAACAGAGGTAAAAGTGATCGAGAATTTTTAAGTGGATGATGCTGGGGGTTGATCGGGCTGCCCCCAACTTTAAAAGTAGTCCAATGACAATTGGATTATTTTTTGATAAAGAAAATATTATAATAAATATAATGTAATAAAAAATAAAATGAACAAAACATAATAAAAAACACAATAAATAAAAATATAATAAAAAACATAATAAAAAAAAATAGAGATGAATTTTAAGGGGTATTCGGCCTTAATTGCAGCCTGTCGCCTCCGGTGGACGGTGGCCGACACCGCCCACTCCATCAGGACTAGTAGACTTTGGTACCAGACCTATTTCGAGTTTAAACCTCTGTAGGCGCACCGGAGGTCGCCGTTGAAAGGGTAAACTCGTCGGTCCTAATGGAATGGGCGGGATCACCCAATGCCATCGGAAGCGACGAGCTACTTTTTGTATGGGGATCAGATCGATCCCCAAAAAAACTCTTTTTAAATAGGCTTGTTCCTTTTTGTTTTAATAAAAAAGGGTTGAGAGAGGATTAGTGGTTGGAAATGGGAATTGTCGATCCAAGTCAAAACTATATAATAGCACTCCTATTTTTGTGATATCTATTAAGAGAAATCTCACAATGCTTAATAATTCCCGTAAATAATGTTAATCTATTAGTTATTATTAGAGCATATTGAATATTCTATAACTATTTATCTCTTAATTACAATATTCTTGAAATATATAATTATAATAAAAGCAACGTTAAATACAATCTTAAACAGTGCAACTATTACACACTATATAAATCATTAAAATATAAATTATTTTATATGATCTCTATATTTACTTATCTTTTCTATAAGAATGCACGTGATTTGCATAACTCATAACTATACAAATCATTTTCCTCCTAAAAGAACCATGTTTCAAAATATATATTTTTTAAAAGGTTAAACTAGAGAGGGCATAAGTTTGGCGAAGTTGACGTTGATCTATCCTTTTTTACCTAACCAAAGTAAATAAAATATTTGAATGACAGCTAAATGATTACTTATTAATCCCTCACTCATAATGCATCGAGTGCGGCTCAATGGGTGGTGTGCAAAAAGAAAAGGTTGCATGGTAGTGTCAATGAAGCATCATCATTCATCATTCATCATTCATCATTCATCATTCTCTATGATTATTTTCCTTCAGCTAAATTGGAAGCTTCATAGCTATTTCCCCATTTTTGGCCACAGCTACAGTCGATAAGGAATTGGGAGCTGTCATTTTAATTGTTTCCAAAATTTTATAGGGCCCCTAAGGTAATGAACCGCTGTTATTATTTAAATAACTTTGAAAATGATTTCTTTTTTATTATAAGAAAAATAGATATTTGTGACATTTTAATTATAATTAAAAATATTATTTATGATAAAAATAGATTATTTTAATCGTAAATAATGTTTCTAATTATATTTAAAATATAAAAAATACATATTTTTCTTGTAATACCTACACACCTACCTTTTGACCATCTTCGTATATTTTCCCCTAACGTGCATGTATGATTGTCTTCGTTGTTCTATATATATCCCCAAGGATGAACTTTATATATAATGATTGATTATCACGTTATTAAACTATTTCATCCTACCATTTTAAGATTTGGCAGTTGTTCATGACAATGTTCTAATAATTTAAATTTATAAATGATAATTTAACATTGTATTAAAATAAAATTATTGATTCACGCCAATGAGATCATGATGAGATAAAAGAATAATGGATTAGTACTAGTGCTCTTGATTAAAGTTGGGCTAATTTGAATAGCAGAGTATTCTTTAATACTATTTATTATTTATTATTATTATTTACCTATTTTTTATTATTATTGAATATTCTATTATTACTTTTTTATTATTATTTACAGAAATATTTAAAATCATCTCATACATCCAAATATAGCTAAAAGAACGTACTCACATTAGAAATCCGGAGTGCAATTAACTTATCTAGATTTGGAAAGGGTTCTTCTCTATTAACAAAGACAACACTTAGCATGATCAATATACATGTGGTAGAAGTTATTACTTTTACCCATTATATCAATTGATATCTTGAAATGGAAGAACAAAGCTTGCATAAAACATTTAAGATGTTGCTTCTTATTCTGAACAAGGCAAAGTAACCAGGTAACGTATAATGATCATCAATCTTAAAGAAAACACAAAACCACACACACACACAAGTAGCAAATGAGGTTTCCGGGAAATTTCTCAGAAGCAGGACAAATTAAAAATAATAAATAAATAAATAAAGCATTGAAGACAATGAAGTACGAGCCTAGGTAGCTGGGATCGGCGCCAACCCCTCCGGTTAAAATGAGTGGAAATGGAATGCTTAAAAATAGAGTCAAGAGAGAGAGAGAGAGTAGTAGCAGTGAGTTGCTGCTAAAATACCACGCGGTTTCAGCATAAGCCTGTGAAGCTTCATGGCTGCTTCGATGAGTTGGTGATTGGCCTCTTCTTCATGAGTACTTTCCATTTCCACTCCCCAACAAAATCTTTGCACATTACATTCACTTCTACAGTCAAGTCACACTCCTGACCCCACCCTACCTCCAATATCCTCTCGTAGATTCGATGGCTGTCTCATCCGATTCGATGGCCGTCTCATCCTACGCACATTTCTTTCTAGTTGTAACGGTATGTTTATTGACGTGCTAAATTATATATTATTGTTGTAAAAATCTGATATTAATTAACCAAAAATGCGATGGAGTCACTTATTTTTTGGTCACTCCATTTATATGATTAGCTGTATAATTTTTTAAAATAAAATAATTACTTTGATCAATTACATTAGTGAAGTATGCAAATAATATGTAAAAATGATTATATATAATAGAACTCATGATTAACAGAAAAAATAGCTAAATTTTGTATTTTTTATGACTAAGGTCCACGACTTTTTGAGTAATATAATTCACTGAATAAATCATAACCAACTGAATGTAGACTCCGAGCAAAGATCTTTGTATTGGGCTTAAAGACTAGTGTCTGAAAGTTAGAATTGATTCTCAACCGTACATTATGATTGGGCTCGAATCACCTCAGCCCAATGTACAGCCCACACCGCGTGTTTTCACCTTATATCTAAATAGACTGCAACAGATTCCGGACTATAGGACACAAAATATAAACATATGAAGTGAACCTCATGGCATTAATTGAATATTTAACTTTGTTCCATACATTTCTTCCGAAAATTATGAATGCTATGAAATTTTATTTTATGTATATATCTCTCTTCCACTCTAGCTCCTATGGTTCAAAGTTTTTATCGGCATATGAACATTAATTTTGAAGATGAGGACTTGAATTATAACTTTTACAAAATTTCACACAAATTAATAAATAATTTAACTTTTTCAAATCTTAAACTAATAATACTAAAATATAATATTCTAATAATATTTTATTAAACTTTAAACTTATGAAAGTTGAGGACTTGCACTCTAGTTTCAGAGAAACCGGATGATTTGGATCCAACGGTGTCTGATACCTGCACGTATTCTTTGAAAAGCTGTTCGTTATTTCTCTATGGGTTTTGGGCTTGTGAAGATTGCACATCAAGTGCACTTCAATTTTCTACATGGAAACCCCAACAGACAACATCATTCAAGAGAAATTTTATTTGCATGTGTAGTTGCATGCCAAACAGTAAGTTCCATCTTTTTAAAAAAGAAATGCACCATATTTGTATATTTTATAACTGTAAATATCATTTATCAATAAAAAAAAATTGCCCAACGCCATGCAGACTACACAGCTAATCTTATATATACTGCCTTTACACCAATATAGATTACTATCAGTCCATTACTTGTAAATAATACGTAAAAGCCAATAAAACAGTATGAGGTCTCACTCCTCAAATAACAAAAACAAATATCAACAAACACAAGAAAGAACTGGACCTCAAGCAGTTGTCCTAAAACTATATACGGATTTTAGTCAAATAAAAAGAGTATCCGACATCCATATTTGAGGTTTTATTATGTGATTCCCCGAAATCCTTGACCAGAAAGCTAATGAGGAATAAACTAGGGCCAGTTCTATCCAACACTCAGATAAAAAGATAGTATATAGCGATCTTCAAGCCTTACCAGCAAAAGCACAAGTTGAGAGGTGCTGGCAGTCTCAGTATTCGTAGTCCTGAGAAAGTGACCTTTCGGAGCGTCGAGTTCTCCCCCTTTCACGAGATGTTGCACGCTCATAATGGTGATCATCCTCCACCATCCGATCATACTGATCATGACCACGATCAGGATATTGATCGTCGTCGTCGTCATCCTGGATATCCATGTGACCATACTGTTTATCACGCCCATGCTCGGGCTGTTCATACCATCCATGATCATCCTCAGGTTCAATATGATCATAGTCCCTTGCCCTTTCACTATGTCGGTCCCTCTCATGTTTTGATTCAATTCGATCATAAATATCCCTGTCACGGGAGCGGCCACGGTCATGGTCATCAACTTCTAAGTCTCTCTCACTCTCCCTTTCTCGAGCACGATCTCTGTGACGATCACGTTCATAGTCACGACCACGATCCCGACCTCGGTCTTTATCGCGATCACGTGTTCGATCCCGATCACGACCCCGGTCTCTTTCTCTTTCCCTGTCCCTGTCACGATCTTTGTGGTGCCTATCCTCTCTGTGATCACGATCCCTATGCCTGTCATGGGATTGTTCACGGGATTTCTCCCGTTCCCTCTCTTTGCCCCTTTCACGAGATTTCTCCCTTTCCCTAAAATCATTATATTCACAATCAAATGAAATAAATACACTGACGAGACTAGACAACAATTGTCATGCAGAAAACCAAAAACCTCACATAGGATATGCCATACTATGATTGTTACATTACACAAAATATAAATTACTTCATGAAGATTATATCAGCATAGGCAAACCCATCATTCAAGCACTTCTTTTTTTATCAGTAAATAAAATTTTATTAATTATAAGAATAGGCAAACCCAAGTACACAGGCATATACAAGAGCAGCGCCTAGGAGTGATGTTCTAATGATGCATGTTAAAATAGCAAGTTAAAAATACTGCTTAAACATGAAGGTTTTTTTATCATTAATGGAAACATGTAGACGATTTCTTGACTCTTTTTTTTTTATCAGTAAAAAATATTTCTTAACTAAACCTTTTTTTGTTGTTGTTGTTGTTGGACATACCTTACAAGCTAACTAACACACACTTGGACAATCCTTACCTGTCTGCATGTCGATCCTCTCGTGCTCTTGGCTCCTCAGAGTGAGAAGGTCCTCCTGACTGCAATTGCTCCCTGAGCAATAAAAGATGTACAGTTTTCATAAATCCAGAAAATCAAAAGCCTTCGATAAAAGATCTCAACGGACTAATGTAACCAAACAGACCAACTCAATGTATCAAAGTGCATTTACAAAATCCACAACCAAAGATGCTATGAACCCATTCAATATGATTGCTTTAACTGACTCTTTAATCCAAAGTGAACATTTCTCTCTGCACACTTACTCGTCAAGATGCACAGGGGTGTCATAAAAATTCATATTCCAGTCATCTACTAAACTCTAATGGAACGTTAATCTGTTCAGCAGAAATGAAATTGCGTGCAATATTGCAATTAGGTATTTTACCTCCCTGAATATCTCTGGTTAACGTCTTCCCCTCCAACTCTGGTAGTTCCTAGCCCACCACCAAGACGCCGAGGACGCCAATTCGGGACAGTTCTACCACGCTCAACATCCACCAGCACCCTTCTGCCATCAATCTTCCTCCCATCAGCTTGTTTATATGCAGCTGTATCATGTATAAAAGAGTTAAGGAATGTACTGTGAAGCATATCGCATAGAAAACAGCTTAAATGAAGCATACCTTTCATATCCCGTGTATGCACATACTCAATGAAAGCATAGCCTCTAGGCTTATATGTCTCTTTGTCAGCAATCACTCGAACCTAAAAAACACAGAAGAAAATAAACAAATAAACACCAGTTACTTGAAGAGGATTAAGATCTTGAGTAGGAAGTCATAAGACACGATCCTATGCTTTTTAATTCCCAAGGGATAACACAAAATAAGTTAAAAAAGTAAATCCTATGGCACGGCAGACAGGCTCTATGCCTCATTAGCCGTGCTCACCTTCAAATTATAGAGCCTCCCATTGCGAGATGAATCACCACCAGCTAGAGTTGCAGAAAAACTGATGTATTTGTGGCCAACTTAACAGTTGTTGAACAGATTACCCTCCCCTTACCAGGGATTTTTATTTTGAAATAACTAGAAAGCTAAAAATAGTATAAGAAATACCAGGAAATCTTCTCAACTGCGGATATGTTTTTGACAGCCTTTAAAGCCAAAAATAAACCTCTTAGCAACAGGAGTAAAAATTAAAAACAAAAGAGAAAGAGGCTAATACTCCCAACACGTTTTACCCAGTGCAGGGAAAAGAACAGATGTTGTCAGTCCTCTTTTGATGCTTGAAAACAAAGGCTAAAATGCACAATGCATCGCTGCTCTGATCAACTTAATTTTCAGCTTTGCTGTGCAGGATGAACCACCATGTTTGGGATTGGGTAGGTAGAGAAGTACGGAATCAAGAAATACTTCCAGTGAATGCATCAATCACCTCCTTACCAAGGATATTTTTCGATATACTGAAACTAGAGTATTTCCTAGAAACATCCAATGCCCAAAATGATCTCTAAACCCAACTATACCAAGAGAGATGAAAGGATTATTTAAACATATTTGTAAGCCATTACCAGAAAATTGGCAGTGATATCAACACTCATATTACCAACTCGCAAAGACGATCCAAGGTTGATATTAAATTAATTATGTTTAAATATTCTCCTCGGTGTTGGTTAAGGCCCTAGACAATTAAACGCAAATAACGCCTCTGAGGCTAGGTGCAAAGAATAAGTGCGTGTCTAAATGTAGTAAAGCATGATTTTTTTCAAAATAATGTATAATAAAAAAATTCATAAAATACAATAAAAAAATGTTTAAAAAATAAAGATAATAATATATTTAACCTATTAACTCAATTTGTTAGACTATTATGCAACATGATAATCAGGTGATCAATTAATTACATAACTTAAATATAGTATTTTACATAATTATTTTGTGCTACACATTATACCACAACATGACCTTTGATAGCCATAATCAAAACAAAGTACATCGTTGAATAAAAAAATATACCCCAATGCAACGGCCAAAAAAAGCACACTAATGGTAGGTATTGACTTCCATCCCAACATGAGCAACAAAATGCAGTCCTAGAGTAAATGATCATCGTCATTGTCATTAAAATATTTGTAAGACTAGGGGGGTAATCGGTTCGGTCCGGTCCGGTCCGGTTTGGAAACACATTCTATAAATTTTGGTCCATCCTTTTTCCGGATTGGACCTCACTGATTACCATATTATTTTACCTTTTATATGGTCCATAGTGATAGATTAGAGAAAATTACATAATTAACTTATACAATTATTATATAAAAAACTATTATATATAATAGTGAAAAAAAATTATATGCAAGTGCTTTGGTCATTTCGGTCTCGTCTGGTCCAAAAAAATACACCCCGGACCGGACTGAAAACTGGATTTTGAAGAGAACATGGACCGAGACCGAGCAAGGGTGAATTTTATCTGGTCTGGATCGAAAAATTTTCACCCCCATTTGTAACTCTCATCATCTTCCTAAATTACTTTGTCCAAATTAATGCTCCAGACGAGCAGTAAGGTAAATTGATATAATTTTTCTTTAAAAAAACTACAAAAGCAGACATTTTATGCTCAAACTAACTAAAAGGGCCCAAAAAGCATGCTTTTGTAATTGCGCTTTGCTTTTGATAAGCAAAGCAAGTTGGCCTTGTCGCTTTGTACTTGAGCATGCTTTTACCAACACTGGTTTTCAGTGGTTCTCTCTTTCTTAGTTTAAATAAAGATAACGGAATTACACTACAATTTCACTTAATGACAGAATAGTAAACTTTATGACTGTGATCCATTGTTACACCTAGTTGGCTTAAAGTCGATTTTCAAAACCTTTAATTAACTGGAGTTTTATATTAACATGCTCATAAAATATAGAGCCCATAAAGTTCAGTTGTTTTTTAAGAACAGTTTTTTTTTTTTTTTATAAGTAAGAAGCATCTTTTATTAATGAGAATATAAAGAGGCATAGCCCAAATACACGGGTATACAAGAAAAGAACAGATTATAATATTTGAAGAATGTTATTTGATAGCAGACAAATTAAAATCATCAATTTTTTCACTACCTATTCAAATTTCTAATAAAATAAACAAAGGGGGATAAAGATACCACAAAACTGAACCTCTTACCGAACCCCTTTTGGATACTCAAAATACCTACCCTCTTGATTGGCCCATAAGACTCAAACTCCCTTTTGATTCTGCTCTCTGTTGTCTCATAACTCTGCAAGCAGACAATAGACAAGTGATCCACAAAACAAATGCTGGCTACAGGATGAAAAATCCAAATATAAACACATTACTCACGAGCCTAGCCACAAACAATGTCTTGTAGGGATCTCCAGAAATATTTGAGTCTTCTTGTGGATTATCTGCATAAAAGTATATGTAAGGAAAAATATGAGGGTGAACTTGAAAACCTGGTGCCTGTAAACAAAATGAAGCCATCGAAATATTGAACTTAAACAAGTTGAGCGTCTTCACATTTCTGAAACTCCTCAGCAGCCTTCTCTGCACCCTTTTCTAGCCTTAACTTGTGAACTCTAGCCCTTCTTTGTGCCTGGATACACAAAATATATATAAAACCAGGGTTAGACAAGCTTATCCTCTTAGATTTGAGCATTTCCTAATATATGCTCTACTTGCTTAGACAAGCTTTTCCTCTTAGACTGAGGGTGAGTGTGGGAATTCTTAGCCTCATCCGTCGGATATTGTTTTATTAACAAGCAGGCACACATGCAGCAAGGAAATGAACAACAGAAAATCAAATAAGCACCAGAAGAATCTCCACAGACATGCTTTGCAATATATATGTCCAAGAAAATATATTTCCAATATAGTAGTCTACTGAGGAAGGTTAGGAAAAAAAAAAAAAAGAGCCCACTAAAATCAGGTTTAGTGCCAGTGCAGTTGAGTTGTATTGTTAATTTTGTACTTAAATGGACAGGGCTCTTTGTTAGTATCACTACCATGGACAGAAGACAATCATAACACAAAATTGAAGACAATTGTGTTAATCACTTGAATAACAGATGTCATGCAGTTGGCAAGTGGCACAGGGGTTTGGAAAAACATAAAAACTGGCCAGTACTAGAATTAAATTCTGGAATGATGTTTGGTGTGGAGATAGGGCTCTTTGTGATCTGTTCCCCTCCATTTTTCAGATTGCAAGTGCAAAAGATTCCACTGTGGCGGAAGTCATGGGTGTAGCCGGGGGACGGATATATTGGAACATAATCTTCATCCGCACGATGTAGGATTGGGAATTAAACAGCTTTGGGGAGTTTTATAGCCTCCTATATTCACAAAGGCCAAGCCTTCAGCATGAAGATGGCCTGTGGTGGATTCTTGCCGGGAGAGGAGCCTAAACAATTCGTTCCTTTTATGAGGTTCTCACTCAAGGATCTGATACTCAGTTTCCGTGGAGAAAACTTTGGCACCATAGGGCATCGCCAAAAGCGGCTTTTTTTGTGTGTGTGGACAGCTTCTCTAGGCAAGATTCTCACTACAGAAAACTTGAGAAGGAGAAGAGTTATTATAGCATATTGGTGTTGCATATTAGGATGAGGTGTTTAGCCGATTGAATCTAGCGTGAGTCATGCCAGAGACTGTGATGTCAGTCATGGCGTGTTGGACGTCTATCCGTGGCGTTCATCAGATCAAATCCATTTGGAAGATGATCTCCATCTGTATTATGTGGTGTTTATGGCAAGAGTGTAACGAGCGGACATTTGAAGATAAGGAAAGAGATCGAGAGGAGCTGATAGCTTTATTTCTTAGAACGTTATGCACATGGAGCATTGCCATGGACTTTAATGGCATGGATCTTCAAGAGTTTCTTGTTTCTAATGTGCCTAATTGATAGGCCATACACCCTTTGTAATTGGCTTTGCCACATTTCTGATTTATAATATACTTTTACTTATAAAAAAAAACAGATGTTATGCAGTCTCCCTGAATAGGTTCCTCCATACAAAATGGAACCGTGCTTTGAAGGAGATAACATGCCCATATACAAAAGCCTTTAATGAACAAAATTAGTTGTCTGGCACTGCACTCAGCAAATTGTGGCAACAGATGCAAATATGTATATTAAAACACTAGAAAATTGATTAACCCCAGCAAGACTAACATCTTACAGGAGTTTCAGCCTCTTGGATTGGTGGAGAATATTCAGGATCGCCAGGCTCTGCAAACCTACTCACAAATTGTGCCATCCCTTCATAATCATACGAAGAAAGATTATCATATTACAATTCACAAACTAACGTCAAATTGAAAAGATCAAACGAGCTCTAGAAGGTACATTAAACCTGATAATGGTGGGCATTTCCTTTTCTCTGGAGGTGGTTTAAACTCCAAAGGTGGTCGAGGCTCAAAGAGTTTCAACAAGTTGGCTGTTAGGCCAGTAGGATGACTCTGCCCAATCTGCATCACAAAACAAAGTCAATGATCAATTGGACAATATAACTGTACCGCGATGTTTCACAAGCCCAAGCTGAGAAGTAGCAATTGTCGTGATGAGATTGTTCCAATAAAAATCTTGTAAAAGATGAGATGTATAAACAGCCATTCGAACCAAATACACAGCATGTAACTAGGAATAACAAAACCCAGCCATGTAATAAATCCGTATCATCATAACATAGATCAAGCTATTTTACCTAGGTTTACAAAGAGATTGCGGAAAACATACATATGAACCAAACAACAAAAACCCTATAACTTAACAAAAAATTGGGAGTCTGGAGAAGGAATTGAACCAGTTTGAGCTGTTGGACATTAGCGCGGTTCTGAACTTTGGGGCGGGCCTGAACGGCGGCGTTTTGTTGGTTGCGCATGAAGGCATCGCTGTAGTCTCCCATAGCGAAGCGATTGGAGCTGAACTTTGGGTTACTGAGAGCGTCGAAGGTTGGTTACCAGACGCGAGATACGGCAAGAATGGAAGTGGAGTGTTGTGATCCGATTTGTGCGAACCGCGTCGCAAATGCGAAGTCGCCCAGGGCGGCAGCGCATTCAAGGTGCATTTATACAGAGGAGTGCTACAATTAGTATAATTTGTATTTTTTTATTTTATATTTTTAATAATTTTTAACATATTTAAAGAATTTTAAAAATTATAAAAATTATAAAAAAAAAATCAATACGTTATTAGATATTTCCTTAACTATTAAATAAAAAAACTAAATACACAAACAAATCAAAATGAGAAAACAAAATAAAGCGATATAGTAGTATTTTATATATATATATATATAAAGAAAAAAAAAATCTACTAACCAACCAATTTAATATTTTCAAAATAACAGTCCACCAACATCTGAGTGACATGTAAGTTTTAAAAATTAATTGCAATATTTTGTCGACCTAAGTTCTAGACTCTCCCCTTAGGTTACTACATGATTCGAGAGCTATTGAAGGCTACTTCACAAGTGCTTTCTCTTCGCTTTTTTCCTCTTCACTCCTTTCTAATATAGATACTTGTCTAAATGCCATGTCTGAAAATATCATGTGAGATGAGGGCAATTTTAATGAGGGAGTTCAATGAGGAGGAAGTCAAAACTGCAGTATTCCAAATGAACCCATTAGGATCACCAAGGTCTGATGGCTTTCCGATACTATTCTATCAGACTAATTGGGATATAGTGGTGGCAGAGGCAACCAGATATGTTCTTAGTGTATTGAATGGTAATGGTTCAGTCAATGAGATCAATGACACATACATAACTTTAATTTCTAAAGTTAAGAATCCTACAATGGTGGCAGATTTTAAACCCATTAGTCTGTGTAATGTTCTCTATAAGTTTGTGTCTAAGACTCTGGCTAATAGGTTAAAATGCATTTTACCCAACCTTATTTCTAAGAATTAGAGTGCCTTTGTCCTAGGTAGGCTTTTCTCTAACAACAATTTGACTGCATATGAGCTACTGCACTCCATGACCTCAAGAATAAAATGAAGAAAAGGATTCATGGCGCTTAAGCATGATATGATCAAAGCATGTGATAGGTTAGAATGACAATTTGTTAAGGCAGTTATGCTAAAGATGGAGTTTCCTATTCACTGGTGTGAACTTATACAGAGATGCCTTAACTTGGTCACTTACTCCATTCTTTTAAATGGGGTTCCTCAAGACTTATTCCAACCATCTAGGGATATTCGTGAGGGAGACCCCATATCTCCTTATATCTTCATTTTGTGTGGCGAGATCTTGTCTTCCCTCCTCATTAGAGCTAAAAACAAGGGGGAATTATCCAATATTCCAATTGGCCGAGCCTCATCAAAGGTTAATCATCTGTTTTTTGTAAATGATAACCTTCTATTGAGCCAAGCTTCTCTTTTAGAACTCACCACTATCATTGATATTCTTGATTGCTATGAGAGTGCATCAGGCCAGGTCCTTAACAAGCAAAAATCGGCAATTTTCTTCAACAAGAACACACAAAATAGTACTCAAAGGTAGATTTTACAAGTGGCTAGGATTAAAATCACGGATTCTTTTGAGAAATTCTTGGAACTTCTTGCCATCATTGGAAGAGCAAAAGTTGCGGCATTTCACTCACT
Organism: Platycarya strobilacea; assembly: GCA_036898215.1. Lineage (NCBI taxonomy): Eukaryota > Viridiplantae > Streptophyta > Magnoliopsida > Fagales > Juglandaceae > Platycarya > Platycarya strobilacea. The sequence goes on along the minus strand of CM072545.1, from coordinate 4,779,491 downwards.
ATTGGACAAAACTTGGGCAAGAATATCTAACTGGAAGACTCAATTTCTATCGGCAGCTAGCAAAGAAACATTGCTGAAATCAATTCTACAAGCCATCCCAGTGTACTCAATGTCTATCTTCAAGTTACCAGAATCTATTCTAAACAAACTAAACATCCTCCTTAAAAAATTTTGGTGGGGGATATAATGAGGATAACACTAAACTGTAGTGGATTCCCTGGGACAGAATTAGTTCAACTAAAGAAGAGGGTGAACTTGGGTTTAGGGACTTTAAAGTATTCAACACGGCTCTCCTTACTAAGCAAAGATAGAGAATGATCCAAGACCCACAGTCCATAATGGCCAAAATTATCAAGATGAAATACTGGTTCAAATCCCTCATACGCATGGAGGAGTTTACACTCAGGGTTAAGTTTGCTGAAATCTAGTTTGGTTTGGAGTGTGAGGAACGGCCAAAGCATTAATATTTGGAAGGATAAATGGGTTTCATCTTTTCACAATTGGTCAATTTCTTTCCAAAGAGATCAAAATTGCTAGTGTGACAAGGTGGCAGATTTAATTGACCGTCATACCCAAACCTAGAAGAATGGGCTGCTACATAAGTGTTTCTCCATCTTGGAAGTGGAAGTAATAAGACAAATTCCAATTAGTCTGTGCAATAGAGTAGACCAACTCACCTAGCAGCACTTCACCAATGGCATATATAATGTGAAAAATGGGTATCACTTCTTGAAAAGCTCACTGGGCACAAGGGAAGGTGAACACTCTAGTAAGTAAAGTGAGAAGAAATTGTGGAAAGGCATTTGGAAGATGAATGTCCATCTTGCAATCAGGTCTTTTATTTGGCAAGCTTGTAGCGAGTCCTAATCCACCATGGCGAACTTGAAGAGGAGAAAATTTGTCGAAGATAAATCCTGCCTAATTTGCCTTAGGGAACCCGAAAAATCAAGGCATGTTCTTTGGGGATGTCAAGTAGTTAGGGATGTCTGGAGCCAAGGCTTCATTAAAATCTAGAAAATGTCTCTTCATGCTAATGTCTTTTTTAATATCTGGTCTAAATTATTTCAGGTTCTCAACCTAGAAGAGCTAGAGGAAGTGGCAGTAATTCTGAGAAGTATCTGGCATAGGAGAAATGAAGTCTATCATGGGAAGGACTTTGTTCATCCATCTACTCTGATCCAACGCTCGCAGGAAGCCACCCAAGCATATAGAGAAGCTCAGGCTAGTAAACCTCACCAAAAACAGTAGGATTCTCGAAAATTCATCTACTGAACCAAGCCACCTGAATGGGTATACAAAGCAAACTAGGATTCTGCATTTAAAACAACAAATAAACAATTGGAATTAGGGTTATTGTCCGAGACCACCAAGAACAACCTTTGGGTTCATTAAGAGCCCCAAGACCCATAACTGATACTACTTTCGACGTTGAGGCCTATGACCTCTTACTTGTAGTAATTTTTTGCAGGGAATTAGGCCTACAACGAGTCATTTTTGAAGGGGACAATAAAGGAGTTATCGACCAGCTTAATGGGAAGTCTCCTAACTGATGCCTTGGGGGCATAAAGATCGAAGATGCAAGAGATATACTGGCAAGATTTAGTGAAAGGGAAGTATGGCACACTTTCAAGGAAGCTAATGTAGTAGCACATAGACTTGCACAGGACGCTATTTCCCTCTCAGAAGATGTAAATGATGTTGAGGATTGCCCTTTGTGAATCCATTCATATGTAATATCTGAAGTCGTCTGATTAATGAATGAAGTGGTATTCATTTAAAAAAAAGACTCCCCTCTCCTCCTTCTTTTGGTTTTCATTAGTCAAACTCCCTTCTAGTTTTCGTCCTTCAACCTTCTTCACACCTGCTACCATGTCAAATCCCCCTCGGTCTAGTTTCTCTCATCCAATTTTAGAACCCTTCTTCACTATTTTTATCAACAATTTCTCACTAGTTATTGTCCAGGACCTATTTCGCAATTAAATCGACAAAACCAAACCTACTGTACTATGAGATACCAAACGGAATTAACGTAGCCATGGATAAGAAATTTGCAACATTGAACTTTATTTTTTCAAAATTTCTAGCCACAAAATTTTCCCTTTCTAGAGATTTGCTCTTTAACTCTTAACTTTTTCCTTTTTTGGGACTTTCGTTATAAAAAAACGTGGGATTTGTTACGTCAATAGCTCTATAGGGAGTCTGTTGATGGGGCTTGGGAGGGTGAGCTCTAGAGATAGTTGTCATATTCTGTCAAGATCGAGTGGGATGAGGACTACATCGGACTGAGAGAGCTTTTCTATTCTTGTATTTGTTAAGAAATTTCTTATGATATGCTTTTGTGAGATATAATATAGTGTATTGGGTCTGTTATTATTTTGAAGAAATTTACAATGGGGTAGAAGGAGAGAGGTGGGTTGTTAATATCAATTAGAGTGCTTCAAAGCGAAACCCTATATGCAGAGAGCCAAATTACATGAATGTGCTCATCCGAGTAGTAGAGAGAGAATATAGGCCTAGATATAGAAATTATTTTATCTCCTTTCATCTCATTATTATATTTTTTAAAATTTTCATATAAAATATAAGAAACAGTTCTATTTTTAAAATTTAAAAATAATATTTTATAAATATTTTATTTAACTTTCAATTTGCATATAAAAAGATTTCATCTCGTTTTACTGTCCAAGCTTTTTATTTATCTTTTGCCATTGCAACTTTTTCATTTATTTATACGGTAAGGTTTTGTTAATGGCTTGATGTGTAAGGGCATTTTTATTAGATTGTTTAAAGCTATCATTTAAAAAAGAGTAATGCTAGAGAGTAACTACATTCAAGTGCACGCACTCACATGAACAGTAGTATGAACAATAACATGCTACTATTTATATGAGTATGTGTACTTAAGTGTGGTTGCTCTCCATTATTTTTGTTTAAAAAATACAAATTTGTACATTTATCAAATTTCTTTGGTTATTTGACTTTTGTTGGATAAAATTTTAGCTTTATTATTTATAATAAGTATTTTTATTCTTTTTTCTCACTTTTATATCCATATTATTGATCAAATATGATCAAATTTTTTTGATAAATGTGTAAATATGTACTTTTTAAATAATAACTTTAAACAATCTAATATGAATGCTCAAAATGTTGTTAGAAGAACTCTACAAATAGTTATTTTTATATATTTTTTATGCAGTTTATTAATGTAATTGATTAGATTATTTTTTTAATACAAAATAATTGTCCTAGCTAATCTCATCAATGAAATGTGCAAAAGTATGCAAAAAATAATTGTATGAAATAAAAATTCACTACTTAATACACTTGTAGTATTTTTTTTAAAAAAATTATTTTATTATCAAGTCTATTGAAGACATGATGGCATCAAAATGATGGTATTTAGTTTATAAAATTTGAAATTTATTTTTAAATTAAGTCAAATTATAGAAGTATTTTATTAAATATGTTTTAGGCAGAGAATCTAACTTTTTATTATAAATATAGAAAAACTTAAAACATGAGTAACTTTATTATTGTAGTACTCACTGTATTGAGGTATTGGGTTTGTTAGATGTTTAAGAAACGTACTTAGAGATAGATATTTTCTTTTGTGTCAGGCTACGGATCGTGATATTATCGCATTTTCATCTACGGTATTATTTATCAATTCGTTTGAATAAAAGTTATATAAATTTATAAATTAACATAATTTAATATGATACATCAAATTATTATAAATCACTTAACAATTCTAAAATAAATTTAAGACATTCTATTACATCAAATCACATCATTGTATTAAGTTTATTTTTATAAATGAAAATGATACATTAACAATTCTTCTCACACTCATTTAGAAAATCTTATTTTAAATTAGATATTTTTTTTATAAAATAACTTGTAAAAATAATATCATTTTATAAAAATATTTTAAATTTAAAACATAACAGGAAAAAAAAAAGCTAACCATTACTCTTTTATAAAACTTCAACTTGCTTTTAGCTCCTCTTAAGTATAACAAACAATTTTTTTTAAAATTTACTACCACGTGGACTCTGTCTCCGAATGAGTTGGGATACACACCTCCGATACTTGACAAGTAGTCCACATTCTGTATGGAGGTCTATATATCAGTTATAAATGATACTTTTGACAACAAGGATATCCTTCATCATTGTCTTCTCTTTGACATGCCTCTTCAAACAATCATGATCACCATATATTGTGAAGGTACGGAAAATTGTGACCCTAAAGTATACCCAAATTTGCATAAGCCCTCCTTGTCAATTGTGATAAAAGGTATTTCATGAGTGATGAATATCTATGCAATATCATCTGTCAACATCTTCTCACTATATTGAGGAATTGAAAACTTCTTCATATGCATGTTATCAATGGTCGTAGAAGTCTTGTAACTCAACTTTGTCTGATCAATTGCCACTAACCCTTTGTGTATCTTAAACTACTAGCAGCCCACAAGATGTGCTATTAATACTAAAGTGCTCTGCTTCTTCATTTGACAATCGCATAATTGTCCAAAATAGTAGCATTAAGCCTAAGGGTTCTCACGATCACCTAGAAATTTTGGTGAAATATTAATACGTCCACAACCTTTTTTTACTTGTTCGTGTTGGTCAATCGGTCTCAACATTTATCAACTCCTCATTCTCATTAAGCATATAAACATTTTTTAGATTTATTGGGATTCGACTACTTGCACAAGAGGTAGTTATTCTAGATGGGAATCTACAATCCGAAGTACCTGTAAGTGATGCCAATGGTTGTACGTCATCCTCTTGTGGGGAGAATCATGGTGAGATGGTGTAGTATCTATAATTTACTATGAAAATGATATGAAATAATTAACAAAAGTCGTTATTTAAAAAGTTATGAAAATTATCTACCCAATAGAAACACATTGAAAGTGAAAAATGTGTGTAGTTGTATTTATAGTTTTAAAATAAATAAAACACAAAATTGAACATCTCCTTGAGCCACATTTGAGTGAAGGCTCTAGTGAACAAATTGTGTGAAGATTGCTTGAGCCATACTTGAGCAAAAGCTCAAATGAACCATTTATGTGATGTTCACTCGAGCGGACCTTGTCTAAAAGACACAACTTCATTTTAACAAAATCTCATATGTCTCATTACTAAAATCTCAAAAATAGAATCCCCACATCCAAATAATAAATCAACAACAAAAGCCACAAAAATAACAAATTTCACAAACAATTTTCAAACCCTAATTCATTCAATTAACAAATAATTAAAACCCTTGTAAACAAATATAAGATGTAAAGGCTTAAAAGAAAGAATGACGGATAGAGTTTCAACTACGATGGTTGTTGGTGGTGCAGGCGACAGGAAGAAAAGAGAGACAAAGATAGCATAATTGGAGAGAGAGAGAGAGAGAGAGAGAGAGAGATGAAAGGGATCTTTCATTACCAAAATTTTTTGAAATAGTGTTAAGAGTTTAGAGTTGGAGTTCGGATCTCACATGCGCTTCGTCTTCGACTTTGTTTCTGACCAAAGGAGCCGAGGTAATTCTGGCTCTGACTTTAATTTCCAAAATTCTGACTTGGCGTGGTTTGTTTTCATATATAAGATTAGATAAAAATTAAAATTTGAATAAAATATTGTTAGAATATATTTTTTTAATATTAATTTTATTTTAAAATTTTAAAAAGTGATTTTGAGATTTGAAAAAATTAAATTATTTATTTTATTTTGTATAAAAATTTAAAAAAATAATAATAATGAGATAAAATAAGATAAAAATATTTATAAAAACAAATCAGACCTTAATGACACAGTCAAAATTTGGATGGAGACGAAGTAGTCAGAACGTTTGCCTACCTTTGTAGAATAGTGAAATATTTGCAATATTCGCACTCAATATGTTAAAGAGAATTCTTGGGGGGCAGACGGGCTGCCCCCCTTCACCAAAACAGCCCCGCCGCCCCCGGTGGCGGTGGGCGACACCGCCCACGCCTTCGGGACCGACGGACTCAGGCGACCTCACCCCTACCGACGGTCCCTATGGCCGAATCCCCTCTTAAATTCATCTTCATTTTATTTTTTTTATTGTATTTTTTATTATGTTTTTATTTTTTTATTGTGTTTTTTATTATATTTTTTATTACGTTTTGTTTATTTTATTTTTTTAATATATTTTTAATCTTCATTTTTTTATTTAATTATATTTTTTATTTTATTTTCATGTGTTTTTTATCATCAAGTAGCCTAACTAACGTTAGACTGTTTTAGATGCTGGAGGACAGTCAGATCGGTCCCCAGCGTCTCTCTATATTAATTTAAAAAAAAAAAAAAGCAAATACCGAGAATTTGATAATAGCGATTTCGAGATTTGGGAAAGGGATTGAACTATCCTTATAGCTAAGGAACCGTGTTAGCTTCCCGAGATAACTTTTGTGGTTCTTCATTGCAAGTAAATATATATAAAGCATATCTTAACTCAAGCATAAAGAATGCACAAACATACCGGGCCACCATCTTTTTTTTGTCATAGTTTGGCAGTCGAGGTCGGTTATCGGTGAATCACATTTGAAATAGAGAGGTTTGTTTATCGTTACAAGTGCAAATTTTTAAAATTAAAAATTAGGTTATATTGGTTTTATATGAAGTAAATTTAGTCAAATGTATTAAGACACTTTACCTTTAATCTACTTTGTAATATTAGATTCGAGATTTTGACAATATATAGTATTCCTACCATTTGTTTTCTCGTCAGTTTGGACACTTCATTTCTCTATGAGAGATAATTGATTGAGAGATTAGGAAAAATTGTTAATGAGCACAACACCCATTGTGAACAAGTAGGAGATATTAGTAGTGAGTACCCCATGACTCATATTATGTCCACATGGATGGAAACGTTACAAACAATTAGTTAACTCCCACCACTAACAATTGCAAGTAATTCTATAAGTACTCACTTAAAAGTTAATTAATCACACCATTAAAAGATTCTATAAATAAGAGTCTTATGAATACTAATTAGAAGAGTGTGAAAAAAGTGAATGTACAAAATAAAAGTTCCTCTCTCTCTCTCTCTCTCTAATTTTCAAGAGCAACCACAATAATTTGACGTGAGCGATAAGACAAGCAAAAACTTGGACTTTCGGGAATTATGTTCTGCTTGAAGTAACTCAAATTAACCTTACTAACAGATTTAATTACTTAATTTCACAGATATTATAAATTGCTAGATGAATAAAATAGTATTTGGGACTCATAAATTAGGATTTGTGCATTAATGGGCAACTACGAACAACTTGTTTGTAACGTCCCTTACACAAAATCCCCCATGCCTACTGAATTTTCATGGGGGGAGAACATCCACCTATACACCAATCTTCAATATAATGTATATTACTATTTTTACCAACAAATCTTGCTTAAGTGGCTCCAGCCTTATATAGCGAAGCCCAAGTTCAACATTGATGGATTCTTCAAAAGTAACTTGGGATTAGCATGTTAGGGGAAGAGGGAGGGGGCTCAAATCCTACTCTAGCTTCTTGGAAAATGACACAAACACATTAATTTGTTGAATTGTTAGCACTAAAACCTGTGCGATCTAGTTACTGAATCAAACTATTTATTCATAATAAATTGCTTTAATAATGCATCTCTCAGCCTCCTTAAAGATATTTTGAGTTTCGGCATGACATCATGTAAGAAGTATGCATCCTTTTCATCCAACATAGTTCATGTATACAGAAAAAGTAGCTTTGACCGACAATTTTGCTAGTGTAATATGGGTCGTAGCTTTTCTAAACTTGGCTTGAGAATTCGCTTGTAAAAAATACTTATTTTCCGAAAGAGAGTTAATCAATAAAATTGGAGATTCATCCCCTACTCTGTGTGAGAAAGGGACAGAGAGAGAGAGGGGAAGATTATATGTATCTCTTTAGACTCTTTATGTATATGTAGATCTGCCGCAATTGCTTAGTATATGCGAATAAATGCAATAGTACATATCCCAAGTTCGGAAAGGAAATAAATCATGAGTTCATTGAGGATGAATGGAAGTACAGATATTTTAGTGTCACCTCAAAAAAACCTCAAATTTACTTCGAAGTTAATACTTTTATCACTTTTGGTAATTCTCTTCAATGCCCATCTCGCAGGACTCATTACTTGATGTGCCAAACTCTCTGCTTGCAAATTCAGGGCTAGCCAATGCTGTCTTTCTGATCTTCTTCATATCAGCATTAAATGCATTGGTATCATAATCTGAGCTACCGGCTGAGCTGTTAATCGAGCTTTGGCCAGGCTTCACTCCCTCGTTTTTCAAGTCATCTAGTAATGATGCATCACCCTCCAACGCACGTACAATCTATTTTCCATGAAGGTATTACCATTGCATTAAATGAGTGTTTATATATTGTTCTCAGTGAACCATACACTACATATTTAAGTTCAAAATATGAACTTGAAAGTGACATTGACACCATGTTAAAATCGGTTATTGTGTCTACAAAAACTTCATTTAATTTAATTCTTTCAAATTATAGTCTAACAATATTAGATATTCATACCTGGCTCATTCTCGGGCGCTTTCTACCAGAATGACGAATACTGGCAGCAGCACAAGCTACCATTCGTGACATCTCGTTAAGATTGTAATTCTTCTCCAAGAATGGATCAACCAGCTCATCATATTCTCCATCTTCCAAAGCAAGAGACATAAGTGGCCGAGCCTGCAATTTGTCACAAATTTGCAGAAAATCTTTGAGGTTACAGGACAAAGAGGGCAATAAAGATTTGTTTTCTTTTAACTAGCAATATATTCTAAAACTGCAAATACTCAAAACTGTTAAGATAAGAAACATATAATAAAATCTATCTCTTCCCTCCCATTAGCTTAACCTTTCAAAACAAATAGTAATTTTACATAATATCAAAATAGAAGTTCTGAGTTCGAAACTTAATTCTACACTCTATCCTATTTAATTAAATATTTCACGTATTAGTTAACCCATTGGAGGATAGTTTGGCTCACACATCAAGGAGAGTATTAAAATATAAATTATATAATAAAATCTATCGTTTTCTATTAGTTTAAGCTTTTGTGATAAGTAGTAATTTCACAAAAACTTGACAAGTAGAGGAAGTACATACCCAATCCACTAAACTATCATCCATTGCACCTGAAGGATCCACAGGTCGTCGCCCTGTTATTAATTCCAAAAGCATGACACCATATGAAAAAACATCTGATTTCTCGGTCAATTTGCCACTTGATGCATACTCAGGAGCCAAATACCTGCATTGGCACATAAAGAAGTTTTCCTTATTGGTAAATTCACTTCCAAATTTTACTCTGCATTGCAGAGGGAGATATCTAAGAAAAATAATGATTTAGATTATCTTTCTACCATCCCTCTCTCAATTTTCCTCTTTGCCAAACACATCTTATTATTGATGCTTTCTCCTCTTCTTTGCTGACTACCTTAATCCAATCTAGTCTAAGATATCAAAACACAACCATGTTGTGAAAGTATGCACATTAACTTCAGGTTTATTCTTTAGAAAGGTGATTTCAAAGCCTACAAGTTGGCTTCTTCTAATTTCTTGTATAGTTTTTAGGCAATTAACAATTGGATATCTACTCAATAGTCAAGTTGTTTAATGGTACAAAAAACTGCATTCCATGTGACAACTTTTTGTCCAAGAACTTCCAATTGGCTACACAAAGACCTTTGCCATTCAATCTCTTATTTTTAGACTACCAAATCATAGGGCAATCAGGTCTTTATGCACAACCATTAAAATTCTAGTCAAGTTTATTCAATAGGTAAACCAATCACCTCACAACATCTTTTCACATCTTAATTTATAAGCAAAACTATTTCATCAGAATTTGTTACCTGTTATGAGTACATGATATGATCGTTTTGACATGAAAAAAATGGTAACGGTCATCTTAAATATGCTTCATGGCACACCTTTAATCATAGATATTAATTAGAGACGAAACATACCCGAATGTCCCCATGACACGTGTAGATACATGAGTGTTATTGTCAGAAGACAGCTTAGCCAGTCCAAAATCAGCCACCTGAACAATGAATATTGGGAAATGAGTGAGGCTTGATCAGCAGCATGCTAAGCATCATATATAGCAAATAAAGCGATGGAAATTCTGTCATTCTACATGCATGGCTTATGTGTAGCAGAATTGGAAGAAGAACAATACCATGGCTTCAAAGTTGTAATCAAGGAGAATGTTAGCTGCTTTAATATCACGATGAATGATTCGAGGATGGCCTGTATATTCACATGATTTCAACGACAAATGAGACAACTATCACAGAGAGAGAGAGAGAGAGAGAGAGAGAGAATTTCTTACAATCTTCATGAAGGTATGCGAGCCCTTTTGCAGATCCTATTGCAATGCGAAGCCTAGTTGGCCAATCCATGGTCGGGAGATTCTTTCCTGTATATATACTTTCTTAGCAATATATGATGGAAGCCACAACCAAATACTTTAAATAGTTAAAATGATTACTTTTTCAAATAAGAAAATAGTACTAACTTTGTAAAATATAATAGCATAAAACTTCGTAAATTATCATTTATTTCATAAATTTTATTAATAAAAAAAGAGATAAGTTTCAATATTCTCACGACTTTAATTTATACCTGTTCCCTTTTGCAAAACTTTTATTTTATCTTATTTAATTATTATAATTTTTCACAAAATAAATAAATAATTCAACTTTTTTAAATATCAAAATAAAAGTAATATTAAAAAAGTATTTTATAATAATATTTTATTCAACTTTTAATTTTTATCTCAACTTATATCATCTAATCATCCCATCTTCAAAAACAAATGAGTACTATAAATTATCATAAAATCTATGTTCTTCTGAGAAAATACAATCAAGTAGATACACTTATTACAACAAATTACATCAATTTATTTTAAGTTTCTATGTTGTTGTAATTTTGTTCTAAAATACCAGTTTACCATAAACTTTAAAAGCCGAGAAAATAAATAAATTTGACCAATTAATTTGCATTCGAAAGAGACTAATTACCATGGAGATGATATTCCAAGGTCTTATTGGGAACAAATTCGTAAACCAACATCCTCTGCCCACCAGCAATACAATATCCAACAAGTGACACAAGATGTCGATGGTGAACGCGACTAATGATCTCAACCTCAGCCTGGAACTCTCTCTCTCCTTGCCCGCTTCCCGACTTCAAACTCTTCACCGCAACTTCTTGGCCATTAGGCATTAGACCCTTGTGCACATAACCAAACCCTCCTTGACCCAACAAATTGGCTTGCGAAAAACCATTGGTAGCAGCCGCTAGCTCCTCATAACTGAAGGTGCTCTTGTTGAATCCAAGGGAAAGATTTGGTGAGGGAGGTGGCAAGGGTGGTTTGTATGGGCCTGAGAAACCCGTGCTCATCTCGCCGCTACCTGACATTATCATCGGCAGGGGTGGAGGGCTTGCCGCAGGCACCCTGACAAGATGGTCCCCTCCCTGGGGACTGCTGTGCTGCCAGTTGGGTTGAGTTGAATTGTTGTAGTATTCATGATGACTATTACCTACACATATGAGTAAAATAAGAGTAACATTATATACCATTGTAAAGTGCCTAAGTATACGTAAATTTTGTATTTACTATTTAGTCACTTTCTTCAAAAGATTGCACGCACTCTACGTAAGTAAATATTATTTCTAGTAAAATAATATAGACTATAGGAGTATGGTGCCATATTGAACGAGTATGACAAGTTCATGTGTTGGAAGCAAAATACAAGGTTATTGGTTTGGTACCTTTTTGTGAAGGATCTCCATTATAGTAATAATGCATTTGCATGTTAGGATCATTCTTTGATCTCTTCTTCTTCCTTAAGAGCATTCCAGCACAAATAATAATCACGACAAGTAGAAACAACCCTATTGCAATTGTAACTCCTAGTATTACAGGTAGATTGTTAGATATTGATGAACTGGACAAGGAGTTATTAGAACCAGACGAAGGCGTCGACGATGAGACTTTGGGTGGAGGTGGCGGATGTGAGCCGCCTGATGAAGAATGGGACTGCGGCGGGGGTGGTGGAGGTACGACATTGGTTGGCGGGGAACCTGAACCGTTGTTTGCAGGGGGCGGCGGAGGACTAGAGGTATCAAAGGAAGATTGCGGAGGTGGTGAAGATGAACCTTTTGATGGAGGTGGTGCCTGGGGGGATTCTTGAGGTGGTGATGGTGATGATGATGGAGGTGGCGTGGAACCTGACGACGAGTTCGATGGCGGTGGAGAGGCCGGTGAAGGTGGAGAATTCGACGACGGAGCAGTCGCAGAAGTGGAAGTCATTATTAGGTCATGAACTTCCGACAAAGATTTATGTCAAAGTTTATGCTGGAAAGCAACTCCACCTTTCCGGAGCTGCAACTGCTCGTCTCTAACGGAGATGGGAGTCCCCCTGAATAAGATGGAAAAATCCAAAACACAGAGTTGTGGATTAATGCAAAACACCAATCAAACCGAAATAAATTCTATGAAAAAAAGTAGGAAACCTCAAACTGATCAAATGAATATATGTACGTACGTACAGTACTTTTTCTTTTCTTAATTATGGGGCCGGTACCCTAAATTACTAAGATTTTAGCTTTTCCATGTTATGATCATATTGTTTTTATTACATTAAAAATGGAGAATTACAGAGGATCTTAAGAAAAGAACATATATGTTTTGTTGGTAAAAAAAAAAGGTACGTACCCGTTTGCAGATAGGAGGAAGGTTCTCAAACTCAAGAAAGAGAAAATCTGTTGCATGTTGGAATATCCATAATAGAAAGGAGATCCTGTCCTTCTCAATGTCCTCCTACAAAGGAGGATCTCTCTCTCTCTCTCTCTCTCTCTCTCTCTCTCTCATAATTCTAAGAATATTACTCTCGTTTTTTAATTTTGGCACGCCTAATAACTTGGTTTGAGTTGGTTATTCCTTTTTTCCATTCCTGGCTGCAGTTTTGCTAATTAGTTCACATTGATCTTATCATGTCGACCTATGATTTTCTATCAATTAACTAATATTAACTCGAAAGATAAACCCTCCCCACATTCCACGCTTGTCCTCAAACTTGCAACTAAAACAGCCTCAGAAGAAGATCATGATACTGCATGCAACTAACTAATATATCTATCCTAAAGCGCGTATTGATATATATATATATATATATATATATACACACATCAAATTCCAAAGAGAAATAAAGAAAGTTAAAATGGTAATGGTCATGTACAGTGCGTGCACCTTTTATTATGATCTCCACATAGGTTATGTAATATCCTTCTTCAATTTGCTGGGATAAAGATTTTTTTATCCTTTTATTGCTGAGTCACTATATAAAAATAAATAAATATCCGTGATAGAGTATTTATGAAAAAGATGACTATTTGTTAAAAAATTAAACTCATTTTAATAAGAAATAATTAGCCACAGAGATAAGTAATTTTCTTATAATGAGTTTTACAACATAATCTAATCAAGAGATACAGTTGATTGAACACAAGTAATTAGAACTTCTACCAAAACTATAGAATCCTCTTGAAGATCATCAGATAATGATCATTTTCGAGTACTAAGAATATGAGCTGCCCTCTTTGCTTCAATTGACGTTATTTGCTTAGATTATAATTAGCAACAGGCTGCCGGCAAATTAGGAAAATGGAAAGAATGGTATCAGCTTGGACATGAATTTGCTTATTTTTGAAAGACGTCATGAGCCCGGAACTCCAAACCTTATCGTCGTAACATTTAATCAATATTCATAATTTTCTGATCATGAACATGGTCAACCACTATCTTTAACATTACCCATGCCATTTATAGAACAAATTAAGTCTGGGAGTGTCTGTTGATCTGAATTAAGTTAGAATCGACATATTTTGAGGTTTCTAGCTATGTATAGTGCGTGCAAAGTGAGAGTCCGTTGGCCTGTTACGGCGCTATTGCGCAGCCGGAATATACAATATTCCGGTCCTCTTTTACGGAAAAAACGCTAATTGATTCCAACAAACTAATTTGTTTCCTGTGCGGATGAAGAGTACTTGTCTTTTTATAAGGCTTCTTGTTTAATTGTTTTGCTGCTTCCTAAATTATTAAATGTTTCAGTATGCCCATCTACCATAAAAAATTAATAAATAACAATAATTTAAAAAAAAAAAGAAAAGAAAAAAAAGTCGGATAGAAATGGGATTACATATATCAATTTTAGCAAAGAGAAATTATCTAGTCACAAAATAATTCTACAAAAACTATCTCACAAAATGATATAGTTTAATACGATCTATCAAATTATAAAGTTATTTAAAATAAAGTCATTTGTAGGATTGTATTTATAAAATTTCTTTATGTATGTACAGTTCTATTTAGCAACTCCAAGAAATAAGAATAAGAAAAGGGTTACGGTCCTGGGAAAGACGATGGTTATTGAAAGGGATCAACTAATAATCAGAACTATCTAAAAAGTAGTAAATTCAAATAATGTTGGGAATCGACAATTGCAGATCAGAGTCTCAGACAATGCATCGGAGGAGGATCGTAGAAATTAAACGAAAGACTAGTTGAAAAAGAAAGGGTAACAAAAGTGAAAATTTGTAGGAAATCGTGATAAAGGTGATGAGCCGGCTGGCCTGTAAGAAGAAAAGTACCCTTTGATTAAGCATTCAGCACATATAAATATATACTAGTTAAGAATATAACGTGCAATGCACATTTATCTAGTTTAAAAAAATCATAAAAAAAAAATATGATATATTATACAATAAAATTTTTTTGTATATTTATATTATAGCATGATATAAAAAAATATATTTATAATTATATGAAGATTTCGTATTAGACATATCTCTATAGATGATGTGTAATATTTTATTCAAGTAGACTGCATAAATTTGTAATGAAATATATGTTTGAACTGGTCTAGATTGCCTAAATTAATAAATATTAGCGAGTTTTTTTTTCTAAATTAATAACAAAGTTCATTAATAGTTCACAGATAGTTAAAAAGATTTATATAATGAGATTGTTTATATTTGCCATCTATGATATAGTAATAAAGTATAAGGTTTAAATTAATATCATAAAAACATGTTGTTACAAATTAGCTAAACAAGAAGGAATTTAATGAAAAATCTAGTAGAAAGGTGTATATGTCTATGATTTACATCATTTCCATATCAATGATCTTTAAAGTGAAAAAAAGTAGATGTAGATGTCCTTTAGGAAATTCAAACATTGCATAGAAATGTACTTTCAAAGTAAAATAGAAAATATAATAAGTAATTATGAGAACAACCTATAGAGAAAAAGTATAAAATTGTAGAATTGTAATTATTGTTGGTAACTATATTAAAGAAGGTAGTAGAAATCTAATATTTTTAAGTAGCATGCATATGAAAAAGCATTTATAAAGAATGTATATTACTAAAATTTTCTTCATACCTATTTAATGAGATTAAAGTATTTAGTCGGCTTTGTTAAGTAATATATATAAAAAAAAATTACAAGAACAAAAGGCATGATTGAAAATATTCACTATCATGGTGAGTAAAATTTACATTTGAAATATTTTTTATTAGATATGGTATGTATAGATTAAGAAATTGTCTAGAGTACTAAATTGTCAAAGTATTCAGAAATAGTAAATATGCAAAATATGATGAAAGAATGAAAAGTTTAGAAGAAAAAAATATCTTACTAATTTCTCTAGATTAGAAATAATCTTAATAAGAGAAATATATCTGAAATTAAAAAGAAATAAATTATAAGAATGTTGATCAGGAACAATGTTGATCAGAAAAGTATGAGTGCTAACTGCTACTACATGTTTTGAAAGACGTGTGTCAAATATTTTTCTGAATAGGTTATTTATCTTTTTTCATTTTTTTAGTTTTTTTATTTATTTATATTTTATATATACTTACATATTTTTTTAGAAGTAATAAAAAAATTTTAACATCACTTTCAAAAATATTTATTTAATTATTATTTTAAAAAAAAGTTTATAAAAAAGTACTGATTATCATGAATTTAAGTTTATTAGAAAAACTATTTTAATTGAAGAAAATTTTATTATTATAGGAAAATGAAAAATTTTATATTTATCTATACATTGCAAATGGTTACGAATCATTTCTACATTGCTGAATAAAAAGTGACCTATAACTTCAATTTCAACATTTTTATGTAATAAGAAAAGTGTAATCTAAGCAATAGGTTAAAAATGAACAATTGAATAAAGAAATTTCACATATAATAGTTAAAGAAGTTAGCTTCTCTTACATGAAGAGTCCTGGAGTAATTTTTACAGTCCAAAATAGTATATCAAATATTACATCTTAGCATTTTCTCAATAATAATTAGGACATTTCCAAAAGTTAGTTCCAACTATACTTTAACATAATACTTGAATCCAAAAATAAAAGTGTGATGCATTTGAGTTTTAGATATTTAGAAAGCATGTTATATACGTAAGGCAATGTTCGCATTGTAAAGTTATGCTATATCATCTGCAGTAACGATTGTTATGACATTGAAATTTTTGTTATGTGGATTTCTTGGCTGGATGTCTCTAGTAAGCTGCATTGTCCATCGCTTCTCACAACTTTTTGCTACCATTTCTTGCAAATAAGGTAGATGTTCCTACATAGATTAATATTTATTTATTGGAATAAGTAGTATTTGAATGAAATATTTAATAAGGAAAAAATTATTTAGAATATAGCAAATAGTATCTATAAATTGTTGGAAATGAATGATAGCTTTGTTTTTATGATAGCTTTGTTTTTCATGCAATCTGATTTGTTTGGTTTATTTTTTTTTTATTGTTAGATACATAATGACCTACTTAGTCCAAATCATAAAAACAATGGTATAGAGATTTGCTTTATATGGTTTTTTTTTTAGTATGTGGTTTCAATTTTAGTTGTCTAAGAATAGATAGTAGTTGTGAAGATCCAATAGATGAGTGAATGTTGTGCTTTTTCCAATGCACGTCCAATTAATTTTTTCTTTTGTTCAATTTTTTTTTTTGAATGACTTTAGTTTTTTTTATTTTTAACATAAAATTAACAAACTTGTAAAAAACATTTCCTTAACTATTAAGTCAAAGAAAAAGTAAAAATAAACCAAAGTAGAATTCAGTGAATAAATTTTGTGGCAGTGGTGTTTTTTTAGATGAGTGTTGTCTGGTACAATGACAAAATTAATATGTTGTCATCTTTGAAAATTCTTGGAGAGATTTTTGTAAATATCCTGTCATATGTTTAATTGGCTGTGATACTCAATTATTGATAATGATAATTTTATGTTATTTAAGAAAATGTTACAAATTACAAAGCTTGAGGAATATGTGTTTGGAAATGGTCATGTTTAGAACTAAAAAAAATGGTCCATCTTTACCATAAATGGTCATGTTTATGAAAACAGTTAATTTTGGTGTATATATATATATATATATATAGATATAAGCATGTTGTAATCATATTGTTAGAAACTTTGTCTTGCATTTGTCCAAATAATATAACATGTGATATTAGCACGTCAGAATGATGTAAGATTTTAAATAAATATTTGTTGGTTAACGTAAGTTTGTTTATAATGTAGCTTAAATTAAAAGTGTCAGGTTTTTTTAAACTTTTGTTTATTGGTAGAGCTAATAGATATTTATTTATTGATAAAAAAATGGTATGAATGAAAAAGTCTGAAGAAGTTACATTATTTGTTGTAATATGATAATTTTTTTTTTGATATTTTTTTTATTTTGGTTTTAGTATTTTCTTCATTCATTTTAAGAAGTGAATTTTTTCTGTTATAGAAAGAAAACTTTAGTATTCATTTTGAATAGTTTTTGTAATTTTCTTAAAATTGAATACTCATTTATGTTGTAGAAAGGAAACTTTAGTATCCATTAGGTAAAAGTAAAAATAGAATGAGTAACTTATATATTCATTGAATAGCAATGTAAAGCAAAACATTAGTTAGATTGAGTAGTATTACCTCGCCATCATGTTCCATAAGATTTGTTGCTTTGCAACCTAAAGCAGTCTCTGCAACTGGTCCAAATAAAGTTGCTGGTAGTTGTCCTGTACCATCATCCACTTCAACATATGCGCGAGTACTATAAATAAAAGATGAAGAGTATAAATTAACATGAGTAAAATAAATGTATTATAATTGTAATTTATAATTTGACAGTAATAAACATACCGAAGCTGTGCAGTGTTTGTTTGCTTGCAATAAAGACAGTTGAACGTTTCATTATACTCATATCCTGTTACTTTGTGGCATCCAATGCAAGACATATAAATGAAGCTTTGTTGCAAGTCCATGATAATGATTTTTCCTCTAATCTAAAATCGTAGTTTCTACATCATATTTAGTGTGGTTTTAGAGTGATATTTTAATATTAAGAAATCGCATGTATTATGTTACAATGTTTGTACATAAAGAATGTCAAATTTTTTGAAGTGTATTAACTTTACCTTTAAAGGCTGCAGTGATTTAAAAAGTGCAGGAACATCAGAAATTTTAATTATGGGCTGGATAGCAGTAGTTGAGGTAGATGCAGATTCATTTTCCAAGCAGTTTTCAACGATGTCATCAAGTAATTGATAGTTCAATGTTGCCCTTCAAATGAAGAAAAAAGCTGTAATTAGAAATAATTATTATAGATTAATATACTAATTTTTTTATGTTGTGAGAGATTATAGTTAAGACAAATAATACATTTTAACTATAGAACTCAATCTAGATTTGCACAGCTATAATAGAAATAGCTTCAAAGCAATAAGGATTGATAGGATTACCACTTTGCTAGTTCTGCTGCATTAGGAATAAGAGGATTTATTGTGAATATTGTTGTTGGACGAGATGAGAGAGACAGACCTAATTCATTGAAAAAGCGATTAAAAAATATTTGTAATATGTAACAGAAAGAAATTAGATTTGTTATATTAAAGAGATAATACCAGTGTAAGATCCAACTTTCAGATGTGTAGCTAAAATGACAGGTTTTGCTCCAATAATTTCAGAAAGCTTTTCACATTCCATATAGACAAATCGATCCCACATTGTTAAAAATATGGGTTTCAGGCTACAACATTTATCAAATATATATATATAGTTGTAGTTAAGGCAAGTATAATAAAATTTAATCAATTTGAAAATTGACAATAATATGCAAATAAATAAGAAAAAAATTTACCTTTGATCAATAAGAAGTATTTCTTGGATCATGGTTGGACCTTGTGCTGTGTTCACTTCTCGAGGCAATTTAATGTGAATTACGACAGCCATGAAGTCTAAATAGTAAAAGTGAAATATTTATTTTTTAACACTAAAATGTTATATGATGTTTTTGCATGAAAATATTTAGAAAATATTTACCTATCTCAGCAATTGTGTCTTTATATGCATCAAGTTCATTAAAAGGCACAATATTATACTCTGGTGGTTGTAATGCGTCTTCATCATTTGGAATCTCTTCAACAAGAGTTCTTGAATTTATGATCCATTGATATTGATGTGTATTACCTCGAAATTTAGGATCTAATGGTTTGACATAAGCATTACTGATATAGTATGATTGAAAAATGTTGAACGTATGATCACGCAAGTCTATATCTTGATCAAACATGGTTGCTTGCAGTCGATTACCCTGTAAAATATGAGATTGTTTTTGACAAAGTAATGGTGTGTAGATAAAGTTATACATAGGTATTAAAAATTGTAGCAATTGATAGCTGGAACAAACATAAATATAAATTGAAATGATTATCTCATATAAATCAATGTAATGCATGTAGAAATTTGCTATTTTTAAATATGAAATATGATACTTGTAATACCTTTGGATCAATCAAAATTAACTTTTGATAGTTAATTGGTGAATTTTGTCCAGTTTGTTTGGGTGCTTTTTCAGCCACAATCATCTTAATCTTCCAATTACGCGTATTTGGAGTGATATCTTTAATTGATGTGTAAACCGTACGTGGCATCTTGAAAGCTAGTCATATAGAAGCAGTGCAAACATGTTAGAAATCACAATTTAGAACATTCTACAGATTAATATAGGGATTTAAGCATAGTATTATTAATGTAAATAACAGAAAATTGAAAACAATGAGTTGCATTTTCTATGATAACTAAGCAAATTATAAAGAGTTAAAACGCTTATAATACAATAGTATTACATGGTTAAGTATTTCATGAATATGCAAGCATTAGAAATTCTTTATAAACAATATTTTTTGTGTAACATTCTTGAACATTTTCCTTCAAGATTGGTCTTGTCAGAATTTTTATTGATGCAGCATTTTTTGCTCTTGACAATGCTACATATAATTGGCCATGACAGAAGACTGATTGAGGCAAATAAATTCCAACAAATTGTAATGTTTGGCCTTGAGTTTTATTTATTGTCATTACGAAGCATAATTTTATGGGAAATTGTGTTCGCTTGAATGGAAACCCGCCACTTTCTTCAGTTGTTGGTAAGAAAGGAATCCTTGGTATAAAAACTTGTTTCCCACTATGGTGCCCAACAGCAATTTCTGCACTAATAATATTCTGTTCAAATTTTCGACAAATAAGACGTGTTCCATTGCACAGCCCTTTTGAAGAATCAATGTTTCTAAGCAACATGATAGGACAATCTGTTTTAAGCAGCAATTCATGAGGTGGAAGGCCATTTGGAGTCAAAGTATTTAAAAAATCTTCCATAATTCCTTGTTCAGATTTCTCAATTGTTTCATCAAAGCTATAATATCGTATTATTTCACCAGGAAATCTCTTAATTAGCATTTCATTCATTTCGTCAACAGAGCTGTTCTTCGGCGTTAAAATAGCTCGATTTAGCATTTCTGACAAATTTTCAGAATATTTGGCAATATTTCCAAATACAACATCCATTAAATTGTTCAAAAAATCAACCTCATTTTCGTAACTAACAAGCATGGAATCTGGAATCCTGATATTTTCTTCAATGGTTATTGGTGTGGTTCCATTGCCAACTTGAAGCAAATAATTGGAGAAACTTGGATCTAATCTTGCTCGCATATTTTCTGTTAGCTCAATTTTAATCAATGTAGGCCATAGGTATGAAGAAGCTAAGCTGGCATCAATTTGTTGTTGTCTTGTGCCTTTTCGAACAACGGGCAAAACTTGACGAAAATCACCTCCAAATACAATGACATTGCCACCAAATGGTAATTCTGAATCATTTAGATCTTGTAACATTTTAGACAGTGCTTCTATAGATTCTTTTCTAGACATTGGTGCCTCATCCCATATGATTAGTCTAGCGAGACGTATCAATCTTGCAAGACCACTTTGTTTGCTAATATTGCATGTATTATTCTTGTCAAAATCTAGTGGAAGTTTGAATCTTGAATGTGCTGTTCGGCCTCCAGGCAAAATAGATGCAGCAACTCCAGATGATGCAGTTGCAAGTGCAATTAATTGATTTGATCTGACTGATGCAAGGAGTGCCTTATATAGAAATGTCTTTCCTGTGCCGCCTGGCCCATGAATAAAGAATGCAGCAGGTTGATTTGTGAAGACTTTTTCTATGATAGAATTATATGCATTTTGTTGTAGATGGTTAAGAGATGTTGAAGCAAAGAGGTCTTCCTCTGGAATTATCACTGTTGATTCATCATTAATTTCTCTACATCCAGTTTCATCATCATGAAAAAAAATAGTGCCATCTATCAAGTTAAATGTGTTGATATTCTTTCCCATTGACTCAAGAATGGAAGCAATGTCACGTAAAACTTGAATTCTAATTTTTGCTGAATTTCCATTATGTTCTTGAAAGTCCATTGACATATCTTCTTCAAAGCGACTCCAAATTTCTCTTGGATTTGTTGGGTTACAATAAACAAGGATTGTTGCAAATAACCGTCTCAAGCTGTATGGCATTTGATAAAAAGATGCTTCTTGCAAAGAATCTTCTAGACTACTATCTTTTTGTAATAGGCCATGCAATGTAGCTGCTTCACGAAATGTTGTTGCCATTACACCATTGACTGTTTTAAGCTGATTAAATGATAAAGGACCTTTGATATGATTTAACAAGATCCTCAAGTAATATCTTTCCCCTTCAAATGGACTTGCTGTCACAATTCTATAACAGTTAGCTTCTTTCTAGGAGTCCACATCTTGTATTGTTGACTCCAAACAAAATCTCTAGGGAAATCTTTATATAACAATGTTCTTGCATGTTCATTTGTTCGGTTTGTTGCTAAAAACTCTGTAAGCATTGACTTTGTTGAGCAATCAGAGGTTTGAACATTGGTCAAATTTTGATAAGAACGAAAAGATACCAAATGTTGATTTTCAAGGTGTAGATGCAAACTATATATAGATGGATACATTTCATTAAGAATAAAACCATATATTCTCCACATTGCCTCAGGTGGAGAAATCCATCGAGCTGCTTGGAACTGCTGAATCTCATCTATTTCATGAGTGACATCTTTTGAAGCCAAATTAAATGCAATACGATCATGGCCTTTATAGATGTACTTATAAAGGTATTTCACAGCTTTTATCGTGAAACAAATCTCTACATTAATATGACAATCAAACTTTGCCAGAAGATATGAGTTATATGGAACGACCTAACAATTGTCCAATTTTTGGCCTCGAACTTTGGCAGTAACACCATTGTTGCATCGTTTGTATTGTGGGAAACAATCAGCTCCAACAGTAGTAGTGGATGCAAACTTCTTTGGATAATGGTTTTTACAAGACCATTTTTTTTCATACAAACATTAGTTGGATTTAATATTCCACAAGGCCCATGCATCATATGCCTCACAACTGCTTTGTATAAATGCGGATTTGCATTTTCATCAGGAATTTCTGCACACATAATTTGATCAACAGCTTCAGGAGCATGAATTTTCCAATCTCTTTGCAGTATGATTAAGAAATGAGCATGTGGCAGTCCTCTTTTCTGATGTTCAATCACATAAGCGTAAGCTGAGATTTTTCCAAAGATTTGTCGTTTGAGTAGATCATCCTTCAAATTCTCAAACTTTGCCCTAAAAATCCGGGCAATTAAATCAGGCCGATTTTGTGCTTCTTCTTGTGGTGCTAGTTCATCTAAGATTTCTTTCCAACTTGGGTTGCACGTCATAGTTAGAAAAATATCAGGTTTTCCAAAGTGCTGGACTAAAGCCATTGCTTCTAAATATCTTTTTCGCATATCTCTTGGGCCACCAATAAAAGATGAGGGTAAAATGATGTGTTTGCCAACTTTTGAAGCATCAGTTTGTCCAACTTTGACTCTGATTTGCAATTTGTAACAGTAATATTCACGGCATGAAACAGATGGTTTTTTTCTTTTTTGGTTCAAGACTGTAAAAGTGAGAGAAAGAATCAGGAAGTTGCAAATTTCAAAATTTAAGAATGTACAAACATAAGGAAATGAGCTATTCTGACCTTGTTGTTCCAAGCTAAGTAGCTGATATGCAGATGTAGAATGTTCAGGATTAATTGATGATGTTGTTCTAGTATTCAAAGATGTCATTTCTTTCTGGACTCTTTGTATGCCCTGATGCCAACCAATATTTCCAAAAGGAAATTATAATGGATATTGCAAAGGATCGTAGCAGCCATAATAGTATTGAACTATGTGACTCCCACCTGAATGGTTGGAAACGATAATATCTCGTCGTCTTAAAGGATTAGAGTCATCATTCTCAATCCAAATAGCTGCAACTTGTGATGCTGAAGGTGCATTAAAAACACGTTGATCTAGATTGACATCAGATTTGATTTGGATTTCATATTTATCTAGATTAGGCACATCACCAAGGCTTCTAAAGAAACGTGAATATGGATTAACTTCAAGAATAGCCATGAGTTTAGCAATAATTGAAGGATCCAATCTTCCTGAGTCATAAATTCGATTTTGTAGTTCATGTTCAGTGTCATAAAAATATAACTGTAGATAAGTAGGATGTTCATGAACAGGCAGCAGCTGATTAATGAAATGATAAACTTGTCCTTGAGCTCGAAAGGTATAGATTCCTTTATTCCTTTTGCATAAATCTCTGTCAAATTTGACTCCAAATGATGTGAATGCAAATTTGTTGTTATAAGTACGCACATAGTTGCGAAAGTTGGTAGATTCAGCTGACTCCAAAATAAATAGTTGATAAAGTTGATCTGGAACATGATCGGCAACCAAAGAAATAGTGCCATCAGCACAACAGAAGCCTTTTGTTTCATGATGGAATCTTTTTGTTTCACAATATTGACAAGATGGCATTGATGGCAAGAAATTTGCTTCAAGCGGAATACTTTGAAGTATTTGCCTAAAGCAAACAGATCGTTGACGTTCAATCTCTATGGTGAAAACCAAACGTACATGACATAAGGAGAGCAAATTTTTAGTTGTTTCAATTGAATACATTTATACTATTATGAATGGAAGTGTAAGAAATAAATAAAAAAAAAAAGACGGGCAATTATGACCAAATTGTATGCTTCTTTTGTACCTTCAAAAGGTGTTGACAGGTTTGTTTGATAATTAACTTGATCATGAACATAATATGCAGTCTATAGAAGAAGATGACAACACATGAGAAGACAACATCATATCAACACATGAGAGTTGATTGGAAATAAAGCGTATAAAAAAATATGTATAGTACACCTGTTTATCCTGAATGTGTTGGAAATTGTATAAATCTTGTAGATTTCTAGTCCTCATTGTAGGTCGTAATGAGTTTGTAAAAGTAGTTGGTTGAGAATAATCTTTCTCCATTGTGAGAACTTCATCTATGAAATAATTAGACATAGAAATTTCAACATTAGGAAAATATGTTTTTTATATAGTATTAATAGAAATCTCACCCGTTGGAACTTGACTGTCAGAGTGGAATTGGATTGGATTTTGCACCAATTGAGAGATGTCAATGTTCTGCGTAGTTACAAGACTGCCTTTTGAATGACTTGGTTGGCTAGAAGCAACGATATTGGATGGTGGAAAATTACTTTCATCTTGAACAATGTTATATCTAGATGCTCTATTCAAAGCATATCTGTCTCTATTCCTTTTACGATGAGCATCTTTGTCTTGCTCTGATAGTGAACTATAGGAAGTCCTTTTTCTTTTCTGATCTTCAGCACCTTAGAATTTTTATAACAAAAGTTTAATTTATCTAAATTTAAGAATATTGATGCAATTTTAGATTTAAATGTATTTATGTTCTAATGAATCTTACCATTTATCATTTTAGTATATTGAAGAAAGGTATTTCTTCAAGAATTGAAGTTCGTTGAAGAATGATCGAAAATGACAAACTGAAAAAATAGAGTGGTAAGGGAAACCTTCTCTCTATAAAGAAATAGCAAATGTTATACATCTATTAATAAAATGTCTAATTGGACAAAATGTAATATTGAAGATGTTTTATAGGAAAATATTACAAATACGATCGTAAAATTCAATGCTATACATGCATATATAAAGTACACTTATATATCTAATTTTAATGATAGTAACTGGAAGCAGTTGTTATGGAAACACAAGCCATTTATAATATAAAACATATTGCATTGTTTAAGAATAAACTTAATTGAATTTTATAGTGAAATAAAAATATTTTTAGTTAGTATCAATGCTAAGAAGTACAAGTTGTACATTTTTTCTATGAATTAGCGTTCCAATAGTGGCATATACCTAATAGTAGAAAAATTGGAAAAGGTTAAATGAGAGCAATTTAAATGAAGAAAAAATCATACTAAATGATATAATATATTTTGAAACGATGTTAGTTATATGAAGTAGCTAGAAATATTAGAAATATGCAACAGAGAAAAAACTAAATAAGATCTGTTATATAACAAGTAAATTGCTAATAAACATTACACTTATTAAGTTATTATTATTATTCTTGTTTGTTATTATTTTATTTTATTTCAAATATTACTTAGTTATTTCATAATTGTTTTTAATTAGGAAAACATATTTGATCCTCCTCTTTGTTTTGTAATAATAATATGTTATAGCCTTTTTCAATAAGAAAGTATAACGTAAATCATTGGACATGCTTTTGGTATTAAATTTATGATTGAAATCATAATTTAAATCATAATAGTAATTTTAGATATAATACTAATATTTTTTATTTGAAGGAAATAAAGAAATTGAATTTAAATTTTATTTATTAACAATTTTAGAGGGAATTTGTGTGGGCTTAAGTTGTTGGAAGAGAATGTCCTTGTATTATAAAACTTGTTGAAATTTGTTGGTATGTATGAATCTGATGTGATGTATATATTTAAAAAATCGTTATAAATATTAATTTGGTTGCTAATGATTAAAATAAGTTGGTGATTCTGTTGTGTGTTGGAAGAATTTTTGTTTGCTATTTAATGTGGAATTTAATTGACTTGATGCCTTTTGAATTGTTATTAAATTAGTTTTATCATTGATTGGTTAATTATTAATTATCTCATTTTCAACTGTTATTATTAATGATTTCTTCATGATTTTTTGTTAGGTTATTGTATAGTTATTGATTATTTGAATATGCCTTTTATATTTTGGTTTTAATAAATTGTCAACTAATGTAAGTAATTTATTTTTACATGAGAAATGAAGTTGATTTCTGGAATTGATTTTATTAATACAAGAAAATGGTTTCAAAGAAATTCGATTTTATTTTATTTTGATATGGTTTTAGAATAATGTTGTCATTTAAAGTTAAGTTCTGATTGATGTATTTTGAAATATGTAATATAGCAAATAAAAAGGGCAGGCATGTATCTAATAGTAGAAAAAGTAGATAAGATGAAGAGAAAAAAATTTAAATGAAAAACAAATCATACTGCTCAATACATAAGAGAGAGCAGTTTAAAAATATACAATAAACAATAAGTTAAATAAGAGAATATTACATAAAAAACAAATTGCTAATAAATATTGAACTTAATATGTTATTATCATTAATCTGGTTTGTTGTTATTTTATTTTATTTCAAATACTATTAAACTATTTGATAGCTGTTTTTAATGGGAAAAACATATTTGTTGCTCTTTGTTTTGGGATGATAATACATCATGGCTTCTTCCAATAAGAAAGTGTAATTTAAATAATTAGAGATGTTTTTGGTATGGAATTTATGATTGAAATCATAATTTGAATCATAATAGTAATTTTAAATATAATAGTAACTTCAATTATTTAAAGGAAATAAAGAAATTGAGTTGTAAAATTTTTTTATTAACAATTTAAAAGGGAATATGTGTGGGCTGAAATTATTGGAAGAGAATGTATTTGCATTAAGAAACTATTGAAATTTGTTGGTATCTATCAAGTTGCTGTGATGCATATATTTGTAATAATTTGATAAATTGTTATATATATTAATTTGGCTACTAATGATTAAAATAATTTAGTAATTATATTAAAAGAGAATAGTTTAAATGAAAAATAAATCATACTGATTATATAATATATTTTGAATTGATGTTAATTATAAAAATAGGTAGAAATGTTAGAAATCTATCACAAAGAATAAACTAAATAAATAAATGTTACTTAAGGAAGAAATTGCTAATAAACATTACAGTTAGTATGTTTTTCAAAAAGTATCATGTATTATTTTAATAATAGTAATATAAGAGGCAACATTATTTGAAAGCTGTCATGCACTATTTTAATAATTTAACAATTTGTTAGAATTTTTAATATCATTTTTAATGAGTAAAATATATTTGGCATTCCTTACTCAATTTAATTTTTGTTGTTATTATATCATGTGAATTTTACTTATTGCATTTTGATTTGTGAATAAACTTTTTTGCTGATTCATTGGTTAGTTAGTAATTGTGTTATTTTTAATTATTAATACTACTGATTTCTTAATGACTTCTTGGTAAGTTTTCATTAGTTAGTTAGTTATTATTTTGTGTGAAAATGCTTATGTGATTCATTAGTTAGTTATTATTTTGTGTGAAAATACTTATGTGATTCATTAGTTAGTTATTATTTTGGCAATTTTGAGTTGTTCTTACTAATTTTGGATTATGACTA
The DNA here is from genome assembly GCA_036898215.1 of Platycarya strobilacea. Lineage (NCBI taxonomy): Eukaryota > Viridiplantae > Streptophyta > Magnoliopsida > Fagales > Juglandaceae > Platycarya > Platycarya strobilacea. Next base: position 4,751,377 of record CM072545.1, on the reverse strand, counting down.
TTTACTTACGTTAATTTGGCTATTTTAATTTAAACGAATTATCTGTGCATTTTATTTTTGTCTTTTTAAGGTGAATGATTTTGTTACTTTAGGATGAAAAATATTTTAATTTATTTTAGAATGTTATTGTATTTAAGGTGCTTTCATATAAACGATTTAATTGTATTTGATTTTAATTTTGAATTTATTTATTTATTGCAATTTATTCTGCAATAGAATTTTGTTGTTTTAATGTGAATGACTTTGTATTTTTGTCATGAAAATAATATTTTAATTTAGTTGAGAACATTATTGTATTTACGTGCTTTAATATAATTTATTTCCTTATATTTGATTTTCTTTATACTATTTGTATTTCGTTTTGTTATAAGAAATAATTTCATTTCAATATTATTTTGAAATTTATTTAACGTTGTATTTGACGTTGTTAATTATTTGAATTTTTTATGTTTTCTCATCATAGTTTAATTCTTAATATTATATGAATTATTCTGAAATGCATTGATATTTTGAATATTTTTATTCCGTTTTCTTATAATAAATAATTTCACTTAAAAAATAAATTTAGATTTAATTAATGTTATATTTTACCTTCTTAAATATTTAATTCTTTTTTATTTTGTCATCATATTATAATTCGTTTAATATAAATCATTTGACTGTATTTGAATTTATTTGTAATATTTTTATTTTGCTTTCTTATAATAAATAGTTTCATTTGTAAATTATTTTGAAACATATTTAGTATTATATTTTATTTTGTTAAATATATATATTTTTTATCATAATATTTGACTTATTAATATTATATTGAGTGTTAATAAATTATTTATTTTATTTTATTAGAAAATAATAAATTATTTTAGCTTATATAAATTTATTATTTTATTTGAGCATATATTTAAATTTTTTCTATGAAGAAGACCGGTTAATGCAAATAAAACGACCCAATTAGAAAAGGCCGAAATGCCTGTGAGGCTCAGCCCTTCGGCAGAAGGAGACAGCCCAAATCAAGCTGTCCGAAACGCATGCCCCAATTTTGAAACGCAGCGTTTGAAAGGGCTTTCTGCCAAAACGCATCGTTTTGGCACAAAGCCCTCCTCCGACAGCCCCAAACGCAACGTTTTACAACGGTTCCTCCCCCTCCCCCCCCCCCCCAAAACGTAGACTTCATCTTCAACCTCTAGGTCTGATATTCAGCCATTGAAACTTAAGATTTTCTTCCTACCGCGTGCATCCTTCGCACTGCCTTCTCACTCCGGCCACCCATCGCAGCCAATCTCCCTTTCGTCTTCAAGAAAGCTTCAGAAGCCATGTCCCAAACACCCTCACAGCAAACAATAATAGAATAGAAGCAATAATAACAAACAAAATAATCAAAGACGTAGAGAAAATACTTAAATGGAGAAAACCCAACAAGAAATAAAATAAATAAAAAAAATAAACGAAAGAAACAAGTGCCAAATTATTTCAGCACCCAAAAAGCAAGAACACAGAACGAACAACAATGAAAAAATTGCTAAAACAGAGAAGAGAAATACATGAAGAAGAAGCAAATCCGAAAGAGAAAGAACGTTAAAAGAAGAGAATAATAATATATATATATTTAACACGAATGAACGGTCAAAGCAGGAAAATAAACTAACGTAAATAATTAAACAATTAAGGGCTAATATTGGAATTGAAAAACGCTGATTTTACTGTTAAAGACTGTTCATCCGTGTAGACACTTATATTATAGTAGTAAGATATATATATATATATATATATATATGTGTGTGTGTGTGATACATATATATTTTAACTGAGATAACAAATCAAAAGCCAGATATCTTTCATCCACTTCCTATCTAATATCTCAATGTTATTGAACTATATATTTCATACATTTCATATCCGAATCTAAACCCAAAATCTATTGTATTTTGCATTTTGTGCGGAAAAAAGGGAAGCAAGATGTCTATAATCAGTAACAAAAATCCTAGTTAGTTTCATTGAGTAAGTTCTGAATTATCAGTACCACCTAATATAATTGCCCATTGTGTATTGCACGGCTAGAAAGCACATTGTAAATGAGGTAGGCACCTATAAGAAGAGAGTCCTACTTGATATCAACAAGACTATTTACATAACCAACGAATACTATATCACGATCACCATGATCAGCTTTACCTCTTAACCCTCCAAATTCTTGAGTCTTCATGTTAAATGAATAAAATCCTCTCTCACCTCGAATTACAATCAAATCCTCGTTGGCATAGAGCACAGGTCTAGGATCGTATCCAGGACGAAAAGTTGGAACTCCACTTCGCTCCGATCTGTTATTGATATTCACACTAAGTTTTGTATCCCAAGCCTTAACTCTGCTGTTCATGGCCATTGTGGTTGTGTAGGGATTAGACAACACACTCACAGTTAGAGTCTGTTTATAAACAGTAACCAAACTAAGCTTGCCGTTCATTACACCCAAGCAACCATTTTTATGATCAGCATAAAGGCGTTGTGTCCGCTGCATGGTTAGATCAAAAAGAACAATCACGCCATTGTCGCAAAGCCAGTAAATAATTCCATTCACATGGATGCCAGATTTAGGCTTGAACTCTTCAACACCAAAGTATATCTCACCAAAAATTCTCCAAGATCCTTCTGTAGAGTTATAAATCTCGAATTCACAAGCACTTTCAAAATCAGCAGATGAAAAGGCACAAATGAGCTTGTACTCAGCATCAAAGTTGAGTATAGAAGGTTCAAATATGAGTACAAGGGAAGGGTTAGACCCATGATCGGCATTGGGTTTTGGGAGTTTCTTCCACTGCTTGGTGACAGGATTGCAGATGTAGTACGCTTTGTCAGCAGTGCGACCCTGGCAGCACAGGAGGCCATTGGAAGAACTCCTGATGTAAACCGGTTCAGGCAAAAACAACAAAGAAGGGTCTGGAACACCATATGAATTCTGGTCAAGGGAGATAAATGAAGGCGGATTTGAAAAAGATTGGCAAAAGAAGCCTGAGCAATTGTGGAAACTATTTGACTGATTGTGGGCAAAGAAAGGAGTTGAGATCTGGCGCCTCCAGTCCCTGCAAACCCCTTTGAACCTGAAAAGTGATTTAGCAGGAAGAAAGGGAAGGGTGTGCTCCCTCATTATGTCTTTGAAGTCCATGTATATCTCGCTGCTTTTGTTTGCGGTGTTCTTATTCAGTCTCCTTCCTTGATACATTATACTTCTGATTACGTTTCTTTTACACTTATCGAACTGTAACAACATGTCAATATCTTTGTTAGAGAGTAGATATAAAAGTAAACATAAAATCAAGTCTCACTATACAGGTTTGGTTTTTGTTTTTTCATTTGTTTCCGAATGCTTAACTTTAATATCTCCTAAGTTTGTTAAGCCAATACACAAACTCTTAGCTACATCAATCTCTACCTCCCTTCAGCAATGCTAGTATTCCATTCAACAGCAACCTATCAGCAAAAACCAGTTTTAAATAAAACATTGTACTTACTAATCCAATAATCTTCTTAACCAAGTATTGAAAGGCATTAGCATACAAACTCAATTATACATATTAAACTCTTCAAATAAAAGAAATTATATAAAATTATCAATTTCTTAATACTCAAATAACAGACAAGACAGATTATGCATGGGTTTAGTTATCAGTATGCTAGTGTCTCATCCCCGATATTTTTCCAAGCAGTGTCATAGGTTGCTTAGTTATCAATATGGTAATGTCTCGGCCCTGATATTTTTCCAAGCAGGTGTCATGGGTTGCTATGAATGACAATGGTTGATTCATAATAAAAGTATAAAATTACAAGAAACTATAAAATTGCTTATAATTTTTCTATTCTATCCTATACCTAGCCTTCCTGAGTTAATCTTTAGTTCTCATTAAAATTGGACATATTTTGACATGGAGACTCAATAAGACAAAACCGTTCAGATCCATTTCTTGGGAGTATATCCCAGTTACACAACCTCACTCGCTGGAATCATGCATCATGTAATTTAGAGAGACCCCTAGTGCGGAATTGAACCGGACAAGAAAGCCGGGATCCTTTGCACCCGGAGCAAGAATCATACCAACAGACCAAATATCAGTCTAATTGCATCTTGTTTTCCTTTTACTAATGGAAAGAATTCACAATGTGGAAGCAACCATTTAGGGAACAGAAATATAATTTGCCGTCAAACAATTGCAAGCAACAAACTTACTAGTTAATAAACATCCACGTGCTAATATACGCAACTCGAAAGCAAGCTAGCCTGTAAGAGAAATGAGGGCCAAAATAAAAATTGCACAAAAATAAAAAAAGAAAAAGATTCACTGAGCAGAGTAGCGATGCAACCGGTTAGCAAAGTATAATTTAAGTTTTCTACATCTATACTTGTAATTCAAAAAGAAACAGATAAGAATAGAAATTCTTGTCATCTTCTCCATATCGCATTCTCCGGCAACCAAACAGGCGCTGGCATAGATGACACACGTAAACAATCACTTTTGTAGGATCGAATAGTTTAAACATAGATAAAGCCGATAATTCCAACCATTTCCTATGAAGGAGATCGAGTGAACAAGTGCAAGAACGCAACTTTGATATAAAAGAAACAACAGGTTACAGAGTGCTAATCGTCATTAACTTGATGATAATGGACAAAATACTAAATAGTATTACAAGATTTTGAAAATTAGATTCTAAACTGCGAGTTAGCGATTATACCTCAATTTGGATCGTTCGGAGCTTTGGTCGAGAGACAGCGAGAGCGAGAGGGTTTTCCGTACTATGGGGTCCTCTCTTGTTGCTGACTTGGTAGTCTTGGTTACGGTTAAGAAGCCTGCTTGGACGCCAGGATAAGTATTCTAGTCAAGCGTAGCGCTATCCTAGTTCCAGCTTAGGATAGGAATTTATTTCGTATTTTTCAAAAGAAGAATGTTTTTGCCACAATTTTTTTTTTTTTTTTGCAAAATTAAACTCATAAACTAATATAGATATAATGCATCAGATTATAAAATTAATTTTATTTTAAGATAAAAGTACTTCACAAAAATAATTCATAAACCATCTTATTACTATTCTTAAAATTTAATTTCATCCCCCTCTCCAAACGAACCCTAACCTTTTTTTTAGAGAGTAGGTTATTTTTCCCATCTTTTTTCCGAATATAGGTAAAGGACTCAAACTAATTGATCGATTATATCAATAACACTATTCATGGGATTTTCCTTACGAGTCGAAGTGATTGAATTTCCATGAAACTCAGAATATTATTTTTAGTAATATATGAGCTCTTCTAGTAAATAAAACGCGCATACCTCACTATACAATACACACCAACATAAACACAGAATCACTAAATTATTGCACTGACTACTACTTGACTATGACTGCCCAGCGTGTCATCTCTTGGGTAGAAAGCAAAAGACATAGGAAGAGAGTCCAAGTACTTGTAAATTACGAAGGTAGAACAGAAGAAAACCCAACTAGATTTCAACAAGGCTATTCATATATCCAAAGACTCTGATATCTTGATCAGCTTCACTCGTTAAGCGTCCGAATTCTCGAGTCTTCATGTCAAATGAATAAAGCCCTCTCTCACTCTGAATTACTATTACCTCCCCACAAGCATAGAGCACAGGTCCCTGGTACTCGGGACTTTCACTGACATTGACACTGAGTTTTGATTCCCACGCCTTGACTTTGCTGTTCATAGCCATTGTGTTTGTGTAGGAATTGGACAGAACACTCACGGTTAATGTCTGATTATAAGAACTCATTACTGAAGCAAGCTTCTCGTTCATAACTCCCAAGCAGCCTTGATTATGACTATAAAAGCCATTCTTGTGACCGTAAAGGCGTTGCGACCGCTCCATGGTGAGATCAAAGACAACAATCCCACCGGTTTTTGAAAGCCAGTAAATAATTCCATTCACATGGACGCCAGAGTTGGGCTTGATCTTTGTAGCACCAAAGTACATCTCACCAGAAATTCTCCAACAATTTTCTGCAGAGGAATAAATCTCAAATTCCAATGCATTGTCAAAATCTGCAGATGAAAATGCACAAATGAGCTTGTACTCAGCAACAAAGTTGAGTAAAGATGGTTCGAATATGAGTACAATGGCAGGGTTAGATCCATGATCAGCATTGGGTTTAGGGAGTTTCTTCCACTGCTTGGTGGCAGGATTGCAGATGTAATAGGCATTGTCGCCAGTGCGACCCTGGCAACACAGTAGGCCATTGGAAGAACTCCTGACGTCAACTGGTTCAGGCAAGAATTGCAAAGATGGGTCTGGAACACCATATGCACTTGGGTCAAGGGAGATAAATGAAGGTGGGTTTGAACAAGACTGGCAAAAGAAGCCTGAGACATTGTGGAAACTATTTGATTGATTGTGGGCAAAGAAAGGAGTTGAGATCTGGAGCTTCCAGTCCCTGCAAACCCCCTTGAACCTGAAAAGGGATTTGGCAGGAAGAAAAGGGAGGGTGTGCTCCCTTATTATGCTCTTGAGGTCCATGTATATCTTGCTGTTATCATTTGCAGTGACAGCATTTGGTCTCCTTCCTTGATCCATTAAATTTCTGAATAATTTCCTTTTTCGTTCTTTGAAATGTAACAGCTAACAAGGCAACAACATGTGTGTAAGCAGGAATTCGGAGCACATATATATAGGAAAGAAAAGAAATGATGGAGATAGGAGACATAAAAGGTAAAACAAAAATCAAGATATGTAACAGCTAAGTCAATACACAAACTCTCAATTGCATCAATTTTTACCTCCTTCCAGTAATACTAGTAACCCATGTAACAGGTAAACCATAGGCGGATTTAGGTAGGGATTTGTAACAGCATGCATTTTGAGAAAAAATTGGTGAACAAAAAAACTGTATGCGTTAATCTTCAGTTTGGTACTATTTCCAAACTGAAGACTTTGTAATAACGTGGATGCCACACCCAAGAAATTCTCTATAAAATATCTTTTTCTTCCATGGAAAACTCCTTAATCCCAGTCATATTCAAGATCTTTTTCTTTACAAGTAACAGTCATATTCAAGAATTGAACAAATCATTCTGCATTTGTCTTTCTTAGAAAACAAAATCAATCATCTTTTTTCACAAGTATTGAAACACACGATGCATACTTAAATTACCCAAATTGAGACCTCTTCAGGTACAAAAATCTATATAATTTGCGATTTCTTAACATTCAGAATTACAAATTGTCGGATTCTGTTCTTATTTTCGTTAATAACCGGTATTCATCCAAGTAATGTACCCGAATGACTGCACATTTGAGTCCGTAAGAACCACAATACTGATTCACACCAAATAGTTTAAAAAAAAAACTACAAAAGCTATCAATTTCCCAAGAATTTCTCGATCCTAAGAGAGATTGCATTAAGAAGTGGTGTAGAAGCAAAGCCACCCTGAGAGAGGGTGGTGTAAGCAACCATCCAGAGAATAGAAACATCATTTCCCATTAAACAGTTGCAATAAAAAGATCAACGAGGTAAGAAATAACCACACTCCGATTGCTACCCTTTAATAAGAGATATAAGAGCTCCCAAAATAAAACCCAAGTCGAAGGCAAGCTACGCCTATAAAGCTATAAGGGGGGAAACCATATACATAATCGCCATAGATATAGTTTATTGCACATATATCTTATCGAACTTTAAATTACCCTAAAAAAGAAATCACCGAGAAGGATTCCAATTCAACCTCTTTCCACAGTCTAATTCGAGTTTTCTTCAGTTAAGATTGTAATTGCAAAATTTTTTGTTAACTTACGCTTCGTGTTCTCCCGAAACCAAAACGTCCGTCGTAGCGACCAGACGTATAAAAGGATCACTTTTTACACTATCAGAACGAAGAATTAGAAAATCTTTCTCACTCGCGAAGGAAAGTGAACAAGAGCAAAACCACGACTTTGGTCCAAAAGATCAAATGGACAACAAAAATTTAAGATGGTATTCTAAACTAGGTAGGAGTAAGCGATTTACCTCAAATTTTAATCGCCTAGAACTTTCGATCGAGACCGCCTCCCAGAGAGAGAGCTATTTGCATAGTAAGGGGGTCCTCTCTTACCTATGAAAACGCCAAAAATGGCAGATGACTGCAGCTTGACTTGGTTACAGTGGGAAGACTGTTTGGGTACCAATTTCTAATACGCTAGTCATGGGTAGCACTATCCTAGTCTAGCTCAGGATAGCAATTCGTGAGGAAAATGTTTTCAGAGTTACTTAATACAAAGGAAGGCGCTGGGTCGGTGCAGCTGCCCCCAATGAAAAAACTTGAAAAGCATGATAGACCACGTGTACTGAAAAATGCATGATAGACCACCTTGGTTTGGAGCCCAGCTGAATCAGTACGGTTTCAATGAGTATAATTAATTGAAATATACAAAATTTAATTTAATATTTTTTATTGTAATTTTTATCTTAATTAATATGATACAAAAATTGACTACTAATGATATTTTCCAAAAATCATATATATTTATAAATATATATCTGAATTTTCATTAAATACGAATTGCAATATGTTTGGTTGAAGTATGAACTCTTTTTAGCAAATAAGATTTGCATACATATACCGTACAATGCACAAAAGATATGTTTTTCAATAAAGAAATGTTGAAAATTGCTCTCAAATGTAAGACTTTGGGAATACGATCCTCTCTCATGAAAAAACCCTTCTGTTTACGATTTCTCAAAATTATCCCGTCATCATGAGGGGGGACAAATCTCTAACTCCATTCCTCTTCCGATTTTTTTATTTATTTCTTTTTCCCTTTTTCTTCTTTCTTTTTCTTGGCTATCATGTTTGGTATAGTTGGTGATGATAATTTTTGGGTGTTTTGGATTTTGAGGGCTCGTGTTGCCAATACGAAGGAGTTAGTTGCCCAAAGCCCACCATGTACAGTGTCTTCATTCTCTCTGTCCGCCAATCGTGTTGTCACTCGATATTTTTTGTTGAATGGAACGGTGCAGGGTCTGGTTGAATGTGAGCTTCAACGAGCATTATTTATGGTAGATCCTTCTTTCCAATGGTGGTTCAGAGCAGATCTGGAGTTATCGAAACTCCTTAACCCCGCGACGGTTCACTCCCACTGAGACACGTTGTGTCCACGCACCACCACAGATGATTTTTTTTTGTTTTTTTGTTAATTGTAACAGTGTGTTTATTGTGTTTTGTTACTGTTTGTTTAGAAAAAAAAATTTAAAGAAAGGTCTGAAAAGTTTTAATTCTCTTCTCCTTTAGAGAAAGAGACTTTAGTTACCTGCCTTCGAGCAATGTTTAATCTCCAGTCGGTTGGTCTGAGAAAATTAGAAGTTTGTGTCCCAACTATAACTAGTTGACTAATATACTAAGTTTTCTCAATTTATATGGTCGCATTTGTAATACTTCAAATTCTTGAGTTGAATGAAAACAAACCTATTTCTCTTAAAAAATAAAGAATGTTGTGATTGTAAAGGAGTTTTATAATCCTTTTAAAAGAATTAAATAAAAAAGTTTTATAAAAATAAATTCACAGAAGCAATTTGATATAGTACTTTAAATTATATAATTGTTTTTATTGTAAAATAGATCTAACATTCCATATAAATTCACATCAATTGTGTTCATTTAATAAATTTTCATGTAAAGTAGATGTAACTCAATATTTCCATATATTGAGTTATAATCTCCACAGTTGGTATCTTTAGTGTCATAAAAGCATGATAGAACATGTACTGTCAATTTATCCGGGGTCTCGAAAGTGGCCCAAAGGGCCCAATATTGGAAATAAGACCCATGTTGAAACCAGAGCCCAAGTAAATACTTGACGGGGGGCCAACTAGAGGCAAACCCAAGTGGCGCAGCCATGTCCAAGTTACTTTTTTCTAGTCATCGATCCATAAAAATTTAAAATTCAGAAATACAAGATAGTTGCCGCAGTGATACTTGATGTATAATTTGCAATCAATTATCTTGATGCACTGCAGTGACAGCAACAACAACTACTTATATGTGTAACCCCCCACGTGTCAAGATGTAACTATGAAAAAAAAAATATTTAGAATGAAATAAGAAAATTCCCAACAGCCTAGACTATAATATCAAGGGAAACTACACCATGATCTTTGAGGACTAGCAAATTGTGATTGGTGCCTGTCCTTTTGCATGGCATAACTTGATTTGGAAAGAAAAAAAATGAAACCAAAAAGTTTTGGAAATCGAATTTGGTCATGTTAACAATGTGAAGAGTATGTTCTTCACATGAAAATGCAAGTATTCCAAATCAAAAGCCAGCAGAGCAGCAGATATAATCACGTGAAAAGATTGTGGCATTAAACATAACAAAAGTTTAAGCCAACATGTATGTTTGGCCTGCAAGAAACCTCTTTCACCACATTATCTCTGTTCATAAGTAAAACGATTTAACACCATAAGTGTAGTAGATTCCAACTTACAAGAGAAATATTGTCCGCATAAAGAGGGATAGTCGACCAAAGTACATAATTGTTATGGCTCATATCACATTATATATCCCCACAGAGAAAGACAAAGAGTTAGGCATGTTCATCTGAGTTGGATATAACTCGACCTAATTTTAAAATTTTATTTATTTTTTAATAATTTTAACAATTTTATTTAAAATGTTTAAGTAAATTTCAGATTTAGAATCCAGAATCCGGATGAATACCTCTACAAAAAAATACTCAAAATCCTACAAACCGAACACAAGGGCAGTGGTAAACTATGTTAAGTAAGAACAAACCTTAACAACTCCTTACAACAACCTAAAAGGACAATTAGGCAAGCCAGAACCAGATTTGGTTTAACATATTATTATTTGTTTTAAAAGTTTAGACAGATAAAAAAATGTAAATTTTATTATTAATTTCATATCTTAATAATTATCCTCACATATGGGCCAAACTTTTCACAAGAAGAAGTCTCCCCGGCCCTCCAGCTATGGCTGCTTTCTGGACAAATCCGTTGCCCCCATCACTAATCTCTTTGCCAATCCCAGGAGTTTGAGTAGTGGTGCTTACAATCTTACACTTCCATTAATGTCTTGAATTGAAAGAGCTATATGATAATGAATGGAAGTTGATGCCGGTGACAGTAGTAACATACTTGAGGCTTCCATGTATATGACGCAAAGGGAGAAGCATATGTTTTTGTTTTCATTTGTTTTCATTTGCATCCGTGAAAGAGAGAGATGCCATTTGTTGTTTGTTTTCAACTCGTTGGCATATCAGAAAGAAAAGATACGAGCTACCAGCGTGGCACCTTTATCCACTTGCGTGGTGTAAAGTATCATTATGCCACAAATGATTTAAGACGACTACTTCAAGTTCATGATGATGATGATGATGATGATAATAATAATTGGATGATAATTGGCTTACAGCTTCACATGAGTGGTTGTCATGGGTGTTTGTCACATGAGTGAACATAAACAAAGTTGAAAAATAATAAAATTTTCAAATTTTCAAATTAAGTTAAATTCGGCACTAAAAGATTCAAAAAAAATATATAATACTTATCTATGTGTCCATTATTGTTATATTCAAAATCATGAAATTTGAATTAAAAAAAAATAAACTGACAAATATAAATGAATCTTGTAGAATAAACTGTAAAGTTATGTAATATTATTCAAATAAAATATCTTAAACACTATTGTTAAAATTAGAATTAAAATATATATTTTGCTCCTCAAATCACTATCCATTTTACAATGTGTAACTCAAAATATATAATTTTAACACAATTATTTTATAACTTAGTTTGTAACAAACCAACACAATAGCACCACCTCATAAAAAATACCAAATTTTTTATATGAATTTAAATTTTTTGACTACCTTTTTTACAATTATTTTTACAACTTTTACAAATTTCTTAGCAATGCAACGTCTAAAACTAAAATAAATAAATAAAATCTATTATATATGAAGTGATTTTAGTTAGTTATTTAAATAGAGTCAGAAAAAGGTCCATCAACATCCCTACAAAAAAAATGGACAATTTGAAGCCGAATGATAACCCCAACAGGGTATTGACAATCAAGCTGGTTCAGCTCATGTGAAGCTGGATTGACCATTGAATCGAGCCGGAAGTTGGGAAATAACTCTTTTGAGTCGTTAAGCCGCGCAAGGTCCTCACAAGTTTACGACACGAAACGAATAGTGAAATGGAATCAGCTTGCATCGGCTTGATAAGAAAAAGGTAAAGCCGCATCGAAGTTAAGCTGGAGCTTGAGCTCGGCTTAAGTGATTCCACCTCGCTTCAATAAAGATTATATTATCGATAGAAAAGAGTTGGCTCTAAACCATTGTAACCATTGGATCAAAGTTTAAAGGACGCATGTCGCAGATCCAGCATCACAAATTTCCAAAAAATACATCTTAATTGTCACTTGGACTGCTTCCCTGCGACAATAAATATAAAAAACAAACCCAAAGACATCAATTTTTAAACGAACGGTCAAAAATGAAATGAATGCATAGAAAAATGGTGAACACGTCATAACGCTGAAAGCCCACTTGATTGGAATAAAACATAGAAAAGGATAATAAACTATATCTACAAGCGTTTTACAAAACCCCCCCTCTTTTTTTTTTTTCAAAAACTGCTTGGACAAACTAAAGAAAAAACAAATTCCACGTCTTTTTTTCCCGCTTCTGGTCACCTCCTCCTACTAGTCCCCTTAATAACTGCCATTTGAAAAACAAAGAGCAACGGCTATATCAGCGGGGACAAAGACTAACGGTTTTTTGAACTAAAGATATGCCACCCACCCCAACGTACATTTCCCCATTTCCCCTAATTGTCCAACCAATCTAAATCTAATGTGAGGTTCTCCTCTTTCCTTTTGTTTCAAAGACAATTTAACATAACATTAAAAATAGGAGATTTGAAAGTGAGTGCTAACGATGCTTCTTTGTTGACTTGCTGCAATCGACAACATCATCTTCCTCTTCATCATCCTCACCATTGTCATCCTTGTCTGCAATTCCATTCCTTTTCCTCTTAAGTTGTGAAGAAGAGGAGGGAGGTAGCACCCGAACATCATCGTCGTTGTCATCATCTTCAACTTCTTCCTTCTCTTCAGCATCATCATCTTCATTTCCGGGTTCCATGACACCACCTTCAGCATCACCTTCTTCAGTCTGCCCCACTGGTTGAACTACGTAGCCAGCGCCATAGTCTTCTTCCTGTCATTCAAGCAAAATTATCTCAGTTGATAGATTAAAAAAGAAATGAAAAAGGGATAGATCATCATAACTCTGAATCTGTAACATTGTCATATGATTTAAATAAAAATCCCGGGAAATATCACAACAACAAATGAAATCTCAAGAAACAACAGAAAACATTTGATAGAATCAACAGTAGCTTAACTTATATCCATAAGAGAAAATTCTGAAGAAATCATCTTAGAAATAGTGCAAAACTCATATTAACAAAAAAAAAGCCTTAATATCACCAAAAAGCGTAATTAAAACAAGAAACTAAATCAAACTCACTCAAAAAGCCTGTCAATGGAAAGGTAAACTTATCCTCTTTAAGCAAAACATGGAACCAAAATATGCAGACAGTTATTTCTATAAACACAAATCATTAAGGACGCCAGATGGAGAAAGCCAAGTGCACCAAAAATAAAACAAAAAAACCAGACAAGTATATTTCACGCAAAATATCAATTAATACACTAAATGAACATTATATTCTGATATCGGGATATTTTTTTTTTTTTTTAACTCCACATCTAAAAAAAGCACAACACCAACAAGTGTATCAATTTTGTCAGCAACTATGTAAACATGAATTCTATATGGTTCACAAAGGCATTCCAATTATTTAGACAACTTGTAACCCAACTTGACCATGAATTCTATAACGTGTTATATTGGCAATGTTGTATTTACGGCAACGAACTCTAAATGTGCTATATACAATTCATAAGCTTTCAAACCACCAAATCCTACCAAAACAAAATACATAACATTGGACGATTAAAAACCTCAAATATGGAACAGACCATGTTCCACCAAATATATAGCGAAACATAAAAGGCCTAGAAAACAAGGGGAGAAAGATAAAGGAAGACGTTTGGAACTTAAATAATCCATGATACAGAAACCTGCAATAATGAAGGTTCACCATAATATGCCTCGAATGAGCAAAATTTTCTTCTTTCTTTGTAAGCAAGAGGGAAGGGGGGATCAAGCAAAGAACATAAACTAAAGAAAAGACTACACCGGTTAAATTTAAGGGCAGGTTAGGGAAAACTTTTAAAACTATAATATCTTGTCATCATAAAGAAGCAAGTTGCAGTGAATCTTGCTCAGAAAAGCAAATATAGTGAACTGGAAGGATCCCATAAAATTTTTTATTGGCACTAGGCATCCGAGAAATAAAACCCCGACTAATCCCAGAGATTTACAAGCCCTTGGCAAGCTGTTTTCGGCAAGTGCACCTAAGATAATTTAGGGGGAAGTTCCCCTAATACGATGGCCCCTAGAAATTGTTTGCACTCAAGAGAATTTGAACTCCCTCCCTACCACCAAGACTAAGGCCTTTCTTTACCACTTGAGTCAACCCCTAGGGGTTAGCAGGATTCCATAAATTATCTATTCTTCTAATTACATATAAGAACATAGGCAAAATGTTGAATAAGTGTTTGGAACCAAGACCAGTATGTCCTAAGACTACTCGTTTTAACGAGATTTCCAATTACAAAAATTTAGTTCGGCCGAGTTTGCCAAAGAAGAATGCAAGACAGCATATGCCTAGCACCCTCCTGTGCTTACATCAAAATCCACATTTGGGTAAATCTACCGCTCAGATCAATGATGAGTATGCCACCAATAAGTTTAGACTGCAAGTATATAAGACATGCAAGTGGTAATTATCTCCTAAGGTACTTTGACATATAAAGCAACAAATGAGAGCGAATGAATGCAGAAAAATAATTCCTCTGGCAGAAGCAGAAGATTGTGTGAAGACATGAGGATACAACGACTCAAACCTGTGAACAGTTCAAATAGTTTTGCTGCTGTATACAATCAGTAATCTAAAAAGGCAACAGGGTTATTATCAAACTATAAATGTAACAGCAGAGAGAAGTAAAAGGTATAAACAAGCGAAATAAACACAGGTTTAAAGGGAAAAAAATGCCACAAATTGAAAGCTATGGGTCAGTAAATAAAAAGGAATCTCACCTCCTCCTCACCCTCTTCTTCGTCTTCAAACTCTACGTCTTCTTCAACACCCTGCTCTTCCTCCCCAGTCTCACCATTATCATCTTCGTCAGCATCATCCTCGCCCTGTTCATGTCCATCTATCTCCCCTTCCGTGCTCGTCAATCGCCCCGTACTCTCAAGCTCTGCAAAATCCCCCTCGTCATTGTCCACCTCCTCTTCTTCATCCTCGTCATCCTCCTCGTCCTCATCGTCGTCCTCATATTCAACTCCATCTTCCTCGTCATCACTGTCCTCAATCTCGTGCACCTCAACTACATCATCATCATCACCCTCCTCATCATCGATTTCCTCCACCGATTCATTGTCATCGTCATCATCGCCCTCCTCTTCATCCTCATCCCCACCCTCGCCCTCGACACGCTCAACGCGAAACCCATTAGCCTGATGATCCGGTCTGTTAACTCTCCTAGCTGTCTCAGTCTCCTCCTCATCGGCATCGCTCTCGTCATCCTCGTCCACATCTACAACCCCTTCGATCCCCTCACTATGCCCATTATTCATTCCAAAGGGACGATCCTCACCGTCGATTTCGCCACTACCCGGGTCATCGTCATCGTCCTCTTCATCTTCCTCCTCGTCATCAGACTCGGGCCGCTCATTCTCCTCCGCATCCATCTTATCTAAATACTTCAACGATTTTATCAACCCAAAAACCCTAGATCGATAATCCTTAAGTCGCGTAACGGGGCACTCATAGAGATCCAGCGAGACCAGCTTCAGCTGTGCGAGTGGGGCGAGATCCTCGATGTACTGAATCCGGTTGTTGGAGAGGTCGAGGTCCCTGAGCGAGTCGAGGCCAGCTTCGACGAGAAATTCAAGACCTCCGGCGATCCGATTATCGGATAGGATGAGCTTCTGAAGGTTTTGGAGGCGAGGGAACTGCTCGAGGGAAGAAACGCCGATGTTAGCAATAGAGAGGTGCTGGAGGTTTACGAACCTCTCGAGGAGACTCGGAGGGGGCAGCCGACCTTGGACACACTTAACGGCGCCGTCTAGAGTCAGGCTTCGAGCCGCGGCGTGGTCGGTTTGGCCGTCTAGCGCTGTCTCCACGGCCCGCTCCCAGATCTCGTCCATCAAATACGAAACCCTATATCTCATACACCCAGTTTCACAAAACCTCCAAAACGAATCGTTTCAGAGCATCGAGAGCGAAAATTTAGCTCAAATACACAGGTTTGTCCACACATAGAATAAACCGAAATCGAAGTTTCTCTGATAACAAACCCTAACTCGAACTCTAACCTTAGCTTTAGCGCAAATACAAACCGTGGGCTTGAAAGTAGTCGATGTGAAACCCAATAGTTATGCCTAGCCCTTTGCTCCGCTTAAAACCCTAATTTTTCCAGGTGGACGGTCGCTCCCTTCTGCAAGCTGGAAATGCACAAACAGACCTCTCTCTCTCTCTCTCTCTCTCTCTCTCTCTCTCGTTTTCTCGCTCTTATACTCTCTCTCTCTCCCCTCGCTATTGGTTAAAATGGGCGAGTCGGGATAAACCTCCAGAGGGACGGAAGGGGCTCTCTGGGTGCGGGGCTTTGGGCCTGGGGCTCGGGGGGGCCGAGGCTGCCTTGTCTGTCAGTTCGAAATGTGTTTGAAATTGTTGGGGCCTCTACACACCGTTGGATTGAAAAGGCACGCATCGATGACGTGGAACCAGGGACGGTGAGGATTGGGAGTAAGTGTGTTTGTTCTTCAGAAGAACGCAGGTAGATGAGAGGAGACAAAGAAGGGGACACAGAGAAAGTCCAACACGTCTCTGGGATTTAATTTAAATATCGGGACTGTTATAGAAAAGGCTCTGGTGTTTAGCTAAATTACGTATGTGCCATGGGAACAGGCGTTACCCATTTTGTTCATCACCTAATTGATACGACGTCCTCCCCGATAATAATATCACGTATTTTTATTTAGAAAGCATTTAATTACTAAAAAATTTAAATTATAAAGTTCGTATGCAAACATATTATTCCTTTTTTTTCTAAGCATGCAAACATATTATTCATTATAATAAAATAAAAGTTTTTGTATTAATTAATGTGTTACAAGTTACAACCTTCACATTAGTAACGTATTTTTATGTGCCCATAAATAAATTTGAAAATAGTTTATTTTTAAATATATTTATTTTTAATATCTAAACTATATTTGAACCTAGATGGCAAAAAGGTCTCGCACAATAACAAAGATTATGAGTTACCTAATTAGTGTAGTAAAAAAATTAGGAGAAAATTGATTTAGGCTTCGTTTAATTATGCTGTTCATATAAAGTTAAATGAGATATTTTGTTAAAAATTAAATCTAGTTTATTATAATATTATTTTTATTTTATGATTTGAAAAAAGTAAACTATTTATTATGTTTTATGTGATAGTTTAAGAAAATTATAATTATTATATAAGATGAAATAAGATTAGATAATTTAGGTTTTATTTATATTAAAAAGTTAAGAACTATCTCAAATTATCTTATTTTAAATTTATCATTACACTTTTTTAAATTCTTATACAAAATATAATAAATAATTTAATTTTTTCAAATTTTGATTTAACTTTTTTAAATTTAAAATAATAATATATAATATTTTAATAATATTTTATTCAATTTTTAAAAGTTATCTCAATATATCTTATCTTATTCCTGAATTCAAACAAGACATTAATTTTATGTAACAAAACCATCTTTTGATTTTGATACCATGATTTGATACCTATTGGTAAGTTATGTATGCCAATATGTTAGCGTTGAGCTCTACAAAACAAGGGAAGAGAAATAAGTTATGAGGAGATGTCTTTCAATACTTATTTTTGGGAGAGTAATTTAGGGGAGAAAAGGGGTTAGGGAAGTACTTTTAACCCTACCAACCAAGTCATCTCTTCCTTTTCAGTCATCCATTTAGGTTTTGCTTTCTTTCTTCTTAAATGCGTCATTGCTAAGTTTAAGGAGTAGAATCATTGGGACCTAGGTTGCAGCATGGCTATCGTTAGTGTGAATACAAAATGCAATAATGCACTTTAAAGACCCTTCTCAAGTTAATATGGTAAAGGTAAGGATAAATATAAATAATAAAATTTATATTTTTACAGATTAGATTTTAAAAATAAGTGATGATTTTATATGTTGTTGTAAAGTCTTGATTCGAATCATAATTCTATATTTTTATTTTGAGTGAGACATGAAAATTACATAATTAAATTATAGAAATGTTATATAAAATTATGATTTTCTCAGGTCTCGTATTTTTTATAAAACTTCTCAACTCATTTCATCTTATCTAATTTATTCGTTATATTTTTTTTAAAATTTTTACATAAAATAAAATAAACAACTTAATTTTTTTAAATTTTAAAATAAAATTAATATTAAAAAATAAATTCATAAAAGTTAGATGGTGGAGGATGTCAGCTTACACTGAATAAGGTTTCCCTAAAGTTGTTTTCCAGTAATTCAGAGTGTGTGCAATAGGAATATCTTCCCTCTCTTTTTATTGCCACCCTATAAGTTTGTTCATTTGGATTTTAGATTTAGGAATTTGAAATTAAAGAATGAATAATTTTTTTAAATCTTTTAAGTAAAAATGTCAAAATTATTAAAAAATAAAAAAATTTCAAGATCGAGCTGGATAAAAATCAAATCCGAATGAACAACCTACAATCCTATAAAGGAACAAAAAAAAAAGAAAAAAAAAAAGAAAGAAGAAATGCCATTCGATGTTGCATGCAGTAATGTCAAAGATATGAAAAAAAAAACATATGAGCAGTATATAATAAGCAGTAATTTGTGCTCTTAATATATAATCAGTGCTCTTTGATATTGAGATGCCAAAGTACAGAGACAAGAGTTCAAGAGGTGGAGCTGAGCTGAAGTGGGCATGGTGAGGATGATCTAAGGAGACGAGAAAAGTGATACTCAATGAAGACAATATGATTCATTTGCCTAAATTGTAATGTGAAAACAGTCGAATTTGTGATATTTTCAAAGTGGGTTTCAATAAAAAGGGACAAACGTATAGAAGTTTGTACGAGAGAGTGCGATCTCTATTCATTCGTCAATAAAGAATCAATTCAACGTGTTTGGGTGTGCGTAGTGTTACATATGGGTGTCAATCACACACTATCTCGAGAGCAACATTATATACAAATAGATTTATTAATTAATTTATGTATTAATATATGTTTATTGTCTGCCTTCATAAAATTTATTTTTTTGACCAATCATATTAGATAGATGATGCACAAAATTATTTATAATTAGATTTATCCCCCTCTCAAAGAAACATTGTTTTTTGGCTAAGTGGGAGGATAGTAATTTTGACGAGAAAGTATCAAATGTAGCTAATTTGGAAAACGGATAAGGTCTAATTTGGTTAGTAAAGTATTTTTTCTCATCTTATTAATATAATTTTTTAATTTATATATAGAATATGATAAATAATTAAGTTTTTTTTAAATATTAATAATATTAAAAATAACATTTAATTTAATTTTTAACTTTTATTTAAAATTATTTTATTTAATTTCACTGTCCAAAGATTCCAAACCACACTTAACTTGCAACATCACTTCTCGGGAGTCATCAACAAAATTTCATAATCGCCCCCAAAAAGAAAAAAAGCTATAGACAATATTCCTGAAGAGGTTGTAGAAGAATGTCTTAATAATAATTTTTGTGAAGACTTTTAGATTAATTATGAGATTTTGTAAAAAAAAAAAAAAATTTAAAAATATATTTTAAATTAGATAAAAATAAATTATAGAGTTTAAAAGTTTGAATATTATTTTTTAAGTGAAACAATTATTTTGGATTTTGTAAAAATTGATTTATTTTTATGTTTCAATAATGATGAAGTAATTATAAGATAAAAAGTTCAAATAATTAGTTTTTCAGATTTAAAAATGCTTGATTTGATTTTGAATGAAAAAAAAATATATTGAGACAAGAGAAAATCCGATCAAAAATTTCAATCTATCATTTTTGCAAGACCAGACTATTAATTATCGGTCTAGTCGGTCCATGAATATTTTTCTTTATTTATTCTTTCTTTTTTTTTTAACAGAAAAATTAATGCAAAAATACCTTTCAGATATGAGAAATAAAATAATGGTACGCTAACTCAACATACAGAAATAAGAGGAAAAAATACCTTTTAGATATAAGAATTCAAAAAATAAAATATCCAGCCAAAAATTTGACAGCAACAAAAGAAATAATACAAGTATATAACAAAATAAAAGGAAAAAAAATTCCAGAACAACATGCATATTGAACAAAAAAAAAAAAAAAGTTATTGACGAACAAAAAACACATAACAAAAAAAAATCAGTTAAAAAAACATCTAGGAAAAGTGAAAGAACTTTAGATCTAAAGATATGTTCAAAAAAATGTGTACATCTGTTCGGATCTATAAAGAAATTAAAAACAATACACAAGAAGTAAAAATTAAATAAGAAGAGTAATACTTATTGGGATCTAACGAAAGAATCATAAAGATGTCAACTTTGACTATTTCCCATCTTTGAAAAATAAAAAGATAAAGAGTGAAGCCTTATGCCTTTGAATGACTTAGGTTGAAAAGATAAAAAACAGAGAAAATGGACAATGTAATCCGCTTGGTTTCCAAGAGAAGGCAGGAAAACAGAAGAAAATATGTCTATATACTAGAATTTGTAGTAGCAATGAGCTGAATAGAACCTCGAAAATAAAAAAGACATTAACTAAATGATCAAGGTTGTAAGGCATAATGATCAATGATGTAAGGCATCATGAACACCATGAGAGAGAGAGAGAGAGAGAGAGAGAGAGAGAGAGAGAGAGAGAGAGAGAGAGAGAGAGAGAGAGAGAGAGAGAGAGAGAGAGAGAGAGAGAGAGAGAGAGAGAGAGAGAGAGAGAGAGAGAGAGGCTTAAGGATAATATATATAGAGGGATGCTAGAGATAAACCACACTCAGGGCATCCTATCTCACGTGTTACTGTTCACATTTGAACAGTAACACGTGAGATAGGATGCCCTGAGTGTGGTTTATCCCAAACATTTTTCATATATATATATATATTATGGCTGGACTTGAGTTAGGGTTTTTGGTGATACAAGTTTTGGGTTTGGGATGGGGCGGCCTGGGCCTTTTGTCTTCAGGTATCTAACTTCGGCCTGCCCAAAATATTTGACACCTATTAGATCAAGTATAAATTAATTTAATACAATAAATTAACTTCAAATATTTGGGAGACAAGCCACATGCTGTTCCAGAGATAATTTCTTTTTCTTTTTTTTGTAAGTAAGAGAAAAAAAAAATGTTACTCGAAAAAGTAAAAATAAAGAATATAGAAAAATAAAAATAAAAACAAAGAACAACAAACTTACTTGAAGAAAAATAAAAATAAAAAATAAAAAGATAGAAAAGGACAACAAAATTATTTTCAAAAAAAGAAAAAAAAAAGAAAAAAAAACAATATTCAGATATAAACAATACATTGAATAAAAGTTTAAAGAGGAAAAAAAGTGAATTAAAAAAATTGCTAACTGCACATATCTATAACAATTTGTCTAATTGTCACTTCAGAAATAACGACCACTGACACAGAAGAAACATTGTGACAGAAATTCAAATACCCATAAATCTACACATTAAAAAGTCAATAGATGAATTAATGAATGGAAAACTAAAATTAATTAAGATAAACGATTATTGACCTTCTGTTTCTCGGCATCGATGTAATTCTTCACAGCAGGATTCAACCTGTTATTTTATTTCAATTAAAAAATATAAAAATATATTATTATTTTAACCTCGGTATCCGTGCCTTAGGCACGTAACATTTTACTAGTATATATATATATATATATACAATTGATTGGTCTCGATCCTATCCGGTCTAAAAAGACACATCCCAAGACCGACCCATAAAACTGTTGGTCCAGTGTGAACCAAACCGTTCAGTCTGGACAACTCTACTTCTAAGATTTTTACAATTACTATATAAAAATATATATATACATTTTATCGGTCTCGATCCCATCCGGTCTAAAAAGATACATCCCAAGACCAAGACTGTTTGTCCAGTGTTAACTAAACCGTTCAGTGTTGACAATTTTTTCAGTCCGGACCAATAAGTCTTACAACTTTGTTGAACTCAAGGTTTCAAGATTCATGTAAATCTACACATGGATTTTGATAATAACAAATGAATTTAAAGAATAAAAGAGTCTCAAGCTCAAGTTGTCTACACAATATAATCAAGTACATCAAGGAACCAAGTATGAGCAAGAAGGGAACAAAGTCACATTAAAATCATAGAGTAATTTTGTAAATCTCTTAAAAATTCGAAATTAGGATTAAGGCTCAAAATAAATATTTTATCATAAAACATTAAAATACATTTTCCACATGTGCATGAATATTTTGAAAATTAAATTTGAAAATTTTGAAAGATGATTGATTGTCATCTTTCACATGTGCATGACATGATTAAAGATTTGAATTTTGAAAGATGATTGATTGTCATCTTTCACATGTGCATGACATGATTAAAGGTTTGAACTTTGAAAATATTAAAATGATTGATTGTCATCCTTCACATGTACATGATATGATTAAAGGTTTGAATTTTGAAAATATTAAGATGATTGATTGTCATCTTTCACATGTACATGTTTTATTTGAATATTTTCAAAAGTGGTGGATGCTTTTCTTGACTTATGCAAAAGGTAGATGTCTTTGTTTGAAAATTTTGAAAAGTAAAGTGTGCTCCTTTTATCATATGCAAAAAGTAAAATATTAGATTTGAAATTTTAAAAAAATAAAGTGTGCTTCTTTTGTCACATGCAAAAAGTAAAAAGATTTGATTTGAAATTTTTGAAAAGTGAATGATGATGTCTTTGACATGTGAATCTTTTTAAATTTGAATATGAAATCTCATATGCCTATAAATAGATCATTTGAGAGCTTCACATTCACAACACTAAGAGCATACAACATTCATTCAAAATTTTCATTCTCTCTTCTTTAAGCATTGAGCCTTAACCCTTGTTCATTTTGAGAGATATAGTTTGCGCTGTATTGTTTTTATTTCACTCATTGAGGAGTGTTTTCTGATAGCCTACCCACTATCAATTCTTGTATCAGTAAAAGGGTGTGTATAACCCTTGTGTGTGTAGAAGGTGTTCTACACGGGGAATAGTTAAATCATCAAGTGTGAGGTGATTGGAAGTGTAGAAGGTGTTCTACACGGGGAATAATTAAATCACCAAGTGTAAGGTGATTGGGAGTGTAGAGGGTGTTCTACACGGATTCTTTGGAGCGGTACTGCTCAAAGGTGTAATAAGTTTCTATTTCCACCTAAAGGAGATTGAATAGTGGATTTGGAAATATTCAAGAGGTAGCTTGAGACGAGGACGTAGGCAGTGGGGCCGAACCTCGTTAACATACTGAGTTTGCTTCTCTGTTACCCTCACTCTTTATATTTATTATTGTTTCATATTTTGTTTATATTTTATATTATATATTTGATTTATAATTGTTATTTTTTTAAATACAACTCAATTCACCCCCCTCTTGTGTTAGTCATCTGGGCAACAACCTACTTAAGATTTCTCAAAAAATAAAGTTTTAACAAAAACCGTGAAGTAATTTTATTTTTCAAATAAGCATTATTATTTATTTATATTCCTTAAATCAAATTAATTGCCGTGATATTTTAAGGAACTCCATAAGTTAATAATTTAAATAAAAAATTAATTAAAATATAACACATAAATTGATATGATTAAAGATGATGATAACATTCAAAACATTTTCCTTCTAGAAGACAACAAAGTACATTTCAGAAAACAACCAAAGGGTTAACCCAGTAGGTGCATTTCAGCAAGTACGTAACTAACGTTTGTTAAAACGGTTGTTTCGTTGGAACTGGAATTTTAGAAAACAGCAAAGCTCTAATGGGTACTAGCCATTATACCTATAACTGCAATCAAGATCACAAATCAGACAAATAATTCCCTTCCCTTTCATCAAACGAGTGAAGTGCTTACGCCCCTTTAGAGAAAGGGGCAGCAGTAAACAAAAAACCTACTAAAAACCAAACACCTGAACTTCACTAAAACATGAAATATTTATCATTTTGGCAATGAACAGCTATGATACAGAAGTGGAAAATATTCTTTTGAAGCTCCTCTATGACAAGTGAAATTATATGCAGTCAATACATCAATGCTAAACTACATGCTTGTCCAATCTTAAGGACCTTCTATTCAACAAAATGGTCCAGAATGGCAGAAACTATTTCTTTGATTTATATAAATAACTCTAATAAAAAAATTCATCAGTTTGATTTACCTACTCGATAGGTTGTTTCGGTTCACCACACAATTGGAAAGATTATGACAGCAAAAATTTGGAAGAACAATGACCTAAGTAAATAGGTCATTTCTCCCTGTTATAAAACCAATCAAACCATTATGAAACCACGTAAGAACCGTGTATGATTTGGGCCGTCGCTACCTTAACCAAATTTTCGGCAGCATATGAGCAATTGTAAGTGCAGAGTAATGAAGATTTAAATCCTTGAATCCTCCACATTCTTAACATCATCCATGACCACCGGTCGAGGTCACTACTTCCCTGCCCTTCTCTGCTTGCTTCAGACTCTTTCTCAATTCTCGTGAAGTCTGGCAATGTAGAAAGGGGAAAACATAGGGCCAAGAAACTTCTGTTAATATCTATATGTATGTCTCCAATGCGTAAACCACAAGAAAAAACAGGGCAGGGAACATTATTTCAAACAATCAGATAACATTAGATGCAAAGAAGTCACATAAGAACCAAACTTATCGCTAAGAAATGAGAATTTGACCCTCTATCAATGATGTCATTTCAACAAAATTCCTTACTGATAGGCTGACATAAATGGCACATTTCTACGATTTCCAATTCTTTACATAAACTCTCATATCTTAAAGGATATAAGAAAGCGTAGAAAAATCTCCACAGAACTTTACCATGGATTAGCATGGCTGATAAATAGAGTTATAACTCCTAACCAAATTTGCACAGATAGCTGTCATTTATCAAGGTCAATAATCAATATCTGAGAATAGATCTAGAGTCAGTCATCAGAGCACATCTGTAATCACAAGAGTTCCAGATATGTGGCACACAAGTGCAGACAACAGCTCCAAAAATGTATTGAAATCAAATAAATACAAACTGCCCAAGATAGTCATAGAGAGTCATGATAAACATGATATATAGCACTCCATGGGGGTGGTAATCCTACATTTTTTGTTTCAATTCGTAGTGTTCGAGAGATCAGCGGACTAAAAGGAGCTTTAACAAAGCTGATAGTTTCCTTTGCCATTCATTCTGCATTTACATCTGCGTATTTTAAAGTGACAGCATAGCTTATCCCCAAAATTTTCGAATTGTAACTCTTTAGGGGAATTTCTTGTACACTTCCTGCATTCTAGATTTTCTCATTCTGTAAATAGATTTCTATTGCTTATCGAGAAAAAAGAAAACATTATACCCTAAAAGTATGTAATGAAAGGTAGAGACAAACAAACAAGAGCATCAGGGAATGCCAAGCAGAGAAAAATATAAACATCATAGGGATGTATCTATCTCCAACTCAATATCCCACATTACCTATTAACTCAAATTAGCAAGGCTAAACTGTACTTATAAAAAAAAATAAGGCAAGGCTAAACTTAATCTTTGCACTCCCAAGGGTAGGTGGAAAGAGATGCATATCAACCCAAGAAAATACCAGTCTGCCACAACCCTCAACCTATATTACCCCAGAGAGAACTTTATAGTCCTACAACGTGCTCATCACTTTTGAAGACCCTGAACTGTCAAAACTAAGAGTAGCAATATGTTACATAACCCATTAACTCAACACAAACATGACACGAAAATAGCGGATTAGGATTTAGTCTTAACGAGTTTGGATCAAAATTGATTGATCGTCAATACACGAATGCTTAACGGGTTGATAACGGGTCAACCCATTATGATACATTAAGAAAGTTAAAATTATGATTATACCTTTGCAGCTAAAAGTAAATTGTTAGAATTTTAATTTTGATATTTTTATTCTTTAGATTATAATTTTGGACTTGTAGTTAGTTTTGTAATTTTTATAGATATTGTGATTTTAATATTTGTATAAAATTATGCTAAATTTAATCAGGTCAAATGGATTGATTTCAGATATATTCAACTCGTTTATATAAACAGGTTGAACGGGTCATATTGTGTCATGTTAATTTATTTCGTAATATTTACTAATGGGTTAAAACGGATTGACACTTGACATAACATGACATGTAATGTTTGGGTCGTGTTAGAATTTGATATTTTGACACGATAAATTTAACGGATCAGGTTAGGGATAATCTATATAGTATAATATACATGCCTTGACACGACACGAACAGGACCAGTTAATACGATTTGACACCCCTAGTCAAAACACAAGGTGTGTTATTCCTCTAACAGAATGGATTTACCAAAAGAGACAGCTAACTTGGTCCACTTAATTTCTTGGCTTTAGCTTTTCCTTTAAGCTACACAAGATACAATGGAGTGACCAAGTCGTATCAGGTCCACATCACAAGCCTCCACTTTTGTTTTTCAACAAATAAACATAAGTATATTGTGAAGCATCATCAATAAAAGTAATAAGATATACATTTCCTCCATGAGTTAAAATTTCTTCAAATTCACAAAGATTGGCATGAACTAAAATCTAACAATTTGGTATTCTTTTCGACACTTTAAGAGGCCGTTATATAATTTTCTCTTGACTACAAACGTCACAATTCTGAAAATCTAATATCAGTTTGGGAATTAATCCTAAACTACATATGGTTGCAACATATTCACTATAAATATGATATAAACGTGCACACCAAAACTTAAAAAAAAAAAAACGTATAAACAAAAATATTTGATACTTTTTATCAACATTCAATTTAACACTCCATCACAAACATTGCCCTTGCCCAAAAAAATTCACTTTTTTGTAATTACATATTTGATCAGATTCCATAGTTTGTATGAAGGCATGCTTGTTGAGCCAAAAACATGATATCAATTTTTTCTTTTTTCTCATAGTTAATGTATATAGCACATTTTTTAGCGTCAATATACATCCAGAAGTGAATTTCAGCTTAACTTTACTACTCCCAAGAAACTTGGTTCTACTTAAATCACCAAGCATAGTAGTTCTCTTCTTCAAATGGAGTATAATTTTTTAACCAATCTTTCTCACAGAAGGCATGCTTGTTGGCACTAGAATCTGCCTACCACCCTTCAAAAAATTGAGTCATTGGCTTTGAACGTTTTTATCGTTAGTACTAGTAGAAATGTTTGTAATCATTGTTACAAACAACTCCTTGGTTATGTTAACTTGAACATTATTTTCTCGCTTCCCAAACTTGCAAATCTAAGCAAATTGCCCACTTTCACAGACAAAACAAATATGATTTTGTGAAGGGATTCCTTGGGTCTTATTTTTTTTGGCTTGGAAAGCCCTTCTTGTGAGGTGTATTAAATTTTTAAAATTTTTCTTTGCCGCTTCAATTGACTATTTATTGGATTTTGACCTATGGGCAAGCCACCATTTTCATAAATTATTATTTTTTTGTCATGAAATTCTCATTGACATTTTTAATCATAAAAGCATATTGCCCTCTAGCTTCCTCCTCTACGTGAATACGTGTGATTATGATCTCCAAGAATGTCTCCTCTTGTTTGTAGCGCATCAACTTTTCTTTCAAAATCCCTTCACGAATGTGGTAGCTTGTCAATGGTGCCACAAACAATCAGATTTTCTCCAATCTTGACGCCTTCAAATCTATCTTATGCTATAATTATTTGAAAAACTCGTCCTTGTTCTGAAACGGACTTTTCATCTACCATTTGATATCGAAAGAAGCGACTTGCTACATAATTCTATGCTCCGGCTTCTTCCATATTATATATACTCTATAAAGCTTTCCAACTTTTCTTTCAAAGGACTAAGTCGTGTTGTAACAATCATAAAAATGATCCGTAAAACAATTCAAAAGATAACGCTGATAATTATACTCATCTATTATGTATTTTCCAACTTTTTCAGCACGAGCTTTCACTTGTGCTTCAATCATTTCCTCGGTAGTGATCTTGCTAGGATTCTTTGGGTGAGAACATAGGAAAATTTGAGAATGCTTAAATTGAAGAACACCTTACACTTCCATCTTTTGAAATGGGCACTCTTGAAGTAAAATGACATTGAGATCTCCTACGCTTTTGTGGATTTTTCAGTTGTAGACTTCATTTGAATCTCTTAAAAAATTTTAGTATCGTAATTTTTAAGAGAATGGAGTCTGTGTGGTTTCACCAAACACTCCATGCGTTAGTGTAAATGATACACAATAATAATACTACTTCTTGCAATCTTTTATGTATTTACACATTAATAGAGAGCGAGCTTTCCATGCCTTAGTCTAATCTAGTTTCGTTTCAATCTCCATTTCATTGTAATTTTTATTTTATTACTATGTATTTCACTAACAATTTTTATGAGATTCAAATGGATCTTACAATCAAAAAATCCATGAAAAGCGTTGGAGATCTCAATAAACCCTTCCATTTCAAGAGATGGAAGTGTAAGGTGTTATTCTATCAAAGCCTTCTTAGCATCTCCTATGTTCTCACTGCAAAGAATCCTAATAAGATCGCTACCGAGAACATGATTGAACCACACGTGAAAGCTCCTGAAGAAAAGGTTGAAAAATACATAAAAGATCAGTACAATTGTCGGTGTTATCTTTTAAATTATCTTGTGGATCATTTTTATGATTATTACAATACTACTTACTCCTCTACAAAGAAAATATGGAAAGCTTTATAGAGTAATTATAATACAAAAGAAGATGGAGCAAAAAAGTATGCAGCAAGTTGTTTCTTTCAATATAAGATGATAGAAGGAAGCAAGCACAACATTTTCAAATGATTGTAGCAAAGGTTAGATCTGAAGGCATCAAGACTAGAAAATATCAAATTGTTTGTGGTATTGTTTACAAGCTACCACCTTTGTAGAGAGATTTTACAAGTCGATGCGCTACAAATAAAATGAGACATCCTTAAAAAATTTAATCACACGTATTCGAATAAAAAAGGAAGCTAGAGGCGATATGCTTTGATGATTCAATGGCAATGAAAATTCCGCAACAAAGGTAAATTTAATTTTAGACAAGAGAAAGAGTAGTGTTATTTGATGACCATTACGCCACACCATCCACATCGCATAATTTCTTTTGTAAGATTCAAATTTTAAAATTTATCTTCCAAATCAAATTATGTCATGTAGATGGTGTGTGGTGTAAAGCTATTCAAATAGAATTATTCTTTTAGAAAATAGTAGCTTGCCTAGAGATCAAAATCCAAGAAATAGTTGACCGAAGAAAAAAAAATTAATAGATCTCACAAAAAGGGCCTTCCAAGCCAAAAGAATAAGAACTGAGGACCCCCTTCACAAAATCAAACTTGTTTTGTTTGTGGCAAAAGTGGGCACTTTGCTCAGATTTGTAAGTTTTGGAAGAGAAAAAAATAATCAAGTTAACGTGACTGATGCCCTGTTTTTGGTAATAATTACCAACATTAACATGGTTCAATTTGTTGAAGGGCGGTGCAGACTCTAGTACCAATAGACATGTCTACCATGATAAAGATTGGTTCAAAAATTATACTCCCATGAAGAAGAGAAACTATTATGTTTGATGATGCAAGCAAACCAAGGGTTTTAAAGTCAGTGAAGCCAAGCTGAAATTCACCTCAACACATATACTGACACTCAAATAGGTGCTCTGTACACAGTTTATAGTGAAGAATTTGAGCTCAAATTTTTAACTCAACAAGGTTGGCTTCAAATAAACTATGGAATCAGATCAATATGTAATTACAAAAAAAAGGAAATTTCTGTGGGCAAGCACTATGCTTGTGATGGAATGTATAAATTGGCATTGTGTTTTCTACCTCATAGTTTATGGAGGAGTTGAGCAAGCCATTTGACTATTGAATGAGAACGAACACTAAGCATGGCAACAGAGAAACAATCAAACAATAACAGTAGTAGATGACAACAGCTTAAAAAGAAATAACATCAGATTCGAACCACGCCCAATGTTGAATTATAATATCATCTGAAATTGGAAAATGAAGCTCTCGAGAGTAGAGAAAGATGGAGAAGATTACGAACCGTTGATTGGACAGGGGGAGGATCGAGATCAATCGAGCGCACTGACATCTTAGCGATCTCAGTAATGGCGGCCTCCTGGACACCAGGGACGTCACTTGTTAAATCCTTGTAGGCAGCCTCGAAGGCCTCGTCCCAGAACCTCGGTAGTCTGATACGTCGGCTATTGGTGTATACGTCCCACATGTGCTTCACCACCTTCTCCCTCTCCTCCATTTCCTGCCCCGCAAGCAAATAGATGAAACCCCAACCCAAGATCCAACGGCACGACAGAAGAAATGCAAAGAGAGTGAGAGAGAGAGAGAGAGAAGTTTACGAGGACGTCGAGATCATCACGAATGGGGTTGTCGAGATCGTCGGAGAGGCGGTTGAGGTTGCCGGCGGACCAACGGAGAGTGACGGTGCCGGTTAGCATGGACCAAAATGCGAGCGACAAAATGGCGAACAATGCCCAAAACTTGTAGCGGCCTTTACCAAAGATACTCGAATCGGAGCTTTCTTTCTTCGCATTAGCCGTCGTTGTCGGAAGGGCATCGTCTTCCTTCATTTCTATCAAAAACTGAAAAGTGTAATTTTTTTATTTTTTGGGGTTCGATTTGAATAATTTGAGTTGGTTATTTCTGATGAGAGAGTCCGATACCAACTTTACTCTCGGGTTTCGAAGGAGAAATAATCCGATTTCAGACGGAGAAACAGATTGATTTTGCCGTTTCTGGAAAAGAAACGAAGGTATCGGTCGTTTTAAACTTTTATAGGCTACAAGTTAAGAATTATTCCATTACGTTTGTACTTTGTACCACCATATCTCACTTCCGTTAAAAATATGAAAAATGTAAAATATATTTATAAAAAATTTACTTCTCTACATATTAATTATTAAAAATTTAAAATTATACTTTAAACAAATAACAAAATAAATCTTATAAATAAAAATAAAAATAAAAATAAAAATAAAAATAAAATTATAAGTATATGTAACACTATTCTTAAAAAATATAATATGTATATTAAAAATTACACACACAATTAGTTTTAATCAAGACTATAATTTACGGTTTACACGGTTAAAACTTGTAAGCCGATACGTACTCTTTTGATAATAATCAAGAAAATGGTAAGGTCGTTAGACTCGTTACTTCTAATCCATACGGATTAGTTCTCTTTGAATAGATAAGAAAATATATAACAATTAGTCATCTAATCCTTTTTTTCTATCTGAAAATTATTTATCTGATCGTTATTAATGACACGTATGTGCTGCATAATATGTGATGTTATTTATGAATTTAATATAAATACGACACAAAATTAATTGGATTATAATATTAATACTTCTTAATATACTTTTATTTTTATTATTAAAATTGTAATTGTGGACCTATACTCATATTTATTATTTTTGAATTTATAATATTGGTTTTATTATAATTTAAAATCTAGAAAGTATTTATATATTTTTATTAGTAGGTAATCTTATAATTTTTTTGAACACAATGTGATTATTAATAAATATAAATTTTAAACTTTATATAAATTTATATTAATCATGTCAAATAGATTATAGGACTAATTAATTCAATCAGTTTATATAAAACATATTAAAATGAGTCATATAGTATTAATTTTTTTAATTAATTATTAAATAAATTATTCAAGACAATCCAGTTTTTGAATATGTCATTAAAATTCGAAGGTCTCATGACCAACTTCTATTATGGGAAGCCATGTTCCAAATTAAAAACTTCAAAATTGATAAGATTTTTATTTTAATATTTTTGTCTTTTGCCCGGGTTATATGAAAGAATTAGGAAGAACTAGAAAGACATCCACTATCCTGCCACAACGTGCAGGCGCGGCTGTCACGCTACATGATGACACATAATTAAATACGTTTAACTTCTTGCTATAATAGGACAGGACAGACATATAGTATATGTTACTATATATTTTTTTTTAAAAGAAATGTTAAAGTTATAAATAAAACTCACAAATAAAAATTATATATAAAATTTATTATAAGTCTGCAGGAGGCAAAAAGCTTTCCATTGTCAAACCCCACAAATTGAAATCCACATCTTCAATCTTCCATCTCTCTTCGAGTTCCCTCTTGTGGTTAGCTGATTGCTCTCCATATCTAAAAATAGTGACGCTGGTCTTGCCGCTGTGAGCAATGTTTACACCATCAACGTACTTGTAATCCTCCATCACAGACTCTGTGCTCGTCTCCCAGAACACATCCTCATCCCCTACTTGGGTTTTCATTCGCAGCAACCTCGAGTCCTCAAACTGAATCAAGAGCCCCGATCGTTGGCTGAAGTAACCCCATATAGTGTGGTGGATGACATCGTAGTTTGGGCCACTTTGAGCCTCGCGGATGGTGGGGCTCGTCTCTAGCTTCAGAATGAAGCAGTCCTCATCATTTATCAGCCTCTCTCCGATGCACATTGCATCGATGAATAGGTTGGCTGTGGCTCTCGGGTCAAGACCCTGCACAATTATATATATACATAATGTGGACACCAAAAAAAAAAAAACAAATTAAAACGGTTGTTCACAAGAAATGGTGCTAATTTAGATCAAGAAGAGTGTCCCTTTAAATACTATTTTTCTAACAGCAAAGTTAACTGAAATTTTAGGCAATTATTAAAATTAAAAAAAAATATTTTAACCACAAAAAAATTACACAAAAATATTTCCAAATTAATTATATAGCTTGACATAGTATGTCAAATTGTCAAATTATTTTAATATAAAATAGATGTAATATATCACGTAAATTCACGTTAGTTTTTGAGTTTATTTGTATATAATCATTTTATACATATATATATATATATATAGCAGTACTTCTTAATTAATTATATACCTGTAGAAAACGACGCAAGGGTCTGGGAGGACCTTTGGAAATGGGTGTTTGTTGATTGGAGGAGTGGCGCCATGAAATCTTTCCATTGCTTCCGCAACTCACTTTGCAGCCGGAAACAAGAAGTTCCAAGCACCACAAGTCGGGATTCTTTTGCCAAAGCACAAAGCCACCAGCCTCTTCGGTGCACTTTTTCAACTCTATCCTCTCGTTTCCTCGGTGAAAATTCGATGTTTTAAACTTCACTTGCCCGGTCACACACATGCTCTGCACTGAGTTTAATGCCAGTTGGCCCCCCGTTGCTGCTATATATTGTTGCACAATATATTTGGCCGTTGAAGCTTCCTGAGAGAGAGAGAGAGAGAGTTTTAAGAGAGATGAGCAGATAATTTAGCTATAAGAGTAATAATATTAATTATCATGATTTCATTTTTTATCACTCTTTTATAATCTCATTGTTGCATTATTAGATAATTAAATATTATTTATTTTGTTTCACTTTTTGAATTTATTATTTAATATTATATCATAAATGAAAAAAAAAATAGATGATGCATGAATAGATTCTTTTCTAGTTATAATTAAGAATCACTATAAAAAAAATGAGTATTTATGACGAATTATTTATTATGAAGATGACTATTTACAATAAAAATAGACTCATTTTAATTAAAAATAATCATTTTAACAAGAAATAATTAATCACAAATAAATAATTTTTTTATAGTAAATATTGTCCATGCAATTCAACGACTAGGAAGTAGTAACCTTCAACCACATTGGAATATCGGATTTTCAATTATTACCGTTTCCACCATATGATTGGTACAAAAGTGAAAAATAAAAAATAACTCTAATTATTTGATGTCACGTGATAATTAGTGAATAACATTTCTCTTTAATTACGAATTGAAGTTGGTATTTCATGATCATCCCATAATTAGTTTTTGGTAATTAATCCATGGTTTCTTCATGTATATATCTTCTTCGCATTCAACAAAAAATGAGAGTGATAGGACTACATATATCATGCATGTGGCAAAAAAAAAAAAAAAAAACCCAACAAATTATTAATGAATTAATATATAATTAAACTAATTAGTCTTACGTACAATGGAACAATCTTTGACAGGGCGGTGGATTGAGTGGCCGAGTTGGACCTGAAGGGGGATAAGTGGGGAGCCGACAAGGTAAAGCAGGAAACGTAGCTCATTAAAACGTCCGGCAATGACCGGCGACGACCATTTGTCGGAGGTTTGAGCTTTCATCCACGTCAGCATGTTCTGACAACGTAACCCCAGGTTAGTCCCCATGCTTGTGAACATTTCTTCCGGTATTGGGACCTCAAGAACAGTCTCGAGGCCATCTTCTCGATCTATATTCGGGCAAAGCCTCCTCATGAACAAGTGCTCTCACATAGAGAGAAATTAGGTACGAGAGAGTAACGAAAAAAAAAAAAAAAAAAACTTAAACAAACCAAGTCTTTCTCTCTCTCTCTGATCAAAAGCTAGCCTCTACTTGAGGGATCAGAAAAAAGAGGGGTTAGGAGTGGAATATGGGAAAGAGATGGGTGAGGTTTAATGGTGTGACTTTGCCTGAGGTTCCCCTTGTTCGTAGGTGTCGTGTGGGCAAAATTTATAGATGGATTTCATTGGCTAAGTTTCTCGTTTACCTCCCAATTATATGATTGCGCGGCATCAATGATAATATCTGCTTCAAGTTTTTCTTTAAAATCATGGTGCACTGCCTAAAATCAAGCTCAAACTTTCTTGGCATGTGGCAGTGCAAGGAGTTGGATGATCAATTAGTTAAAATCTTGAATTAAGGATTTTCGTAAAAGTTCTAATTGCAGCACCTTTCTGTAATTAACATAATTAATTTTTCATAATTTTTCAATGCTGATAAATAAGAAAAATAACTCATTGTGTTTTTATCAGTTTTTTTTATATATATAAATTAACTCGTTGCTAAATAAAAATAAGAAATTTGTACCGATTAAGGGAAATTCAGTACAAATTAATATATAATATTGATGTGACTTTTCTTTATAAAGAAGCCAAATCTAGCACTCTAAGCCGTTATTAGAATTCTACGGGACAAATGGGTCCATATCCGATCCCTTAAATTTGGAAAACCTCTATTATTTGGGGAAGCTCATTTTAATCCTCACATCCGCTCTCTTAAAATAGGAGATGATTTGATATTGTGAACAGTGATCCCTTATATATGAGACTTTTTGGCGACCTATGATTTTCTTCCAGTCTCGAGGCTCTGTTGCTGGCCATCTTGTCATCTCTTTCTCGCACTCGTTTCTGGTAAGATCAAATCCTAATTTAGGGATTCATCAAACTCCTTTCTCACTTTTTGGTGCCTCTCTTTCTCTAGGGTTTGGGATGGCTCCACTTTTTGATTCTTGTAACATTGATACTTCTTGATTTTGAGACTTTTTGATGCTCGAATAGTTTTGATCAATGTGGTGACTAGAAATTGGGGTTGTTTGGCTATGCTCTCTATTGATTTGTGCCACATGACTGTGGCTTTGTTCTCCATTAATTCGTTGGGTTTTTTGTTCGGCTATATTCTCCATTGATGCTTATTACTTTTATGCACTCATGTATAAGCTATCATCATTGGACTGCCATTGATGTCTTCTTGATGTTTACAAATTCAATATCCACCATGTTCATTGTGATGTTCTCGACTAAAGACTTCCCTGCAATATTTTTTGATGGGTAGGGCTGTATCCATACGAGCTTTGGTGCTTCTATTGATCTATTTAAGAGCTTTAAAGCATTAAAATTGATGACCATTTTTACTTATTGGTGCTTCTATTGATCTGTTTGAGACCTATATTACATAATTTATGCATTTTTGCACTTGTTAGTGCTTGTTGGGCTCTTTAAATTTTGCCTTTAATTTTTGGAACTTAACTTTATACTTTTTAGACCTATTGTGTATTGTTGGTTCTGGTTGGACCCTGCATTGTAGCCTTCGATTTTTGGCAACTTAAATTGAGTATTTTTTATACTTATTGTGTATTGTTGATGTTGTTTGGGCCCTTGCATTGATGTTATGTTTTTTTGAGATTATCTTTAGCCATTTTTTATGCTTATTGTCACTTGCTGATATTGTTTGGGCCCTTGCATTGTTGCCATGTCCCTTGGGGACTATATTTCATAGTTTTTTATGCCTATTTGTCACTTATTGGTGTTATCATGGTTCAAGGATGCTTATATGTTTGTTTTAGGACTATATTTGATACTTTTTTATGTCTATTTTCATACATTTGGTGCTAATTGGATTCGAGGTTGCTGTCATGTCAGTTTGGAATGGATGTCTAGTGTTAGGTTGTGATGAATGGACTCATTTAACGAGTGTTTAGGCATGGGGCGCCATTGATATGGCAAAGTAATTCGTGAAACCCAAATGACTACCAATTGACAATCGAGATTCACAGTTTTGCAGTCATTCATGCACGCCTCATGTCGGGCAATTGCTATTACATTAAAATATTACCACTCTGAGTCCCAAAGTATTAATCAACATATTTTACCATGTCTACATAGATTTCATCCGTATTTTATTTATTTTTTCTACAAATTTGAAGTAAATACCAGTCCAATGCCTGAGTCAAGTAGTAGCACGACCAATATCTCACGCTTAAAAATAATTGTCGCAATGAATACCAAATATGTTTTTGTAGTATTAAAGCATGTCATTAAATAGCTTACACTGAAAAGAACAAGAGGCACCAATTTAATTGTATGTTAGTATCTATGATTAATTGCAAGTTCTGTAGGCTGACTAAGCTTGCAGATTCTTTTGTTGGTATGATCCAGAAATACCACCATATGGGCAAAAGATAATCAACCGACTAATGAACGAAATTCATAAGATACAAGCCTCGTTGGACGTCCAAGCCAATAGATATTGTTTGGAAATTGACGTGGAGACGCATAAGAGAACAGTGAAGAAGACAGATTTTTTAGGCTTGGTTTGTTTTCAAGATAAGATTGAAATGAGATGAGATAAATTGAGATTAAAATAAAAAGTTAAATAAAAAAAATTGTTATAATATATATTTTTAATATGATTTTTGTATTAGAATTTGAAAAAATTAAATTTTTTATATTATTTTATATTAAAATTTGAAAAATATGTAATAATTAGATAAGATAAGATGAGGTGTACTTTGTAAACAAACCGAGTATTAGTTTATATTTTAATGTCATGGTTACTTGTAATAATTTTGTATTTTAGAAAATTCTAATAATTTTGTAATAATTTTGAGCGCATCCAACTTTTGTTAGTAATTAAATAGTACATTGGATTAGTTGTAATATATTTAATTGTATATCAATTTTTTTGGGACTTATATTTATTTTAGTTAAAAAACTACCATTTTTGTAGAAGACTATTTATTATAATCGTATTAAATTTATGTACTTGTGTATGAGGGAAGAAATATTATACCGTATTTTTTGGTGGCTAATTGTAGTTGGAAATAATTAAAACAAGAAAAAGACGAAAGAGTAAGTGGCTAAGAATGAAAAATGAGATGAGAGAAAAAAAGTAATAAAAAAAGGTTTATTTTAATAGAATATGAAAAATATAAAGAATAAGATGAGAAGATTTTTCAAAAATGAATAAATTTAGAAAAAAAAAACTAGGGAGTAGTGAATTTAGTTAAATTTTAAGATTTGGGATAGGGGAGAGGACCCAATGTAATTGCTCTAAGCCAAACTCTTCCAGAATTCAAGGTGCTTTAAAGGTGTGGATCCTCAGACTACAGCCAATGAGCTTACTGATCAAGACACAAGACAATGGAAGAAAACTATGGTGGAGGAGTTGTTCCTATAGGAAGAGGCGGATCTCATTAAACATATCCCCATTAATTACAATAATAGTGCAAATAAACTTATATGGGTTGGGACTTTTCAAGGATCTTTTTTAGTTAAAAGTGCGTATCATTTGCGCAAGGAGTTAAACAAATTTGATGAAGGCTAGGCTTCGAGTAGCGCTCAACTTAATCAGTTATGGTCAAAGCTATGGAAATTGAAAGTTCCCCCTGCAGATTAAATTTTCCTTGGAGGACTTGTAATTAGGCTTTACCAACAAACCTCAATTTGTACAAGAAGAAAATCCTAGAAAAGCCTTTCCGTCCAATTTGTAGTAGGAAGAAACTGTTATTCGTGCTTTGTGGATATGTTTTGCATGCTGCACAAGATGTATGGCACCAGTGCTCCAGACAAATCTAGGAAAGCTCATCCTCTTTCAATTTCCTCAGTGATCTCTTCATTGAATTAGACTCAGTTCGTTGTAAGGAGGATGCGGAGGAGCTAGTAGTGGTGGCCAAACGAATCTGGATGAGCATGAATGCTAATGTCTTCCAACAAGAATTAAGGGTCCTAATTCATTTGCTAAGCAGGCTAAGTCTAAGTTACATGAATTGAGAAATTGGCTCAGTTAAGCCTCAGGTACAGCAGCAAGTGAACACAACTTGGAATCCCTCACCAACTCAGGTATACAAGATTAATTGGGATGCTGTAATAGACAAGGCACAATGCAAAGTTGGAGCCATGCAGGAAGCTTCCTGCTTTAGTTTTCTGTTGGGCCTTACTTAAGAAGATAATATTAGAGGCCGGTGATAATTCCCTCCAAGTCATTCAAGCTATTAATGGAAAGGGTAAAAACTGATCTCTGCTGTTGGATTATCGTTGATGATATTAAGGGCCAGTTAACTTAATATGAGTCTTGGTCAGCAAATATTATTAGAAGAAAGGACGTAATAAGGCAGCTCATATGCTTGCCAAAGATGCTCTTATGTTTTCTATTTCCTCTATTGATGTAGAAATTAAAGTATTCCCTCTTGTATTCATGATCATATTTGATGCAATAATATATGGACAAGTTTCCTTTAAAATATAAAAAAATAATAATAATAACTCTAAGCAGCTAGTTCCCTCTAGCTAATTTGAAGTTTTTTTTTTTAAAATAATAGCTAATTAGAAGTTTAATATTACTAATTATTAAGTTTCAACCCATGATGAGTTTAATATAATCTAAAAGGTGTGCATATGTCAGATACTACAATAATTCGTCACGAGGAAAATGTGTCTTTTTGTGATAGTTTTTAGTAATTAGTACCGTCACAAAAAGCTAAAATAGATCCTAACATATTGAAGTACTATATTATATATATATATATATATATATATATGCGATGGCAAGTCATTTTCAATTTCTTGTATTGATTTTTTGATTCTCAACGGCCAGCAATAATAGAGGAATTAATAATATTTCCAACATCATCAGGATGGGGACGTCTACATTAAAAAATAAATTACGTCATCTTTCGTGAATCGAATATTAAGATTTCCCTCCTATTATATATAAGCCTATAAGCATATATAATTGGATTAATCTATTGGGAGCTCAAGTAATTCATGATATTATTTGCAATATAAAATTAAATAAAACCAAAGATATTATTGTAAGTATATAGTACTTAAAAAGTACTCCAAAAATAAATAAAAAAACAGTACCTCAGTAGTACTGCTCATGGGTCGAAGTTTCTTATATTTGGAAATGACCATTATAATTATAACTTGCACGAATAAAGTATAATACTGTACATATATATGTACGCGCGTACTACTTGTAGGTCGTGCATATACAATAGCGGAGCACGTTGGGAGGGGTCTAGGGTTTAGAAAAATATATATACACATATATATATATTGCTGAAATTAATCATTACTGACTACATGTATACGTCCGTTCAAAATTATTCATTAATAGGTTGCGGTGATCAAATAATTTGATATTCTTAATCATATATTTTAAAGATCGGAACTAAAATATTTACAAATTAAGAGATTACACAAAATTAAGTGATTTTATATCATCTATTAAATTTATTTTATAATAAAAATAATTTTACAATTTAACTTACTATATAAAATTAAGTCAATTTATAAAATTATTTTTACATAATTTTTTTTGTGACTAAAAGATTTCTTTTCTTTAAAGCCTCAAGCACAATCATGAGAGGATAGTATAATAAATATATATATATATATATTGTCGGGAGATCATGATTTATCTACATGAGTAGTAGCTTATAACAGCCGTTTCCAAACAGATATTATATATATATATATATATATATATATGTATGTGTGTGTGTGTGTCATGTGAAATTATTAAATATTTTTTTAATGTAATATTATAGATTTAAAATATCATTTCAAATTGGTCATTTTGTAAGTTTCTTTTTATAAGATCTATACAGTTTAAAGTTATCGGACACTTGCTAGATTTAATTTGTGCATGGTCGTATATTTTTTTGTTGGCTTTTTTCATCTAAATTGATGGGTCTTTGAAGCGGAAAAATGTAATATACATTGAAGAACGTACAGTACGTAATACCAATATCCGTCCAAGAAAAACGAGTCTCCCGTGAAACATAAATAACATGATCATGACCTTCAAACTTCGATCGATCAAGGTACTGATCAACGTACGTAGATGAAACCACACACACGCTGTATGTATGTATATATATATATATATATACATATATATATATATGTACATATATATATATATATGTACATGTTGCCCAATTAGGGGTTGTGCACATGCAAAAGTACGGTGTCGTTGATCAGGCCGTCTCGATCACAATGCAGCCGGCCCGATGATGATGATATTCCCGGCCATATTCTATGGGTACTGGACGCTGCTTCTGTTCTGCCGAGTAGCTTCTATGCCTAAATCTCTCTCCTTTTTCCCAAACAATTCCTCAACCTCTTCCAACGACTTCCCTTTGGTCTCTGGCATACAGAAATAGATGAACACCAAAGAACACAAACCAAGACCAGCAAACATAAAGAAAGCTCCACCGATTGTCATGGCCTTGGAGATTGAAAGGAAACTCATTGAAACGGTGGCGTTCATCACACGATTCACAGCCACGCCAATTCCAACTCCAAGCGCCCTCACTCTCAGAGGAAATATCTCAGATAGATAGACCCATGCAATCGGTCCCATCCCCATTGAGAAGAATGCCACAAATGTATAGACAGCACAAATGCTTAAGATCAACGCCCACATCAGTTTCTCTTCAGAGTGCTCAACCATGGTTAGCGCAAACGCTAATGTTGTTAGGGCTGCAACCATGCCCGTTGTGCCTATCAGCAAGAGTACCCTTCTCCCAACTTTGTCAAGCAAAAACGTGGCTATAAATATGAAGAAAGTCTTTGTTAATCCAATCCCAACTGTGGCAAGCAAGAGTTTTCTCTTTTCAACGACTCCAGCTGCTTTGAAGATTCTTGGACCGTATAAAACAACTGCCTCAATCCCCGTTGCATGATCGAAGAAATGAAGTCCGATTGCTACGAATAAGATCTTCCGGACAGAAGGGGTTGGCCTTAAAAGTAGTTCTTTCCAAGCGCCGTGGCCCTTAGCAGTATTGGTAACCTTGACAACATTGTCTGTCGAGTTTTCATCGACCCCGACCGCCAGTTTTATGTCTCGGAACCTTCTTTCTGCATCTTCTTTACTGCTCGATACTTTGAGCAGCATGCTCTTGGCTTCTCCAAGTCGACCTTGCATGGCAAGCCATCTTGGCGACTCTGGCATGTATAAGATGCCGAAAGCCAAGGCAAGAGAAGGGATTGCTGCAAGTCCAAGCATTATTCTCCATCCAAGTTGCAAAGTCAACTTAGAGAAGAGGTAATTTGAAACATAGCCGAGTAAGATGCCAAAGCTGATGGCGATGTCCGGGAGTGATGTCAGAAAGCCTCGGGATGTTGGAGGGGAAATCTCCGCAGTGTAAACCGGTGCAATCATGAGGGCAAAGCCCACGCCAATACCGGCGGTACACCTTCCGGCGAGTAGTACTCCATAGTTCGGGCCCCATCCCATTAGAACTGAGCCGATCAAGAAAATAATGGAGGCCAAAACGATTGTGTAACGACGACCAATGTAATCCGAAACTCTCCCTGCAATAAGGGAACCCACCAACGCGCATAGGTTAAGGATTCCGGCGAGGACTGATACTTGCGCGTCATTGATCTTGAGATCTTCTTCGATGAATATCATGGCTCCACTCATAACACCAGTGTCTGGAGATCAAGGACAAGAACATATTATTATTATATATTAAAAAGTCTATGAATATCTAATTAAGATCTTGGATGAACAAGAATCGAATAGAGAAAATATTGTAAATGATTAATCTGACAAACTACTTAAAATCACGTGAATTTATGATATTATTTTTATATAAACCGTTTATGACTAATGTATTTCTCAATATTATTATGTTTCAGCCATCAAAAAGAGAGAGAGAGAGAGAGAGAGAGAGAGAGAGAACATACCATAACCAAATATGATGGTGATCATGGAGATAACTAAAGTGCAGCCAAGGGCATATTTGTTCAACGGCGGCCGTTTATCCACCAACTGGCCGCCTTCCTCCATCATCTCCCCCATGGTTGAAGTTGGCCGTAATCGAAGAGATTGGCAACTGGCCGGGATAAACGGGGGAGAGAGGGAGAGAGGGAGAGAGACAGAGTAGTGAAAGGATTGAGACGCTTGCCTTTCCTACAAAGTTTTGACTCAGACCACTATATATAACAATTCACAAGATTTGAAATGTAATTGTAGAGGTTGATTTTGGTAATTTTTCTATGGCTATCATTGCTCGTAGCTGTCTTGTGCCCGAATTATGGATAATTGGCTTGTCTTCATTTTCTATTTTTGGGTGTTAGCCAATATCTCTTCTGGCACATCATGCAACAAGTTGTCCGTTCGATCTTATCTACTCTTGCATGACTAACTAGCTTCTTATTTTATTGGCTCAAAAATAGTTTCGCATATAAAAGTTGACTAAATTTACAGAAAACATATATATACATGCACGCATATATAAAATCTAAACAAGTTGTTTGTCTAAGCTTATCCAACAGTTTGCACGGGTTCTACTACTAGTACCATTCACTTAAAGAGAAAACAAGTCCAACGCGCAACTTAAGAGACGGAAAAAGAATCAAACTAGCAGTCGGCACACGCTGATCTGATCTAATTGAATAATAATTTTCTAGTCAGATGCATTTTCAAATTCTTTGAAAAAGAAAATAGTTTTAAATTCGTTTGGATGTGATATATATTCATGCACATCGAGATTAATAATTTTTAATGCTAGATAACTAAATAAATTTAGTTG
The DNA here is from genome assembly GCA_036898215.1 of Platycarya strobilacea. Taxonomy (NCBI): domain Eukaryota; kingdom Viridiplantae; phylum Streptophyta; class Magnoliopsida; order Fagales; family Juglandaceae; genus Platycarya; species Platycarya strobilacea. The sequence goes on along the minus strand of CM072545.1, from coordinate 4,707,783 downwards.
AGTTTATTTTTAATATTATTATTATTTTAAAATTTGAAAAAATTGATTTAAAAATTAAAAAAAATTATATTAAGATTTAAAAAACTATATTAAAATTTATATTTTATATAAAAATATAAAAAAATATAATAATAAAATTAAAATAAATTAAATAAAACACATCTCACCTTCAAATACAAACCACCCTTAAAATAAACACACAAAGCCATTTGTGTTTGGATATATTATATAATATGATTAATTAAAGATGGGGCCGGGTACGTACGTACTTGATAAGTTAAGTTCGGGGATTCGTTTTGCAAGCGTTGACCAATTAGTGTCATCATGATCGACAATAAAGGGATATGATTTGATTTAGATCCAAAAAAACAGCATTAAGCATAATAAAAGCAGCCACGTTTGACCAACATGCACATTTAAGTTGGCTAATATAGATAATTTTTAATTTAAATTTTTTTTTAAAATAGAAAGTATTTTTTATTAAGGTTTTTATATTTATTCTTATTTAAAAGTATTTTTATTAGATTGATTAAAAATTATCTTTTAAATTTTATATTTTTATATAAATATCAAAAAAATAAATATCATATTTGATCAAATATAATAATAAAGTGTATAAAAAAAAGAAAAAATTGACAATTTTTTTAATTTTTTCTTTTTTTTATACACTTTATTATTATATTTGATCAAATATGATATTTATTGTTTAATATTTATATAAAAATATATTTTTAAAAAAATAATTTTTAATAAAAGTACTCTAAATATTAGATATATTATATAGCTGGCCGGAAAAAGATTTGTATAAGTATCGGGACAATCGACAAATCACACTTTTTTACACAACCTCTAACTTGATATTTCTTTATTATAATTAATAAGGATATAACATAGTATATGAGAAATCATATTATTTAAAAATAAGAGATTTTTTATATTTTAAAATGTTTTAATATGTTCCAAAATTAAATTTTTTTAATTTGCTTTCAATTATATAATTGATTAATTTTTTTAAAATATAAGTCATATATTTTAAGTTCATTATAAATGATATTAGAATTTATTTTTAAGAATACATTGTTTATAGTATTTTATATTTTTTAGTAAATAATTTTTTTTATTCTGTATAATATTTTAAAAAGACTAATTATATCAATCATCACTCACAGGTTTAAAAAAACAAAGCGACTCACGTACTTGAAAAGTACGTTATACATTTCTTTAAATATTGCTTATGGTCCCCATATCTTCAAGTGGTTTGGTACCACGCGCATGCATGTCGGCATATGAATATCTACGTACGTAGATACCAACAAAATTCTTGAGAGAAAAAGAGAAAAAGATACCAACCAAAATTGAATGTACCAGCTGTTTTGTCAAAGATTATAGGGTCGACTACTGGTCCACTAGCATATACTAATTAATGTAGTGACGTAGAGATTGGACTTTTCTTTTATTATTATTATTGGAGGGAGGAGGAGACGGAGGTATCTTTCTATTTTTCTTTTTAGATGTAGGGATTAGAGGCATGGGGAATCGAACTTGACTTCTCATTTTGGAGAACCCTACGTGTGCCATCAAACCAAGAGGCTGGGCACCAGAGTAGACTTGATTTGTAAGAATATTGGTATTGAATTAATTAAAAAAATTATATTTTTTCTTTATTTTTATCAAATAAATTATTATTTTTATTTATGTAAAATTGTACTATTTGAAATTTTTTTAAATTAATTTAATGTCAGTACTCTAAAAAAAAAGTCAATAAAAATGGATCATTTTTCTTTGCAAGAGATTGTCTCTGTGTCCGGCCTCCATTGACAAGATATTATACAATTTAACATGTTAATGATGAAATAAAGTGAAATGAATTTAAATTAAAATTAAAAATTAAATAGAATATTTTTTAAATATTATTGATATTTTAAAATTAAAAAAAAATTTATTTTATTTTATATGAAAATTAAAATATATATATACTAATAAAATAAGATAAAATGCGTTGAAAAAACCAAGAGAGACCTTAAAGTGTCCACACCAAACCCTTGAGCATTAAAGTCGTCCTGATAAAGAGAAATAAGACAAAGAAACACTTGATAAAATTAAAATATGGTATAGTTTCAAGAATAGGGATAACTCTCAGCCATGTGGAGGCAGGGTAGAAGAGAGCGCGTAGCAGGATGCGGATTCTTAGTATCCACTCTACTCAAGAATAATGATATAAATATATTAATATAAAAATAATGTGTAAAGTATGTTTATTTAATGTAATTTTTAATAAACATTAAAAATTTATTTATAATTAAATGGATGATAAATAATTATATGTTTTTATATAATATAAAAAAATATTAATAAAAATAATAAGATAATCTCATAAATAAATATAACGTATAATTTTATCAAATTTATTTGAAATAATTTTAATTAAAATTTTAATAAAAAATTCGTTGAAATAGATTTCTTTTTAGCTAGTCCAATACAAACAGACTGTGAATGGAGTCCATTCAATGGACTAATAAATTGCATGAATTTTCTTTAATGGACTTCAGAATAAATTTTCTGTAAGGGACTTCATGGACTCCAAAATAAATTTGCTTTAATGAATTTCATTTTCATAGATCAGCACTGATGGAATTTGAATGGACTTAATAAATTTTATAAATTTTCTTTAAATTGCATGAATTTATTTTTAATGGACGCCAGAATAAATTTTTTATAAGGAGCTTAATAGACTCCAGAATAAATTGTCTTTAATGGATTTCATTTTCATAGAATGGAATGTGAATGGACTTAATAAATTTTCTTTAATGGAGTTCATTTTCATAAGATGAATGGACTTAATGGTCTACAGACGGACGTTGAATGGATTAACAGCATGTTATTAAACTAACATTGTTTATTAAATAAAAAAAGAAGTGTAAAAAATTTATATTTCACAAAATTTATATATTCAGGAGTACTTGTCCCGCACTACTCTATCCCGAATTTTAGTCCAAGTGGGATTCACATTGCTTTAAAAAATTTGCTTAAAGGTGTTTGGATACAATTTCTGTATCTTTTTATTTTTTCTCTTTTCATTTCCTTCAATTTCATTTTTTTCTCAAACAATATTCAAATATAAATATTTTGAAACTAATAATTACAATTTTATTAAAATTTCAAACAAAAAATAACAAATAATTCTACTTTTTCAAATCTAAAATAAATTTAAAAATTATATCCTTACAAATTTTAACTTTATAATATTTTTTTAATTTTTTTTCCTCGTTTTTCAAAACCCAATAAACTAATCTCACTTCGGTTAACAAAATATCTTATATTAATTATCATTCACAAAATTTTCATTTTATCTTATTTTCAATCAGTTTTATTTGAACAATTATAATTTTTCCCCTCATTTGCAAAATTATATTTTTGTCCTATTTTCTTTGAGTTCACATTGCACAATTATTTTTCGTCCTCATTTGCACAATTATCCTTTGTCCTCTAATTTTTGAGTTCACATCGAACAACTACCATTTTGCCCTAATTTACACAAATACCCTTAAATTTTTGTCCTATTTTCTTTGAGTTCACGCTACACAATTATGTTTTTGCCCTCATTTGCATAATTACATTTTTTGTCCTCTAATTCATCATTCAAAATACATTTAAATATTCTATTATTAAGTAAAAAAAAAATAATATTAGGGTCGATCCCTGGTCCACTAGCATGCACTAATTAACTGAGTGACGTAGAGATTAGACTTTTTTTTTTCTTGACTGAGGGGACATAGGTATAATTCTATTTCTCTTTCTCTTTGATAGTGGGGTGTCAAGCCAAGCGGCTGAGTACGAGAAAACGTGTGAAAATTAAAAAAAATTATATTAATAAAGTAAAAAAAATAAGGAAGAGAAGTCACACACAACACGCTCTTCTTCACATAAATATAACTGTTAAAGCCATAAAAATTGACTAATAAGTCAGAGTGAGAGAAAAAATTATTCCCAGCCCATTGGTGCGAATTTAGTTTCATTCGTGATCGTTTGGGGCTCCCAACAAGATCCTGGCAGGTCAGTACATACGTGGATAACAGATAAAATAAATAGAAATGGATACATAATTTTACGTGATTCGACAAGTGCCTATGTCTACGAGTATTTAGGGATAAAAACTCACTATAATGAGAGTTTTTACAATCACTCATAGCTCACTACATACATGAAAAATATACATAAATATGTTAATTAAATTCACCGGTTCGAGCTCTCAAGAAAGACTGAAGAAGCTGATGTTGGGGAAGATAAGGCTACCAAAATTGTTCTAGTAGGATAGAGTCCAAGTCCCTTTCTTTCATCTCTTCGAACCCTTTTATAAAAAAGTCGTTCTAACTTGATTCGCTCACAACGTGGCCGTAGAATCTATATTTAGTGATGAGGTGAGGACCGTTGCCTGTTGAGGACTTCTGACTTGGATTACCAGTTTCTCATTCACCTGCGAACAACTAGGGACAGATAGAGGTGGGATACTAGAGAGAGATCGTACTATTCGAAGTTTATCTTTCAACTTTCACCACTCGAACACTTCCTTCAGAAAGATTGGGATGAATTCTGATTAGGGAAGCCGGCACGCACTGGGGATAGCTAACAACGTGTGACTGTACCACTCTCTTTGACTCACATCGGGCACTCCATCGTCATGATTTAAGGAAGCAGGCTAGCTAGTGCTATAGATATAGATTGAGTCTGGCATACGACTCTTTAGGGTTGCGTGTGTCAATCGGTCAACTTCATTTACTTTTCTGCTCATCCACTCCCCTCCTGGCTGCACACTGTCATATACCTTTATTATTATCCCATCACCTACCACTCACACATTTTCCCCTCATGTGCTTTGGTTCCCTTTTGTCCCCTAGTGCCATAAATGTTATTTGGACTGTTTGACTTTTAATTTCATCATTTTCAGTACCCCGCGAATTCTTAGCAAAGGTACTTTGATAGGAATTCTGTCTTGTCTTGTATCCTGAATTTTTTGAGAAGGTGGTAGTTTGTCTCTTGATCCCTAAAAACACTGATCGCGTAAAATACAACCGTGGAGTTAGATAAAGGTGGGAGATAGACCCAACCGCTAAAATGGGAGCGCGGAGTTCAAAATGTAGCGAGAGATGGGCTCGACCGCTGAAGTGGGAGCGCGAAACTCAAATGTAGCGGGAGATGGGCTCGATCGCTGAAATGGGAGATGACATACGGGACCCGACTAGAGTGCATCGCTTAGGATTCTGCGGGAGAAATCATCACATAGGTGAGCTAAGGCGCAGGGCTGGGGCTCGGCTATCACCCCGCGGGACTTTAGTAATCTTCACGCAGGTGGGTATGCTAACCTCAGGGGAATTGATTGACTTTACGTAGATGTGTAGGTTTTTGGGTAGGTTGTGGATGGCCAAACAACCCCGCGAGCTTTCGAGTGGGATGTGGTTGATCCGAAAACCCTAGGAGCCATCGAGAAGGTTGTAGTTGATCCGGCAACCCTGCGAGCCGTCGAGGGGATTGTAGTTGATCCAACAACCCTGCGAGCTGTCGATGAGATTTCACTGTGATGAGGGCACAAAGCCTATTCCATCATCGCATGGGACCTGGCGTGTGGTGTCATCGCGTGAGGCCCGGTGGGTGGTGTCATCGCGTGAAACCCTGCGAGAGGTGTCATCGCGTGAGACCCGATGGGAGTGCATTGCCTGAGACTCCGCGGGAGGTGTCATAGCGTGAGACCTGACGGGAGTGCATCGCCTGGGACTCCATTGGATTCTGTTACTTCACGTGAGTGGATAGACCGACCCCACGGGATGTGATAACGAGCCAATATCTCATGTTGCAGGCAATAACTTCGTTAGTACAAAAATAAATTCACATATTGTAAGAGAGACAAACTGGTGTATTTTTTTCTGTTGTAAAAAGTTTTCGAGTGTCAAGTGTCGAGCATCGAGTGATGAATTTTTGAATGTTGACTCCCGAGCGAGAAGCTGTGAGATCCCGAGCATAGTCTCCCGAGTTTCGACATCCGAGTGAGGAGCCGTAAGATCCTGAGTATTGACTTCCGAGTATCGAGGTATGGGTGATGGTTGCCTAATTTTTGCAAAAAAGAGAGAAAGATAGCTCTTATAGAGCGCAAGTATTCTAAGCTTGTGAGTTTTTCATGAGCGAGGTGAGCCCCGAGTACATGAACAATGAGAACTCAAGCTGCTTAGTGTGGTTCTTGATGACCTTCTAAGGCCGGTGTGCCTGTGAGGAGGGCATGATTGGTCTCGAGCGGGTGACAAAATTTCAAGTCCTAAGGAATGGATCCACATGAATGAGTCGAGGTGAGTCCCAAGAGCACAAAGATTGTGAGTGGTTCCTAAATGAATAAATCCTAAGTGTGATGCCGTGGGTTTATGTGTGAGGCAAATTCCCGAATGTGTGTAAGGTGTTTGGCCCGAATATGCATGGGTGATGTGAGTCCCGAGCAAGGGGCCGTATAATAAGTCCCGAAAGAGATGAAGGGAGTTCAGTGGACCCCCGAGCTGGTGGAGCCTGTGAAGGTGAGTTGTGCATATGATCTATTATGACATGAGTGTCATGGAGGGTCTCGAGTGTGTAGTTGGGATTCCGAATGCACCTGCCTGGATCCCAGAGATGACTTTTCCGAGCGGTGTTAGGTAAGGCACTTGAGAGTTGTTCTCAAGTGAGTTGTGAGTTGGTTCGAGTTCGGGCTCGGTGAGGCCCCTGATTGCATGGGCCTGAATGAGCTAAGTAAGCTTTTCGCATGATGTGATTGTGCTCCTAGTGCATGGGTGACGAGGGTGCTCATAGTGCATGAGCCCGAGTGAGAGAGGGATTACGCGTGGGCCGATTTAAGCTCGTGCGCCCTCGAGCAGGGCTTTGGTGTGATGGTTCCTGAGTGGGATTTCCGAGTGTGGTGATGTTCCGTGTGTGCATGTCCCATGTGTGCATGGCGGGTAGGTACTTCCCGATCATGGTGGTGTGAGGGGTGAATTCCGAGCACCATCTAGGATGGCTGGATTCGGAGCATGCACGGCGAGCGTGGGTGTGCTAAGATGGAGCCTATGAGTCATGGCAGGGTGGTGAGGCAAGTCGATATGATGTATGGCAGACTGTGTGCGTTCGTGAGTGTGTTTTTCAAGTCCCGGGTAAGAGAGGTGAGTCCGAAGGGATTTTCTCGAGTTAGGGTCCCAATTGGTTTGCCCGAGCAAGGCTTCTGATCGGGGTATGCCGAGCAGGAATGAGGTTTGATCTAAAGGTCCAGTGTGGTCATGGGCCAGGTGGGCGGACTAGGGTGATGGACTATGTTGGGCTCGTGAGTTCCCAAGAGATAATCTCGAGTCAAGGCTGCTTCGAGCTGGGAAATGCATGAATGATGTGAATCCCGAGCTAGTTGAGGGTGTTACCTCGAGTTAGTGTCGTGTGGGAGAATTCAAGTTTGAAGGAGCCCAAGCTAGTGTAGCCCGAGTGGTGGAACTCGAGTTTGCAGGAGCCCGAGTTGAGGAAGTCCGACCGAGCGGAAGACGACCGAGAGGTGGCCCAAGCTGAAGGTGTGTGAGAGGGAGTTCGACCGAGCCGGTTGAACCTCGAGCTGTAGGAGCTCGAGTTTGAGGAAGCCTAGGCTGGTGCAACCCGAGCGTGGCTTTTATGAGCTGAGGGGCTCGAGCTGGATCCCGAGTTAAGGAGCCCGAGACGAGGTCCATGCATGCCGAACCACTCGTATGCAAGTGGCTTCGGGGGCTCCTAAGCACAACCCTGAGTTTGGGACGACTTCCGAATGTCAGTGCAAGTGATCGGGAAGAAAGATTCCGAGTGGATGACCATTCTGAACCGGGAAATCCTAAGTTGGTGGGGTCTGAGCCGAGGGATCCTGAGCACACTTTACTCCCCGAGTTCACGGTTTTCCCAAATGATATAACCGAGCTCTCCCTAAGATCACGGACTAAGCCTGAATCCAAAACTCCCGTGAAGTGGTGTCCAAACCTCCCAAGTGGGTGGTTTTTTAGGAGAGAGGGCATGTACGTGTAGTGTGGTAAGCTAGGCCCAAATGGTGGAGTCCCGAGCATAGTGGGCGACCACCCTAGAGGTCTTTGGCGGGCCAGCCACCCTCCGGTGAAGTCAAATAAAGCCGGCGACTTCCCTGGAGTCACCGGCTGGCCAGCCATGTCCCGACGGGACTAGGCTTCCAGAGAGTGGCTGTGCGGAAGGGTGTTGAGCCACCCTGTTATTTTCGGCGAGATGGCCGGTTGGCCCTAACCTCGTCGAAAACAGAAACTACCGGTGGTTAGGGAAGCGATCGCCAGCAGGCCATTAGAGCTCACGGCTTGATGCTGTGAGCTTCTCGGGGTGGCATGCCCGGCGTGTCCCCCAAGATACGCCAAGAGCACGGGCGACTGGGACCCCTTTGATTGGTCGCTGGATAGAATCCACCGACGGTCCCAATGCCGAGCACACGGCTGTCGCCGTGAGCCTCGGGGTGCATCACACCGTGCCCCTAAGTACTGTGCATGCATGCACAGTACGTGCATGCATGAAGTACTTGTATGCATGTACTAGGGGTGTAAATGGTCCGGTCCGGGAAATTTGTGGACCGATTTCATTCGGTCCAAGAATTCTCTCACCCTAGACCGAACCGAACATGAGTTCGGTCCATACCGGTCCGGTCCAATTTGGTCCAGGGGCGGTCCGGTCCGGTCCAGGAGTGCCCTATATGATTTAATGGGCTAAATTTAATATATAATTCTACAATAATCAAATATTTTTTTGGTCCAAATTTAATTACTATAAATTATAATATGTTAATATTATAAAAGTATATATTATATATTAATATGTTAGTATATATTATATATTAAGTATGTTAGTAAATTATAACTAATAGTCTAATAATCTAATAAAACTTTCACATTAGTATATGTTAATAAACTATAACTAATAAGTAATAACATTATTACAATTTACATTAGTATATTATTGTTGAACCCAAGGTTTCAAGTTTCATGTAAATCTACAAATGGATTTTGATGATAACAAATGAATCCAAAGAATAAAGGAGTCTCAAACTCAAGTTGTCCACACAATATAATTAAGCACATCAAGGAAGCAAGCATGAGCAAGAAGGGAACAAATTTATATTAAAATCATAGAGTAATTTTGTAAATCTCTTAAAAAATTTGAAATTAGGATTAAGGCTCAAAATTAATATTTTATCATAAAGTTTTAAAATACATTTTCCACATATGCATGAATATTTTGAAAATTTAATTTGAAAATTTAATTTTCATCTTTCACATGTGCATGCCATGATTAAAGGTTTGAATTTTGAAAATATTAAGATGATTGATTGTCATCTTTCACATGTGCATGTTTTATTTGAATATTTTCAAAAGTAGTGGATGCTTTTTTTGACTTATGCAAAAGGTAGATGTCTTTATTTGAAAATTTTGAAAAGTAAAGTGTGCTCCTTTTGTCATATGCAAAAAGTAAAAGATTATGTTTGAAATTTTTGAAAAGTAAAGTGTGCTCCTTTTGTCACATGCAAAAAGTAAAAATATTAGATTTGAAATTTTTGAAAAGTGAATGATGATGTTTTTGACATGGGAATCTTTTCAAATTTGAAATTGAAAACTCATTTGCCTATAAATAGCTCACTTGAGTTTTGCAAAAATCATAACAAGAGCTTACACATCTATTGCTAAGTTTTGCATCATTTCTTCAAAACTCTCATTCTCTCTTTTCTAAAGTTTTGAGTCTTAATTCTTGTTCTTATTAAGAGAGATATAGGTTGCACTGTATTGTTTCTATCTCACTCATTGAGGAGTGTACTTTGATAGTCTACCTACTATCAACTTTTATATTTGTAAAAGGGTGTGTATAACCCTTGTGTGTGTAGAAGGTGTTCTACACGGGAAATAGTTAAATCACTAAGTGTGAGGTGATTGGAAGTGTAGAAGGTGTTCTACACGGGGAATAGTTAAATCACCAAGTATAAGGTGATTGGAAGTGTAGAGGGTGTTCTACACGGATTCTTTGGAGCGGTGCTGCTCAAAGGTGTAATAGGTTTCTATCTCCACCTAAAGGAGATTGAATAGTGGATTTGGGGATCTTCAAGAGGTGGCTTGAGGCGAGGACGTAGGCGGTGGGGCCGAACCTCGTTAACATACTGAGTTTGCTTCTCTCTTACCCTTACTCTTTATATTTATTATTGTTTCATATTTTGTTTATATTTTATATTATATATTTGATTTATAATTGTTATTTTTTTAAATACAACTCAATTCACCCCCCCTCTTGTGTTAGTCATATGGGCAACAATTGGTATCAGAGCTAGTTGACCTGTACTGTTCATACAGGCAGATCACTCATGGGAACTCTCGCTTGTGACTGTGTCACCAAAGCAAGACTCTCCGACCATGGGTGACGGTGCACCGGTAGAGACGGTGCACCGGTAGAGACGGTGGTCGGCTAGTCTGGTAGGTACAGTTGTTAGGTGACATAGGTGCGGCCTATGGTCAGTAACGATTGGTATCAGAGCTAGTTGACCTGTACTGTTCATACAGGCAGATCACTCATGGGAACTCTCGCTTGTGACTATGTCACTGAAGCAAGACTCTCCGACCATGGGTGACGGTGCACCGGTAGAGACGGTGACCGGCTAGTCTGGTAGGTACAGTTGTTAGGTGATATAGGTGCGGCCTATGATCAGTAACAATTGGTATCAGAGCTAAAACTCTATTATAAGATTAACTATCTTTTGAGTTAAGATTTTATGACTAATATTGCAGCTTCATTTGGTGAAGGTCAATCTAGCAGTCGGCCTCCACTATTTTGTGGAGACAATTACTCATTCTGGAAAGTTAGAATGAGAATATTCCTTCAGACTCAAGGTCGAGAAATCTGGAAATGCATTGTAAATGGACCTTATATTCCAACAAAAGTAGTTGATGGAGTAAAGGTCAAAAAGGAAGAAGAAGAGTTTAATCGTGAAGACGATAGACTTTATACTTTGAATTTAACTGCTATGAATTTATTATATAATGCTCTCAATGGTAATGAATTTAATAGAGTAATGACTTGTGCTACAGCAAAAGAAATTTGGGATAATTTGGAAGTTACTTATGAAGGAACTTCTCAAGTCAAGGAATCAAAAATTTATATTCTTACTCATGAATATGAAATGTTTAAGATGAATGATGATGAATCTATTTCTAGTATGTACACTCGTTTTACTAACATCATAAACAGCTTGACAGCTCTTGGCAAAATTTATTCCAAAGTGGAGATAGTAAGAAAAATTCTCAACTCTCTACCAAAACGTTGGGAATCAAAAGTGACAGCGATTCTTGTAGCTAGAGACCTCAAGAAGCTCGAAGTGAATGAACTCATCGGGTCACTTATCACCCATGAGTACACATTGAAAAGAGGAGAAGAAGAAGGAAAGTCAAAGAAGAGCTTGGCACTTAAAGCTGTTCTACATGAAAGTGAAAGTGATGAAGATGAGGAAAATGACGACAAAGATGAAGAAGTTGCGATGATAACAAGAAGAATTCAGAGGTTCTTAAAGAAAAATAAAACTCCTCCAAGGAAATCTTTCAAAAAGTTTTCCAAGAAAGATTCAGGTAAAAATGACACTTTAATTTGTTATAAATGCAATAAACTTGGTCATATCAAGTCAGATTGTCCTCTGCTAAAGAAAGATCGAAATAAAGGCAAAAAAGCAATGAAAGCTACATGGGATGATGATTCAAGTAGCTCAGATAGTGAAGCAAGCAATGGAGAATCAGCAAATCTTTGTCTTATGGCTAAAGATGACATTGAGGTAACAAATCTTGATAATATTGAAGATCCTTCATATGAAGAATTGCAAAATGTTTTAGAAGAGGTATATGAGGAATTTGAAAAATTGGGTATCAAGTATATTGTTTTGAAAAAGAAAAATTCTTCTTTAACAAACGAAATTGATATTTTAAGAAAAGAAAGTATTGTTTTGAAAGATGAAAATCTTGAATTGAAGAAAAAGAAAACTGATTTAGAAAATATTATTGAAAACTTTACGAATAGAAAAAGAAATTTTGAAAAACTTCTTGGTAGTCAAAGATGTGTTTTTGATAAGGCAGGCTTGGGATATAAGCCAAAACAAAAATACAAATCTTATAAAAACTTCTTTGATAATCCTTCTACATCAAAATCCAATATTCAAAATTCTTTTCATAAAAATAATTTTGTTAAAAAAGGATACTATTATAATCACTCAAGTTCTTCATATATGTCACATGCTATTTGTAATTTTTGTAATAGAAATGGTCATAATTATTTTGCTTGTCCTATTAGAAGAAAACATACAATGACTATTAGGGCCATATGGATACCTAAAAATCTTATTTCTTCTAATACTAATAAATAAAGGACCCAAAAAACTTGGGTACCAGAAATTATTTTTAATTACTTTTGTAGGTATGCATGAAGTATTCTACAGGTAAAAATAAATGATTTTTAGATAACGGATGTTCAAGATACGTGACAGAAGACAAAACTAAATTCATTGACTTCACTTCTAAAGAAAAAGGATGTGTGATATTTGGAGACAATTCAAAAGGGAAGATCATGGAAATAGAAGGAAAGATCATCAAGACTTAGTACAAAATGCAACCAAATAGTGGAAACATGTGAAAGATCATCCAGCGGAATAAATTCTAGGAGAACCTTCACGAGGTGTAAGTACTCGATCATCTCTTAGAAATATTTGCAATCATACTGCTTTTCTATCTCAGATTGAACCTAAAAATATTGATGAAGCACTTCTTGATGAATTTTAGATTCTAGCTATATAAGAAGAGCTTAATCAATTTAAAAGAAATGATGTTTGAACACTTATTCCTAAACCCAAAAATCATACTATTATTGGAACAAAATGGGTTTTTAGAAACAAGAAATATGAGTCCGAAGTCATTACTAGAAATAAGGCTCGACTAGTGGTCCAAGGTTTCAATCAAGAAGAATGAATCAATTATGATGAGACATATGCACCAGTCGCAAGATTAGAAACTATTTGAATGCTACTTACATATGCTTGTTATAAAGATTTCAAACTTTTTCAAATGGATGTTAAAAGTGCTTTCTTAAACGGTTTTATAAATGAAGAAGTATATGCTGAGCAACCTCCAGGTTTTGAAAATCATATTTCTCTAAATCATGTTTTCAAACTCACAAAAGTACTATTTGGACTCAAACAAGCTCCTAGAGCGCGGTACGAGAGATTCAGTAGTTTCTTGATTGAAAAAGGCTTTTTAAGAGGAAAAATTGATACAACTCTTTTCATTATATACGAAAATGATGATATTATTTTGATTCAAATTTATGTTGATGATATAATATTCGGTGCTACTAATGAAAATATGTGCCAAGTTTTTGCTAAGACTATGCAGGAAGAATTTGAAATGAGCATGATGGGAGAGCTTATATTCTTTCTCGGATTGCAAATTAAGCAAGCAAAAAGTGGGATATTCATCAATCAATCAAAATATATTAAAAAATTGCTGAAGAAGTTTGGGATGGAAGGTGCTAAGGAAACTGGAACACCAATGAGCCCATCCACTAAACTTGATAAAGATGAATCCGGTAAACTAGTTGATTCGAAGGTATATCGAGGTATGATTGGTAGCTTATTATATTTGACAGCCGGTAGACCAGATATTATGTTTAGTGTATGTTTATGTGCACGTTTTCAATCATTTCCCAAATAATCTCATTTGATTGCAGTCAAGCGGATTTTTAGATATTTTGCCAATACCATTGACTTAGAGTTATGGTATCCTAAACACACTTCTTTCGATCTTATTAGTTATTCAGGTACCGATTATACTGGTTGCAAAGATGATCGAAAAAGTTTTTGTAGAACATGTCATTTCTTAGGTCGTGCACTAGTTTCCTGGTTTAGTAAAAAAATAAAAATAAAATTCTGTTGCACTATCTACTGCTGAGGCAGAATATGTTGCTGCGGGTAGTTGTTGTGCTCAAGTTCTTTACATGAAGTAACAACTTGAGGATTTTAAACTTATGTATAATCACATTCCAATCAAATGTGATAATACAAGTGCTATAAATCTTAAAAAAAAAAAAACCCAATACAACATTCTAGAATTAAGCATATTGAAATAAGATATTTTTTTGTTTTGAGATCATGTGCAGAAAGGCGATATAGTACTGGAGTTCACAAACACACACGATCAGTTAGCAAATATATTCACAAAACCCTTACCAGAAGATAGATTATTTACGATTAGAAGAGAAATAGGTATGATGCATATTATGAATATCTCTTGAAAGATAGATCAGAGTTCATAAAAATAGAGAGATATTTTTTTAAATACTTTTACATAAACTTGAGGTTCTTAGCCTCATGTTTGAGACGCTCATTCTCTTCATACAATATCATGTCATCCCTATCCATGGGAACTGGCAAGCGGAATGAAGAATCCAATAGAGATTTCAACTTTTTATTCTTCTGCCGAAGGATTCCTTCCCTTGTGTGAGACTCTTGAATAATTCGTTGAAGTACAACAATTTGTTCTTTAAGCTTTTCAACCTCATGATTTTTGACTTGTAGCCGCTGGGAAAAAGCGACAATAGAGGATGAGTAGCGAGTCCCGAGACTCACCAAGTCGTAGATAGCATCGGAGTCTGGCTTATTAGCCAAACTGTTGTTCTCTTGCTGCAACATGGCGCCAATGGTAGCTGCAGAAAGGACATGAGATTGAGATGTAGAATACCTCATGGATGCATCTAGAGGAATGTTAGAAGAATGAGCCATTGAGAAAAGAATTGAAAACTTAAAGCGAGAATATTGAAGGAATGCAGATGAGTTATAGAGATGAGAATAAAATTTGATGCAAATCGGATGAACTTTAAAACTGATTTTATAGAGATAGCATAAAGAACAAGACAAACTATTGTCTCTTCAAATCTTATTAGTCAAAAGAAATATAAGATATACTGGACACACATTGTCAAAATTTTCTTACTAGAAAAACGGTTCTCTACTCCTATCATGGCATTGACAGTCTTAGGAGAGAAGATTGATGGTTGATGCGTCAAGGGTTCCTGATTCAAGTCTGGAACATTAGTGGAAGAGAATTGTTCGGCCATTCTATCGTTATGGAGTAACAGAACTTAGGTCAAGAAGCAATGTTTTTTTTTTGTATCCGATTGGTGAAAATGATTTTTTTATAGAAACTCAGAGCCTTCAAACCCGTTTGTCAACAACATCAGGCGATTGATCTGCTTTCGCATCGACTGCTAGAGTTAGGCCTCCAACCTTTACAGGTTTTGTCAGATACGCTTGGCTCCGCACCGAATTGCCAGAGTTAGACTTCCAACATTTGCAGGTTTTGTCGGACATGCATGGATCTGCACCGCATTGCCAAAGCTAGGCCTGCAACTTTTGCTGTCTTTGTCGGACACGAATAATTTTAATTATTCATCTTCAAATCTCTGAAACATCTAATTTGTCAATAACATCAAGCGGATTTAAATCTTCTTCCGCACCGAGATGATAAAATTCAGTTTCAACGTTTGCAAGTTTTGTCGGACACGGGTGGTTCTAATTTCTACAGTCTCTACTAACGCAGCGTTTTATTTGTCTATTGGTTATTGTAGGAATATATCTTATTGAGTTAATTATGATTCCTTTTTAATGATGCCAAAAGGGGGAGAAGTTTTAGACTAGAACTTTAATATTGTTTAAATTGCTAAACTTGTTATATATGCTTGGAATTATATTTATATTTTTGCTTGAAAAACTAACGCACATTCTCAGGGGGAGCTTAAGTATTAATACAGGCTTCAGGTTCTATCAAGTATTTGTCATCATCAAAAAGGGGGAGATTGTTGAACCCAAGGTTTCAAGTTTCATGTAAATCTACAAATGGATTTTGATGATAACAAATGAATCCAAAGAATAAATGAGTCTCAAACTCAAGTTGTCCACACAATATAATCAAGCACATCAAGGAAGCAAGCATGAGCAAGAAGGGAACAAGTTCATATTAAAATCATAGAGTAATTTTGTAAATCTCTTAAAAAATTTGAAATTAGGATTAAGGCTCAAAATTAATATTTTATCATAAAGCATTAAAATACATTTTCCACATATGCATGAATATTTTATAAATGAAATTTGAAAATTTTGAAAGATGATTGATTGTCATCTTTCACATGTGCATGACATGATTAAAGGTTTGAACTTTGAAAATATTAAGATGATTGATTGTCATCTTTCACATGTGCATATTTTATTTGAATATTTTCAAAAGTGGTGGATGCTTTTCTTGACTTATGCAAAAGGTAGATGTCTTTATTTGAAAATTTTGAAAAATAAAGTGTGCTCCTTTTGTCACATGCAAAAAGTAAAAATATTAGATTTGAAATTTTTGAAAAGTGAATGATGATGTTTTTGACATGGGAATCTTTTCAAATTTGAAATTGAAAACTCATTTGCCTATAAATAGCTCACTTGAGTTTTGCAAAAATCACAACAAGAGCTTACACATCTATTGCTAAGTTTTGCATCATTTCTTCAAAGCTCTCATTCTCTCTTTTCTAAAATTTTGAGCCTTAATTCTTGTTCTTGTTGAGAGAGATATAGGTTGCGCTGTATTGTTTTTATCTCACTCATTGAGGAGTGTAATAGGTGCTGCTCAAAGGTGTAATAGGTTTCTATCTCCACCTAAAGGAGATTGAATAGTGGATTTGGGGATCCTCAAGAGGTAGCTTGAGGCGAGGACGTAGGCGGTGGGGCCGAACCTCGTTAACATACTGAGTTTGCTTCTCTCTTATCCTTACTCTTTATATTTATTATTGTTTCATATTTTGTTTATATTTTATATTATATATTTGATTTATAATTGTTATTTTTTTAAATACAACGCAATTCACCCCCCCTCTTGTGTTAGTCATCTGGGCAACAATTATATATTTATATGTTAGTAAATAGTGATAAATTATTAATAATATATTAAATAATAATAATACACTTATTATTTATATATTAATATATAAGAGTATATATTATCTATTAATATATTAGTTAATATTAAATATTAAGTATATTAGTAAACTATAATTAATAATCTAATAGTCTAATAATATTATTACATTAGTATATGTTAAAAAACTATAACTAATAAGTAATAACATTATTACAATTTATATTAGTATATTATATATTTATATGTTAGTAAATAGTAATAAATTATTATTAATATATTAAATAATAATAATACACTTATTATTTATATGTTAATATTATAAGAGTATATATTATATATTAATATATATTAATATTAATATTAAAATTTATATATTATTATTTATATATACATATATTTTTTAAAAAAATTTAAAAAAAAAATAGGGATTCGGTCTGGTCCGGTCCGGTCCAGGGGGATGAACTCCCTGGATCGGGACCGGACCGGAATTTTTCGGTCCATATATTTTTTGGACCGGATCAGACCGAACTCCAACCGGTCCGGTCCGGTCTCGGTCCGGGACAACCGGTCCGGTCCGCCGGTCTGGTTCGGTCTTTTTACACCCCTAGCATGTACAGTACGTGTATCATTGTGCACATTAAGTGCACAGTGTTTCGAGTTATGTTTTAAGTGCACAGTGTTTTGGGTTATGTTTTAGACCAACACAACGTATACACGTATACAAGAGCTTGAAACCGACTGAGTTGATACCAGCCTTTTATTTCGCCATGTCAGTGATAAAAATAAAAAATATAAATAAGAAAGAGGTGGTTTGAGAAAATCTTTGTCGAGTCGGTTAGAAACTTTTATTCAGTGGGCTGAGAAGTCATATTTCTTCCACCTCCGATTTCAAAGATCCCACAGATGGCGCCACAGTTGAAGCCATAAAAATTGGCCAACAGGTCGTATTAAATCCAAGATTTCAAGTTTCGTATCTACGTATAGATTTTGATGATAACAAATAAAGTCAAATCTCAAGCTCAAATTATCTACGCAATAGAGCGAAGCGCACATCAAGTATAAAAGAACAAGTTTACAAATGAAACTCATAGATTATTTTTGTATATCTCTTGATAAAATTCGAAATTGGATTAAGGCTCAAAAATTAATTTTTTCTCATAAAACATTAAATTGCATTTTTTTATACATGACATAAACATGATATATGCATGACATCAAAAATGCCTTCATTTGAAAAATTATATTTTACATCTGCATGACATATGCAATGATCTAATTAAAAACTTTATTTTCAAAAAATATATTTTACATGTGCATGATATATGCAATGACTTCATTCAAAAATTTGAATTTTGAAAATTGAATAACATATGCAATGATTTCATCAAAATTTGAATTTTGAATTTGAAAGATGATTGAATGGGACTCATTTGCCTATAAATAACTCACTCGTGTTTTGCAAAAATAACAACAATAAGAGTTTACACATCTATTGTTAAGTTTTGTATAATTCTTTCAAAATTCTCATTCTCTCTTTTCTAAAATTTTGAGCCTTAATTATTATTCTTTTTTAGAGAGATATAGGTTGAGCTGTATTATTTTATCTCACTCATTGAGGAGTGTACTTTGATAGTCTACCCACTATCAACTCTTATATTTGTAAGAGGGTGCGTATAACCCTTGTGTGTGTAGAAGGTGTTCTACACAGAAAATAGTTAAATCACCAAGTGTGAGGTGATTGGAAATATAGAGGGTGTTCTACGCGGATTCTTTTGAGCGGTGCTACTTAAAAATGTAATAGATTTCTATCTCCACCTAAAGAAGATTGACTAGAGAATTCGAGATTCTCAAGGGGTAGCTTGAGGCGAAAACGTAGGCAATGAGGCTGAATCTCGTAAAAATACTGAATTTGTTTTTTCTTACCCTACTCTTTACATTTCTTACTGCTTTATATTCTATTTATATTTTATATTGTGTATTTGATTTATAAGTGTTAATTTTTATAATATAACTCAATTCACCCCCCTCTTGTATTAGTCATCTGGGTAATAATTAGTATCAAAACAATGACGCTATTATAAGATTAATTATCTATTGAGTTAAGATTATATGGTTGACATTGCAACTACATTCGCTGAAGGTCAATCCAATAGTCAGCCTCCGCTATTTTGTGGAGAAAATTATACTTTTTGGAAAGTTAAAATAAGAGTATTTCTTCAGTTTCAAGGTCGTGAAATCTGAAAATGTATTGTAAATGGGCCTCATATTCTAACAAAAACTGTTGATGGAGTAAATGTCAAAAAGGAAGAGGAAGAATTTGATCGCGAAGACGATAGACTTTATAATGTGAATGTAATGTTTATGAATTTTCTATATAATGCTCTCAATAGTAATGAATTTAATAGAATAATGACTTGCAGGACAGCAAAGGAAATTTAGGATAACTTGGAAGTAACCTATGAAGGAATTTCACAAGTTAAAGAATTAAAAATTTATGTTCTTACGGATGAATATGAAATTTTCAAAATGAATGATGATAAATCTATCTCTTCTATATATACTCGTTTTACTAATATTATAAATAGTTTGACATCTCTTGATAAAGTTTATTTCAGTTTGGAGATAGTAAGAAAAATTTTCAACTCCTTACCAAAATATTGGGAATCAAAAGTAACGGCGATTCTTGAAATTAGAGATCTTAAAAAACTTGAAACAAATGAACTCATCGGGTCACTTATTACCCATGAGTACACATTGAAAAGAGGAAAAGAAGAAGGAAAGCAAAAGACGAGCTTGTCATTCAAAGCCGTTCCTCATGAAAGTGAAAGCGATGAAGATGAAGAAAGCAATGACGAAAAGATTGCAATGATCCCTAGAAGATTGAAGAGATTCTTGAAAAATAAAGCTCCTCCAATGAAACTTTTCAAAAAATCTTTCAACAAAGATACAGGTAAAAATAATTTATTAATTTGTTATAAATGTAAAAAGTTTGGACATATCAAAGCAGATTGTCCCCTGCTAAAGAAAGATCGATACAAAAACAAGAAAGTAATGAAAGCTACATTAGATGATGATTCAAGTAGCTCAGACAACGACGCAAACAATGAAGAATCTGTAAATTTTTATCTCATGGCTAAAGATTATCTTGAGGTAACAAATCTTGAAAATCCCTCTTATGAAAAATTGTAAAATGTTTTGGAAGAGGTATACGAGGAATTTGAAAAATTGGGTATTAAGTATACCGCTTTGAACAAGAATAATTCTTCTTTAATAAATGAAATTGATGTTTTAAAAAAATATATATATAGTTTCAAAAGATGAAAATAATGAACTGAAAAAGAAAGTAACTGATTTAGAAAAGATTGTTGAAAATTTCACAAATGGAAAAAGAAATTTCGAAAAACTTCTTGGTAATCAAATATGTGTTTTTGATAAAGTAGGCTTTGGATACATGCCAAAAGAAAAACTCAAACCCTATAAAAATTTCTTTAATAAACCCCTTAAATCAAAACCAGATTTTCAAAATTTTTTTCCTAAAAAGATATTTGTCAAAGAAAGATATTATTATAATCACTCAAGTTCTTCAAGTCTGTTATATGTTATTTGTAATTTTTACAATAGAAATGGTCATAACTATCATACTTGTCCTATTAGAAGAAAACATACAATGACTATTAGGGCCATATGGGTACTAAAGAATCTTATTTCTTCTAATACTAATAAATAAATTATCCAAATAACATGGGTACCAAGAAAAATCATTTTAATTATTTTTGTAGGTATATATGAAGTCTTCCGTAAGTAAAACAAGATGGTTTTTAGATAGCGGATACTCAAAACACATGACAGGAGATAAAAGTAAGTTCATTGATCTCACTCCTAAAGAAGAAGGACACGTGACATTTGGAAACAATTCAAAAAGGAAGATCGTGGGAATAAGTAAAGTTGGTAATAAGTCTTCTCTTATAATTGAAGATGTTCTACTTGTTGAATGTCTAAAATATAATCTTTTAAGTATAAGTCAATTATGTGATAAAAGATTTACAGTTACTTTCAAAAAAGATAAGTGCATTATTTTGAATAATCATGATTGCAATATTTATTTTATTGCTTTTAAAAACAATAATGTTTATACAATTGAATTTAAAGAAATTACCTTACAAGATACTATTTGTTTATCAGCTTAACATGAAAATAGTTGGTTATGGCATAGAAGGTTAGGTCATGCAAACAAGGAACTTATTTCCAAACTTTCAAAAAATGATCTTGTGAGAGGTTTGCCAAAAGCAAACTTTTTTAAAGATAAAACCTGTTATGTATGTCAGTTTGGTAAATAAACAAAAACTTCTTTCAGAATCAAGAAAGATATTTCCACTATTATACCCTTGCAACTAATACACATGGACCTTTTTGGACCAAATAGAGTTGCGAGTCTGGGAGGAAAATATTATGCATTTGTTATTATTGATGATTTCTCTAGATATATTTGGGTCATCTTTCTCGCTCATAAAAATGAGGTACATAATATTTTTACCAAATTATGCAAGAGAAATCAAAATGAAAAGTGCTATACTATTTCAAACATCCGAAGTGATAGAGGAAAAGAGTTTGTCAATAAAGATATTGAGTCTTTTGTGATGAAAATGATTTTCTGCATAATTTCTCTACTCCTCAAACTCCTCAACAAAATGGGGTAGTAGAGAGGAAGAATAGATATCTTCAAGAAATGACACAAACAATGCTTAATGAAAATAGTTTATCTAGTTATTCTTGAACCGAAGTGGTAAGTACTACATGTTATATTATAAATAAAGTTATGTTAAGGTCTAAATTATATAAAACCCCTTATGAGCTTTGGAATGAGAAAAAGCCCAACATTAGTTACTTTCATGTATTTGGATGCAAATGTTTTATACTCAATGACAGAGATAATTTAGGAAAGTTTGATGCAAAATCTGATGAAGGTATATTTCTTGGGTATTTAACAAATGGTAAAGTTTATAGAGTATTCAATAAAAAGACTTTGACTGTACAAGAATCTATGCATGTAGTATTTGATGAATCTAACCCTCTACTCTCCAAAAAATCTATTGATGAAGAATCAGAAGGTACAAATAACACAAATAGTCCCAATCTTGACAAAGATAATACTATGGAAGAAGTCCAATATGGAGACATCAGGAAAGATCATCAAGATTTAGTATAAGATGCAACCAAATAGTAGAAACATGTGAAAGATCATCCAATAGAACAAATTCTATGAGAACCTTCACGAGGTGTAAGTACTCGATCATCTCTTAGAAATATTTGTAATCGCACTGCTTTTTTATTTCAAATTGAACCCAAAAATATTGATGAAGTATTTATTGATGAATCATGAATTCTAGCTATGCAAGAAGAGCTAAATCAATTTGAAAGAAATAATATATGGACACTTGTTTCTAGACCCAAAAATAATGCTGTTATTGGAACAAAATGGGTTTTTAAAAATAAAAAAGACGAGTCTGGAATCATCACTAGAAACAAGACTCGACTTGTAACCCAAAGTTTCAATTAAGAGGAAGGAATCGATTATGATGAAACGTATACACCTGTCGCAAGATTAGAAATTATTCGAATGTTACTTGCATATGCATGTTATAAAAATTTCAAACTTTTTCAAATGGATATTAAAAGTGCTTTTTTAAATGGTTGTTAAAAGTGCTTTTTTAAATGATTTTATAAATGAAGAGGTATATGTTGAGTAACATCCAGGTTTTGAAAATCATATTTCTCGTAATCATTTTTTAAACCGCAAAAGCATTATATGGACTCAAACAAGCTTTGGATTGCAAATCAAGTAAGCAAAAAGTGGAACATTAATTAATCAGTCAAAATATATCAAAAAGTTACTTAAACAGTTTGAGATGGAAGGTGCGAAAGTAATTGGAATACCAATGAGTCCAACCACCAAATTTGATAAAGATGAAAGCCATAAATCAGTTGACTCAAAGGTATATCGAGGTATGATTGGTAGTTTATTATATTTGACAGTTAGTAGACCTGATATTATGTTCAGTGTATGCTTATGTGCACGTTTTCAATCATCTCTAAAGCAATCTCATTTGATTGCAGTCAAGCGTATTTTTAGATATCTTGCCGGTACCTTTGACCTAGGGTTATGGTATCCTAAGCACATTTCTTTCGATCTTATCAGTTATTCAGATGCGGATTATGCTGGTTACAAAGTTGATTGAAAAAATACTAGTGGAACATGTCATTTTTTAGGTCATGCACTTGTTTCATAGTTTAGTAAAAAATAAAATTATGTTGCATTATCTACTGCTGAGACAAAATATATTACTGCAGGCAGTTGTTGTACTCAAGTTCTTTATATGAAGCAACAACTTGAGAATTTTAAATTTATGTACAATCACATTCCAATCAAATGTGATAATACAAGTGCTATAAATCTTTCAAAGAATCCAATACAACATTCTCGAACCAAACATATTGAAATTAGATATTATTTTCTTAAAAATCATGTGCAGAAGGGCGATATTGTATTAGAATTCACTAGTACATATGATTAATTGGCAGACATTTTCACAAAATCCCTACCAGAAAATAGACGATGCATGATTAGAAGAGAAATAGGAATGATGCATCCCATGAATATCTGCTAGATATTTTTATTCCATTATCTCAAATGACCTACAGAAACTTGAGACGTTTAACCTCATCATTCAAATGCATTTGCTTCTCATAAATCATCATACTATCCTCGTCTAAAAGATTAGGTAATCAAAATGCAGAGGCAAGTAAGGATTTTAAATCTTTATTCCGTTGTTTTAAATATACTATTTTTTTGTTAGACTCTTGAACAAGTCGTTGAAGAACATCGATCTTCTCATTAAGTTTTTCTATCTCGCGGGTTTTGGACTGCAACCGAGCGGAAAAAGCGACAATGGACGATGAGTATCAAGTTCCGAGACTTACAAGCAAGTAAATGGCATCATGATCTAATTATTAGCCAAATCAGTGTTTTGTTACTTCATGGCGCCTACAACAGATGCAGAAATATTTTGAGGTGAAGAATACCTCATATCTTGATCACGAGAAGCACTAAAAGAAAATTGATGAGCCATTGAAATTTTGTAGAGTGAGAATGAAAATGAACTACAGAGATGAGAAGAAAATTTGATGCGAATTAGATAAGTTAATGATTGCTTTTATAAAGATGGAAATAAGTACAAGACAAACTGTCATCTCTTCAAATCTTACTTAATCAAGTTTACAAGATATGCCGGATGCATATTGTCAAAAGTTACCGAACTAAGCCAGCGAGATTTATTGCAGATTGTCTCTATTTCTCTCGTGAAACGCTGCCATTATCCGCTGATGTTGACTCTGTGCTTGAGCTCTCACTCGTTCCGATTCCTCTATTTGAAGTTTCAGAACACGAGCTAATTCTGTCAAATCTTTATTCTCTTGCTTTAATATATTATTCTTTCTACCTTTATTTGCAAGTTTTTGATGCAGAATAGATATTTGATTGTTAAGTCGATCAAGCTCATTTGCCCTCGCTAGTAATTTTCGAGACATGGTTGTAACAAAGGCAGCATATTGAGCACTGAGAGTTCTTGATACTGTAACAACCTCAGAATCAGTCCTACCAGAAAAATGCATCTCTAATTCTATCATGGTGTTGACAATCTCATGAGATAAAATGACTGGTTGAGACGGTTCCTGATTCAAATCCGGAATATTAGACGAAATTTTGTCCGTCATTCTATCGTTTTGAATAAACAGAAACTGGATCAATGAGTTGTGTGAAAGTTTATTTGAGAATCCGACAGGTGAAAATGGTCTTTTAAACAGCAACTTTCAAATCTCGATAATATTTAATTTTTCAACAACATCACGCGGATTTGAATCTGCTTCCGCACCGACTGCTAGAGTTAGGCTTCCAACCTTTGCAGATTTTGTCGGACACGTGTGGCTCCGCACCGAATTTTCAGAATTAGACCTCCAACATTTGCTGCCTTTGTCGGACACGGATAACTTCACTTATTCAACTTCAAATCTCTGCAACATCTAATTCGTCAATAACATCAAGCAGATTTAAATCTTCTTCCGCACCGAGACAATAAAGTTCGGTTCCAGCCTTTGCAGTTTTTGTCGGGCACGGGTGGTTCCGCACTGTTTTATTTGGTTATCGCTTATTGCGAAATTTTTTTTTTACTGAAACTAATTGCGGTTCCTTTTTAATGATGCTAAAAGGGGGAAAAGTTTTAGACGTAAATATTTAGATTTTTAACTCTGTTATATATACTGGAATAATGTTTGTCTATTGCTTGAAAAACTAATGCATATTCTTAGAGGGAGCTTAAGCATTACTGCAAGTCTCAAAATTCCACTAAGTATTTGTCATCATCAGAAAGGGGGAGATTGTTAAATTCAAGATTTCAAGTTTTGTATCTACGTGTAGATTTTGATGATAACAAATAAATTCAAGTGTCAAGTTCAAACATAAAAGAACAAGTTTACAAATGAAACTTATAGATTATTTTTGTACATCTCTTGATAAAATTCGAAATTGGATTAAGACTCAAAAATTAATTTTTTCTCATAAAACATTAAATTGCATTTTTTATACATGACATAAGCATGATATATGCATGACATCAAAAATGCCTTCATTTGAAAAAATATATTTTACATGTACATGACATATGTAATAATCTCATTAAAAACTTTATTTTCAAAAATTATATTTTACATGTGCATGACATATGCAATGACTTCATTCAAAATTTTGAATTTTGAAAATTGAAAGATATATGCAATGACTTCATCAAAATTTGAATTTTGAATTTGAAAGATGATTGAGTGAGACTCATTTGCCTATAAATAGCTCACTTGTGTTTTGCAAAAACAACAACAACAAGAGCTTACACATCTATTATTAAATTTTGTATCATACTTTCAAAACTTTTATTCTCTCTTTTCTAAAATTTTGAGTCTTAATTTTTTTTTTTTTAGAGAGATATAGGTTTAACTGTATTGTTTCTATCTCACTCATTGATGAGTGTACTTTGATAGTTTACCCACTATCAACTCTTGTATTTGTAAGAGGGTGCGTATAACCCTTATGTGTGTAGAAGGTGTTTTACACGAGAGATAGTTAAATCACCAAGTGTGAGGTGATTAAAAGTGTAAAGGGTGTTCGACACAGATTATTTGGAGCGGTGTTACTCAAAAGTGTAATAGGTTTCTATCTCCACCTAAAGGAGATTGATTAGTGAATTTGGGATCCTCAATGGGTAGTTTGAGGCGAGGACGTAAGCAGTGGGGCTGAACCTCGTAAAAATACTTAGTTTATTTTTTCTTACCCTACTCTTTACATTTCTTACTACTTTATATTCTATTTATATTTTATATTGTGTATTTGATTTATAAGTGTTAATTTTTATAATATAACTCAATTCACCCCCCTCTTGTGTTAGTCATTTAGGCAATAGGTCGAGATAAGAGAAAAAATCATTTCCAGCCCACTGGTGCGAGTTTGGCTTCATTCGAGGTCGTTTGGGGCTCCTAGCGAGATCCCGACGGGTCAGTACGTATGTGGATAGCAAATAAAATAAATAGAAATGGACACATAATTTTACGTGGTTCGGTAAGTGCCTACATCCACAAGTATTTGAGGATGAAAATTCACTATAATGAGAGTTTTTACAATCACTCATAGCTCACTGCATACAGAGAAAATATACATAAATATATGAATTAAATTTACCGGTTGGAGCTCTCAAAAAAGGCTGAAGAAGCTGATGTTGGGGAAGATAAGGCTGCCAAAATTGTTCCAATGGAATAGAGTCCAGGTCTCTTTCTTTCATCTGTTTGAGCCATTTTACACAGCTCTTTGGTGTTGCGTGTGTCAGTCAGTCATCTTCTTTTACTTTTCTTCTTATCCACTCCCCTCTTGCCTGTACACTGCCCTATATCTTTATTATTGTCCTATCACCTGCCACTCTCACTTTTTCCCCCATGTACTTTGGTTCTTTTTTGTCTCCTAGTGCCATAAATGTTGTTTGGACTGTTTAACTTTTAATTTCATCCCTTCCAGTTGATATTGTTCATGTGAGAGAAGTGCGCTGAATATTGACTCCTCTCCAGCATCACTCAATAAAATAAGATAAAATGTGTTAAAGTGTCCACACCAAACCCTTGAATATTAAAGTCATCTTGATAAAAAGAGAGAAAAAAAGAAAGAAACACTTGATAAAATTAAATTATGGTATAGTTTGAAGAATAGGAGTAACTCTCGCTCATGTAGGGGTAGGGCAGACGAGAGCGTGTAGCGGGATGCGGACTCTACTGTCCACTCCTATCCCCAAGAATAAAGATGTATATATATATATATGTCTTAAAATTTGGAGATCTTTCACAGACCTTTTATTAAAATAAAAATAAAAAAAGTGCAAAAAAAAATCTGTTTATTTTTTAATGAAATCTGCTTTTTTACAAATATTTCACAAAATTTATATTTATATATCTTGAACTTGTCCCGCACTACTCTATCTCCAATTTTGGTCCAAGTAGGATTCACATTGCTTTAAAAAGATTTGCTTAAAGAAAGAACTGAAATATTAGGGCCGCCCTCGATAGAAAAGGAAATAAAAATACTTCATGACTTTATATAGTAACTAATGCAATGAATTGATAAGATCTCGGGGGTGTTTGGAAACAATTTCTATATTATTTTACTTAATTTCATTTTATTTTATTTTTTTCTCAAATAATATGTAAATACAAATATTTTTAAACTAATAATTACAACTTTATTAAATTTTCAAATAAAAATAATTCTACTTTTTTAAATCTATAATAAATTTAAAAATTATATTCTAACAAAATTTTAATTTTATAATATTTTTTTCATTTTTTTCACAAATCATCTTATAATTATCCTCTATAAAATTTTCATCTCATCTTATTTCCAAAGAGTTTTATTGAATTACAATTTTTCCATTCATTTGCAAAATTATATTTTTGTCCTATTTTCTTTGAGTTTACATTGCACAATTATATTTTTGTCCTCTAATCTTTGAGTTCACATCGAACAACTATATTTTGCCCTAATTTACACAAATACCATTACATTTTTGTCCTATTTTCTTTGATTTCACACTACACAATTATGTTTTTGCCCTCATTTGCAGAATAACATTTTCAGTCGTCTAATTCATCATTAAAAATACATTTAAATTTTATATTATTATATTCGTATTACTTCCTCATGCACAGTGGATTCTATTTAGGTTCACACTATTCCCATTTGCACAATTATGTTTTTGCCCTTGTTTACACAATTACATTTTGTGACCTCAAATTCATCACTAAAGTTTTGTATAATTATAATATTAATTAGAATATAATAATAATAATAATAATAATAATAATAATGTACTTAAAAATAATCTAAATGGAGGAGTTTAGCTTATTAGGAACAAATAATTAACAAATTAAGATTTTTTTTTTATTTCTTCTAATTAGCCTAGCATATTTGATTAGGAGCTCTTAAGCGAGTTTGAACTATAATACAAGGGAAAGGAGAATCTGATAAGAGTCGATCGGGTTATGTTCCCCGATACACTTCGAGACTTGAGAGCTGATCATCATCTCCTAGCCCGGCCTTGCCCATCTCTTTACGGGGCCTTATATCCTGGATTTCTGAGTTTCGGAAATTTTTCTTTGCAATAATTTGTACGTACAAGAAATGTTACGCAAACAAAAGAAGTCATCATAGCCATGCATAGTCATGTGTTGATCATGAGGAACGAACCGCCGCTCGGTTGAAAACTCAAATGAAGACGTGTCATCCTGAACAACAGTCCATGATGCAGATCAGGAGCTATGTGGTGGAAAGCATTATCTCAAATATTTCTTCATCTTCTTAATTTTCTTACATAATGCAACATATATAACACAGGAAAAGGAAATATTAATTTAGGGATGCAGAAATTCAAAATTTCTAACTGAAAAAAAAAATTATATAAGATATTGTTTTAAGATGTGCATATCTGTTAAGGTTCTTTAAACCAGATGGTATAAGGACTGGTCTGACTGATCTCTAAATGAGAAAATCAAGCTCGAATCCCCCATATTCCTGTATTAAAAAAAATGCAAACCTTCCTTATTTATTTCTTTTAAAAAATAGTGAGGCTCAATATTAAAAGTGATTTTTTTAGTTGAATTTCAAATTTATTCAATTACAGAAAGAAGATATATACCCGAAATTTTATACACAATTTAAAAATGTAAAAATCATTTCTGATCTAAAAAAATCTATGGCGCTCCCGGCCTAACATGACAAACGTCTCTGCTCACAGTACTTCTGAGCCATGTGAGATTACGCATCAGAGATTTTTCCATGCATGACTCTTTCATTGAGCATTTCTTGTTTTTGTACTCTTTGTTTTTTTAGCCGAATAATTCATGATCAGTAAATTAAGGGCGGAATTCCAAGCGAGGCTGGTGATTGCAGGCAATATCAGACAACTTGCATGCATTGAGATTATAATGAGAATTACATAATTTGCAAATTCGTAGCAATTACTTCATGTGCCTAAAATCAACTAACACGGTACAAGAGATTCGAATTTCTTGTAGGGACGGAAATGAATTGGTCGCAAATCCTACATTCGAATTTCTTAAAAAAATTCAAAATTTCTCAATTGACAGTGATTTGAATAATAAGATAAAATGAAATACGATATATTAAAATAATTTGTTAATAATAATAAGATTGTTAGTTAAAATGAGATAAGAAGAAATATCACACATCTATATTCAAAGGAAAAATGATATTTACAGTTGTAAAATGCACAAACGTTACGCAATCGTTAAGAAAAAAATGAGTAATATAAAATAGGTAAAAAAAATTAATATTTTAATAGTTGATTACATTTTTTTTAAATAATTGTATGATATTTATACCTTCTATAATTATATGTATTACGTAGTATTGTTGATGTTCAAATAGGCATATATCATAAATTAGCCAAGCTCTTTTTTCGTGCATTTTTTAACTCTCGCTTGACGTTTGAACCTTCGTCAACCGGCCTTTCAGGGAGCGCAGTATATTATATAATAATTAAGCAAAGCATTAGCCGTTAACAAGATCGCAGGGCCCAGTTGATAAAGGCCATAGCTGGGAAATAACATTCAAATGAGAAAATGCAATGCATAGACCGACACAGCTTGCAGCTAGAGATCGATGATGTTTGATGCAGAGAGAATCTTGAGCACCACGTACGGTTAATTGCTTGTTGTTGGAGACACTTTGAGTGTAAAAGGCGCTAGCCTGCCTTAACTTTGCCAAAGAACACGTTCCAAAAGTACAGGGAAAAGAAAATATTGGAGGAACTAAGAGGAAAAAAGATGCATCCAAAAGATGATTTTGTTTCCTTGGATCCCCACCATGTTCATGAAAGATTGCCTCTTTGTAGTCGTGACTTTTCTTTTGGAGTGTTAATCCGGTCGAAAGATTTTCAAAAATACTAAAGGTAAATGTCAGATATATATAAAGAATAAATGTCAACCGATAATTTATAATATTTGATATATTATGTGAACGGCATAATATTTATGAGTTAAAAATTAAAAAAAATAAATTTTGAAACTATAAAAAGTAAAAAATTAATATATTTTATTTACCATATTATATCAATTGACATATTTATTCCTAATACGCGTTTACATTGCTCAATATTTTTCTCTTCTTTATATCACAGAAAAGTTAGAGGCTCTCCTTTCATTTCTTGCACGCTTGATTTGGAAGATGATGAGTTACAATTCAACGTGCTTGTTAACATCGAGAGGACAAAAGTTGCTTTTACTCCTCTTTTTTGACGATCCACTACTCTGTTGTATATAGAACCCTAGGACATTACCACTCAAGGGGTCTGAGTCTGGTCTGCAATGCTTCAAAATATTTAAATATGTCTATATATGACCCCTTAGAGCAACTAAATACACAAACTAATGGTATATATTATGTTAAACAGTAAAAAGTGCAGATTCTTGTAGGTCTTTTTTTGGGTATTGTGAAAGAAATCATTTGGTTCCATTCATCTCCTCATCAAAGCAACAATTTCCGGCCAAAGAAATATTTAATTAAAGCGACGATTGTGGATAATATATATATATATATATATATATTTGTTACTCATCATTCATATACACTATATATCATATTTTTTTTTTTAAATTTAAAATTTTTTCTTATTAAACTAATTAAATTCTTCTACTTATTATTCATATATTAAATTAACGTTTAATTAAAAAAGAAAAAAAATATAATAATATGTGGTGTGCGATTATAATGGTGAATAGGATTTATATATATATCTTTTTAAATTAATTTGAATAATGAATTCTATTTGGAAATTGAGATTTCGAATAGTGATAAAAAGAAGTTTTTATAAATAAATAAATAAAATCAAAATGTCAAAGAACAAACAGTAGAAAGTTATTACTTTGTTTGAAGAAAATAGTTGCTCTTTTTTAGTTATTGAAAACATCGAAACAAAAGGATTCGCAATCTTTGGAACCTTTAGCATCTTCAGCAATTTTTCAGTATATTATGCAGTCTATTGATCAGCCTTAGAATCACTTCGTCAGGGACGTACGGCTGCATGGCTGATACACCTGAACAACCCTTATCATGAATAATCGCTCAATTTTAGAAGGTCTCTCTTGGAAGGTAGCTCTTTGATGTTTTAGAGACCTTCCCTCCAAAAATAATTCAAGAAGAAAGAGGATTCAAAAAAATGAAAATACTAAAGTCAATAAAAGAGATCTATGTTTGAAGCAGACGTTAATGACAGAGGCTTGTACGTACCATATATGCAAGTGAAAAGGAAAACAATCTTTTAATTACAATAGGCCATTAACATCATTAAAAACATTAAAAAAATATATATTCATTATAAATTATTTATAATAAAAATGATTATTTGTTATAAAAAATTAACTCATTTTAACAAAAAATAGTCAGTTTAACAAAAAATAACAAGTCACAAATAAACAATTTTCTTCTAATATGCATTTATTATAATTCTACGTATAAATTCTACCATAATTCTACTATACTAATATGCATTAATTTTGTTATTAATGAATATGTAGATGTAAAAATACAATATTTAATTTTATTAGTGATGATATGAGAGTAATTAAATGCTTTATTAATTAACATGCCACGAAATATAAAATCGAAAGACAAGTTAAATTCATATTTATAAAAAATTTATTTTATTTTTCGTGTGTGATATATACATTAATATAGGATGAATAGCCAAACCTGTGGCAGAGGCTAGTCTATATCTATATTGCATTTTTCCAAACAAACACTGTCAAAAGTAGGCCTTTTTTCGTGTCATTCTTTTTTGTGTTAATAAAGTGATCATGAATTAGCTTCTACTCCATACTCCATGCTCCTCCTCCTCCTCCTCCCTATATAAACCCCCACTTTTCTCACACAAATAGTTCATTCATAATCTTTGACGCGTCCATACAATGGCTAAACGCTTCAAGCTCAAGATCTCCCGAGTCATCCCGTCCTTCCAATCCTGCCGTTCCAAAGACCCTGCTAATCTCCCAGCTGATCCTGTCCGTCCCTTCTTCCGACCTTCTCCGTTCAATGTCAAACTTGTTAACCTACGTTTCCCAGCTACTGCAGTACCAGTACTAGTCCAACCCTCCAAAACGCATCACTCTTCCCTTAAGCGCCACGTGTCATCCGCTTTCATGTCCGTCGGCTGTGGTTTGAGATCTAGGCCCACTCTTTCTGATGATGACCGCACCGATTTGCCGGAGTTCCAGTGGGAAAAAGAAGAGAAATGGCACGTGGTTGCCAAGGTCTACGACGAGAGCCCTCGCCGTAAAATCTACAACTCATCGGTCTCTGGAGATTCCGACGAGGACGTTTTGTCTGTTGCTCGGACCCCGGCACACGCACCGGCGCCAGCTCCTCCCACCGTGGAAAAGAAGAAACGACGGGTCAAAAAGAAGAAAACGGCGCAGAAATTCCGCATCAGCACCTCTTCAGCTGATAGTGGACTGTTCAGTAGTGAAAGTCGTGACGAGAGAGACGACGAGGAGACCGAGACCTTAGTTTCTTCTTCCAGAAGTTTCTCCACGGATTCCTCGTCCGAGTTCAGCCCCCACTTGGAAACCATACGCGAGATTCCATTAAGCTCCACGAGGCCGCGAAAGAAGAAGCCGAAGAGAAACGTGAAGAAGGTGAAACGGTGCGTTTCTAAGGATGGGAAGGCAAGGAAGGTGATCCCGTTGTCTGTGGAGAGCGAGTCGCCGGCAAGGCTGTCGATGTTCCAGAGGCTTATACCGTGCACGGTGGAGGGGAAGGTGAGAGAGAGTTTTGCTGTGGTGAAGAAGTCGGAAGATCCATACGAGGACTTCAAGAGGTCAATGATGGAAATGATCTTGGAGAAGCAGATGTTTGATGATAAGGATTTGGAGCAGCTCTTGCACTGCTTTTTGTCACTGAACGCTAGGGAACATCATGGAGTCATCGTCCAAGCTTTCTCGGAGATTTGGGAAGCTTTGTTTTGTAGAAGATCAACTAGTCGACGTGTTTCTAGGGCTCTTTGAATTTAAAAAAAAAAAAAACAAATCATGAGGTTGTACGTATATTATAATATAAATATTAGAAAAACAAAAATGATCTCTTTTTATCTTCCATTGTTTGGATAATTGGATTCTAAGCCAATGCCGCTGATCTCTGATCTGCCTATATTCTCTGCAAAATGGGCACTGATGAGAAGATCATTGCAAGTTAATATATCACAAGGAAGATTTTATGAACAGGAGCCTCGGTCGGAGAATGTGATATTTGCACGTGGTTTTAATTTCTTATGTACTGAAAAATGGATCCATCACAATCACTCAGCAGCCTGCCCAATGGAGTCCACTATAGTAATTAAGCATGATCAATTCATTTATAAAAATTAAAAAAAAAAAAACAGTAAGATGAGGACTAGCTAGGCCGTAACTCATGAATTGACGTGTTCAGGCTTTTGACTGAGACGCGTGGATGGTCATTTCAAACGAAGTACACCTGCGAAGTAATGCGTGGATGAGCACTGAGAAGAAGCTAGCATGAGTAGTGGTCCGATTGGGGGTCGGTCGGGGACCCCTCCATCATTGACCAAAACTAGCACAGGTATTGACCACTTAATGATCAAAAGCTGCATGCATGCATTGTGGTTGAATTTGCTTTGCAAAATTAATTAATAATCCCCACCATTTTCATACTGATTATTCCGGTGCACATGGGGACTTCTCCGACTTGGGTCCACATGTTCCCAATTTTGTTGAAAATTATCATCATTTGCACCGCTACAATGGTTCCTGATCTCATCCCCACTACTCTTACACATGCTATCCTCGTATTAGGATTACTACATATTTTATGTTGCAACTTGCATCATGTGTCCCTATTAAAAATTAGTAATCAAATAAATATTTGTTGTATTAATGATCATGATTATGAATCATGATCACCAATCACGCAAATTTCTTGCTGTAAAACTATAATGACTTTTGACATTTAACTCCCTCGTAAAGCGGTCGATCGTCAATATATCGATCAAAAGGTACTGAGTAATAAATACACTAATAGTTATGGAAAAAAAATTAATATTATAAGAAAAATTAATATTTATGATATTTTAATTATAATTAAAATATTTATTTACGATAAAAATAAATTATTTTAATCGTTAATAATCATCTCATTTACAATTAAAATATCATATATATATATTTTAATCGCGACATGCAAGAAAAATCTCAAGAGCTACAGTTTTGAGCACAAGCATTTATATTTCAGTCCAAGAACAAGGGTTATTTATTTGATTATTTTGTGTCATTTTAACCCTTTCGAATACATACATGATTATCCAAAGAGTGGTGCTAGATACTCTCGAGACTTATTCTCGCCATGGCCTCACTCTTGGCGTAGCACGAATATTATTAAAAAAATTAAAACAGAAATGAAATTGATTTTGAAGAGTCTGGAACCATCTTCTTCATCCGGTCTTCCACACGAAACTACCCATTTGATTCTGGTATTGATGAACTACGAAATCAAAGATATGAATTTTGGTATTGATGAACACAAAATCCATCCCCACGAACGGCACCAAATGAGCTGCAACGACACCAAATGCCGATGAAGTCGACCTAGGAAAAACCAATCCCCACGAACACAGAATCCATCATCATCCCAACAAAGGTAGAAACTGGCGTGAACAGCTCATAAACAAAAGGGAATGGAAACGTTTAGGAATTTCTAAATTGGTTGAAGAAAATCCATTCAAAACGAAAAAAATCTAAATTCGTTAGGAATTTCTAAGCCCACCGAATCAAATCAAACCTCCTAAATTTCCGTCAATGAAGACCCAAAAATGAGAACAAGATGAAAGACGGTAAAAATGTTTCGGATTCATTTGATCTCCCCCTCTCTAGTTTTTTCATCTTTCGTTTGATTTTCGCTGTAGTTTTCATCTTCTTTCATCTTCGTGTCTATAAACACACAAAAATGGAGAATGAAAGAAAACAGGATGATCAAAAAAACAAAGTAAGACGACAAAATTTTCATGCCGCATAGGACACGAGGCTGCGGTGAAAATATTCTTACGATTTCCCACAGAATTCTGTTGTCGAAACGACACCCTTGAAATTTACTCTTAAGGTCGGCTAGAAGACAAGAATTCTATATATATATTAATTTCCTAGTTATTATGAGTTCCTCCAAGCTCCAATAAAAAGGCAATTTTATAGGGTTTCGATATTAGAATCCATTTGTACGTCTATAGTATAAATTTTTTTTCTATTTTTTTTTTGCATTTTATTTTTTTTTATAAAATCAATAAAAAAAATGTGTAGATATAAAATATTTTTAATTTTTTTTTATTTAAAAATTTTTATAGATGTGTAAAGGAATCCAACGTTGAAATTCCATATATTTACTCAAAATAAATATATTGTACAATTAGTACAGTTACAAGGATTTTGATCATTCACTAATGTTTGATGTGATATTTTTGATCACTAGGGTGACTGGAGAGCCAACATTTCCAGTGAACCATCATCTCTCGCCGTCCGGCATGAGTTGATCCCGAAACATCGATTCCTGCGTCTTCGTGAACAAAGCCCGTGCTCATGTTTTCCGGGTTATATGTCGATCGAGCTTTGTTATATATAATTATTTTTACGTAATAATTTTCGTGCAAACGCTAGCTATTCAAATGATGGATTAAAAATTTTATTTTATTTTATTTTAAAAATATAAAAAAAAAACATAAAGTTTTTTATATCGATCTGTCAGTCTCTCAATTTCTCAGTACGTGCAGTAACAAAACTCCAAATTAGCCTGACGTACGTCGGAGTCTAGGACTAGCACTGCAGTGAAAACTAAGAGGGAAGGACACGCCAAAAGTCCACAAAAAGGATAAGAGGGAAGAAGAGAGGGTGGGGGACGGGCCGGGAGTCTTTACATGGAGAAATGCCTCAGGCTAGCTGCTACGAGTCGTGTTTGTTCCGTGAAGGGCACGCCAAAAGTCCACCAAAAGGATAAGGAGCCCTCCGCCCAAGAGAATGAAATCTTTACTCCCAGTGGTATGCTTTCAACGGGTATTCCGCGAACACGCCATCAGAGATTCTCTTGCCAACTTAACGAAACTGACTCAAGAATTTATATATATGAGTGCGAACTCGTTTCCCTAAAACGACAGCCTTAATTTGTAGGCTTTGGGATCCATGAATGAGTAACACTGTAGCTGTAGCATACCCTGATCAAATTAGCTGCCTGTTTCATCATTCATGCATCTTCTCATGTGTCGTCGATTCATCAGTCATCGTCATCTCCATCAGTCCGTCGCAATGAGTACTCTGAAATTTGGAGCAGTATCTTCGCCACTGGATTATTTCGTAATGGATGGTAATAGGCTCTTCATGTTATTCATGTATTAGAGTATTAGTAATAAATCTATCAAAAATTTTTTAAAAAAATTACAAATTTACATATATATTAAAAAAAAGTAAATTTATTCCATTTTTTTTAAATTTTTTTTCCCTCACATTTAATCAAATATGACGAAATTTTTTTGATATATGTACAAACTTATACTTTTTAAAGAAAAATTTTGATGATCCAAAATACTAGCAATGAATCCATCAAATTTTTCTTTTAAAAAATACAAATTTGCACACATATCAAAAGCTAAAATAGTCGCACGTGGCTTCAAACAACCCACCAGACCACAGTTTTGTGTGGACAACACGCACGACGAGAGTCGCATGTGTGGCTTGCGCGCTGAGTAAAAAGGTAATCCCCTTCTGCGAGTGTGTCGTTTAACAGCTGGAGAGGTTGTTAATGTCGAGCATGGTGGTAAGAGGAAGCTAGAAGACGACAGTTCCGTCAATGCTAAACTAGCAAAACTACATAAAACTAACGAAAATGGTAAAGAACAGACGAAAAAATTGAAAGAATGATGAAATGGAATAAGAGGAGATGGTCGGAGCCATAGCTTCGACCTCCCTCCACCCATGGGAAGAGCTATAGAGCTTGGGTTACCGCAAGGAATTACACAATAGACAAAAAAATAAGAGAGGAGAGAGATTCTGGAATCTACTAAGTAAAGCGCATTCCGCTGGTTAAAAGAACTATTCTTTATTTTTATATGTAATTTTAGTTTTTAATTCATAGAATAAATAAAGTTAAATAATTTTAAAATGATTATGTTAAATATAATGTTAGTATAGATAAGTTCAGAACATCAATTTGAAATAAAACAAAAATAAAAAGACAAATTGATGCATATGAAAAAATTAATACACATATAATAATTTTATAATTATTTATATAATTTAAATTTAAATAAATAATAATTTTATAAAAATTGTAAATTTATATTAATGTCTTTATTTCAAAATATAATTATAAAAAAATCGGGGATGTACCATTTTTTTTAAAGCGCCCTTGCATATCATTTCTTAAAGAGAATGGCTACCAGCAGGATGAGTGAAACAAGCTTATTACACCTAACCAATAAAAATATGCCACGTCGACGTGAACATTTTAACAACAAAGGGGTTGAACACATCTTAGCAGCTTTGTATTTCACACTTCCCCATGCCCCCCTCTCGGCGCGTGCGAACTCATTCCTCTCCCTTTCTCCCTTTGCGATTTCACAGGCTTGTCATAGTTTTGTCTCGCCATCGCCGAACATCCACAGGCTAGAACAAAGCTCCGTCTCGTCGTCGTCGAACACCCATAGGCTAGGCAAAGCTTCTCTCCGTCGCGGAACACCCCGATGCCGACAATGCCTAACCCCAAAAGTGCAAGTTCTAGGGCTCGAACTGGCTCTCCTCTCCACCCAAACATCGACAGACAGAGGCCCAAATCCACCTCAGCAAACCTACCTGCACTCTAGTAGTTTTCTTCTAGTAGTTACTGTATGGTTCAAACTTTTTATCCTTGGGTTTAAATTTCTATCCGTGGAAAAGTTTAAGGCTTTTGAATTGTAGATCATTGAATAGCTCAATCGTTAGCCTTGTCACATCAACTAATGTATTCATATGCAATTTGTAAATAATAAAAATTGAATATATTGTTTAATTTTTTGTTAGATAGAATGACATTTTTTCCATATTTGTTCTCTGCAGGTCTTTGTAGAGTGCTTAAATGAAGAAGAGATTTCTGGTTTAAAAGAGATGTTTAAGATGATAGATGCGGATGATAGTGGTCAAATTATTTTTGAAGAACTTAAGTCTAGTATGAGAAGAGTAGGAACTATTCTTAAGGAGTATGTAATTTATGATCTAATGCAAGCGGTAAGTATTAGATGAATTTGGGTCCAAATATTAGAGCTACTTACCTATCAAAAAGTATTAGAGCCACTCCAAGTCACAATAATTAATATTATGCTAATTGCTGGAAAAAAATAAAGAAAAATGGTCTTTAAAGACAAATAGAAGAGTAGTAATGCTCGCATTTGAAATAAACTGCACATGTGATATTCTTACCCCACCTAAAATGTTTGGATAAGTAGGATTAGCCATTGATGATTGCATTGATTGGGGTTGAGGATTACTACTTTGAGGGGGCACAAGTTTCTTCCTCTTTCTATTATTATATATATTGGGACATCAAAATACCATTCTCTGTCCTTCCAAAACATGGTAGATTGCTTAGAAAACCTTTCTAGTCTCATTGCACCAATGGACTATTGGAAAGAATATGAAAATACGTTGGTATTTGGTTTTCACTTTGTTGTTAGGCTAATGTGGATGAATTGTTGTTTGGTTGTGTGTGATATTTGAACGATTTTATCTGTCTAAGGCAAGCATACTACTAAAAATCTATTTGGAACTACAAATAATTTGGTGACCACACCATGGGGATGGGGCTGCAGTATGTTAATGAGATGAGTGAACTACAAATGATTTTGTCTGATCAAATTCTGAATCATTTCAGATAGTGCCAATGGAGCAATTGTTGGGGAAGTTGCTGCTAGAGCTGCTCTGCTTTTTGCTACCCCTACAATTGCACTTGCTTGGTGGCGACCATTTCTTTGATGTTCCTGGTTCTTTAATATTCGATGAGATCAATATGATCTCTGAGCCTAACAAAGGATATGTAAAATAATAATATTCTCCTGTTTTCTTGTTAGTATTTCATTGTCTATATGTAAAATGGAATTACAGATTGCTTTCGAAATTATAAAATAATAATATTTTCCTTTTTTCTTGTTAATATTTCATGTAATTGCTTATTTATCCCTAAAAGCTCACTAGAAAATGCTGCCAAAATGCACATTATCACATTTAAATATTCAAACAAATGATCCAAAAATGAAAATAAGTGGATACATTAAATATTCAGACAAATGATCCTTTAAGTGTGAGAAAGCAAGTGGATACATTAAATATTCAATGTCTAATCAAAATGTCGATGGCTAAAAAAGCAAGTTCTGATCTACTAGCCAACCAATTACAAATAATTTCTTCCAACTAATTAATTATCTTCTAAAAATTGAAAATCTCAAGATGCTCCATATTCTTCATTTTGTGACATTGTTGGGAATTTCATGTTCCTAAATATATATATATATATATATATTAGTAAAAGTTATCAACATACATTGAATATAAAATGTATAAAATAAGAAAGGTATTCTTTCATATATATCGAATAGTGATGACATAGTGGTGATGCTTGGAGGCAAGGTAGCTAAATTTGGACCGTCCATACCACTATATAAGAAAAAAAGTATAAAGTTAGAAACACTATATACTGAACATATAACATAATTAGAAACATAATTAATTGAAATTCATTGCAAATACCTAAACGATGAACATTTTGTTCTAACATGTCGTTCTTATTTGCAAATGCTATATCGTCGCTTCTATGTCAATACATTTTTTTTTTGAATTTTTTTGTCGTAATGTTTTGGGCCTTCCTTTTTCGAATTTGATTGAGGAATCTTGCAATGCAAAATTTGAGAGCAATTGGCTTTGAGCAACATTTCCCTTCATGTTGCCACCTTCAACATCATCATCACTCATCAAGAGAAGTCCTTGATAAATAGTCTCTATCTGTGTAAGACATATATAAAATAGTCTCTATCAAGAGAAGTCCTTGATAAATAGTCTCTATCAATCATCAATCATGTTTCTTAATTGATAGTGACCCCATCTTAGCACATATATAAAATTGTCTCATCAAATGATATTTATTTTCAAATACGGTTGGGACTGTCTCCATTGGACCCTTATCTACACACATCTCTTCAACCATGCGACTTTTTGCATTGATCGTCCACCTCTCCAACACATATGATCATATTACAAGGTTCAAACAATTTTTTTTATCAACACTTGTAGGATGTGTCGACATAGGAAACCAACAAATTCCCACTTAAGGCATGTACAAGACAAATTATCTTTTTCCATGGAAAAACTTACTTCATATGCCCGTGTTGGTGTCTCAGGAATGTACACCAAATAAATTTTCTGTCCATCCTCCTCACGTATTTTGTGTGCCTCTAACTTGTGACTTTCACATAGCTCTTTTTGAAAGATGGAAAAAGATTCAAAGTGTAAAGTTTGGTCACTTCCGCTTCAATCCTATTAGAAGTCTTCATGACTGGGGTCAATATTGTTAACCTCACGTCTTTCTCTTTCTCACTAAGACAATGAACATTCACGGCTTTTTCGTATTGCAGTACGAAGTCACTTATCATCGTACTTGACCCAACATAATCTTTACAAAACTTGTTCATACTCTCGCTTCGCTGAGTTGTGGACATTCCAGCACAAACTGTCGATCTCAAGTAAGCGGATGCCCACTTTTCTCTCTTTGCATAAATCGTTTTCCCACCTCGAACTCCTCAATAGTTAGTGTGTTATGAATACAATGGTTAAAATCAAATTTAAACTGTGAAAATCTGTTATAGATAAGAGCTAAATGTTCTGGAACTTTTTGTAGGAGATGCCATAAACATAATTTGTGAGTTGTATTGGGAAATACTGTTTGAATGGCCTTAGCCATTGACTTGTCATCATCAGTTAGTATTGTATAGGGAGCACAACCAAGCATTGCGTCTAGCCAAGTTTTCAATAACCATGTATAAGACTCAGTTGTCTCATTTATCAATAAGGTACATCCAAACATCACAGACTGATGATGATGGTCAACTTCAGTGAATGGGACAAATGGCATCTTATACCAATTTGTTAGGTACGTAGCGTCAAACGTAACAACGTCCCCAAAATATTAATACGCAGCTCGTGATCTCCCATCTGCCCAATATCAATTTCTCATCGACCCATTTGCATCAACTTGGATAGAGTATACAAAGCCTATATTATTACATTCATTTTCTATAAATACTTATATAACTTCTTTGCGTCTCCCTCTTAAAGGACTTGCCTCCTTCGACTGCTCAAGTAATTCTGAATGTCCTTAGGAATGCATCCAATTTTATAATCACCACCATGCTCTTTACTCATAACGGATATTATTTTCCGTGTAGGTATCCCTGACGTGTCTATTGAGTTCTTTTGAGCCTTACTCATCCGTCTATGTCCTTAAAGCAAATGTGTACTCCGAGGTGTCAACACCTCATGATTATGCTGTAGTACAAACTTTGACACAACCCACTTGCCTCCATTCTTCTTTACTGTCATCATAGCCTTGCACCCACATTTTATTTCCGGAGTCTCGGGTCTTGCTCTCTCTTTTCCTTTAATATTATATCGACGTCATCCTTCTCTCGAACACAGATACTCAACATCATTAATGATTTATCTATGGCTGACAACCGAGTATAATTTGTTCGAATGCTAAAACTAGTTCTTCTGCTAAAAATCCTATAGCAAGTAAATGCATCATCTATCTCATCAAACTCTAGTCCCACGTAGAGCTCCACATATGAAGATGACATTACAGGGCCTTTCGCTGGCATGTTCATATCGGCTTCAACCTCACCATCTCTTCAATTATTTCACCTTCATCGCCACTAGAATTATAACTATCCAAAATTTCAACTTGACCTTTTGATGTACTCATCATTTATGCAATCTAATATCATATATTGCAAGATTAGCTCAATAGACAATGAAAGAAAACAACTTAAAAAAAAATTGATAAACAAGATACATGATTTTTTTTTTTTAAATTGTTGGACATGATACATGTCTTAGAATACCACCAGGTTGATGAAATCTCAAATAATTATTGAAAATGAAATAATTATAAATCATGTAGGTGTTTAGGGTGTCATCTTATTTCAAGCTTCAATAATAACAAGAATATACCAAGTTGATGAAATCTCAACACCGAATTTGGAACTTCAATAGCAACAAGATTATACCAAGATTTACAGAAAATAACAACAAAATAACCTAATAACACCGAGAATGCCCAACGAAAATATCCAATAACAACAAAAATATACCAAGACTTACGAAAAATAAAATCAAAAATACACCAAGCATTACAAAAAAATACACCAATGATCTAATATTCAAAAGTCTTAAAACTTTTCCACGAACATGAATTTGAACTCGGGATAAAAAGTTTGAACCATACATTAGCTACTAGAAGAAAATCGTCGGAGTGCTAGTAGGTTCGTCGAGGTGGATTTGGGCCTCCGTCCATCAGCGTTTGGGTGGAGAGGAGAGTCGGTTCGAGTACTAGAACTCGCGCTTTTG
Source organism: Platycarya strobilacea (assembly GCA_036898215.1). Taxonomy (NCBI): domain Eukaryota; kingdom Viridiplantae; phylum Streptophyta; class Magnoliopsida; order Fagales; family Juglandaceae; genus Platycarya; species Platycarya strobilacea. The sequence continues at coordinate 4,664,491 of CM072545.1, read as the reverse complement.
GGGTCAGGCACTGTCAGCGTTGAGGTGTTCGGCAGCAGAGAGAATGAGCATTGTCTGGCCTGTGGGTGTTCGGCGGCACCGAGACGAAACTTTGTTCTAGCCTATGAGTGTTTGGTGACGGGGAGACAGAGCTATGACAGGCCTGTAAAATCGCAGAGTGAAAGAGGAAGAGGAATGAGTTTGCATGGGAGAGTATATGAAATACAAAACTGGTAGGATGTGTTTAACTCTTTTGTTGTTAAAATATTCTTGCTGACATAGTATATTTTTATTAATCAGGCGTAATAGACTTATTCCACTCATCTTGGTGACAGTCTTTCTCTTTCTTAAAATGTAAAAATATATATACAAATTTATATGTTTAAAATTACTTTGCGGCTCGTAATTTTAAACAAAAAGACACTGCGGCTCGTAACTCTTCCCTCTTGTACCATTAGAAACCCTTGCAAAACCCATTATCCGTACAAATCTTGCGCTTCCCATCTCCGCTTTTGTTGCACTTGAAGATGATGCTCAAGTCTGCTTCCTTGGGACGAAATTACAGCACCGGTAACGGTGAGTTTATCGGCACTCTCGCCGTTAGCGCCGGCGAAGTAGACCTCCGAGCTTCCGTGTCCGATGACACTCCCGTTTGTTGGCCGACCTTTGGCATACTCTCTTTCGCCGTTGAGAAACCCGGTTCCTTCTCCATCGACTACGATGTCCCAAAGAAGGTACACCATTTGCTTAACCAATGTAAATCGACCAACTTTCTGTGAATGCACAGAAAATGTGGGGAAGGAAAGTAATTTTCAATACGTTGAATGCTAGATTGTAATTGTGTATGCGTGTGTATTTGTTTCTGTTGTTTTGAACTACTATTGTACTTTGAAACAATTATTTGGCTTATGTTCTTTTTGTTTTCTACTTTTCCTCCGTTTTCGAAGGAAATTAGTGACTACAGGGCATTTTGTTGATCCGAAAGCCGTGGAAAAGAAAATGAAGAAAAATGTAAAAGTTTGTGGTCAAGTTATTTTATTTAGGATGATCAATGCTAATTTACAATTCTTTGAAAATCCGGTCCAATTTTTCCAGTTCCTTTCCATTTCCTAGAGTTCCGACATGGAAAAGGGATAGAGATGTAGGAATTGCAACATACACTATAGCGGTTCATTCTGTGCAGGATGTTCGGTTTCAGTTCACGAAGAATTTAAATATGTTAGAGAGACCGTTGAACTTGACTTACACTCACTTGATGAGCGAGAACCAGACTTTACTGAATGGAACACTTGAGCTTGATTCAGCTAACAAACTTTCAGCTAATTATGCATTTCGTTCTGGGAACTGCAAGTTGAAATATAGCTATGCGCATGGAGGGACAACATTGGAGCCATGCTATGACTTTGGAAATAAGTCTTTGAACTTGGCAGCATCTCAGAGGTTTCTTGACGGCAATTTGATTGGGGCATCGTATAAGACATCAAGCAAGACTTTGGGATTGGAGTGGTCCTCAAATTCCAAGCACAACAAAAATTTAAGATTCAAGGTAAAAATGACTTAATATATTCATCATTTTTTGTTTTGTTTTTGTATTTCTAGGTTCGAGCATTAGTAGTCTTCATTTCTGGCTTAAATTTGTGGCACATTTTTTTAGTACAATTCTTCCATGGACATGTTCTATTGTATTTGGTATTTGATTTGCCTGGCCAGAATGGTTTGTGATAAACTATATAGGCATATATGATAAACTATATAGGCATATACTTCTGGAAACACGCATTTTGTTTCTTTTTATATGTGCGTGCATTTGTATATGGAAATTGTGTGTTTGGTGGTGGCACGTGCAGCGACTTCATTTGGAAACCTAATACTAATGGTAAAAAATGCAGGCTTCTATGGTGACAAAGTAGCGTATGTCCTTGGGCTGCGTTTGGGTACTGAGGTGATCTCAGATAATCTGGGTTGATCTGTAAATAGTTGTGAGTTAAGATGTTTGAGTGGGTTTTGTGGGTCCATTGAGATGTGTTTGAATGTATGAAGCAGGTTGATAGATGATAGCTTTTTATGAGAAGTTGAAAAAATAGTGAAATGAAATAATTTTGATTTAAGATAGGCTGCGATGAGCTCAGCACCCAAACAGAGTTTCCATTTTGAGATGAACTAATAATGTTCTAGAGGTGCATAATAGTGGATAGTGATGAGTAAAGAGTTGCATGTCATTGAAAGTGTGGGTTGCCTGATAACAAAGGCTGAGTGAAGGCTTTGCTGGAACAAGAATGCGTGGGTTGTCTACGCAAGTGTCTAATATGCTGTTTGTGTTAAATGCCATGCATATAAGAAAATTTGTTTCAGTCAACGTCTTGCTCATTTCTTGTCCACCGTCCACCTAACCACATTATATTGGTTACTTGAATTCGGAATCATCTTTTGCAGTACATTATTTCCAAACCAACTGATGTTAAGTGAATATCACCCACCGCCTTGTTTCAACAGTATGATGCATTTTCTTTTAGCACACATTTTTGTCTATGAGGAGCTCTTTCATTATTTTGTGTATCTGAAAGCTATATATTGTATCCTGAATCAAGTTGTTTGGTTACACAAATCATCTCATCTTATCTCCTCTAATCATTACAACTTACCAAAACTCCCACACAAAATACATAAACAATTCAACTTTATGAAGTTTTAAAACAAGAATCATATTAAAAAATTATATTCTAATAATATTTTATTCAACTTCAACTTTCTTCTCATCTATGTAGTCAAATGTAGCGTAGTTGTTCAGCTTCTCATCCCTAGGCCAGCATTAGCACAATTGCATTGTGCCAAATGATATTCACCCAGTCTTCTTCTAGCTGCCGCTACATACCTAAGCTTGATGTCTGGAAGGTTTGTGTTGGTTTGATCTCTTAGGACTTGTGTGGTTTACTGTGGTGTGATTTTATGTCTGCAACCATCCACTTTAGCCCATGTTTCCAATTTGGAGCATCTGGAATCAGGCATGGGGAAACCCTTTCCACTTCTGCATCCATTCTTTATGATGCCAACATTATGTCAGAAAATATGTTCAAAATACACGAGGGCGACGGGCTGTCAGATCAAGTCTGCCTTTTATCCTTAGGTTCCCCATCTAGTAGCAATAATTTGTACGACCTCGAGAGCTTTGAGCTAATATTTTCAAGTGCTAGATTTCTTCCAACTTCTAGAAAAGATAATTTCAGCTTATGGAAATGAATATGATTTTTCCTTGTCCACGGAAAGGATACATCGTTGATCATGGAAACTTGCTCAGCTTGTATTATTTTTTCCAGTTGCTTTAGTTCTTTGTGCTCCGATGCAGACCATTTCTTGCCTATGTAATGAAATAATCGATTAGTAACAATAAAGTTGTTTATCTTCTGACTTATTCTCTTGTCAAGATATGTTGAACTCTATTAGCTGCGTGTCTACAAATGTTGTGTGTGTAAACGTGCTTCTGTTTTCTACTGTCCTCTTGCTATTTTTACTGCTAATTTTACAAGTGGGCATCAATATTGTACGAGCGAATCTTGTTCTAATTTCTTTTTGAACTTTCAGGTGTCAGCATTACTTGAGTTGGCAAAGGGATTGCACATGCCGATCCTAAATGCTGAGAGCTTCTGGGACTTTTCGCTTTAATATTTCCACCTACTGTTGAGATCTTCATATGAAAGAAGTAACTTCCTTTAGTTAGAATGTACCGTGACATTGCTTTTAAGTAATCGTATTGGTTTGAATTATGCAGCGGAATCATTGCCATTCCCTACTTTCATCGCTGACAGAGAATCACTGACTCATAATCAGTGAATAATTTCTACAATACACAGAACGGCGAGCCACTTTTGAAATTTGGTCAGGAGGCTGGAGGATAACCTTTTGCTTTGCTTCTTTTTATTGGTTTGGGATGACGACACTCTAATAATCTAAGAATCTGATCCAGCTATTTGAATTTAAATTGCTCGATGGCGGGATCTAGCATTTGTAATACAATAATGATTCGCGTCAGCCACTATTGGGGACAGCCGGCTGAACACTCGACGTGGACCAGAAAATTACTGAAAGGACCCTGGAGACTTGGGGGAAAGGAGACTGAAGCTATCGGTAGCGAAATTCAAATTTGGCCTTCGTTTCAACTCCCCCAGCACGGACTTTCTCTCTCGATCTCCCACCATCGCGTCCATGGCATCGTCGGTCTCTCGTCTCTTTCTCGAACACCCGTGCTGACCATCACGCTGGAACCCCAACCCCCCCTGCGTCGCTGCTTAACCCACGACCCCCAACCCCCAACCCCCAACCCTCTCGCCGAACATCACCCACGACTCCCAACCCCCACGTGGCTGCTTAACCCCCAACCCCCGTAACAAGTCGCATCTCTCATAATCTTAGTAAGTTCTCTCCCTCTCTCTTTTTCCCTCTATCTTTCCATTCCAAGCATGTTAATGTTGCTGGATTTTAGGGTTTATCCTATAACCCTACCTTTCTATTTTAGCGTTAATTTGATTTTTTGTAAGTTTAGTTTTGTTTAGGTTAATGTGTTTGTTTGTTATATGCTTAGATTGTGTAATAACTTAGAAGAAAATATAAATGGTTGATTTTCTGTAACGCCAAAACCCCTTTACGTGCTCTGTTTGTTTCTTATAAGTTCTATAATGCCAAAATATTGGTGGGATTAAAAATAAAAAATGATTCATATAGATCAGGATTTGTCTTTTTTGTTTTTGGATGATTGTACGAGTAAATGCATGTTTAGGTAGTGGAGTTGGCAGTGGCTTCATAAAATAGCTGATACGGTGTTTAGGTATTGGAGTTAGAAATGGAAGAGAATTAGAAACTGAGCAAAATAAAAAATGTTGGAGGTTTGGGCTACTGGTTGGGAATGAATGATTTATATGATTTTAAACCACGCCAAAATAAAATAGGTATTATATATGCATATTCTCCAATGCCCAAAAGAGTGTATTCTACCTTAAAATGTTTGTGGCGTATAATGAATAGTTTGAACTGATCTCTGATTTTTCAGAATCACGCATGGCATCATCTCAATCGTCATCTTTAGCTGATAATTCTAACATAGAATCACCAACTTGTTGGTGTGGTTTGAAAACACCAATGAAGACATCTCACACGACAAAAAATCCTGGAAGGAGATATTTTGCTTGCCCAAACTATAATACGGTAAATTACATTTTTGAAAAAAAAAACTATAATACGGTAAATTGACTGTATATTTGTCATAATTGAATCTTAATTTATTGTTTGCCATACTTTATCAAGATGTTAATTGGGATAATTCTGTACTGTGTAGAGAGATGCGAGGAGGTGTGAGTTTTTCATATGGACGGATATATTTCAGTTGATTGAGGAGAATATTCGTGCAAGGGAGCGTAAGGTTGCCTGGAATACATGGGATGAAGTATTACATCGCGAGTATAACGTTCGAAGAAGGGAAGATAAAGTGATGTCAAAAGAGAAGAAGTTAAGGCGTGAAAAGAAAAAATTATTATGGTTATATTGGGTTCTAACTTTTGTAATATTGCTTGCTTGGTTCGGATAAATGAAATGTAAAAAATATGTGGTATGGAGTAGTGGTTTTTTGAATGAAAACAACTTGTATTCATGGCATGGCATGTATGTTGAAGCAGAACAACTTGTATTTTGAAGCATCTGAACAACTTGTATGTTGAAGCCGTGTATGTTGAAGCCATGTATTTTGAATATAAACTTGTATTTATGGTTTCATGGTTAGAATGTTTGATTACAAACTATGTGCTCAGTCCATAATGGTTTGTATAAACAACTATGTGCTCAATTCAGCTGGAATTTTTTTTTTCTCTTATTAAACTGTTTAAAATTTCGAAACTCATCAACACATCTTCCTACGCCCAGTTTTTGAACCAATCTGTTCATATGGAACATCAACATCGGGAAATTGAGGATAGTGACCCTTTCGGAATTATATGCACTATAAATAACAAATGCACTATAAAATTTAGTCTCTCCTATCACATTTATTAATTCTTCTCCTTTTTAAAACTATTAAAGCTGACACTTATAAAAATGGCCCAAAAATTGAAGAAAGTGTAATATATTACGAGTCAACTAAGTAATTATCTAGCTATATAATTCATGAATGCAACAAGACAAACACAATATTCACGGTGATGGATCAACTTTAAATAATGTGGTACAGAGTCCATAAACTGTTCAAATTATACTCTATTCAATTTTAATTAATTAAGTAGAGTCCATAAACTATTCAAATTATACTCTATTCAACTTTAATTAATTAAGTAGAGTCCATAAACACAAGAAATCCAGCAAGACAAGTCCCGAACACTGTTCAAACATTGAGGCAAAGTCCATAAACTGCTATATATAATGCAGCACCTGTATTTCATTGAGGCAAAGTCCATAGACTGCTATATATAATGCTAGCTAGTCAAGCACGTTGCTTTTCTATAAGGTCTGAATTGTACTTCGGAACTCATGGCATTGAAATATTTTACATGAACATCAACTCTATGAAATATGATCTGCCATTGAGGTATCAAACTAATACATTTGTAACCCATATGTAATCCTTTTGTACCAGCAAGCTAATACTAGCATCCACAAAATAGACCCATGCACTCTCATCAAAAAATACACTTTCAAAAGACCTATGCACAGTAAGGGCAATGCAGATCAACCATGCTCGACAACCATGCAATGCAGATCACCATGGTTAACCTCATGGCTGGCAGTTCAAAAGACCCCACTTCTTATCACCATGGCTACAAGTGCAAATGAAGATAGTCATCCACCTGAAAGAAAAAAACTATAATTATCAAGTTATATTATTTTTTCACAAACTAATAAGTGATATGCTTGTCTATGGAAATACCAATGGCATGACGTTTGGATTAACCTCATTTCCTGGTGCAAGCATGCCGGTTTGTGTTCTAGCAATAAATTCATCATCATCTTCGTGGTGTTGACTTCCCGGGGTGATACTCAACTGTGTTTCATCTACTAAAATTTTTCTACAAGTCTAAGCTCAACAAAAAAAATAATCTCAAAACAAACATATATTAGAATACTAATGTCAATTATTAACATGGTAAAATTCAACAACTATTACCTTTTTCTTTCTGTTTGTTGCCAACTTTTCCACAGGTGGAACCTTCCTCTTTGTTGGGGGTCTCCCTTTCCGTCGACCAATGTCAGGGCTTAATATCCGTTGACCTTTGCTCGTATCATCTTTCGTTTTGCCCTTCGTTGATTCCAATGTCGACTCACGTGTTAGACCTTCACACCTTTTATCAAAGTCATCAACATGACACATGAATGCATGAACTTGCTCAGTATTTGAAGATATTTTGGCTGCTATTCTCACGCATCTCTTAATTATCATCTCATAATTGCATGCGTCTGACCTGTCCCGCACGTCATCATAGCTACTTCTGATTAATGTATAATGTCTCTTTAAGTCCTTTCTCCAGCGATCTAAGAAATATGAATCTGGCAGCACATTAATCTTTTTCAACTGGCACACTTTAAGTGCATGCCTACACAGAATCCCCCTCTCCTCAAACAAGGCACACATGCATCTTACCTCACACTCATCTTCGTTGTAATAAACTGAGTAACGAACTGTTTTGGTGTAACCATCGATGGATATGTCATCGAAGACATCGAATGTTAAAATACACCCTTGTGTGTTTCGCAACAAACAATTGCAACACATTAGACCCATTAACTCTGTTTGGATCTCCTTAAATTTTTTATTTGTATATAACGTTTGAAACTGCTTCTCAATGTTGAGTGGGGACACGCATGGGATGATTTGGTTAGCAGAACTAAAATCAGCCATTGTCTCTTGCTCCACTTTTTTTCTAAGAGCATTATCAAATTGGTCGACAAATTCCTTCAAAGACGTCCTAGAATGGACATACCCATCGAAAAAAGCATTCATGCTTTCCGACCTTTGTGTCGTGCTCATACCAGCCCAAAACACATTCTTTAGGTAAATTGGAACCCAAAATGACCTTTCCTCGTACAAGGACTGAAGCCAATTATTGTTGACCAGCTCATACTTTGAAAGCATCTGAACCCACCTCTCCTCAAATTCTGTTGTGGTCTGTGAATCATATAATACAGACTGAATGTCGATCTTTAACCCATCGTTGAATTTTGCATGAGATCCTAACTTTTCGGGAAGTTTGCGCATAATATGCCACAAACAGTATCTATGACGCGTTTCAGGGAATACAGTAGCAATGGCATTCTTCATCGCCCGATCTTAATCGGTTATGATGGCTTTGGGCGCCTTACCATTCATGCAGGTGAGCCACATTCGGAACAACCATTCAAAACTTTGTATGTCTTCGCTTGACAACAATCCCGCCCCAAACAGTATCGACTGGCCATGATGGTTAACACCCACGAATGGGGCGAAAGGCATGTGGTACTTATTTGTCAAGTACGTTGTATCAAAGGACACAACGTCTTCGAAATACTCATAGGATGCTCGACTCCGAGCATCAGCCCAAAACACGCTCCGTAACCTACCATTATCATCCACGTCCATGTTAGAAACGAAACCTTCATTCTTATTTCTCATTCTTTGGAAATATTCATTAAGGGCTTCGCCACCTCCTTTACCCAATCTTAAATATCTGGCCTTGGCAATGTAATTTCGACAATCTCTTTCTTGGAAAGGTAGATTCTCATAACCCCTGGCTTCAACAACAAGCGTATTATAATTCTTGTGCACTTGTATACCGGCTTTATCATTCAAATCGAGAATCATTTGACTGTATTCATCCAGATATCTATGGGATCGCAATAGTCTTGTCTTCTTGGGGCTCACAGTAATATGGTTGTGAGAATTATCAACAGTCGTGACAGCCCATTTCTCACTCTTGGTAAATGTCGCATTTATCTTTGCTTTACACCCCGTTTTACTTGTTGCCCGTGGCTTCGACATATTACTATTTGGCTTAGGATAGTACTTTCCTCCTCGGGCACAGCCAATGGTCACATAGACCGGCCTCTCATCATCATCCTTCTTAGTCCTCTGTGTCCTTATACCAAACCCCTCTTGCTTGGCATATCGTTTATAATAGTCCAAAAGTTCTTTCTGACTATTGAATTCCATACCGGATCTTGGTGGTTCAACTTGTACCTCATTATCTGGGACGACACTATCATCCTCTAAATCTTCATCTATGTCAAAGAACATTTCTATAAATGAAAACATAGGGATGGATTAGCATAAAGTGCATATAAACTTCATTAAGGGAAAAGTAGATAATAAATAGTATCAATACCATCATCATCATCAAAGCTTCCAACATTTTCTTCAAACTCTGAAGTGGTTGGCACAGTTGACAGGGTGGGGGGTGGAGGAGTTTCTTGCCTCATGTGATCCGGATGACTTGATGAAGGGTAGTGCATAGATGGCATCTGTTCAATACCAGAATACAGTTGAAAAAATGGAAATGGTTGTAAACGATCTTTAAAGCAAACAAATTATCTTGTTTTTTGAAATTTGGCTAAGGAACTTATAGAAATATACCTGAAATGAATCTTCAACTCTCATATAGTCATCTAGATTACATAGAGGGTAGGACATATCAAAAGGATGCTGCCATTCAAAAAAATAGTGTCATGCATGAATACGTCAAACGATCTTTAAAAAAAAAAAAAACAGCAACATGTGTGTTTACATGATAGACGTTTGGATTTCCTGCTGCATTATGAGGCGACATCAATGGCTGTGAAGTCGACGTCGAAGGCCTAGCTGCCACTCCATCTCCCTCTTCCCCCATCACAGCAGGGGCAATGCGACCTACAAAAAACATCAAATGCCTAAAAATCTTATATCAAATGCAACTAGAATTTTGCCTTCTAAAGAATCAGTGCATCTTCAAATCAATAATATAGAACCTTATTACTAATAATAATAAAACAGGTTTCCAGCAAAACATCAATCGGGGCATACAGCATCAACACACAAAATATAGCATGTTTATCCTGACTGAAGCCAAATGAAATTGGCTCTATCATGAGCTGGTCTGGCGAGTTTCTAGTTTATTGTTGGAGGTAAAAAAACATAAAGAAATGACAGAGAGAGCAAACCAATGACACAAGGTGAGAATTTTTTTTTTTTTATTAACCCAAACCTATGCACATGAAACATTCATAAAGCATAAGTCGTATCATCCTTCTCATTAGTGAAGACATCCAATGAATCACACTGCAAGTATAATATTGAAAACCATCAGGATTTGAAAACCATCAGGATTAAATGCTATCAGAAACCAGCAAGACGAAAACCAAAACCATCTCCAAGCAAGCTAATCCATGAATGACTTTCTAAGTCGTGAAAATCGAGACCCTGACTCAGTTGTCATAAAACAAAATCACCAGCTTATATTTCCAAACTACAGATTTTATCCATGCCCTAAACCCTAACCCGAAATACTTACGAAATTTCAAAACCCAAAAATCATCCTTTCTCATTACAAATGACAAATGTTAAGGCTTACGGAAGGAAAAAACTATGTTCCAAAAACAGAGGGTTCCAAAAACAGAGCATTACCTTCGTCGTCGCCGCTTCTCAACGAGGAAAGACTTGCATTAACCGTGCTCACGGAGAGGAGCGGCGAGGAAATACCGACATTCGAATAGTTACGATCTCAGACGGCGTTCGCGGAGTGTGTTGGGCTGTCGGACGGCGACGCTGGTGGCACTGGGCGGAGGAAAGTGACGTGCGGGGGAGGTTTCGCGGGAGGGACTTAACATTCGAATACACCGTTTGAAATGAAAAGAAACAAACAAACAAAACAAGTAAATGACCAAAATATCCCGACACGTCGGTTGTGCAGTTCGTGCAGCTGAATAGTGGCTGTTCCGTATCATTCCCCTTTGTAATATAAAACATTTGGGGTTCATTTAAAAGCCCCTTTACCGCGAGAAGAAAAGTCTAGCAAGTTTTTATTAACAATAGTTGTTTGTGGATAATTTAGGCTTGGTTTGATTTTAAATATGAAATAAGAAGAGATAAAAGTGAAAAAAAAAACGAAAGTATTTTGAGAAAAATGTCTAGATACTTGTTTTCTTAACCAATATGGTACACATTGCAATCTGCATTATCCCAAAAACAACCAAAAGAAACAGAAGACAGATCCTGGAGGCTGGAGGCTGGACATTATATGGTAACACCACCTCTCGGCTCTCAGAATGATTTCTCAAGATCTCAACTTGAAGATGGCGGCAGAGGGGGGTTATTGGGATTATGCATAGGGGGTGGTGGAGGCATTGATCCCTGTGGCATAGGGGGCCGACTAGGCTGTTGCTGAAAGGATGGAGGCGGTGGTGGACGCCACATAGGTGGTTGGACTCCCATCACCATCGGTGGTGGCAGAGGCCTTGGAGGACCTGGAGCTGCCTGTGGTGGAGGAGGCGGTGGCATATTGGGGGGAGGGGGCCTGAAATGCTGAAGTTGTGGAGGCATGATAGGTGGCGGGATTGGTTGACCCAATTGCTGCGGTTGACCCTGCCAAGCTGGCTGCCCACCCATTGGCATGGGATGGAAGGCAGCTGCTCCTTGAGGCGGACGGAGTGCAGGAATTGGGTTTGGAGCTACAGAACCATTTGCAAAAGGGCGAGGAGGCACAGTTCCATTGGCCTGGGTAACATTCTGAAGTGTTGGAGGTCCACTGGCAAATAAAGTGTGAGGTCTGCTCTTTTGGGCAGTTGGATTGCTTGCAGCCAAAACTCTCTCTGCAGTATAACAGCATTATATAAGCAAGCAATCATCTGGTGACAGCATGCATAATTCCTACTAAAAGCAGCGGCTTAAAAAAGTACTCACCTGCTGGAGTACCATGACGCTCCCCTTTAGTATCCTTCTTATATGCATATGACACTGTAATTTGACGGTTGCAAAGATATTGGCCAGTCATTGCCTGAAAATTTTTAATACCAATATCAAATCAACTTATTATAATCAGAACAGAATGCTTGCGTTACGTGATCTAAGTCTCATGTCCAAAATTTTAGTAGTTAACTATAATATGTTTTACAACCCAATAGATCGGCTCCTTGACATAAATAGAATTGGCATCATGCTATGACCTAGTGGAAGTAGAATTTTTAGATATAAATATAAAACAAAAGCCACAAAGACTATATGACTATGCATAATGATTCATCCAAATCTTGTATCATTAAACCACACGTTTTTTACTCCCAACCCCCCCCCCCCAAAAAAAAAAACAAAAAACAACCAAAAAAAAAAGCAAATAAATAAATAAATAATCTCACAATTCTCATGCAGATTTGAAGGATAAACATCGCAAAGGGCACAAACCTCAATAGCAGCATCAGATGCCTCAAAAGAATCATAGCTAATAAACCCAAAACCACGTGAATTTCCTGATTCTGGGTCTCTCATTATCTGGAGAAGAGAAGTGCCAAGAATTAGACTCCAAATAATAGAGCTGTCAAAGTTTTAATAGGTAGAAAACATACATTAGAAAACAATTTTTATGCATTCGGTACAAATGTTTGAGCCCACAACTTGTGCCACACAGATGGGGAGGAAAAGAGTTTACATCCAGTTCCCCTAAAACAAAAAGGAACTCATATAAGAAAGCCAACATAGATAGGTGATGGTCACACATTAGTGCTCATAAAGTAGCTCTAAGATTTCCCACAACTGATGCACCATTAAATCTAGCTCACGAGGATGGTTGTCTAACTCACCCAGAATGTGGATCACTTCAGTGATCTGAACTGGAACGGAACAAGGTACACCACTTACCCCATAACATGGAAAACTAGGACAAGGTAGCCTCACCATACAATTTAAGTGTAGTTTGGGCTGCAGTGTTCCCAAAGCCTCCATACAAAGGCATACGAAGATGGCAGATTGACTAATAGCAATGGCCATATTAAACAGTTCTTTGCCAAATAAATGGCAAAACAAACTCCCTTTTCTATGGCTGTCAAAGAGTGAAGTTTCCCCTTTAGTTTTTTTTTTTTTTATGTGACAATGAATATCTCATTTCCGATTACAGAATAGTAGTGATAATGAACCAGAATAGAAGAGTTTTCCCACACTTCCCGCAGTTGAGTACGCCTTATTTGGATTCAAAAACACTCTCAACTCATCTCATCTAATCATTACAACTTTCCCAAACTTTAAAACACAATATAATAAACAATTCAACCATTTCAAATCCCAAAACAAAAAATAATACTAAAAAATATATTCTAACAATATTTTATTCAACTTTCAATCGCAACTCATCTTACTATCCAAACCTCCAAATCTTTCATGGTAGTCATATGCAAAAAGAAGTTATATAAACTCCAAGGGTAGAAGGATCATGAATGACTTCATATTTCAACTTCATAATAGAAAAACCAACAGCTCAATTAGATAGAGTAGGCAGTTGGCATAGAATTTTCTACAATTTAGGGTGCAATTAAAACAAAATGGAAAAGATTATTTAACATCAGACAGCAAACAAAAGGAAAGCCAGAAACTTAACCTTAGGATTTGTGACAATGACTCCAAATGCACTGAAAGTATCGTAAAGAAGCTTCTCATCGACATCCTGAAAAGAATATTAAGCATGAAAAAGTTAACATCAGTAGTCGGCTTGTGCTAGTCATAACTCTGACAGAAGTCGACATACAGGGTCAAGGTTCCCAATGAAAAGGTTTGCACCAACGTCCAAGCTTTTTTTATCTTGGGATGCCTGGGAAGAAAATAAGAAAAAAATTGTAAACACCACGTTAGCTCATTGAATCATGTATAGCAGATGCAAATAAACATCAAGACAGAAAGGAATGCTGAACTTTTTCAAACATAACAATGATTCAAAACTTTTCTGCAGCAAAACATAAAATAGCAGCCAAACAACAGTTGAGAAAAGAATACCTTATTCACACGTATTGGCTTTCCATAAAGTTTAATCATGTTCAGCACTTTGATTGCCTGCATAAGTTACCAAAGGGGAGCAAAACCATTAATCAAAAGTAAAAAACTACTAAGGGGAGCTAAAAGAAAAAAACATTGCAGTTCACCAATCGATTTTCGTATGCACTAGCAAGTTTTATAGATAGCTTGACTACAGTATGTGAGGAATACTTACATAATCGGCATCTTCTTCACTCCGGAACTCCACGAATCCATATCCTTGATGCAGATTTGTCACCCTATCCTTGGGGACATACACGTTCACTGAAACAGAAATAAAAAATGTTATAAATGGGCAGTCATACAAGCAGATTCAAGGAGTAGTGAACTAACACATAATTTTATTTTATACGCACTAAAATAAATGAAACACTGATAAACTACTGATCAGTGAGATTAACATAAGTACCAAGAGAATAAAGTCTATGAATGGGATTAGTTATACTTCCAGAAACATTTTATAAGAATGAATCTGAAGAGGCTCGTTTGAAATCTTTCTTCTCTTTCCATTTGGTGAAATGAACTGCCAGAAGAAGATATTGTTGATACATAATAATTTTTAATAATTGGTGCAAAGGCGCAACCCAAGTACACAACTACATTAGTTCCAAAAGAAGATTAAACTACGTGAGTTCAAAAAATAATTTTTCCAAAGGCTTGTTTTGCATAGGGCAATCAACCCGAAATATATATGCTGCCCTTAACCCTTACTTTTTTTTCAAGTATCATGGAAAAGCAATAAGTTAAACTTAACTATCTTTCATTCACGCGTGAAGAATGTTCGTAATATTTGTGAAAGCAAAATACAGAGAGAAAAAATACGATAAAAAACAAAGAAATAAGCTTCACCAAAAACAATAGCATGGATACTACGACGCGCAAAAAAATCTATCAAAAACAAAAGAAACGATTATGAACATGAAACGAACAGGCATCTACCCAGGCGAAAAGAGTTCCTATACCTAACAAACATATAAAAAAAAATGAAAGTAGAACAGATAAAAGGGTGTGCAAAGGAAGGCCGGGACATACCAACCGGGCCTGCTTGAACAAACAACTCCCAAAGTAACTCCTCGCTCACCTGCATGCATAGAAGAGGAAGACATGAGTCAAGCTCAAGAATCAACAACACGAAAGTAAAGGCATTGGAGCCATTCCATTAAAATCAGAACCGTATATGGAAAAAACCCTAACTATTCCAGATTCCTTGTTGCGCAGCAAAGGACGAACATCAACTACCAAACAAAGGAGAAATAAGAAAAAGGGGAAAGAGGACCTGAGGGTCGAGATTGCCGACGTAAGCGGTGGCGTCCTGATTCCTCTCGGCAGAGTGTTGGCCGAGAAGGTTGGCTCCTACTCCAGGTGCTATTCGAGTCGTCATTGCTAGCTATCTAGCTAGCTTCGCCTCCTCACTCTCAAAGAGTCAAAACCCTCTGTCCCTGTTACTTGGACGGAAATTCACGTCGGACTCGTAAAAATAATTCAACTAAACGGGGGCTTCTCCATGGACGGCTATGCGAGTAGCTCTGGGCCTCTGGCTCAGGAAGAAATATTGGGCTGGGCCAGTCCACCTATACGTCAACCCAAGATGCATTAAAGAAAACAAATAAATAAATAAATAAGTAATACACCTTACTTCGGCGTGGCAGCGGTCCACATGTATGGGCCGAAATGATGGGCAGTGGGTTCTTTTGGTGTCGAACTTGGCAATACAACCTCCATTTAATTATTTTATTGGCGCCAAGCATCCCAATTAATCTCGGGAATGTATAAACTCTCAATAAAAAATTTCTGGCAAGTGTACCTCAATTAATTTTAAAAAAAAAAAATCTCAATACGATAATATGTAGAAATTATTTGTACTGGAAAAGATTTGAATGTTAGACCTAGTGTTGCATACTCTATACTACTTGAGCCAACCTCATTATCCTTTGACAAATGTTTGTTGACAGCATGACGTGATTTTCTGTCAATTCATATATTTTTAAAATTACTTTTTCTGGATTAATGCAATATAAAAACCGAACAAAAAAAGAGCAAAAAATTACTTTTTAAAATTACCCGACCTGTTCGTGCATCCCACGAATTCATCTCACAATAGTGAGTTAGTACCTCTCCTCTCCAGAACAAAATTCATGTCTTCTAAAGCTAGTGCACATTCTGCAGCACAGGGAGTACTATTTGGATTTTTTATATTTTTTTAAAGGGAGAGTGAAAGAACCTCTAAACTAACATTCAAGTACAATTGCTCGAAATGTAAGATGCCATACAGAATACCAGAATGAACATTAACATCCTTTTTTCCCAGCTATGATTGAGGAATTTTGCTACAGAAACAAGCTTTTCCAGAATTGTAGACAGAATACTGCGTTGAAAGGCCCTTCCTTTGACATGGCAAAGCAGGATGCGCAAGAGTAACAAGAAGAAACAAGGGACAGGCAAGGAGGAGCAAGTTATGCCCACCGTCTAACAGAATGAATGCCTTGAGAAGCTCATTTCCATGAAAAAAACAATAGCAAACTTAAATAAGCAGCGGGAAGGAAAACAAGAACTTGGTTTTGCGAATTATTTGCTAAAACACAATCATTAAACATTTTTAACTGTATTGAAGATTCAGCATTTCTTGACAGCTCAAAACAGCTTAGTGTAACAAGCTCCAAACCAAATTTGAATCGCTTGTCCCACCAACTCAACATTCAATAAAAATTGAATCTTTTGCAGCTACAGATCAAGCTACAAACACATCCAGCACGAAGGACCAAAACATTAAAAGCATGCCATAAATCCTTATGCTGCGGCCTCTTGATCCTCATCAGAATCAGCATCCACAGAAGCCAAACCAAGTTCTTTCTCAACCTTTGTCCATGCATTAACAACATTCGGGGGAAACTTTTTCTTAATGGTCCGGATCATTCCTTTCGCCGCCTTCATCTTCTTCTTCTTCACCAACCCTTCCACCAAATTCCTCATCGTGCCAAAATCAGGAATCTTATGCACCTTCACACTCTCCTTAAAAACCTTGTACCCCTTCTCATAATCCTCGTTCCTACACAAATAATATATCAAGGTCCTAAAAGTTGCAGCATTTGGATTACACCCATTTCCCTCCAACCCCTCATAAACCGCCTTCGCCTCATCCATCATCCCACTTTTAAGATAACAAGTCATCAAGTAGTTATAACTTATTGTATCGGGCTTGAGCCCCGCATTACTTATCTCATTGATCAATGCCATCACATTCTCAGGCTCGCCACCCTGCGCATACATAATCCTCACATTATATGCAGCAACATCGATCTCGCAGCCTTTTTCTACCATCTCATTCCAATATTTCTCGGCCTCCTCGTTCTTCCCCTTCTTGTATAAAGCGTTCAGTATGGTCGTAAACGTCACTGCCGTTATCTCTACCCCCTTCTCCTCCATCTCCTTGAAAATCCCAACCGCCGTCTCAGGCGAACCAGCTTCGCAGTACGACTTGACCAAAATCCCATACGAAACCTTATCCGGTGAGACATTGTATTTCCTTGGAATTTCTTCAAACAGTTGGGGGACCTTGTTGAACATCTTCGAATCATTGCACGCAGATAGCAAGGCGTTGAAGGAAATCGCTGATCTTGGAGTACCCAAGTCGTCCATTTGATCGAAGGTTCTCAAGGCGTGGTCGAACATACCAGCTCGGCCGTAGGATCGAATCAAAGTGGACAAATAGGGCTCTTCTTTGATCGTGGGGTCTTTCTTGTGGGACTCTATGAAGGACTCTATGTCGGAGAAGCGGTGGGACTTCGCGAGGCGGCGGACGGTAAGGTCCTGAGCATAGCGGGAGGAGGTGGGAGAGGAATAGTTTTTCGAAACGGAGGAGTATATTTCCAGGGCTTTGTCAGGGTCATACTCGGTCCGAAGTTTCAATTTTGCTCTAGAAATGGACATCGAAGAGGAATTGGCGGTGGTGCTAAAGTGGCGAAGATGACGGAGAGGAATGGAAGAGGACATTTTCTAGGGTTTTGGGGGAAGAGGGGATGAGAGAGGTGGGAGGGCTTTGCTGGTTCAACTTCAAGAATAGATCTGTAGCTTCCAAGATTACTGTTCTAGGGTTTTAGAAGAGCAATAATAATATCATTAGAGCATTAATATTCATGTCATCAAAATAAATTATTAAAATTTAATAAAAAAAATATAAATTTATATATATATCAAAAAAATTTCTTCATATTTGATCAAAAAAAATGAAGAGAATAACATAAAAATATTTTTTATTTAATTTTTAAATAATAACTCATCAAATTTGATGAGTTTTGATGTATTATTATTCAAAAACTAAACAAAAAATAATTTTATTCTATTTTCTTTATTTTTTTCTCAATTTTGATCAAATATGATAAAAAAAATTTATGTGTGTGCAAATTTGTATTTTTTATTAAATTTTAATAATTTATTTTGATGAGACAAATATTAATGCTCTTACTATTATTTTATTACTCATTTACAACTTTTTTTTATTTAACTTTTTTAAAAATTTTAATTTTACTTAATAAATAAGAAAGTGAATATTAATAAAATTATATTTTTTTTAAAATTTTTTTAATGGTTAAAAATATTAAAAAAACACTAAAAATGATAAAATAAAAAATAAAAACATTCAAACAGATATATAAATAATAAAATAATAATATAATAGTAATACGTCTATCACCACTCAAATGGTCATTGATAAAAACACGATGGTTGTGGTGCGACTATGCGACCAAATTGTATATGGGTATTCGATTCAGGGGCAGACCTTGGTCGCCAATCTAGATGCCATGAAGAGTACCCAATTGGTCATTATTCTCCTTTATTTTTACTTGTATAAACATTTTTTTATGAGATTTTAAGTTGAATAATGTTACATACTATTATCTACTTTCAGTCACTTTTGAATATCTCTTATGTCTTTAAAATGATATTTTAAAAATACTATATACACAAAATAAATTATACAAAAATAAATTTATAAAATAACGTAGTTAGATGTGATCTTATAAACGTATTTAATAATATTATTCTTTGATATTATATATAAAAAAAATACATAAATTAAGAAATTTAGATGATCCATTAAATCTATTTTATGATACTACATTTAACTGCATTCTTTTATAAATTTATTTTTATATAATTTCTTTAATTATTAAAGTAAATATCTTTAGAGGTTGATGAATAATATCACCCCATCATATTAAGAAGATAAAAGTGAAATAGTGATGTAATTAGTAAAATTATCCATTTTAATACATTTTCGGTTTTTTAGTTTTTGGCACATCATTTTTTAATTCTTATATTTTTATTCAATTCATCATCTCCAAATTCTTTATCCTAAAAATACTTTTTGCCACTTCAAATTTGTTTAATCATTGGAACATGGGCAATGGCAGAAAGGTTTTTGTTAATCATTGGAATTATGGAAAAGTAGACGTAATTATGAGAAGAAAATAAATTCGCCCTAAATTTTTGTCGAAACTTAAGCCTCAACTGAAAGAGAGACAATAAATCCTATAATATATATTATATAATATATATATATATATATATAACATAATTGATCCTATAATATTTGTAAGACATGCTTAATAAGCCCAACTTTTTCCTACTTTAGACGTTCAAGTCATGCTTTAACCAAAGGATCTTCATTCTTGATTCTATTCAAGTCTTTCAATTGTCCATCCATACATTATACGACATGAAATCATTGGAAACCTCCTAATCACAAGAGGATATATATGCATCAGACAATGCTTAATACAATTCAAAAAATTAGACTAATTTACAATCTAAACATTAAACAACCAGAAAATTCTTCATTTTAGAATAAAATTGATTAAAATATCCTTATTTACAAATCAAAAACTCTAAAAATCTAAAAAAAATCATTTATTTACACATGAAAAAAGGGAAACGTTTCAATGAGGATTACAGTCCACCAAATATAGACTGCAAAAACAAATTATTCATATGCATCACCCCGAACGCTCAAAATTTACTTTCCAGTAAAAATCTGAACAAAATATAAGCAGGTACCATTAGAAATGAAACTAAACAATTGTTGAAAATTTCAAAGGTGCAAATAGGGCTAATACCATATCATATAAAGTATAAAATATGTTCTACCCTAAAATAAAACGGCCAAGCTCACCAATGAAGACAAACAGCACCAACAACTACAAGTAATCGAACCCCAAATTGTATTTTGCTATTTGTAACAATCAGCAAGGACAAGACAAACTAAATCACTTCAATACTATCTCACATTTGTTACAACTCCAACGCAACAAGGAGGAATATGCCTATCCCGAGGCTGTAATATCTCCATCCATCAACACAGAGGCTGTAATAGACGACTGGATAATAACTATCCTTCGTAATCCCCCTGGGCAAACTTGTTCTCTGGATAAAAGACTGCCATGACTTGATTCCCACCAAATTTTCTTCCATTCAACCCAGATCGTGCTTTTGACGCACCATCAGTGTCTGCATACTCTAGAAAGACCTGACATAAACAGAATTTGTTTTCAGCAATGAGTTCAAAAGGAAAAAATGGAAGGAACTGACAAGAAGTTTTGGTTGCAATGCCACCATTTGCATTTTAAATATTGTTATCCTTTCTCACCAAGTAATTTGTTATCCATAATGGCAAGGGAGAGGATTCCTCCCTCCTCTCCCTTGCCAATCCTTCCCACCATTTTTTATCCTAGGTTGGAGAATGTCCGATCTACCACCTTTAAAACACCAAAACATCATCCACACCACACCATTATGGATCCTGCTACTAGGTCGCCCAGCATGTACCTTAGGGCGTGCCCCCTAGTGCAAATTGTACTTTTCTTTTCTTTTCTTTTTTCAATCATTATGTAAACATCTTTAAACATTTAAAAGAAATCATAAATCTGCTAATAATCACTTCCTTAACCACCAAGTAAAAATAAAATGAAATGCACAAGCAGTCAAAATGAGAGGGCAAAACCATTGAGCAACTTAGCATTTTTCCCACCATTATACTTGCCATTGCTGACTTCAAAACATACACGAAAGCACACCACCTAGGACATGAATGAGTTTCATACACCAATGTGCACTTAGACCTCTAATTACCACATGTACCACACATATGGACTGACTGACGATTCGATGAAAAATTTGTGGAGATTCCTTCGACAACCCCTCAACAACCGACTGTAGTGTTGCTCTCCCGGATGTGGCCCAAAACCACATTCAAAGAGCCCACAATTGAATTATGAAACCACTTCTTTCACGGTCCCCCCTTAGCTAAGCCAAGGAACATGGACACAAGTCCGCTTAAATGGATTCATTACCCTTCTTTTAAAGGTGATCGGATTCATTACCCTTCTTTTAAAGGTGATCGGATTCATTACCTGTTAAAAACTTAATAGTCTTTTTGCACAACATCTTCTGGAAATGGGATTTTTGTTGAGATTCCTCACCACTCTTGTATTTTAATTTTAATGAAATCTTGCTTTAGAAAAGTAATTTACTTCATCCCTCACATGATAGGGTCATTTGACTTCTTAAGTTTCCTTGAGTTAAACCACAATTACCAATGATTTGGGAAAATGGCGGGAGATCATAAGAAAGGACAAGTATTTGCCTGAAAGAACGAACACTCGGACAACTAGGACTCTCATACTCTAATTAACATGTCCCGTTAGAGCAAAGATTAAATTGCAGGAGAATAAATGGAAACAGGAAAATCATACAACCTTTCCAACTCCAGGTGATGGTTCGCCATTTGGATTTGGGCGGGGGATGACAAGATTTACCAGTGCACCTGCAAATCACATCATCAACTCAAATTGCATAAGATTTATCAAAAATATACAAAGAAAACATTTTTAGGTAAACATAAAATAAGGTTATGGAGGCTTCTGTCTGTGTATGTTAGGCCTGATTCTTTAAAGCAGAATGTGGGACTACAAAATGGCTGTAAAACAGAAAGATATAACATGAAAAAAAATTAATACATATGAAAGAACCTTAGCCAGGGGAAATGACAAAAACAAGGAAGTAAAGTAAAGACTCCAAGCATGTAATCACTAGTTAGATCAAGCTTTTACCAAATTTTCCGCACTCTTCTCTCATGTCTTCCAAAATGTCTTGATAATCATCATCATCTTTAAGTTCATCAGGAGAAACCACATGAGTTAGACAAACAACTTTTGTGGCCACTGAGCCAGGTTGTAAGATGAGCTTCTGCAGAACAAAGGGCACATATCAAACATAGATACAAAGGACAAGAAATCCATAAAAATAAATCAGTTTAGGGTTCACCTGCAATGCAATCTGCTGCTGTGCGTGCAATAATACATTCTCTTGCTCGGGTTTAGGTTGGCTAGTACCCTGGTTAGCACGTCTAACTGTAAGAGTTTTATCACCCATTTTAATTCCATTCAGAGCTGCACAGGCTATGTCTGTAACTGAAAGATCTTGGTAAACACAAAAGGCATAGCCTTTTGAATTTCCAGTTTCTCTGTCTTTCACAAGATCAAAACCCCGAAGTGGCCCAAAAGTCTCTAACAACTCCCTGATCTGGGTCTCTGTAAAGTAATAGGGAAGCCCCCCCACAAAAATGCGGTCAGGCCCCTCAAGCCCACCTGCAGATCCTGCTGTTAACCCAACAGCAGCCAGGTTCAGATTAGGATTGGGCTGGCTTGGACCAAGTGTTGCAGCAAGGGATGGGTTGTAATCACTAGGCCTCCTCACCTTAACAGGGGCACCCTGGAAAAAGTAGAAAGAATGAAAGAGGTCAGTCCCATGTCATGTACTAACCCAATTTGTCATGGGTAGACATGCAAATGTCCTTCAAATCAAAATACACACCTCAAAAATAATCCCATCTAAAGCCATTGCATTACTAGCCTCCTCGACAGACCTCATCTCCACAAAAGCAAACTTCTTTTCATGGTTTATGTAAACATTGACAACAGCATCTCCTGCCAGAGAGAGAGAGAGAGAGAGAGAGAGATGAAAAAGAGCGAATTGGTAGAGAAACCATCCAACTAAAAGGGCTGGTAGCTTATGAAGACAAATTGAGCTCAAGCACCAGCATACCTGGACCAGCAGTGTTTCCTCCAATCGCAGCCATAACATGACTGAAATATGTTGCAACAGACTGCAGTAGAACATTTGAAATAATTATGATCATTGGGTAAAGCAAGTTATTCAAACGATAATAAGGTGAGGAGGGAGATTGAAGATAGTAACAGCAAAGTCAATGGGGTGGATGAACCTGTTCATTTGCCGTAGGAGGAAGGCCACCCACATACACCCGTCGAGCATGCCTTGTTGCCTGAAACCACAAATATTACATATTACGTCTTTTTCTATGAGTTACATATTACATGTTGACAAAATTTAAAAAAAAATAAAACTAAATAGATCATGGCCAACAGCGCCAGTAACTGAGGCACCAAGAACCCTCTCTACTAGTGTATTTTAAAGTTATAAACACTATTATTATTGTAGGTGCTAAATTAACGAACCTGTTGGGTCATTGCCTGAACCGGCATAACTGGAAGAGCTCCAAACTGCTGCAAGCAACACAAGTCATATGATAATTGATAATTATAGCATTCTCATGGAAATCAATTGCACACGCACACAAATCATACCTGACCAGTAGCTAATGGAAACATGTTTTGAAACAACCCAGGAATGGCTGGATTAGTCCCAGGAAGCTGACCTGCACATGGATTTGACTATTTAGACTACAACAGTAGCATAAATCTTAGTTTACTTTAAAGTAGATAAACTCTTATCCCTTGATTTTCCATAAAAGCACATTAAATTAAGCAGATCCTAACATCTTCAATAAGATTTATCAAATGAGATAAAAGGAATATATTATATACTTTTCCAAAAAAAAAAAAATGGAATATATTATATACAAGTTATGGAGATAATATTTGTAAGACTACCAAAACAGGCAATAGTTCCTGGTTGCAGATGAACAAGACCCATCAAACCGGTGCATTGTTTCCTCCTTGTACATAAAAGCTACAGAAGTCGGCTCACGCCCATTGTCAGCTCAGTGGGGCAACTAGCCCAACATTGCCTTCTTACAACAAAAGACATGACATAGAAACAAAACAAACAAACACCAAACACAACAAAAAAAACACCAGAAACATCTCTCAGTTCCGATTCCATAATTATTTCACCAAGTAAACAAAAAAAAAAAAGTACAGTCATTCAGAGACCGCAGCTTGGAAAGCTGTATGTGCAAATGAAAGAACAAAAGATATAGCTTACCAAATCACACCATGCAATTTGATACGAACTTTCCACACTATATCCAAAAAAGGAAAAAAGCAGTTAAGAAAATGATAACATTCTTAAATAAATATGAGGGTACATTTACCTGCTGCAGTGACGGTGGCAGTGGCACCAGGCAACAATGCAGAAGCAGGAGGAGCCATATCAAAACCACTAATCCTTTTGCTGCACATAAATATTATTAGTATACCAAGAGTGGAAAAATATACAAGTGACACATTTTTAAAAACAAGACATCCAAAAAAATAAGGGAAACAAAATCAATAAAATATTGAGAAATGCATGTGTTGTACAATAAAAGACAAACCTAATCGTTCATCATAACCAATATTTCATATAAAAATGCATGTCTGTATTCAAAAATATTGAGAAGATCACATTGTACAACAAAAATATTCATAAGGAAACTTGGTAAAACTGACTACTTATGTGAAAGGCAGATGATACTAAAATGATTATTACAGATCTCTAAATGACCTGAATAGGTAAATAACGATGAAATTATATGCATAAACTGCAGCCAGCAAATACCAAAACAAAAAATCTTGTTGCGGGGATAGTTCAACAATAAATCAATCCAAACAAAGTCTTAATCATGAAAAATCACAGTACTCTGTCTCCATTGAAGCCAGGCTTATCCTAGACATACTGATTAATCTTGCATAAAATACCTCTTTGAGCGAGAACGTGACCTTGATTTGTGCTCAGATCTACCCCCTGAACGAGATCGAGACCTGCGCCTGCGCCTATCCTCTATATCTCTGTCCTGATCCCTTCGCCTGTTCATCAATCAAGCATAACATCATCATCTCAAGAATCCAAACAAACTTCAGTAGTATTTCTAAGAAGACGTGCATGATAATAGGCAATATAATGCACATACATGTACTAACACCCAATTATTTCATTGGGATTCAGTATATCAAGTAATTCAACGAAATGCCCAACATGAACAGCAGTTGATAAAGGAATATATGATAAATAAATCAAAATGTATCAGTTCATGTACTACCTGTCATGATCCCGACTTCGATGGTAATCATCATCATCTCTATCCCTGCCTCGTTCCCTTCTCTCACTGCGATCTCGATCCCCATGGCGATCTCTATGATGCCGGTCCCGGTCCCTGTCTCTATCCCTTTCCCTATTCCTGTCTCTTTCCTTGCTTCTCTCCTTATCACTGCCTCTGTCTCTCTCCCGATCTCGATCCCTATCCCTCTCCTTATCGCGCCCCTTTTCTCTGTCCCTCTCCCTACTTTTAGAAGGTTCTCTTTCATAATCACGAGAACCATGCTGCAAATGATTAAGTTATATTAGAAATATTAATCAAATGAATGATAACGAGGAACAAAAAAGAGCATATTACTAGGGAAACTAAGGAATATTCAGGCCTGATATTTGTGAGTTAATTCATATGTGAAGATCACGAATTAAGTTTACAAAATTCAAATTAATCACAACTATATCATACCACACGTCAAAGAGCAAATTGTCACTGTACATAAAGAAGAACCACAAGACACATTAAATAAGCAGCCAAGCATGCTGCACTGCATCCAGAACTAATAAAAATAAATAAACAGAACAGACAGGATTCTATTTTCCAGTCTATAAGATCTTATAAGATTAAAGATATATCAACAAGACACAAACTTAGTTCCCCAAGCCATCACCTACACCCCCAAAACTTTGAATGGAACTAACAAAGATAAATATTTCGAACATACCACCGAATGACACACGTCACACACCTTATTTGTTCTAAATTTCTAATTGATAAAGAAAGTGATCTACAGAGAATTGTACTGTTCAATTCAACGAGAGCCATGAAAATACTACATTTCAGATTAGATCTTTCCAACAATCAAATAAGTAGCAAAATCCAAAATTAATCAAAAACCAATCTATCACATCCTATTTTTTAATAAGTAAAACTCAAATTTATCACATCTTGAACATGTTTATCATAATACGGATATTTATTCCCATAATGTATCTACATTTTTTTCGGTAAATGAACCTACCTAACTTCACCACTTGCAACACCCAAAAGGCAACCCGGATTGCAAGAAAAAAGGGTGAAGTAATCTTCCCAGAACTGCCTTAGTTACAACTCAAAGCAGTGAACTAACAACTTATCAATACCATAGCATAAATTAAGATATTGAACAAACAAAACAACTTCTAAAGAATTCAAAATCCTAAGAACAATACTAACAAAAAAACCCCTAAAAACACAATAAACCGATCCCTTTCATTTCAAGCCCTAAAATTCAAATCCACACATACCATATCCTTGAGAAAACAAGATTCAACCAAAACCCCTAATATTCATGCCCAGCCGACGCATCCTCTCAGTCGCATGCATATGCCTTCCCAAATAATGAGCAGTAGAACCGAAAGTGTAAGTATACCTGAGACTTGGAGTCGCTGTTATCGTCAGGACCGCCATTGCTACCACCGCGAGGTTGAGGAGGTGAGGAGCCACCGCCATAATTGTCAGCGTCCTCCCCGTTGTATCTTACTTCGTAATCAGACATCTTCTACTAATTACTCTCACTCGATCTATCAGCGTGTTCTCGCTGTCTTGCTTCGCTATTGTTTGCCGAGAATTTGGTCTGCGAAATTCAGAAGAGAAACGTTTCCAAGAACTAAAGTGTCTAGGGCTCTACCTTCTTTATATATCTAGCGAGAGCACGTAGTCGATCAAAATGTAATGACAAATCGGCCCTGTCACCGTAAACCTCCCGATAATTCGATCGATTCTTTTTTTTTTACTTAAATATTTATATATATATATATATATATATTAATAATCACTTTTTTAATTATTAAAAAAAACATAATCCAACTATTTAAGGGTTATCCCAAAGCATTTTTTATGTTTCTATCAAGAAAGAAGATTTTTTTCTGAATCAATGACAAAAAGTTGGAATAAATAAAATAATTACTTTATTAGTTAAATATTTATCCATTCGCCTTACAACATTTACAAGATAAAAAATAAAAAAAATCTACATTCCAAAAAAGTTTGGATCTGAGAAAGATGTTTTTTTTTATGTTTGCATCTGCCAATTTGTTTTTATAAATCAGTTTTATTATTTATAATTTATTTTGTATTTTTAATTCATCTCAACTATTTATTTTATTATTATTCATAATTTATCTCAATCACCCATTTTATTATTATTCATAATTCATCTTATTTTATTTCTAAATCTAAATCGATATGCTAGACATGTCTAGTATGACATTATTTTTATATGTATGTTATCGGAATTTAAAAAATAAAATGGGTAGACTGTTAAAAATATGTTTAGGAAAAAAAAGTTTTGTGGTTTTTCTGTTAACGTTGTATTTTTTTATTTTATTTTTGTTTCTCGAAATTGAAGGCAAATGATTAGATGATTTTTTTAAGAGGTAAGTTTAAAAGACGTGGAATGAGATTGAAAACAAACAGTTCTAAAATTCTAAGTATTTTTTATATATGAACCATTGAACATAAACAAAGTCAGGATTCAAACAAACGTAGTAATCCCTTTTCACTAGAAGTTAAAATATATTGTTTTTCATATTTTTCCAATTATTTATTTGTGAAGTAATGTATAATGATGTTAACGGGCTGATAGAATATATTTCTCTATTTTTTTAATTGATACTGAATGTTCAAGAATAAAATTTTTATTAATATCGAAAAGAAAAATGATAGATACAGTTATGAAGTTATAAACGACGTGCAATCGTTTTGGAAAAAAGTGAATATATATGAGACTTACGTGAAAAAATTTAACTTTTTTCTAAAATAACTGCACGCCGTTTGCAACTCAATAACTTTATGTAGTATTATCCTATCAAAAATACACTGATACTCAAGTGTATCCTGGTAATTGACAAGAAATTCAAAATTTATATCTTTATTTGTAATGAAAAATTATATTTACAATTTTAGGTGGGAGATTGTATTATAATATTATTAATAAATGAAAATAACAAATATATATATTATTTTAAAAAGAATGTAATTATAATTTCATTAAATTTTTATAATTAGACTTTTATTAGGACTAAGTTTCTTAGCATTTCTAGTAATTTAAAGAGAAATTCTCTCAAATTTAATGATCTCTTACTTGTTTATATCCAAATGTAATCAAATACTAGACTTGGAGTGAGTATACTATTAAAATCAAGAATGTTATCACTTGTGCCAAAGGCCTATGGCCTGATGGCATGACACTTAACCTCCAAATGAGAGATTTGAGGTTCGATCCCCCTCCCCAAATCTCCCA
Source organism: Platycarya strobilacea (assembly GCA_036898215.1). Lineage (NCBI taxonomy): Eukaryota > Viridiplantae > Streptophyta > Magnoliopsida > Fagales > Juglandaceae > Platycarya > Platycarya strobilacea. The sequence goes on along the minus strand of CM072545.1, from coordinate 4,635,907 downwards.
ATATAAAAAAAAATATAAAAAAAAATGTTATCACTTGTGCGGACTCCTAGAAAGAAATTAATAAAATTAGAAGAAAAACATTATATACATAAAAATGATCTCATAAAAGAGTTTTACACACTAATGTGGCACACTATTAGTGTGCCACGTGTCCCTTAATTTTTTTCTTTTTTATTTCTCTCATTTTTTCCCCTCTATGTGTGTCTCTCTTCCTACCCCTTTCCCACCTCGCCAGCATCTCGAAGTGGTTCTCGACCACCCCAAACGGGCAACAAATGAGCCGTCAACTTAGATCTCAACTACCTTAAGCAGCACGATGGTCCTACGATAGGTCTGGACTGCATGGGTCATGGAGACATTGTGGGAGAATGGGGGAAGGTGGAAGTACAATTGGACATGAGAAGCATAGGGAAGGCTTGCTGGCATGAGGGGAAGCGAATGGAGGTGTTCAATGGCATGGGGATGGTGCACAACAACGCTGGGTTGTGAAACCTATTTTAGAGTTTAGGGAAAATCCATTTGGGAACTGAGAGCTACAGAGGAGATGGGGCTACCATGGGACTCTACAATGGCTAGAGGTGCTCACTGATGAAGGAGAAAGCTATCAGTATGAGGTGGTGTCCAGTGGTGGCTGACAACAAGGCTGGGTGAAGGGAAGTGTAGTCGAGAGAACTTGCGTTGGGGAGAGGGGGTATTTTTGGCCAAAATTGAATAGGAAATATGGATACATAACAACCTAACAAAATGTCACACCAGTGTATGAGATCCTTTTATAGGATTCTTTTATGTCTCTAACAACCCTCAAATTAAAATATCACCCAATAAATAACATGCTGGCAAAATACGAAGAGAGCTTGCATATGAAAAGAAGATAGGTTGCACTCTTAAAAAATGGGAAAAAAACAAAAAGGTTGAAGAGTGTAGATGCTAATTGGACAAAAAATTGTTTTATTATTTTTATTTAATGGTTGGGATCCCTTTGTGGGATTCTTTTGTATTTCTAACAACCCTCAAATTAGAATATTACCCAATAAATATCACACTGGCAAAATACGGAGAGAAGTTGCATATGAAAAGAAGGTAGGTTGCCCTATTAAAAAATGGGGTAAACAAAACAAAACAAAAACAAAAAGTTTGAAGAGTGTGGAGCTAATTGGACAAAAAATTGTTTAATTTTTTTTATTTAATAGTTGTTGTAAATATAAAAAACTCGTGTGAAAAGGAAATTAATTTATGCAAATCACTTGAAAAAAACTAAATGTAAGAGAAATTCCCACATTTTTATGATAGTTCTATTTTTTATTTTAAAGAGCTTGCACTAAATTGTATTAAGCATTACTATTGAAAAAAATACCTTATAGTTTATTATTTGAATTATGATTATTGCACTTAATCAACCCAAAACTTATTTATCATTCAACAAAATTTTATTGGCATTAAAATAGATAAAGATCTGAGTACACAAAACATATACTGATATACTATACAAGAGTATCGCTTATACATGCTAGTTTAGCGCATTCTCCATCTCCAAAACCTCTTGCATTATTCTCATTTCAAATATACCACTATAAACAAATTACGACCATTTTCAACGTTATTGCAATCAAATGGTTGTCCCAAATGTCTCACCAAGAAGCTTGGAGGTCGATTACACTTTTTGACATCACTCAAGCCAATCTCAACTGAGGAAAGAAGTCATTCCACAAGATTATATAAATCTCACAATAAAATATAGATGATTTATGGATTGTTCAGTCCTTTTGCATATACAACGCGATTCTATGATTATGACATGATGTTTCTGTAAATTGTCTATTGTAAGGAACTTCCCTAATGAAGTTGCATGCACAAAGAAATTTGTCTTCAATAGTGCTTTTGTTATCCAAATACTCTTTCATGCAATGAACTTATATTATGTGTAATCATGGCTTAATAGTAGGAGCAGACAGTAAACTTTTATTTCTTAGAAAGATGCCAAAAGACCTTGTCTCCACCTCCCCTCATTATATGGGTAGAGTATAGTTGATTATAAAACTCTGATAAATCATCAACTTCCAAATCTTGTGCGTCTCTGAAAAATGTAACGTTCCCTAGTGAGGGAGTTCCAAAAGTATTGAGTCTGGAACCTCGTAGGTGTTGCATAGATTTGCCAAGTCTTTGACGACGAGGGTGGAACACCGCCCAAAACCTTCGAAGCATGGGACGTCTTTAATAGAGGAAGACTCTAGGACATAGAGGGATTGGGATGTGTTTTGTTGGGCCATGACGACAATGAACGATCAAAGGGAAATAAAAGTACGAGAGATCAAGGTCACAGATAAGTAAGTCGAGATAGTAGGATCTTAAGAATGTAAATATGATAGGAAGAAATCAGGAAGACGATGAAAATTGAGTAAGAGTATAGAAAATAAGAGTAAGTGATGACTGCAGACCATCATTATTTGACTAAATGATGCGATTGAAAGAGAACTGGTAACGGCTACCAGGTAATGTGCACACGTTTCTCAAGTTTGAAATTCTCACCTCATGATTAGTGAAAATGACAAGCAAAATAATTAATGGACTAGCGAGGTAGTCCATAGGTCTAAAACCCCAAACGGGATAGTCTAGGGGTCTCAAACCCTTTATTTGAGCAAAGCAAACAAACAAATCATTCATTGATGAATTTTCCACGCTTACATGCAAGAGAAATTAACAGAATAATTGTATGAGTTAATATTGGTTTATCCCTGACTATGGCCAAGGCCCATCATCCATGAATGATAACTATTCAAAGAAGTCGCATAATTTAACACAGACCTTAACCATTGTGTTTATTAGGATGGATAAGCCCTAACATTATGGATATAGATAATGTGGTGATTAGATCATTTTAATACATGAGAGATAATCCTTCTAATTAATAAGCACTGTGCAAAATAAATCAATCTATGATATTCATCTAATATTTACTATGCATATATATCGGGGTAACATATAACTCTCGAATCATTTAATTGAGCATCCTTGAATTATTATTTCTCATTTATTGCTGACTTAGACATCGGAAATGTGATAAGTACACCGTGCCACATACATAATGATTTGCAAGTTAACGATCACAATTGATAGTCGACACTTCCTTTACAAGAAAAATATGATTAAAGATAAGTCTGTTTATTCGGGTCGAGTTTTGTCCAGTCTGACCCTTATTTATTTATTTATTTTAATAATTTTGACACTTTCATTTAAGAAACTCAAGAAAATTAATCATTTAGGTTTTGGATTCCCCAATCAGAAATTCGGATGAACAAGCTTAATCAAAAGGAACCACTAGGCACTATGGAATAAAAGAGAGCTGCAAACGTGAAGTACCAGATCATGCAACAAAAGAAGCAAAGCTTAACCCATATGAATTATATGAGAAGTTATCCCTTAGAAGTACCAAGATGCATCTAATTATTAGAGCATTGACATTGACATTGGCTCCATCAAGAATTCTTCAAAATTTGATAGAAAGTATAAATTTGATAGAAAATCAATACCTCTACTTTCATAATTTCGCATTGAATTCATTATTAGATTTATCAAATTAATAATACAATAATATTTTTTTAATAAGAATATTTTTAATTTTTTTTCATATTTTATATTTACACTAACTATATGTATATTAGTAATTTAATTTAATACTTAAATTATTATTTTTTGACTAATTTTTTTTCTCAACCTAAGTTAATTCTCCTCAACCATAGTCTGATCGAGCTTCTGATCCAAAACCCACATTTTGCTTTTGTTGTTATCACCGTCTTCATCAACCTCCACTCTTGAAGCCATTTGAAAATCAGTTCAAACGATTTTGCAACTCTCAGAACTCGCAAACTAAAGCAAGCTGAAATAACACAAAGTGAACGAAACCCAAAATCTCAACTTTGATTTTCACTTGAAGTCTATTACAACCCAAGTATAACTTTTCCCACCAATAAATCATTTCTAACTATCTAGATTGATCGACCTGAAGTTGAAAGTCATTTTGGAGACACGTTTGTTACACTGACCGGTCTATACTAAGAGAATGAAATGCAGTTGATTAAAAATAATTAAATAATAGATTTGCTTGTAAAAAGTACGTCTTTAAATATGAAGGAAGATGAATGATCATATAATTCAAAGATTCCTATAATTTGATTTGATGAATTCAATACATAAACTTTTTAAGTAAATACATCATATTTGTATTTATATTAATTTTTGATTGAATCAATACAAATGCTCCAAAGGTATGAGTTTGTACTTGTGAAATTTTCTAATCATGTACTTTTGAAATTGTAGGTGAAACTAGCTTCAAGCTTTTGGATGCACAGAAACGTGATCGGTGATTGGTCCTTGCCGTCTCTAAACTAGGGCCTAGGGGGCCCAAGGATGTTGTCAAGGCCCATATCATACCTACCCTCGATAATGAGGAGTTTGAACTAACAATGAAAAGGGAAATTCAAGTCAAAGCAGGTGATGATTGGACTTGGAGAAATCACATGTCGGGGTTTCTGTGTAGGAAAAATGAGCTTTTAATTATTTAATAATTAATCATATAAAAATAAAAATGATATAATTATATGAATTCATTGTAAAAAAATTATAAAGTTATAAAAAAAAAGTTGTAAATATATAATTATCTATAAAATTGTTTTTGAAATTTATGATGTACTATAACTCAATTGATGGTATTTTTAAGCTCTGTTTAAATTTTAAGATAAGATGAGATAAATTATAAATAATAATAAAATAAGTAATTGAGATGAATTGAATAAATTAATGAATAATTAAAATGAATTATAAATATAAAATAAATTATAAATAATAAACTAATTTATGAAAACAAATCGGCCGTTCAATTTAAACAAGTTGACTTTACTGCACTGCTAACGTACAAAATCCAACTTAAAAATAAGGCTTATTTTTTTCAAAATAATAATAATAAAAAATAAATAAAAAGGATTTTTGAGCCTCCAAGAGTCCGAGCCCATATTTTATTCTGCTCAAAAAAAAACAAAGTCCATATTTTGTTCTGGTCAGTCCTACGAGGTACTAGAGCTTGACATTTGGCGGGTATAACATCGATTAGGAACCCAAAAAAAAAAAAAAATCAATCATTCCCTTGCGCATATAGTGTCTTACAACTTTATATTATTTATTTATTACTCATTTTATTATTTATTTTTTCTTTATTTAATTATTAAGAAAATGAAATTATATATATTCTTAATATTAAGGATATTAAAAAATATTTCAAAGAAAAGAATAGAAAATCAAAATTTTTAAATATACTATAAAATAAGACTATTAAGGTCTTGTTTGTATTTGCAACTTAACTCAATTTATCTCAACTTATTTTAATTCATCTTCATTTTATTATTATATTTTTATAATTTTTTTATATGAAACATAAATTCCTATACACTTTTTTTAAATCTCAATACACTTTTTTCAAATCCTATAATAATAATAATAATAATAAATAAATTAAATTTATTCCAACTCATTTCATTTCCAAATTCAAATAAAGTCTTAGACTATTATTATCCTATGTCATATCCATACATATCAAATAGTTTCTACGTATTTCTCAAAAAAAAAAAAAAATAGTTTCTAAGTAAAAATCTTTACACCACATTTTATAATTTAATTAGAAAAGTAAATTTTAAATAATATAAATTATATTATATTATATAAACAATATGTAATTAAAGACTTTTAAAATAAAACTTCTCGTGCATAATTATCGTCACGATTCACAACGCCAAATTGAAAGTTAGAATATGGAAAATATCTCCCATGGGCCCATGGCCGAAGATACAAGTAAGATTACAACTAATAATAATATATACAAATTTTGAATATAAATTTTGTGCAGATATTTGTAAAAATTTGATCTCATTATAAAAAAATAAAAAACTCACTTTTTTTTTGTTGCTTTTTTTAATGAAGTCTACGTTTTTTAAAAGAATAAAATTGAACAAAACTTGTGCATGTTTAAGGCTTGTAACTAACGTCACAGAAATCTAGAATCTTTTTTTTTTTTAATAACCTCATAAACTTTCATTAAACATTAGCAAAAAAAATACATCAAGTGAAGTATATAGAAAAAAAGATTACAACATTTCTTGTTCAATACACCAAAGGATCTCAGGAGGACCATCTTCAATACAAACTTTTTCCTCCAATCCATAACATCTTTTGCCATGATGTGAGTAACATAATTGCCTTGTCACAAAAATTAATTTTGAAGAGATGAAAATGCAAAAGAAGCTTTTTAGGTCTTCTACAATTTGCCCATATCCGGAGACGTTTACCTCAGTATTAAACACCTCTTTTACCAAGACTTGATAATCACCCACAAATATTACTTGAGTAATGACCAGTTTCATGATTAGGAGGATAGCTCTCTCCAAAGCATAAGCTTTAGCCTGCAAGGCACTTGAAACAAAACTTTGGGACTAACTTGCAATTGCCATGACCGCACCCTCCTAGTTTCTTATGACAATACCTCCACCCATTTTTAATAATTGGATGTCATAAGAAGCATCCCGGTTTAGTTTGTATCAATCCTAGGGAGATTTCTTCCATCTTATAAGAGGAGTGATACTTGGGTTAGAAGCATTTGTACTGCATTTTACAAATTGTTGGGCTGCAATAAACTCGACATGTTCATTGATTGCAGCAGTCCACATAGTAGCAAGGCTTTCAACGATCTCCTCAAACACCTTTTCGTTTCTACGGTACCAAATTCTTCTGAAAACATACACAATCAATTCCAACTCTGACCTGGAGCATCTCTTAGTGATCTTAAACCAAACTTCTGGAAAAATATGAGCAGAAATTGTTATTTTCTGAAGAGGACTATGTACATCAAACCAAATGTCCTGGGCTTCTCGACAAGTCCAAAGCATATGTGTGGTTGTTTCTCCATTTTGTTGGCAAAAAGGACATGTTACATCTTGAATTATGTTCCTTTTAATCAAATTTTTTTTAGTGGGGGAGCATTTTGTAAAGTCCTCCACATAAACACTTTCACCCCATTTGATACTTTAAGATCTCAAAGAGTTGTCCATGCCTCCTGTTCAATCTGCTGAAATAAGGACTCCCCCATGCTCATCCTTTGCAATTGGTACTGTAGATGGTAAGCATATTTTACTGTGAAGAATCCATTACTTGCAGGGGACCAAATAATTTGATCTCTAGAACCCTTAGAACTGGTGGGGATACACAGATAATCCGAACCACATCCTCATTGAAAATTCTGTAAACAAGCTTACTCTTCCACTGTCTTTTATCATCTGACAATTCATTGCCAGTAGCACTGCTAGGAAGAACTGAGACCTGTGATTAGACTTTATGTGTTAACTGAGTAGGCAGCCAACTCTCACCCCAAATTTTTTATCTAAGTCTCATTACCTACCTACGACTTGTAAGACTTTATGTGTTAACTGAGTAGGCAGCCAACTCTCACCCCAGATTTTTTTATCTAAGTCCCATTACCTACCTACGACTTGTAACCTGTTCTGATTATATCACTTGCACCCCAAATGCTCTTCCAAATCAAAGAACATGATTTCCCTAATCTGGTTTGCAATAGATCACCCTCCATAATGTTTTTTTTCATAACTCGAGCAACTAGAAATGAAGGGTTAGTAAGTGTTCTCCAAAACTGTTTTGACAGTAGGGCCAAATTGAAAGCTTCCATGTCTCAAAAAACCAATACCCCCTTGACTTTTAGGTAGACTCATCTTGGACCAAGCCTTCCAATGAACTTTCCTGAAATTATCAAGATGTTCGCACCAGAAATCAATCATTAGTTTATAATTGTCTCTACATATCCACTTTGGAAACTGGAAAACAGACATAGCATAGGCAAGAATTGCTTGCACTACTACCTTGAGAACAACCTTCTTCCCTGCATGTGAAAGAGATCTGTTTTTCAGTTACCAATTTTTTGTTTCACCCTTTCTGTGATGTCTTCAAAAGCTTTAGTTTTATTTCTGTCCACAATGGAGGGTAAGCCCAAATAGCTTTCACAATTATTAGAGATTCTAGCACCAATTATCTTAGCTAACTCTGTTTTAATTCTTTGATTGGTGTTTAAACTAAAAAATAAGGAGGTCTTTTGCAGATTCATTTGTTGCCTCGACATTTTTCCATAATCAATGAGTATACCATGCAAAATATTCTACTGCTGAACATCAGATTTGCAGAATAACATAAATCATCTACAAAGAGCAAATGACTGATGTTTAATCCCTGTCTACTGACTCTTATACCATGCACAGACCTTTAATTTCAACTTCTGTAAGCATTGAAGTTAGACCTTCCATACAAATAAGGAAGAGGTAGGGGGAGAGAGGATCCCCCTGCTTTAAACCTCTTGAATGTTGAAAATTTGAACTCCTTTGCCCATGACTATAATTGAATATTTTAAAGTGGAGATGTATGTCATAATTTTCTGAATCCAAGAGTGGCTGAAACCCATTTTCACCATAACTTATCGTAGATAAGATCATTCCACCCTATCATATGCCTTTGAAAGAACCAATTTAACAGCCATATACCCATACTTCCCTTTTATCCATTTTTTCATTAATGTAGAGCTTCATATGCAAGCATAATATTGTCAAAAATTAGTCTCTAGGGATAAAAACGCTTTGGTTAAAGGATATAACTTGTGAGAGCACTGGTTTGAGGCGATTTGCAAGTGTTTTAGCCATAAGTCTATATATCACATTACATAAACTTATGGGTCTAAAATCACTTCAGTCATGGGTCTATCCACCTTGGGCATTAAAACCAAAGTTTTAAATTTCGTTCCGGTGATCGTTTCGATTGAGACACTGGAACGAAATATTTCGGTACCGATCTGTTCCGGTGTACCGTTTCAAGATTAATTATATATTATAATGAATATTTATATATATAAACTAACAACTAATAAAATAAAGACATATATATGTAAGTGTGTATCATGTATATGTGTACATATTAGAAGAATTGAAAATTTATAAAATGATTATAAGTTGAAAAAATACAAACTTGAGTTGAGATACAAAAATAAATAGATAAAATATTAAAAAATAATGATATTTAAAAAAAGAATTATTTAAAATTATAAAGTATATAAATATATTTTATATTCTAAAATTAATTAAATACCATCTAAATTTATAATTTAAAAAAAATGTCATTAAAAAAAATACAAAAATAATCTAAACCGGAATAAGGACCGGAACGGTTGGAATTCGACCAGAATGACCGGAACAGAATGAAACGGGCCAGAATTGAGACCGGAACGGAACAATGAGGTATAATGCACCGGTTGAAACAATGGAATGGAACATTTCGGCTATTCCGGCCCGAATGGAACATAATTCAAAACTATGACTAAAACAATGTTAGTACTGTTTAGCTTAGAATCAAACATGCCCTTATTCAAGAAACCCAAAACAGTACTAGCAACTTAGCCCCCCACTATTTTTCAATGGTGTTGAAAGAAACACGGGCCATAACCATCGGGTCTTGGGGCTTTTAAAGGCTCCATCAGAGCCAAAGCTGCATCTATCATAGCTCTAACAAAAGGGAGGTGCAATGCTCTATTCATTTCCACTGTAACCTTTTGATCCACAACAGGAAAATTCACATAATCAAATTTGCCAAAAGGTGAGAAATTGGAGAATAGATTCTGAAAGTGGGAGACAAAAGCCTGCTAGATTTCTTCCTGGTTAGATTTTATGATCCCTGTAAAGTCCTTAACTTCCAATATCTGGTTTTCTCTCATTCTTTGTGTGGTACAAGAGTGGAAAATCGTGTATTTCTGTCACCCCCTTCACTTTTGCACGCTGTTTTCACTTAAGGTCCTCCTGCTCAAATAAAATTCTCAGTTCTTGTTGTAAGCTTCTAATTTGATTCATATTTGTTGGTCCTTCTCGATCTTGTCAGGCTTTTAAGTTTTCAGTTTTCTCAGCAATAAATTTCTCACCCTTAAAATAGTGGAGCTTGTTCCACACTATAAGTTCTGATTTACACTTATCCAAAAGGACCTATAGAGGCTTTTGTTTAAGCAGTTTGCCAGGCGTTGTACTCCATATTCTCTCCATAATCTCCTAATATTCAGGATATAAGGACCATCCTACCTCATATTTAAAAGCCCTCCCTCTTATAGTCCTTCTTTCAACAGGCAATGAAATTGAGATAATAAGAGCGTGATGATCAGAGCTACAAGCCACTTGGCTTGTGATCTCCACCCAGCCACAGTCAGATGACCAAAGTTTATTAAAGAAAACTTTGTCAAGTCTCTCATTTGTGAATGTTAACCTAGGATGTCTATTACTCCATGTAAATGGACTGCCTTTATAGCCAGCATCTACTAGGTCATTGTTACTAATACCATGCTTGAAACCACTCGTCTCTCGGACAATCCTTTCTTTACCCCCCACCTCTTATGAAGCCATTAGAAACCTGATTATATAACATAAAGAATGGTTCTTCTATCTCGAATATAAATCAAAGAGAACAAATCAAATAAAGAATAATAAATACTACAAAAAACAAGTATAGAATTGAACAACCGTACAGGCATCTTTATCTTTTGCGCATTGCATACGGCTCTACAATGGAATTAACTTTTCCCTCCCATCGAAGAAACAGAAAATATAGGGTCTATCATACTAGACCCAGATCGGTAAATAATCCAATAATCATCCTTCCTTTTATTTTGGAGTCGTTAAAAAATACTATGATGGCTCCGTTGCTTTATATTTATATAGATATTTATTTAGTCTTTTATTCAACAATCCCAAAGTTTCTTTTTTTTTTTATTCTTTCATAACATAATTAGTCTTCTGGGGTGAAAACAAAAAATTTTATTGAAATCGCCCATAATGAGCCATGAGTGATTTCCAAGGTTCAATCGAGCCATCAATTGCCAAGAATACATACGTTTGCTAGTCTTTGCAATACCATAGAAACCAGTTAATAGAATCCTTCTACCTGCTATCCAATTTGACACCCAAGCACTTATATGGCGAGTAGAGAAATTATGAATATTTAAATCAACAACCTCCCGCCATAAGAGAAGTAGATCTCCACTACGCCCCATAGGGTTTACACACAAACAGTTCTCAAAATCCAATTTTCTCTTTAAAGAATTCTCCCTTTCAAATATAAGTAGTGTTTCCATCAAAAACACCATCCTGGGACACTTTCACTTTACCATTAGGTAAATGTCTTGAACTGTTTGAGGGTTTTCAAGCCCTCGGCAGTTCCAAGACAACACAATCATGGCTCTTGGTGGGGTTAGTAACCAACCGCCGCCGATCCAACAATTTGAATATCCTCGACTTCAACACCCAAACAATGTTTTTTTTTTGCCCATCTTCAATATTCTCATCACATAAGACTAACCGAGGAGAGAATTTCTTAGTGAGAACATCTTCAATCTTTTCATCCATTTCCAATGCTTTTCAACGACAACCTTTCCCTTTGGGGTGATACTTTTTGGTGAATTTTCAGGAAGGTTGTCGAGGTGGTCAGTACTTTGAGGGGAGACACCAATTGCCTCGGATACACTTGTGAGAGCCCTAGTAGCCAACAAAGGGGAGTCCGATGCACGATACGACTGCTTCTCTTGCATATTAGCATATTGGGTCATGGGCCTTAGCCCATCAAGTTTGTCACGCGGCTCCACAGAAAATGAGGTGTGGGCCCCAACGTCACTATACTCTACTAAAGACAGACCTAGTCCAACACCCGTTTATGTTTCCTTCGTTCCCGCCACTTTCGTTTCAAAAGAAACATCTACCTTATTCCCTGTAACTATCATACCACGATAATCAACCACCAAAAACGATGATGATGCCGCCAGTGTTAGGTTACGCGGCACAGGACCATCGTACCATGTTGTTCAAAGGAGAGGTTGAAGATGACACCTCTTTTGGTAGCAAGGAACCACCCGTGTTTCGATTACTCGCAAACTGTGTCCGTAGCCATGGCCCATACTGTCCCACTCTCTTTGTAGTACTCAGAATACCACCAGGACACCCAAATGAACTATGAAGAATCTGTCCACATTTGAAACATATCCTAGGCACTTTCTTATATTGTACAGGGATCCACATGCTTTTATGATTGTAGTTTATTGTTCTACCTCTCATAATTGGTTTATACAAATCCACTTCAACTTGCACACAAAGGATTCGACCCCATGCAATACCATCACTTGGTACGTCCACAGCAAGTACCTTTCCAACCGTCTTGCCTATTTATTTTCCAACGCGGTACCGAACACAAGCCATAAGCAAGTGATGGAGGTGTAGCCAGAACACTTCCATAGTGAATTCAAGAAGATGTGGCTAGATATGCAAGTCTATCGAACGAATCACAATCACAACATTGTCAAACAACCATGGACGATTATTATAAACCTTGTGACGATTTTCAGCAATTTCGAAAGTAACAACCACGACATTTTCTTTAATCTGCTTGAAGATGACTGAAGAACCCACTTTCCATAACTTCACCATCGTACTGCATAAGACTTTCACACTAACATTGCAATCCATGCAAACTTTGCCTACAAGACTTCGGCAGGCATTAGTTCAAATTTCCTCTACTTTCTCTGTATCCACATTGATTTCAACCTTTTCCTCTTCATTCAATGTAATCCTCTTGCACGCAGCTTGCAGATCTTCCATCTGAGCAGCCTCCCCACAAGGGAATCAACACCTTATGCAAAAATATACAAGACTAAACAACCTTCACCTTGAAACGAGATTAGAAAAAGTAACAATTCTTGAATCGCCTGAGCAAAAAGTAACTAAATAATTTGCTCTCTTGCGAGAGAGAGGAAGATACGACTTTAACACCTCGTTGATAGCTAATTATTTAAAGAAAATTGTGAATTTGGAAGAAAAAAACAAAATAATTAGTAAATAAACATAATATATACTTTTTGGGAAAAAAAAAAGTAAATTGGTGCTTAGGAGAAGAGAATGGAGAATAGAGAAATGAATTAGGCCATTTGCAACATCCTCTCATTTAATTTCATCTAATATATAAATACTATAAATTTAAATAATCTAAATTTTAAATTTTCAACCTTTCTAATCTAGTATCACTTAATCATTATAATTTTTTCAAATTTCTAAATAAAATATAAAATTAATTTAACTATTTAAATCGTAAATTATTCTATATTCTATATTTTAATTTTATAATATTTTTACTCAATTTTTTATTCTATAATGTTTTGAAATTCTAATAAAAATAGTTTTTGCTGATTATTTCATTTCATTTCTACGAAGGTAAATAATTTTTGTTTTCATATATTATAAAAAAGAGTCAAACTTGTAAAATTAATCCACATTTTGGAGATATGGGTGTTTGTGCATCACATCATCAGACTACTAGGTCGTTGGCCCAAGTATTTTACTATAAAAAATGTTATTTGTATACAGCTTAGGTAACTTTTGCATAAACGTCGTACAAAAATATTATTTGTATACATATTCTGGTCTAATTATTCATGTTTTAGATTTTAGCATCCCTCTTATCTTATTTTTATCTTATTTTTTGTATTTTTTTATATGTCAGCTGACGTGGCATTGTTTTGAAAAAGGTATGTGGGACCATGTACCTATAACACTATTATTTTACCACATATCTTTTGATTCGTACATTATGCAGTACAATTGTGATCCAAAAAATGAAAGGTACAAACTAGAAACGTCTAATTACTCGATAATTTACGAAATGCAAAAAAAAAAAAAAAACCTAGAGAGAAGGGCTCTGACTTCTCTTTAAAAACTTCCTCCTCCCTCATCCCCCCATTCTTTGTAGCCTTTATGTTTCTTTTATGGTTTTACAATGTTCTCGACAAAGTGGATGGTTGCGTTTTGGTTGGTTATGGTGAACAAATTATTTGTGGTTCTCCAATGTCCATTGGCCTCTACACGTCTACCATAGGTCTCCCAAGATGCCAATCTTTCATATGAGGGAAGAAATTCGCCGAACGAAGCAACATGTGATCCACACGGGCGTTCGAAGCGAGAACTTGAAATTCACGTGCCATTGCTATGGGTGCTTTTCTTTCTCCACACACGGGTTTTCTGGGACTAGGGCCACCATCTCATTCAGATCCGACTGTTCGTCATACTCCAAGGGTGGCACGTGTCCCTTAGTGCAACCACGACTGCTTTGTTGATGTTATTATTTTCCTCAAAGGTTGAGAATGCATATCTATGCCTTTCTAAAATATAATTATTTTTTTCATTTTTTAAAATTTCTATTATAATTTTTTAAAATTTAATAAGGAAAAAAAACACATCATCTCTTGTATTTTTGGTCCATTAAGTGGGTCTCTAGGACATTTATTCGTAAAGTGTGTCCTGTACTTCTTCATAGATCATGTATGAGATTTGTTTCAATTATTTTTGATAGAGTTGTGTTGTTTTTCAGACGGCAGTCTGTAGAGATTTGCAGCAAGTGTTAAATTATGTCAGCTATTTTTGTATTTAGAAAAACTATTAATGTTGTAATAGATTTATAATATATATTTCAATTCCAGTTGTAATGTCCATTATTCATGAATTTAGTATGCTTTTACTAAAAAAAAAAATTACTCAATAATTTTGAGTGCATTTAGATTTTGAGTTGAGATAAATTCTTTATGAATAAAAGTTAAAATAGTAGAGTAAATTTTGTGGGATTTACAAAAAATGAGTTTAAATATGTTTAATAATTTAAATGTATTTATAAAAAATTAAAAAATTATGAATTTTATATATAAAACAATATGAAATTATGAAAATTTTATGAGTCATATATGTAAAGAAATTTTAAATTGAGATAAATTTGAAAATCTAAGAATTAGATATTTAAATATCAAATTTAATTTAAAATCATATTAAATTAAGCTAAATTAAAATGAATTTAATAACCAAACACTCTTGAGGCTACCGCCTCGCGAAACTTCGAAAAGCTTATCTTATTTGACGGGAGTAGTGATATGATTACCAAGGGTGGGCTTCAACTCCGACAATGTCGGAGTTTGGAGTTTCCAACTCCAACTCTAAAATGGAGTCGGAGTTTGACCGGAACTCCGATCGGAGGTTGGAGTTTTTGAATCCTGATCAAAATTTTGAACTCAGCCGACAAAAGTCACGAAACCATAACCATTTGAAACTTGGATTAGAAGTAAAAATCAATAACAAAAATGATCCATAAAACCATAACAAAATCAATAATCAATAACTAAATTCACAAAACACAAAAATAAATTACTTATCAAATTATGAGATTAGAGAAGTCATCGAGAGTCGAGACGCCAATAAGGGGTAGAATTGTAGAAAATGATTGGATGAAAACGCTGATGAGATGGAACCGTGGAAGATGAAAACGTAGAGATGAGAGAAGAATAAATGGAGAAGGGTAGCCTCGATTTGATGAAGAGAGCTTAGAGAGGTGTTGGGGGATTCAGGAAAGTATAGTCGAGAAGGAGAAGCCAGTGAATTAGGTCCTTAGGGTTTGGATGAGATAAATATTACTCCTGCAAAAGGCGTCATTTAAGGTTTAAAGAAACAAATGTGAAAAGGGAAAAGGCATGGCTCAATGCTCATCCACTGATTCGAACCCAGGTCCTTCAAGTCAATAAAACGTTGCCCTTACTATTAGGCCATTCGCGTATTCACATTTCAATTCATAATATAAAATATATAATCTATATAATCAAAGCTTGGAGTCGGAACTTGGAACCCTACTAGGCTTCGGTTCTAACTTTCAATTCTGATTTAGGAGTCGGAATGGTTCTGACTCCGAATCTGACTTCTGATTCTAATCGAAATTGAAATCGGAACGAAAATCAACCTAAAGTCAGAAGTCGAAAAATTTTCTCAGCCTAAATGATTACTACTCTATCACTACTTATGATTTTAACAATTAAATAAAAAAATCAAATGCAAAAAAAAAAAAATTTGTAATCCTCTCACTATAAAAAAAGGTACTCTCCCCCAGAACAAAAAAACTGGTCATGCCACTTGGCTTCAATTTAATCAAACGTGCAAAGTATGTGAGGCCATCCAATTGAAACAGTATTAATCTAGAATATGAAGTTTAGTTTGTTTTTCATCTCATCATATTTTATTTAATTATTATAATTTTTTTAAAATTTTATAGAAAATAAAATAAAAAATTTAATTTTTTAAAATATTAAAATTAAAAAAATATTAAAAAATATTCTAACAATATTTTATTTAATTTTAATTTTATTTCAATTTATTTAATTTTATTTTGAAAAATAAACAAAACCAAAGACCTGCAAATAAACCAAAAAGAAACAGAACATTTTGGAGTCCAACACTATCATTGATTTTTTTACACACACACACACACACGCACATATATATATATATATATATATATATATTTATAGTTACATTTTTTAGAAATTGATTTTACTGTTTAAGAATTTTTTTATATTAAAGTATGAATTTCCAAGAAAAAAGCTATTTTAACTTTTTTTAAAAAAATTATTATTATTTTATATATTTTATAACTACCACTCATTACATTTATAAAATAATACTTGTAGAGTTAATAATAAAATAATATTTATAAAGTGAATAACAAAATAAATATTTATAATAAGAGAGACAAAAAAAAAATAACAAAATAAAACTTGAAGAGTGAATAGATCTTTAAATTTACAACTATGTAAATATATAGAAGTATATACAGATGTATAATTCTATACAATTCAATTAGAGATTATATTAGATAAATATATAAATATATATATATATATATATATCTATAAATGCATAATTTGATACTAGTACTTTTATTAGAGATGCTCAACTCAGAGTATTCTTATTATATTGATTAAAAATTAATTTTAATAAAAATTTAGTCATTAAAACTTATAAGAAGTCCACATCTAATTGTTTAAAAGTCATAAATTTTGATCTCAATAAACAATAATACTAAATAAAACTGGGTCCCACTTGAATTTGGAGATGAGATGAATTGAGATGATTTTAGTTTATTTTTTAATATTATTATTATTTTGAGATTTGAAAAAGGTTTGTTGGGATTTGAAAAATGTGTATTGAAATTTGAAAAATGTGTATAGGAATTTGTGTTTTATATAAAAAATTATAAAAATATAATAATGAAATAAAGATGAATTGAGATGAATTGAGCTCATCTTCAAATACAAACGAGGTCTAAATTTAATAATCCCAAGCCAATTGTCAAAATATTATTTTATTAGTTTACCTCTCTACTTTCTTTCTCATCATATAGATCTATATGATTACTAATTAATGTTTTATTAGTTTTACTCTCTCTTGCCAAACCTTTGTTAGTAATTTAATTTAAATAAAATATTATTATTAATTAATTTTTTAAACTCATAATTAATTAAAATATAAGTATTAAATAACTTATAAGAAGTAGAATGATAAAATATAATTAAATTAATAACAATAAATAACAAATATTTTTTAATCATTAATTATTATATATCATCATAAATAGATAATTTAATATAAAAATTTGATGTAAATAATTAAAGTTAAATTATTGTTATCTAATATAAAAATAATTGTTTTAATATAAAAATATATATGAATAAAGTGATAAAAAATATTATTCAATATAATAACTAAAATTATCATTTAATTTTAAATAATTCAATAAAAATACTCGTAAAAGCACGTGCAAGAATCATATTGGCCAAAACATTAGTTTGAAAAAAGAAAAAAAAGAGTTTGACTTTAGAGCTTGAAAGCATCGGTGTGTCTATAATAAAATTCTTATATGCAGTTATTTCTATTTTTTAATATAAAATAATTATTTTAATCAAGTGAAATATATAAAAAATATATATATACACAAAAGTGAACAGCAGAACTTTTCTTCGACAATACAATCGGCAGTGGAACACTTCGCTACACGACAAGCACCGAACAGTGGCAGTCAGTTGGATGAGCTCCGACAACGTGCCCAACTATCGTGGCCTAGAAAATCGCATAGTTTAATCCTCCCTGAAGATTATAAGAAAATGATATTTATACAATATTTTTTATAATAAATTTCACAATATTTATACAGTATTAAAATTTAAAAATTTGTATTAAAATTTATATTTTATATAAGAAATTAAAAAAATATATAATAATAAAATAAAAATAAATTAAAATGAACTCAACTCACTTTTTAATTTAAATAAAATAAATTCTTTTAAAAATAAAATATTTTAATAAATTCATAAATTACTATAGATGTATCTTGTAATAAAATTGATCTGAATTAAATTCTAGTGTTAAAAACCCAACTGAGCCTATTTAGTAGCTCAATATATTTTAAAATTACTTATGTAGTTAGGTTTGTTTGAATTGAAAAATGGGATGAGTTGATATAAATTTAATTTATTTTTTAATATTGTTATTATTTTATATTAGAAATTAAAAAATATAATAATAAAATAAAGACAATTCACATTCTAATTTAAATAAAATTTTAATAATTAAATCATTAAGATTCTATTTGAATTAAAAAGTGTGTTAAACTCATCTCATCTTATTTTTATTTTATTATTATATTTTTTTAATTTTTTAAATAAATATTAATTTCTATACAAATTTTTTAAATTATAATATATATATTTTAAATTTTAATTTATTTTTTTAAAATTTTAAATAATAATAAAATTAAAAAATAAACTAAATTAAATTCCTTTCAACTCTCTCATCTCTCCATCTAAACCGCCTTATCCAGTCTGAAAAGTTAGAAAAATGAGCACAGACCGAAGACTTTAACACCCTCTCTCTCTCTCTCTCTCTCTGACTTGTACCCTTCCTCGTAGCTTTCTCTCTCCTTCCTTAGCCGCCTTATGAAAAACCAAACCGTGTTTGATCCTGGTCTACTTCCTCTCAAATCTCTGATTGTTTATTGATCGCTGAAGTTCTTCCACTTTGTTTGTTTGCTTGCCAAGATCAGGACAGTTGAAAATTTTATCCATTTTGTGACCGTTGGATCAGGTAGTTCAGTTGCCGGAGATCAATTTTCCGGTGTTTGTGGGTAGTCTGCGTTTCATTTACTTTGTTCTGGGCTGGGAGAAAGTTCGCTGTTTCAGTCATTGGGTTTAATCATTGAGGTTCCTTCAGGTCCTGTGAATTTTGTTGGTCAGACACCCGTCAGAGCCGGTAGGTGAGTAAAGGAGAAAAAAAGACGATTGACTGGTAGATGAGAAAGCAAAAGACCAGAAACAGAAGCCCTAAAACATTGTCTCCAAAAGCTTCTTTCGAAATCTGAGATAAATACCTCGTGTATTTTTTTCAATTTTGTCCTTTATCCCGTGAATCACTTCCACAGAGAGAGAGAGAGAGAGAGAGAAGTAGCAAAAAATTTCTCGGTGTCCATGCAGGTCGACTTAGATAATTCCTCTACTGTATCCGGAGAAGCCAGCGTGTCTTCATCCGGAAATCAGAGTCCTCAACCTCCGAAACCCAGTGCTAAGAAAAAACGAAACCTTCCTGGGATGCCCGGTACCGATACGATTTCCATCCGTCTGCGTTTTTTCAAATTCTATTATTATGTAGTTTCTTTGTGATAATTTGTTTTAATTTGGGTGGGGCTTTACAGATCCAGACGCGGAGGTGATTGCTCTGTCTCCGAAGACCCTGTTGGCCACGAACCGATTTGTGTGCGAAATTTGCAACAAAGGGTTTCAGAGGGATCAAAATCTGCAACTCCATCGGCGAGGACACAACCTTCCATGGAAGCTCCGGCAGAGGTCGAGTAAGGAGGTGAAGAAGAAGGTGTATGTATGTCCCGAACCGTCGTGCGTGCATCACAATCCGTCTCGGGCTCTGGGCGATCTCACAGGGATTAAGAAGCACTTCTGTCGTAAACATGGTGAGAAGAAGTGGAAATGCGATAAGTGCTCGAAGAAATACGCGGTGCAGTCCGATTGGAAAGCCCATTCCAAGATTTGTGGCACTAGGGAGTACAAATGCGATTGCGGGACTTTGTTTTCGAGGTTTTGATCCTTTCTTTTTGGCTCAAGTGTTTGATTTTTGTTTGAACCCGTTTTGTTATTGCAATCGTTGTTCGTTAAACTTGGTTTGGTTTTTATTCATTGAAGGAGGGATAGCTTTATCACCCATCGGGCGTTCTGCGATGCGTTGGCAGAGGAGAGCGCCAGAGCTCAGACTCAGACTCCGGCATTAGTGAATCCAAATTCGGAGCCAGACCCAAATACTCAGCCAGTTGATTCATCTCCGCCAGCGTCAGCGCCAGTTCCATCTCCAGCACCAGCTTCATCTCCATCTCCATCTCCATCTCCACCAGCTCCGCCACGGACAACTGGTCTGATTTCCCCTGTTTTATCGAACAAGAGTCCTGGTAAACATCAACTTAATTTGGAAACTTTTCAATCTTTTTTGTTGGCTTTTGTCGGATGTGTGTATTAGTCTTGAATAAATGACAAATATTAGTTCTCCTCTCTCTCTCTCTCCCCCCTCTTTTGTTTCTCTCTGTGTTTAGATCTTGGACTTGGCGTTTGGCTATTTTGTCTGTTACTAATCTTTGATGTTGTCTTGATTTGTATGACAGTTGACTAATTGAGTAGTCAATCGGATATTTGGAGAGCTGATAAAATACTCAATGAAAAAGAACAAACTTGTTTGATTTCCTCCGAACTATTGAGATTCAATTCGTGTAATCTTTGATAAAGCAACCCAAGTGCTTCAAAAGTTGAAAAGGAGGGGGATGGGGGTTGAGGGAAGTGAATTTAAAGACGGTTTAGAGAAAGGAAACCATTATTGATTCTTCCTTTTCTTCTAAAGTTCTTCATAAAGAAAACCTTTTAACTTTCCATGTCTATCTCTGTTTGTAATTAAACCCTTTTGCATTCTCTTTCATCTTTTGGCTTTTTTTTTTTTTTTTATCATATAGAGTTGCCGGAAAAGCCCCCGCACATAGTAGAAGCACCGGTCTCGACAGGCATGAATGGGAACTGTAGCAGCAGCACAAGCTCGAGCAGCAATGGCAACACAAGTTGTAGTGTATTCGCAAGCTTATTTGCTTCCTCAACTGCATCAGCAAGCTTGCAAAATCCTCAACCTCCTGTATTTACAGACCTAATACGGGCAATGGCACGTCCTGATCCCCCAACAGACGTGGCACGGCCTTCCTCTACAGAACCCATTTCTCTCTGCCTCTCCACCAATCATGGGTCATCGCTGTTTGGGACTGCCGGACAAGAGCGTCGGCAATATGCACCGCCACCACACCCAGCCATGTCTGCCACCGCACTCTTACAGAAAGCTGCTCAAATGGGGGCTGCCGCAACAAATGCATCACTACTTCGTGGGTTTGGTATAGTTTCTTCGTCATCTTCAGCTGGGCAGCAGCAAGATGGTTTGCACTGGAGTCAGCGGCAAGTAGAGACGGAGAGTTCCTCAGTTGCTGCGGGACTTGGACTTGGGCATTGTGATGGAAGCTCAGGATTGAAAGAATTAATGATGGGAACTCCTTCAATGTTTGGTCCTAAGCAAACTACCCTCGATTTTCTGGGGTTGGGAATGGCCGCTGGTGGAGGCAGCCCCAGCAATGGCCTGTCGGCCCTAATCACATCTATTGGCGGCGGCCTCAATGTGGCCACAGCAACGGCGGCAGCAGCATCATCGTATGGAGGCCCAGAGTTCTCCGCCAAAGACGTTGGAAGAAGGAGCTCATGAGTCATGACCCATTTAAAATGAGTGTTACAATGTATTTATCTGCTGTAATGGAGAAAGAGTGCCCATCCGGTCTTGGGCAATTAGAAAGGCGCAGGCATTTTGTTTTGGTTATGGCGTTTTTGTAAATTCGTTGATTGTGTTTTGGTTAGGCGTCGTGGACTTGGTCGACCTTTGATCACTCCTAATTTGTATTTAGAATAGACTAGAGAAATTGTTTATTTGTTTTGCCTAATTTATTATTTATATTCTAAAGTTTTAAAACGAGTTTCTTTGAAGTTTTTTGTTTTTTAAAATATTTGCATTACATGTCAAGTTCTTTTGAATCAATTGGCAATACTTCAGTATCTCACTAAGATTTCTCACTAAGAGAATTAAGATTGAATCTCCTTCTCTCGTTTATAAAATATATATATATATATTTATTATTCATTTATCATTTAATGATGTGATATTAAATAATAGATTAATAAATAAAATAAAATAAATAATAAATAATATTTAATTATTTAATATCATATCATAAAATAATAAGAAAATACTAAAAAATACGATAACATTGTCCTATATATACGCGTTACATTGATTGCCATTTATATTTTATAAAGAACAATAATATGGGACTTTGCGGCTGGGATTTTTTTACGTTCTTGTAGGCTTATTTTGTTTTATATATTTTTTCGATTTTTTTTTTGTTCTTAAAAATAATAGAAGAGAATATTAGAGCAAAACATATTTTATTTTTCTTTTTTCTTTATTTCTTTTTAAATAAAATAAACTTGTAAAAATGCAAAGGGACTCCAATCATGAAGCCCATATCATTTTTCTTTTATAAAAAGCAAAAAAGTTAAACACGGGGCCGAATTCTTGAGAAGCATTCGAGGGAATTCTTTTTGGTTAAGCAACGGGTTTTAAGTTTTTAATTTCTAAATCCGAGTGTGGGTAATGGGTATAAATCAAGAAATTGAAACAAGGAAGGTTCATTTTCTTGCAGATTTTTATCATATTTTTTATATTTGTAAACATTGTTGGGTTTTAATGTAAAAGAATATGTTAGCATATTCTTTAAGTTGAATGAAGGTGATCTTGGTGTTTTTCATCCTCGTTTGTTTCACAAAAACGAACCATTTCATCTATTTTTAATTTTTTTTTTATATATAAAATAAAATAAATAATATTAAAATATATATTTTAATTTCTAATTATTATTTAATTAGATGTTATCCCACCTCACAATCTACAACAAACAAAACAATTTAAAAGATTTGAGCACGTGTCTTGTACTGGGTTGTAATTATTCATGCTTTATTTTTTTGAAATGAATTATCCATGCTTTAAGTGCAATACAAGCTGATGAATATTCACAATTTCAATGTTTAATTGACGGTACGGTGCCACTGCTTTGACATTGATAGCATGTCTATCTACGTATCAGTCCCGTTTGAATTTGAAAATAAAATATGATAAATTGACATAAATTTTAAAAAGTAAATAAAATATTATTATTATTTTAAATTTTAAATTTTATATAAAAATTTAAAAAATAATAATAATAAATTAAAAAAAAATTAAAATGAGTTCAACTTATCTTTAAATCTATACCAGAATTTAATATATCAACTTATCTACTGTCTAAAAAGGTTTATTTATTTTTTATTTTTTATTTTTTATTTTTTATTTAAAGCTGGAACTTAGGTCTCCAGAGCAATAATTGAACATGCATAACATTTTCTGGCATCTTTCACAAAAATACCAGCCTTAGCCATTTGTGAAAAAATAGTTTTTGTAGATTTTATAATAAAAATTCAGCCTTTGCCACAGATAATTAATGGCAATATCATGACTCATGGACGTGAGTTTTAATGTTGAATCAAGTAAATACTTGTTTCTTTTGTATTTCTCAATCATTTACATCATCCACCGTCATGAGCCGCTGCATGAGAGGAGATGGTCATTCGACCATATTGTTAACATTCATATTCAAATGAAAAATGCACCAATAAATATAAAGACACAGATGAAATATTTACTAAGTTTTGGCAAATTTGCATGCAGCATACGTTTGCAGCGCAGAATCATCTAATTAATGATGTTCTACAGTTTTGGCAACTCTGTGAATCATAATCCCATTACTTTTATTTATGATTTATTTTTCCAAAAACTTATTTAATTACCATCTTTATTTAATTACAATTCTTGTATATTATTACAAGAAAAATATACATATATAATCAATTATTTATGATAAAATAGATTATTTATGATGAAAATATACTTATTTGAAGTCCAAATAACCATTTTATTAAAAACAAATAATTGTAAATAAATATCTTTTTTAGATTTGGAGATGAGATGAGTTGAGTTTATTTTTTAATATTATTATTATTTTAGAATTTAAAAAAATTAAATTGAAATTTGAAAATTACGTATTTAAATTTAAAAAAATTATATTAAAATTTATGTTTTATATACAAAATTTTAAAAAATATAATAATAAAATAAAAATAAATGAAATTCATTAAATTCAAGTCCAGCCTCATATAATATTCAAGATAAGAAAGAATTTATTGTGGTCAGTAATTTGGAAGCCAAGTCGTACTACAGCTGGAGTGGACCACAAAAAGGAGAATCGCCATTTATTGAATTGGACTTTAGATGTCTAAAAACTCATCATATATCCAGTATGCGTAACAAAAGATGCATTCTGGACGATTCTCTTTTTTCCTTTTTTAAACAGATTTATCATTAAATTTAGGAAGTCGAAAATTACAAATATGACTTATATAAATTAAGAAAACTCAGTTCACGAGTCATCTAATAATAGTGGGGAGTTGGGACACCACTTCTAACCCTTTCACATAAAATATCTTAGAGATTATTCACTGTCTCTAAATATAGGCATCTATTGCTCTCTAAACTGTAACAGTAGTGTGTAAATCATTTTAAATATAATCATTTTAAATGTAACAGATTATATTTTAGGCTTACATACTTTAAGACTGCAAATATTATTCTCATATTTAACTCCATTTATTTTCGGATTTTTCTTGAAGAAGAATATGCAAAGCTTGTAAAGAATTAAAAGAAATTATTTACCAAAATTAAAAAAAAAATCAAAAAATCAATCTGATATTCTCTATATCCTTACAATTTATTCAGAGCAGAAGTTACAGTACCGATCACTAAATTCAACGAAGAGGAAACAGTGTGAACATTTCGAATACAATGCATGTGAAATTATTGTTGTGATGTGTTGTTCACCTTTCGCTTTCAGTTTCTTGTAGCTAGTTGCAGGGATTTTATATAAATAAATTTGAATATAAGAGTTCTTAGCAAAAGACTATTTTTATTTTTTATTTTTAAAAGAATCTTCGAAGTATTATTCGACTCCCCGTTAGCATGATGGTTTAATAGTCCCTTTCCAAATAACGTGGATCCTAATATGCAAATGATACAAAGAAGATAAACATACATAAATAAGCTATCCATAGACTGGTTCATTTTAATGAAGTATGGAGTTCGATTAATCATTTATCTTCTAATCAAACAGATTTGTGGTAATAATTTTACACCCTTTTATTCATGAGTGTCCCTATTTTAAAAAAGCTTAGCTTGCAAGTTAGATGGGTGTTTAAAACATAAAACGATACTTAAAATATATACGAAAATATATATTAAAATTTTGTTTGAATTGAGAGATGAGTTTATATAAGTTTTGAAAATTGAATGCAAAAATGATAATATTATTTTTTAATAATATTATTATTTTAAAATTTGAAAAAGTTGAATTAAGATTGAAAAAAAATTATATTTATTATATTTTGTATGAAAATTTTAAAAAAATATAATAATAAATTTGAGATGAGGTAAATTTATTTCAAATTCGAATCTAAAACAAGTAGTTTAAATATATTTTTTGGATATACAACTCTCAACTCTCGCTTATTGATTATTTTTCTTATTTGGAAAAAGAGATCCATTATTGAGAAAGATGTATATATATATATTTTTATGTGAATTCTAAATATGCCAATTTTTTTAAAATGAAGTGCGTGAGAGTCGCGCAACTTAAAATTGTACAAGTTATTTTTCCATAAGAAATCTCTGCAAGCAAAAATGATTGGGCCTATCACTAATAATAAGGAAACAAGCAATGTGTACTTCGACTTTGAATATGGCTGAAAGCCCAAGTTCCCGCAGCAGCTTTAGCTTTCTATTCCAAATCCAAAGGGTAAGACAATATGGACTTATAAGTTTTGAGCGACTTGGGTCAGCTCTAAATATTCTCTTCTCAGAAAAACTGGCCTGGGCCGGTGTGAATGGGCGAATACAAAAGGATTAGAGATATTAATGAAACTTCTCAATTTATCTTATTATTTATTAAAAAATAATAATATTAATTTCAACTCATATCAATTTAATATACAAATCAGGCCTAAGCAGGATACAATCATGCTTCTAGTAATATTTTAAAATGAGTAATTTCATTTGTAGGGGGTTTGGAGGATACATGCTTTACCTAATTTTTAATATATGATTTAATTTATAGGATTTAAAATTTTTAATTTCACATCTAAATAAATTCTACCATATTTATGTTCTCGCGTCGAGATACAGACGGAATTCTTCTCTCCGAATATAACATTAGTGTAGCAAAAGTTGAGAGTGTGAGACAATGTTTCGTGCGCATAAGTTCCCGACTCAATGATATTTTTATACTACTATGGCCTACTTTGGATTTAAAAAAAGATTTCAATTCATCTTAATTTATTTTTATTTTATTATTCTATTTTTTTAATTTTTCATATGAAATATAAATTTTAGTACAAATTTTTTAAATTTCAATATATATATTTTAAATTCTAATTCAACTTTTTCAAACTTCGAAATAATAATAATATTAAAATAAATTAAACTTATTTCAACTTATCTTATCTCCGAATCCAAACAGAACCTACAAAAATAAAATATATAACACTTTTCGCAAATATTATAAAAATATAATATTTGAAAAAAGTGTTATACATCATATTTTTATCGTATTATAAAAAATAATTTTACAAATTAATATAGTTTTATATAATCTATTAAATTTATTTTATAAGAAAAAAATATATTATAATTTGATGAAGAACCTCGTGTCAAACCATTTTGTGAGATTATTTGTATTATATTATTTTTCTATTTTTATTTTAAAATATCATATTATTCATTATTTTTAAAATTTTATTTTAAAAAAAAATCCAGAATCGAATACATAATTCCAAAAAGAGAGCAGAAACTAGAATGCAGGTGAAGCCAACTTGCCTCTTATCACGTGCCAGGATTCAACGTTTTCGCGCTTAAAAATGTTAAATTACCATATACCTAGAAATGATTTCGACTTTACTGGTTACTAAGTTTCTGTTTCTGCGCGCGCTCATGGGGACTTTTATGTCCAAGAAATTAACGGAGAAACGTGCAATACCGACGAACCTCTGGTCCCACGTGGTTCTTTCTAGGTTGTTGTGGACCTCACGCAGAAGCGGAAGGGAAGAGGTGCTTCTCTATGCCAGCCAGCTGAGCGTTTCTCTGGATAGATTACATTCGGAGCTATCTTCGAGGGAGGGCTCAAATATCGTATTCGTTCAGAACGAGGTGAGTTTTTTTCAAAAATTCTGATAATCACGTGTTAGACTTCAATCTTGTTCTACCGGCTCGATTTTAAAGCGGTTTATTTTTCGATTACTTAGGGCTAGAAATGCATAGATTGTGGGTTTTTTTTTTTTGTTTTCGGATACTTAAGCAGTTTTTTTTTTTGGTGTAAATGGGCATGCTGTTTCTGCTTCTGGGAATCTGTATTGTTTAAGCCAACAAATTTTAAAATGGGTTCGGTTGTTTCTATGTAAATAATTATTTTCAAGTAATTCGGTTATGTTTAAGTAATATTGTATAAGTTCGGTTTTTTCTCTCGAGTTTGAATTTAAGTTCACTATCTGTTGTATTTTGAGTTTAATTTTAATTCTAAGAATGGAAAGCAACATCCCAGTCTTCCCAGATAGCTTTTGGACAATAGATTTTTTCAAAGCCAGAGGATTTGTTTTCGGTTAAATAATTAGGTGGAACTGGTCATCTTAGTGAATTGCTTTTTATTCATGCACATGTCGTTGAAACTGTCAGTGGAAACTTATACTCTCCTTGAAATCATCTCTTGTCCTCAACAGCTTAAGCTTATGAGAAGATTTATGTTTAGTTATTCATATCATATTCTTAATACTCTCCTCCATGTGTGGGTCATACTCCCCTTTCAATGAGCAAGCCCAACACGTGGAACACTTACGCTCTAATATTGTATAAAAATCACCAATTGTCTCAAAAGTTTAAAAGTTTAATCTTATGGAGAGGCAGATTTAACTATTTGTACTGTATCCTTAACAATCTCTGCCTTTGTGTGTGTTTCTGCATCTTTTTAGTCGTTCATGCCTTGTAATACCCCGTTTTCTCTTTTCATAGTAGGCTTCGAATTGGTATATTTCACTTGAGAAGGCAGTGCATAAATTGCGTATAGGTTAATTGGTGAGGGGATGATGATATCTTATGTTCTAGATGATATCCAAGGTTTGATTTTCTTGGAGAGAGTAATTGATTTAAGGGCATTCTATCTACAAGGCTAAGATGCAATCTGCCATTTTCTCAAAGCTGAATACTACTATCTATTCTGCTTTCCCTCGGGCAACAGTTCAGCAACGAGGTGGGTGGCGTTGTTCAATAAATTTGCTACTTGGACCTGGGGATTTGTTGTTTGGGAATTCAGCGCTGTTGCATTCCTTGCCATATTCAGCTTCTTTGATCTCTGGCACTTCTCGGTTTCCTCTTGGCTGTGACAACAAGAGAAAATCTATGGCTGCTTCTACTTCCAAAGCTTTATTGGGAGATGTTTATGTCGACGAATTGATCACAAGTTGCGGAAATGCATTAGAATTCTCCAAACCTACTGGTGTTTTTTACAACAATGGAAGCCATAGCAGATGCCGCAAAGCTACCTTGAGTTTCAGAAGGCAAAAACAGCCCAGCAGTCGTCTTATCTGTGGGAATTTTAGTTTTGATGGTTTTCGGTGGAATAGTGATCCCAGTTTATTTGTCGAGCCACGTTCAAAGAACGTCCATACTTCATCTTCTGCATGCTATTCTACAGGGGCTGATGTTTCTTTTGACAGCAATTCTCGTGATGAACAGCTTGTGGATTCCAACATTTTGTCCGGCCAGTATGCGCTCTCATATTCTTCAATCTTTGTTTTTCCTAGTCATCTTAATTGATTGATTAATGATCTCCAATGTCTATCATTTGCTTTGGACTTAATTGGGTAGTTTAGTTCATTTATGGATCTACAATTTGAGGTTGTCCTCTATAGCATGTACTCACTATTTTCTAATGAGAAACAGAATTGGTGGGTCTGGACTGTGTGCGGGTCCCCCTTCTCCAAATACCAAAAGGGAGAACAAAATTCGCTGGGAGAGGGTTTGAACTTTGTCAAATTGGCTTAGCAGTCTGAAAGAGGAGGGTTTCTGTAGCTTTACAATGGACTTTGCTTTTTGCTGTTTCTCACTGTTTTTACATGGATATCTTGTTTGGTTGTTCAGAATTATTATGGGGGACAGAACCCTGAAGCTAATATCAGGATCATGTTACCTGCCACATCCTGCTAAGGAAGAGAAAGGTGGAGAGGATGCTCATTTTATTTGCATAGATGAGCAAGCAATTGGTGTTGCAGATGGTGTAGGCGGCTGGGCGGATGTTGGTGTTGATGCAGGACTATTTGCCCGTGAACTGATGTCTTATTCGGTGGCTGCAATTCAGGAAGAGCCCAAGGGTTCAATTGACCCTGCCAGGGTGTTAGAGAAGGCCCACTCAAGCACAAAGGCCCAAGGTTCCTCAACAGCATGTATCATTGCTCTCACAGATGAGGTTTTCTCCCTCCTCATATTCACTAGCCACACCCCCTCCCACAAATCTCCTATCTTTGAACCGGAGGATAGTACTCCAGTTCTAGTAGGAGATCCCTCACTTTTTGGCGGAGGAACACCTTTTACAAAGTCCCCTAAACCTGTTGCTTTTTTAGGTTTTGATTTGATAGCTATGGAAGTTGGAGTGTTTTATAAATATTGTTGTTTGGGGACATGCTTTTGATGATAAAAGATATGACTTTCTCTGGCCTTTTTTTGACATTTGGGACGTATATATTTTGGTTAGGCTTGTATACATGCACATATATCTCTCCACCTCATTGCGAGTCTTGTCTTGATACCTATATGTACGCTGTACGCGTAAATTCGTGAACTTAACTGTAGTTTTAGCAGTTGTGGCGAAACAGAGGCTCTTCCCTCCTTTTGCTGTTCTTTCTAGATTAGCAGATTTCATGCCTTTGAATTTCTGGAGGGTTACTCCTGTTTGTCTTCAACCAAGAGACATTTTTGAAAAATGGCAGCCCTTTTCTCTTGGTTGTATCTTGTATGAGAAATTTAGGTGTCGTTTGGATAGTGAGTTGAGCTGCGATAAAAGTTAAATAAAATTTTGTTAAAATAAAATTTTTTAATATTATTACTGTTATGAGATTTGAAAAAATTGAATTGTTTATTATATTATGTGTGAGAATTTGAGAAAGATGTAATGATGAGATAAGATAAGATAAAACATTTTCACTATCCAGACGGAGCCTTAATCTTTGTTTACTGCAAATAACTTTCTTACTTCGTACACCAGGGATTGTTGCAAACTCCCAACAATTTTTTTTTTCCATGTTAATTGGAAGCCTCTTAAGGCAGAAAAGCTGCCAAGTTGCAACTTTTAGCAGTATGAAATCACCGTGAATGGTGTGGTAGACTGCAGGCATTGGCACAGTTAAAATCTGAATGGAATATGTGATGGAGGTGCGGGTCACAAAAACCTTTAGCAAATTCTTGCCGTCCATGTTTGATTATGTTTATGTGCCCTTTGATTAATTTACTCTAGAGATTAAAATGAACATTTTCATCACCCGCGATATGGTTTAATCTGTTTGATTCTTTTGGCAGGGACTGCATGCTATTAATCTAGGAGACAGTGGATTTGTAGTGGTCAGAGATGGATGCATTGTCTTCCAATCCCCAGTGCAGCAGCATGGCTTCAATTTTACATATCAGCTGGAGAGTGGCAATGGGGGTGATCTACCCAGCTCTGGTCAGGTCAGCTAACTCTTCTATACCTTGCAAGCATGCATTCTGTGCTAGTGTCTGACACATTGCTCCGGAAATATTCGAGAAAAAAGAGTTTCAGCTTACTTCTGTCACGCAAGAACTTATATATGCTATTGTGACACAGACGACGGTACCCTATAAGGCTGCTGTTGTGGTCTATTAAGACAAATAAATAATAAAATTTACTTTTTTCTATTATTTTAAGTTTTTGAACAACTGGAGATTTCACATGGTATCAGAATAGAGATTTTGAGTTTGAATCCCGACTCATTCTATTTAATTAGATATTCCATGTGTTGGGTTATCTATTAAGGAAGAATTTGGCCCACACGTGAGGAAGAGTATTAAGACATAAAATAAATAATAAAATTTACCTATTTTTATTAACTTAAGTTTTTTAGGTTAAGTGATGATTCATTGTTGGAGAATATTTGGTGCATGAGTTTTGAAAATCTGCATAGCCATTAGGCTTCCATAATTTTTTCCTTGAATTAAGAGATTGTTAACTAAATCAGCTTGGGTTACTTAATATGACAAGAATTATCGTTTTTCCTGTAGTAAGGGTAAGAAAGGTATGTCTTGAATATTTTCCCACCGATGGTATTCATCAATTAAACCAGCAGCTTAATCAGCACACTAAGTGTCAAGACTTAACCATCTTTCTGGGATCAATGTATCCAGGTATTTACAATTCCCGTCACCGCTGGGGATGTCATTATTGCTGGAACAGATGGATTATTCGATAACCTGTATAATAACGAGGTTACGGCCGTTGTTGTTCATGCGGTGAGAGCTGGCTTGGAACCTCAAGTAACTGCTCAGAAGATAACAGCTCTGGCACGGCAGCGAGCCGTTGATAGAACTCGGCCAACACCATTTTCTACGGCTGCTCAAGAAGCCGGGTTCCGCTATTATGGAGGCAAGCTTGACGACATCACAGTTGTTGTGTCATATGTAACTAATTCTGTAGGTGTGTGAGTTTCTCATCTCCGACTCCAAGCGCCATTACTTCAAAATTTTGCCCTGAAACTCCCGGGAACTTGTATTTGATATGAATATCTTGCTTATATTCGGTCCTCTGAAGAACTGAACTTTTTTTGAACTACATTAGCAACGCTCATTTATTTTATATAGAAAAATGAGGGGGAGAAACTACACTCAGTGTACTCCCCCTCACATAAACAGTATCATCACTGTTTATGATACTGTTCATGTGAGGAGAGTGTCTTGAGTGTAGAGAGTACTCTCCAGTATTGCTCTTTTATATATTTGCCCGACCTTCTCCAACCTATGAACCGGGAAACTTATTACTGGCTAACATCATAGGAAACCGTACCTAGGAAACATCGAGCAATCACTGTTTAAGAGCTGACGTTGTCATAACACAGTAGCCACAAATTCTCAGAACCAATTTAAGGTTGAACAACACTGTTACACGTGGATAGACTGAAAAAGAACTACAATTTGCTTCTAGACATGTTTATTTTCAATTACCGATGCAGAATTTCGTACCCTTATCAGAAGAGTCTGATCACACCGACTGGAGTAGAACTTATTGAACTATCAAACAGTACAGACATGGGTCAGAAAGCTTATTCTACCACAAAAAGGTCATAAGATAAACACATCACATGTGCATGCTAGATTTCTCATTCTGTCTCGTTTGTTCTTCTCTTTCTTCAGGTTGTCTTTCAGCATGTTCTTGTATTCCTCTCTCTCTTCTTGCTTCTTCCCTTCTCCTCCTTCCCCGTTCTTCCTCCCACTCTGCTTCTTCTTCTCGTTTTCTTTCCCTCTCTCTTCTTTCTTCTTCCCACCGTCTCCGTTCCCTTTGTTTTTCCCTCTCTTTCCTTGCTTCTTCGTCTTCTTCTTCTTCCTGTCTTCTTCTCCTCCTCCTTTCTTCTTGTCTTCTGGCCTCTTCCTCCTCTTCCCACTCTGCTTCTTCTTCTCTCCTGGCCTCTTCCTCTTTCTGCCTCTCTTCTTCTTCTCGTTGTCTCTCCCTCTTTTCCCTTTCCCTTTCTTCTCTCTCTCTTTTCGCTTTTTCTTTTCGTCTTTGTTCCTTTTCCTCTTCTCGTCGCCTCCTTTCTTCTTCTTCTGCTTCTCTTTCTGCTTCTTCTTCCTCCCTCCTCTCCTCCTCTTCTCTCTCCTCCTCCTCCTCCTCCTCTCTCTTTCTAGCTTCCTCTTCCTCCCTTTCTCGCTCTTCTCTCTCTTTCTCTTCCTCTCTCTTCCTAGCTTCCTCTTCCTCCCTTTCTCTCTCTTCTCTCTCTCGCTCTTCTTCCTCTCTCTTCTTAGCTTCCTCTTCCTCCCTTTCTCGCCCAATTTCTTCATCCAATATCATTTTCTCTTCCTCAGCACAAGAAGTACACTCCAGTATGAATGAATCAGCCTGCCCAGACAAAAGCTGATCAATCGTACTGTTGCTGACATTGAAGGATACAGCCAAGACTTGCTTGTCCAAAGTTTGAAGAACCGAGCTTTTTCCTGCCAGAAATTGAGGGTGATTTCTCCTTCTTGTCGTGCTGAATCCCATGAAAACAAACGAGTCATTGTTGAAAGACATCTGAGCCATTGGATGGAGCCTAGGTACAGCAAAAACATCTCCTTCTTCGACCATAAACCTCATATTTTTGCAGTCTGTTTTTTTAGCACCGCTCGAACAAATCACCCTTACCATTCCTTGCCCTTGTAAGACAATTGCAATCTCGGTTGCCATTGGATTCCAATGGGGCCCCATCATTGAGCCCTTCCAAGATAAAACAAAAATGTTAGAATTAAGAACAGAGCAAAGGTGTTTGTTTGCTACAAATAATGACTAATTACCTTTGTCAAGTTGACCATGAAAAGACCAATATTAGAACCCTTCAATAAATTTGCATTTCTTCTGGTCACTGTTAGGCTCCACCCATTACAGTTCTCGAAATCTGGGTCTGAATCAAGTATATTATAGGCTCTTGTTTTCTTCTTCTTGTTGAATGGCATGCCGCCTTTGCCTCCAAGGAAGGCTTTCAGGAACCGAGCCTCCAATTCCCAAAAGTTTTCGTCTTTTGCTTGCACCGCATGCACTATGGCTGGTGCTGGGGTTCCTTCTGTTATGTCTTCTATGACATCTTCAGGGACCTTGAGGAAAAAATAAAAACATCATCGTTTATAGTAAATCTTAAAAAACATCTCATGGTTGCTTCTGGAAAAAAAAAAAAAAACCCTAAAAATGATGAAGTGGTTCAAAGGATATTCCTATTAACTGGGATACGTACCATAAAGTTAAACTAAAAGATCGAAAAAGCAGATAGTTTCGTGTCAGATGCAACTATATAATTGATTAACCTGGTCCTTAACAGCACTGTGCACACAAAATTGGCTTTTGATAAAATAGAATATCTCATAATGTAAAATAATTTGAGTTAAAATAATATCTTAAAATACGTATGGAATAATATGAATAGGTGTGAAATTATTTAAATTAAGATATTTTATTAAATTTTGAAAAAAATAAAAAATGAATAAAAAAAAATTAAATATAATTTTTGTAATGTTTAAGGATTGGAAAAGTGTAATAATATATTAAGTAATGATTAGATAAAATTAAAAGTTAAATTTAAAATAGAAAAGTTTATTTTATAAAGTGATGATTAAAAGGAAAATATCTGATAATTTAGTACCTTAATTGTCCGGGATTGGTTAACCAGCTTAAAAAGTTGAAAGTATGGCAAATGTCCGGATAAAAATTAAGAGTAATTCTATTATTATTCGAAGGAGAACTGTGAGTGGCATAATTGTTTTTAAAAATAATTAATATTTTTTCTTTTTATGAGTCTCATATTTTTTTATTTTTTCATCGCAAATCACGGTTGCATATATACCTTAAAAGCAGCTCGTAAGACTCTCTTATCAAAGCCTCGGACAAGGTTGCTAATGCTCGAGTATGCTCCAATTAATGGATCCTGTAGTATTGGTTTTAGAAATTAACATCAATATTTCAATAGCAAGACAATTAATAGCTAGGCAACTAATTCATTCATCAGATCTGCTGGAAAAAGGAGAAATTAATGAAGATATGTAACAAGAAAATTAGGAGATCTGCTAATTATTTAAGAAGCTACACAGACTCATACATAGGAATCATCAGGTGTGTTGGAAAACATTGCATGTATCCTAAGCTTCCTGCGCTCCGTTTCTAAGTTGCTCTTCACATAGAAGATAGAGCCTGCCTGCAGCATGTAGATATCTCCTCCACGTAAATTCACCCTCTTTATCTGGTTATCATCCTCAGCCCAGCTCAACCTCCCACTTCCTACACATACAAAAAAGTAACAAAACCCACCAAAAATAAAAACTTTAAATAAAGATCAAACGTACCGACCACTAGATTTTGAGGCAATTATACACAATAATTTATGAAAAATTATATAGTCACAAAGGAATTATACAAAAATAAACTAATAATTTGATGTGATAACTTGATATAATTATCAGATTGTAAATAATTATTTTTATTAAGATCAAATAAATCCAGTCAATTTATTAATTATTTTGTATAATTTGTTTATGGATATAACAGTACTCGTGATCTATATATAGAGATCAACAAAATTCTTTTAAGAGACCACCTGTGTGGACATAGAAGACCATGTCTGCATGGAGGAGTACTGGGAGAAAGAGAGAGTTTGGCTCCAAAGTGATGAACTGAAGGTGGTAGAGCCCTCTGATTCCATCACTGATATCTGTGGCTGTGACCTCTCCGTACTCGGTCTCAACAAGGGACCTCCTTTCTTCTTTCTTCACCAGAGGCCCTACATCTGAGACGTTAAAAGCCTCTGCATGCAAATTAAAGAGAGAGATACAGAGAATTAACGAAAGAAAGAGGAATGAAAATGGTGAAATTAAAGCTATGTTCCGCATTATTGTTTTTGTCTTGCAGATCTAGAAATAAAGTTGTTGATCAGATGAAATGATTCATGGGCTCATGGCGTTGAAATTTGAGGGTCTATATAGAAGAAGGTGACGAGAAGCACAAGAGCTACGTGTCTTTCTTCAAGGACACGTGCATGTTCATGCACACGTGGCAGGTGATTTGGTCCAAGTCTTTCCCGCTAAATTCCAATCAGATGAGATTCTTTCTCATCGGCAATGGAGGGGTTTGTCATGGCGATGTATATAGAATAGTTGTTATACACGTAGTACTACTATTTTTTTTACTTATTTATAATTTATTAATGTATTTGAATTTTTTTTTAATTTTTTTTATTTTTTTAAAGTAATTTTTTAACATTCTTAACCATTCAAAAAAAAATTATTAATATTCACATCCTTAATCATGAAATAAAATTAAAATTAAAAATAATAAATAATAAATAAGTTATAAAATAGTAGTAACTCTTATCATTTCTGTGTATAGAAACAAGAATAATGATACACTTTCCATTTTATTATTATTTTATTTTATTATATTTTTTTAAAATTTTAAAATTATTTAATAATTAAAGAAATGAATATTAATAAAGTCTTGTATTTTTTTAATTTTTTTAATTACTAAAGATGTTGAAAAAATACTTTAAAAAAAGATAAAAATAAAAAACACTAAGAGTAGTACTAAATATAAGTAGTGGTGAGAGTAGAAAGAACATTGATATTGGCTTTATCAAAAGCTAATGCAAATACAAACGCAAATTTGATGTATTTATTTAAAAAATTCTTGCATTGAATCCATCAAATGAAACTATGAATGATAGGATATAGAGAAAGCACATTAATATGTACTGAAACAACTGAATCAATAAATCCTCATAATTCAATGTCATCAGAAGAGTTACTTATAAGAAAACAATGAGGTTAGAGTGTAGTATTAACGTCACCCACCATCATCTTCGATTTTCTTCATAGAATCGCCGTCGCCAAGTCGTTGTTTCCTTTGTTTTTAGGAAGAGTAGTCATAGGGTTATAACTCTTTTACTACTCATTTACAACTTTTTGTGTATTCAATTTATTTTTATTTATTTTTAATTTTTTTATCATCATTTTTTATGTATTTTTTAAAATTCTTAATCATTAAGAAAAAAATAAAAAATATATATTGTAATAGCCCCAAATTTCTAAAATAAAGTTTTTACTTGAGATTTATTTTAAAGAATTTAGAGGAAACATTTTTTTAATAGAAAATAGAATTGAAAATTTATAACAAGGTATCAATTAGAAAAATTCAATTTAAACTTAAAAAGAGTTGAATTTCCAAAAATTAGGGTATACATGTAAGAAAAAGTAACAGAATAAAAAATCAAACACTTGGTGTCCGGAATAGGCATTCTCGGATTAGTCTGTCGAGTTTTAGTGTGATGAGCATAAATTCTCCATTTGAGGTCCAAATGAGGTGATTCAAATTCTTATAGAATATTAAAAGACAGATCTAAAACTTTCATATTTTAAGTTTTTGAAGTTTTAGACGAGATCGATGACTTATTTGGAAAATAAGTAGAAAGTTCTGAATTAAGCTCAAGTGGAACTCGAGTTAGATGAAATAGATCAAATTGGAGCATGTGACGAAATATGGAATTGATTTTGAAGTTTCCAGGTATCTTGAAATGTGTAAGAATAGTTGGCAAGTGATGAGGAGTTGACTTAGAAGTTTAGTTAGCTTATATTTGTGGTGAAAACACAAGGGAACCAAAATCTGCTAATAGGTAACTAAGTGAATCAAAACTAGACTTTACCCTAACTAAACCAAGAAGTTACCTTATAGAACATGTCAAATGGAGTCTTAGGAGGATTATCATGTAACCAAATGAGTTAGGAGGAGGCTGGGAGGCGTTGGACACCAAGAGAGGGCTGGAATGGGTTGATTCTTGCATGGTTAGGTGAGTGCCACCTCATGCCTTATCTAATCAGCTCCCTTCTTAACCATTGATAAAATTGGCTGAAAAAATATCTCAAATTTTAGCCATTGAATGATTATTTTAGCTGCAAAGACCAGGATCTTGGAGGATTAAGTTTAATCATTAGATTTTTGAGGTAGGACACCTCATCCTCCACATTAGTCGGTTACCCCTTATCTATCTTCATCTCTTCTATTCTTTCATATGGGTCGACCCATTCCCTATAAATAGGTGTTGGAGAGCCTTCTAACTCTCTTTGAAAGCATAACACACGTCCCACTTGAAGGAAGACTAAGAAAAACCCTCCTTAAGTCCTTAAACTTCCACACATCAGCTAAGTGAGCTAAGTGAGTGATCTTGAGAAGATAACTTGCAAGGATTATTTGAGTGATTGAACTATGCATGCTAGTATTGGACTCTTAAAACTATGTTTAAGTGATGAAATGAAATTTAAGTATGTTTGAATTGAATTTGTTATGGAAAGATGTTAAATAAAATTATAAGAACCTAGATTTATATTTTAATAAGTAAAAATAAGGTTTATGTAAAAGAAGGGTATGTTTCAAGTTGAAAAAGCTTATGAACCGTAACCTCGCTCGACTCTCGTTCGACCTATGGATCGAGCAAAAAACAACCATAACTCTTTGCTAGAAGGTCACTCAATGTTTGACTCGAGCGAAATGCAACCCGAGACCTCGCTTGACTCTCGCTCGATACATTGCTCAAGCGAGATGTAACCCGAGATTTCGCTCGATTCTCGCTCGATACCTTGATCAAGCGAGAAACCCTGTTTCTTTAAATTCTAGACTTTTCCTTGGCTTAAAGTGGATGATTCAAGAAAGACGAGTTATCTGTGAATATAAGTGTAGTTTATAGAATATATGTTGTATTGGATGTACATACAACATGAAATTTAAGAGTACATGCATGTCCTATTATGTGATAGGTTTTAAAAAAGAGTGGCATGACATGTATTTGAGAAATACTTATAAGAATAAGAAAGGAATAACTAATAATAAGAATTATGGGTAAGATTAAAGTCACATCACAACGGGGACGACGAGACATAACGCCCGTATGACTGATAATATGAATGCTTATGTCATTACGGGGACGGCGATACGTAACGTCTGCAATGTAAAGTATTTTCCGTGTTACGATGGGGACGGCAATACGTAACGCCCGAAAGACTAACATGAGACTCATCACAACGGGAATGACAATACGTAATGCTCGGATGACTGATGAGTTATATGTATGAATAAGCTAACATGTCATGTTAAGTAAGCCCGATGAGGACGGCGATACGTAACGCCCATCGAGGATAAGAGATAAGTAAGCTCAATGGGGACGACGATACGTAATGCCTATCGAAAATAAAAATTAAGTAAGATTTTAAGAAGATAGAAATTTTAAAAAAAATGTGATAAGTCCTCATAAGTCATGCATATGTCGCATGGAGTATATTTTTAGTTATGCTCTTTTATTGTTTTCCATGAATATAAGTGTTAGCCTTTGTCTATACTTTATTAAACTGATTGTGTATTTACTGAGATTTCTAAAAAAATTTCACTTTTTTGTGGTTCTATATTTTTTTCTTGTGCATATAAATTATACACAGGATTTGATGGCCAACAATGGGAAAGCCACGATGCTGCAGGAGACTCCGAGGAGTCCTGAGGGACCTTCTAGCTATAGTCCTTATGTAGATTTTGTTTTTGCTTCTTTTGGAGCTTCTATCTATGACCAGCCGATGAGATTTTGGAGTCACGATGCATCCACTTTTTCTAAAGAGGAACGACGTTCGAGATGCTGCTTAACTTTAGGCTTAGACGGTTCCCTGTCCATATGTGGGGTTTACACAACACCACATGGTCCATATCTCTAGCGAAACTTTTGTCTTAGTTTAGATATGTTTCGTTATGGGACGAAATTTCTTGAAATTAAGAAGGAATCTAAGTGGCTTTAAGGATGGTCATTTGAAATGCTATAAGTATTTTGTTGACTCTAATAACTATTTGGGTTTTGTATATATAACAGTATAATGCTAAGTTATGAATAAATGATGTGAATGTTGTAAGTATATTTTTCTCCATGTAATCTTTAGAAATATTTATATTTTAGACCTAATCCGCTGCGAATCATATGGCATATGATAGTAAGTCAAGATGCATACATAAAAATCTTTGTTATGTATGGGGGTGAGTAGTCTAGTATTACTTATATTGACACCTTGATTTACATTAAATTCCAGACGTAAATTGAGGGCGTCACATATATAACTTTATTAATATTCACATTTTTAATCACTAAGTAAAATTAGAAATTAAAAAAAAATACAAAAAAAGTTGTAAAATCATTGTAGAATAGTTGTAAGTCTATCATTTCTCAAGAATATCACTAATGTCTTAGAGCACTCAATAGATTAATTAAATCCACTGTCTAGCCAAATAATAGTACTTAAGAAACACTAAACCTCATATAACAGCCTCAACAACTTTAAAATAGATATAGCTTTCTCTCTCATGACTCTTCAAATATAGCTAGGGGTGAGAGCTTGCCAAATTATTTTTTGGGATTAAAATATTCATATTCATTTTTTTTTTTGCCCAACCGGATTAAAATAAAAGTTTGTATAAAATTAAATTAGCAACTTTATCAAATTTTTAGATTCTCACTTGAAAATAATAAATATTGAAAATATAAAAAAATTTATTATAATTAGAATAAACGATATTACAATTACGTATCAAAAGAAAAAAAAATCATAAATTATGCTAATTAAAATAAAATATATTTTATTTAACTAAAAAAAATAAAATATAACTTGTAAATGATTAAATCTTTTAAATTTGAAAAAAAAAAGAATTGTAGTTGATATAGGCTATAGTTATAATTCATCAAAATTATAATTCAACTTCATATAGTTGATAATTTACCACAAAATACAGCACAATTAACATGAAATACTTATTTCTACAATTGGAATTAAAATAAATGAGAAGTTGAAAATTAATATTTTAATAGAATAACTATTGATTTGTTGAGTCTGTTGTTTGGTATAGTGAAAAGTGACTAGTCAAAATTTGTTAAAGCAAAATTTCTAGCTAAAATTTAGCTAAATAATAGTTAAGCTATTGTGAATACTCCTATATGCATAGTCACTCTACAAGAACGACACTTATTGCATGAAGATGCCAGCCATCGTTTTGTTATTTTTTTCCATGATAACAATTGAAAACGATGCAAGATTGATGATGACTTTTCTTACCAAAGACTTGATAATTATCTCCTGATGAGGATATTTGGAAGTAGTAGCTTCAACAAGTCAGGTGGCTTATGTGACTTTCTCAAAAATAGAGGATGCTCCAACATATTTCTTCAGACAAACTTTAGCCCCTTATTTGGTAAATATATTTCAAATTTATTTGGTGATAGGTCAAACAAAATTGAAATATTGAGTGATGTCCTTAGGGTTTTCATGAATACAACTGTATAAGTTGTGGCTTTCCAGGTCTCGATAGTAAATGAAATTGCCATTGTTGCTGCTGATTCTTTCTTGCCTGTCCAAGCTCTGCAATACTTTATAGATACAGTACACTCATTTATCAACTCATTTATCAACTGGAATTAATGGGTTTGCATAATTTTGACAACTCTTTTGATTCGAGGAGCAACACTTCTACTTTTGATAACTCAAATAAAAGCTATTGCAAAGCTCACTCTAGTAAGGCCACACATGGAAGAATTAAAGAAGCAGATGTAGGATAAAGGTATGAAGCCTATAGTTGTGACTAAAGGTCAACAACAAATGCATAAGCTTTTTAAGGAATACGGTGTTAACCCATATGCTTCTTTTATAGGGCTCCTTATAAAAAGGTCACGTGTTCTTCGATTTTTTCCTTGCAATTCTAAATATAGCATAAAAAGTTTCATCATTTAAAGGTGGTGAAGCCTACTAATTTGTTGATCTCACAACTCCAAATACTTTATACATTTTTCTCGTTTTGACAACATTGACATTCTTAGTAACTGTGAAGTGCAACATGCAAGAAGGTTTGAAAGGAAATCCTATTGCCAACGTTATGAAAAATGTTTCAAGGGGACTTGTTGTTCAT
Organism: Platycarya strobilacea; assembly: GCA_036898215.1. Classification (NCBI taxonomy): domain Eukaryota; kingdom Viridiplantae; phylum Streptophyta; class Magnoliopsida; order Fagales; family Juglandaceae; genus Platycarya; species Platycarya strobilacea. The sequence goes on along the minus strand of CM072545.1, from coordinate 4,593,949 downwards.
ACAATTTTATTTACCATGAAATTTCAAAGGTTCTATTTTGTTATTGGGTTGCATCCAATTTGTTTCGCTCACGTATGGATTTGGTACTTAAAGCTCTTGGGGTAAGGTAACAAAGTTCTTAGGTATTCTTGAAATACCTTTGGTGCTGTCGACTACTACCCCTCAACTTGTCATCTCTGCATTTCCAACTCTGCAATGTTCTACAGTTATGAAACAGAAACCTATCTCAATGCTTCCTAAGTTAGTGAAGTGTTCAGATTAAACAACTTCATCTTCAATTATCAGTCATAGGCTTTGAAGTATAGAGAAGCCAGCAAAGGGGAGAAAGAAAAATGAGAAGAGGTAAGGAAAAAACCTCCATAGTTAGAATTCAAACCTAGAGTTTAACTAACGAGAGTTGACTGCTGTTAAAATCAGTGTATTATTCTTTGAAATGGTTACTCTATATTTATTATTTTTTGGATAAAGGGTTAATGGAGGCTGACAAAAATAACACATGTTGTGTCACCAAACAAAATGCCCTTACAAAGCTACTACGTATAGCAACTAGCAAGGTTAATTATATGGGATGAAACTCCTATGTCGAGAAAGCCACACATTGAGGCATTAGATAAAATGCTCCAAGACATCAATGATTCAAAGTTAACATTCGGTAAAAAAATTGTTATTTTTGATGGAAATTTTTGCCAAATTTTACCTGTGGTTTGTAAAGAAATAAGACAATAATAGATTGATGCCAGCTTGGTTTCTTCCTATTTGTGGCCTACATTGATCAATGTCCGCTTGATTGAAAATATGCGACTAAGATTGGATCCAATTTTCTTAGAATATGTGTTAGAATTAGGGAACCAATTGCCACCAATTACATTTGATACAACTATAAAAATATCTGATGGCATGCTTGTTCGCTATGAAGATGACTACACTTCTTTAGATCATTTAATATGTGTTGTTTTCCAAGATATTTATGATTAATGAGTGGATGAATGGGGCCATATTAACACCAAAGAACAGTTATGTTCATAAAATTAATACATTACTAATTCATATATTTCCTAGTAAGTTTAATCGATAGTATAGTTTCAATGAAACAATGGATGCAACTGAACAATTAATTATTGATGATATTTTAAATACTCTAAACCAAATGCACTTTTTCCTCACGAATTCTTACTCAAGAAAAGTGTCCCATCATGATGTTGCTTAGAAACATTATTATTCCATAAGGGCTATGCAATAGAAAATGTCTAATTTATCGAGCTTTTGATTAAAATGTCATTGATGCAGAAATTGTAGTTGTGCATCATAGTGGGAAAATAGTTTTTATTCCAAAGATTTCATTCTCACTAAATGTTGATGAAAATAATGGCTTCTTATTCAAACGAACTCAATTCCCTATTCAATTAACCTTTGCGATGGCTATAAATAAATCACAAGGACATATGTTGACATATATTTACATGAACTTGTTTTCTCACATGGTCAATTATATGTGGTTTTATCAAGAGCTAAAACTGCATCTATAGCAAGGATTTTAATACGGCCAATGTTGACTGAACGATCTAAAAAAAACTGCATAAAAAATATTGTGTATACATAATTTTTAACATTAATATTTTCAAATTAGTGTTAAACAAATAATTAGATTCAATTGTATAGATTCAACTTAGTCTCTAATATAATATTCTTTTCCTATGTGTTTAATATTATGTTATTTAATTTATTGCTTTTCTTTAATTGCTTTTGCACTTTTTAATTTAATATTACATTTGTTGTGCTGATGTATTTAACATGTTTGTTTCTAAATATGTCTAAAAATGTGGATAGTTTATACATCAATGAAGGACATCATTCAAAATACAAAGAATTGGAAGAACAAGATGATTGTTACAAACAAATCACTTAAACGAACAAGCCAATAGTCACCTGTAAAATTCCAAAATTTAACTTTAATTGATCAAGAGCTATGATATTTATTTGCATATATTTTTTTTTAGCTTTTTTACCATTTTTGAAAAATATTCTTTTTTGCCTTTTTTTTCATATTATACAAATGTTAATAATGTTGCATTTATTTAATTATCTTTCTAAAAATTATTTTGAGAAAAGTATAATTTTTTTTCAACAATTTCTTATATTGTGCAGGGGAATCCAGTACAATCTGTTTGGTAATGATACTAACTCACGAGATATCAATTTGTACATATTTCGATCATATTACATCAACAATGTATTTGTGAGACCAATAGATCCAAAGTATAGAATTGAAAAACATCAACATCAATAGATCTTAAATTCTAGAATGCTAATTAAGGAAGTTCCAAAAAATGAATTAAAAATGGAGCCATCAAAATAAAAACTCATTTCATTCAATGAATTAGAGGCTTATAAAGGCTCAATCGCATAAATAAGTAATTTAGTCTTTATATGAGAATGTTTAATTATCAATATATTAACCATTTAAATCTTATTTATCATATATTCTAGCTGTTGCAATCCATATTAAGCCATCTAGAGAGATAACCTCAGCATATGGGCTAATGACTATTAAGAAAATATGTCATTAATTAAAGATAAAAGTATTTTTTGGTGCATTAATAATGATTTGTATTTCCAATCAAGGATTATCTCTTTCATCATGTCCATCAAGTGCATTACAATCAATCATCTTCTTCCTAAGGCAACTTCGTTGCAACAATGATAATTGTAGCCAACTAGACATTATTTATATATACTTAAAGTATAAGTTTTTTGTCACTTAAATGATGCCATATTTATATTTTTGTTTATTATATTGTCTTTTTTTTTTCCTTGTTAATTTTAAAAGTGGTGATTAATGATTTGTTACTTGAAAGTATTGTTGCAAATGCTTGACATACCCATCTACATCTTTGTCTTCTATTAGGATTTGGAACATAGTCAAGAATTACGATATTGCTGAGTTGATGAAAAATTTGATCCCTTGGTGGTAAAATCTTATTCTCAATAATAAATTCAAATATTTACACAATCATTTCGTCTAAAAATTATTTCTGATTTAATGTAGAATGCAACATTTTGGATAAAAATGAAAATAAATGTAGTTAACTTGCACCAGTCATTTTATTACATGTCATGCATTGGTTGTAACAAAGGAACTGGTCAGTATGAATATAATAAAAACTTTGTTTGTTACCACTGCAAACACCAAGGCACTTCTGAACCACGATATGTATTTTTGTAATTTACTTTATAATTTACGACAATTTCAATATATAATTTTATCATTAATAAATTAAAATGATATTTCCATCACATTTATAGTGCTTGAGCATATGTTAAATTTGATGATGGTACTGAGAAATTAGCTGCTATTATGTTTGATGAAGAAGCATTAGATTGTTCAGTAGTTGTGCTAGTCATGAATCATTCTGGTGAGGTATCTTTTTTATTTCTTGTTAATAATTTAGTTTAGAATAAAAAAAGTTATTTTCAATATATAAATTCTTAGCTTTTTATTAATCATGCAAAACTATTCAAAATTTATTTTGTAGGAACATTTATCATATATCGAAAATGTTATAGAAATAACTTCACAAAAAGAGTAGATGATTCAAATTTTTGCAAATACAGGTTGATTGAAGCAATAAAAACATATGAACTTTAATGTTATGTCTAATGATGCGGTGCAAGATGATACAAACAATGGACATGCACTACAAGAAAAACAGGTTTTTGAGGCCAGTTATATGCTACAAACATATTTTTGTCCCAAATAGTCATGTGTAGCATATAACTGGTCTCAAAAACCTGTTTTTCTTGTAGTAACATTAATGGAACCGTTCAAAAAATCCTACTTTAAACTAATGTTTTCGTTGAAAAATTTGTATTAAACTTGTCACAAACACTCTTTTAGAAGTATGGATGTCATAACTATCTATGGAACTATGTTATTATTTTAACTTATGTTTTTATGTCATAATCTATGGAAACATGTAATTATTATCCTCTACTTAACTATCATATTATATATATTTTTTATGTATTAAATTATTGATTAAAACCTATTTTTTATTATAAAAAAACATGTTATTTCATAAAAATAATCACTTCAGCGAATTAGGCAAATATACTTTACACGTTGTTTTTACGCTAATATATAAATATGTGGGGTTCAGACAATGCAATTAAGGATAGTCTCCAATTAGAGTTAAGGTTAGGTTTAAATTTTAAAAAAAATCATTTTATTTGTTCATAATTTTTTAAAATTCTTATATAAAATATAATAAGTATTTTTATTTTTTAAAATTTTAAATAATAATAATATAAAAAAATTATAATATTTGATTTAATGTTTAACTTCTACCTTAATTTATTTCATTTCAATTGGCTATTCAAATTGGGTATGGAGTAATACACTAGGTAGTTTGATAAAAGTGTTTTTGCTTAGTACGTTTATATGGGCTTTCTCATAGTTTTATGATCGAGCCCTTTTTGGACTTGAAGTTCTGATCTTTTGGGCTTAAAACCTGCAACAATGTATTGGAGGTGCCTTGATTTTATGTATTCCTAAAAGGCTAAAACTCGGGTTCGGGACAAAAATTAAGGCTGCTTTAGGAATTTGCTTTTCCAGGTACCAAGTACTTGACTAGCAAAAATTGCTAGCTTATCAGTAGCCATTTCAAAGAATCCATTCAGAAAGCTGGACAGTTGAATTTGTATTGGAAGCCAACGAAGAAAAATGTTCTGTTAAAAAAAAAAAAACTTTAAGAAAAAGTTTCATTAAATTCTATAATTCATGCAAGGTGATGTAATATTTTTTTAAAAAACTTTTTATTTAAATGGTTGACATTATAAATCATTTGAAAAGCACCATTTTACAAATCTAATGAGGGCTCGTTTGACATTTGGAGTATGTCAATTTTTTTAAAAATAAAAGTAAAATAATTTAAATTAAGATATTTTATTGAGTTTTAAAAAATGAGAGAAATTATTGATAATAAAATATTAAAAATTAAAAAAAAAATTATTTGAATATAATTTATTAATAGAATTTTTATTTTGAAGTTTGTAAAAGTTGATTTTTATATGTGGATGATGAGAAAATAATGATTAGATTAAAAAGTTGATATTGAAAATAATACATATTTTATATTTAAGTGATGTTTAAAAAATAAAATCACGAAAACTTTTGAAAATTTTGTGTCCCGTCCAAACGTCCCCTTGAGTACTACTCAAAATCGGCCATCTGCTCTAACACGATGAGTTTGAAATCCTGCGTCGACTCATTTCTGTACTCAACCGTCCCCCTACCCCAAGTGTAAAGTAGTCTACTCATCAAAATCCACCTCTGGTTTGAAGACTTTGACCACCCGAGAAATTCCTAATCAAGTGGAAAATTCGTGTTGGTCATGTTATTTCAGGTGGGCACGAAAGCGGAATCCACGTAAATACAGGAATTAGTATGGAACACTATGTATTTTGATTTCATTTATTTTTACATTAATCATTTTTATTTTAAAATACCATATAAATTAAAGTAACACTTTTATACAAAAAACACTTTTATTTTACATCATGTATTTAGAAAAGTATTGTCTGTTTATGATTACTATCTTATTTTATCTCATTTAATCATTATAATTTTTAAATTTTTTTATGTAAAATAAAATAAATAATTTTTTTTAATTTTAAATAAAAATTATATTCTAATAAAATTTTATTTATTATCTCAATTCATTTTATCTTATTTTTAAAAATAAACCAAATAACTGTTATGGGATCACTACTGAGAGATAGAAGTACATGAAAGAGTAGTGAGTGGGGGACACGTACAAATTAAGTGCCTGACTATGGATCAAGGAATCATGCACGTAAAAAAGAAATAACTGGTGGTGGTAAAGAAACTAATAATTGAATCGAGGGGGGTGTTTTAAATGTTCTTTCTTTTCTTCTTCTTCTTTCTTCTTCCTTTTTCTTTGTTTTCTCCAAAGCAAAACCAACATATCCTAAAGATCCCCTTCATGTCAAAGAAGGATTTCACGTACAAAAAATAGACGATAGAAGATCCGCCACCATTATTATACGTACCCAGATCATATTTCCACAACTCCACTGGCTTTAATTTCCTTTTGAGAAGTGGGGGGAGACCCATACATCTTTTTTTGAAATCATGATCGAAAAGATCACTAGAATCTCAACCCCTATTCATCTTTTGTATTCAACAAGCTTCCTTCCTTTATCCCCGCGTGCATTCAGTGTTTTCAGAGCCTTACTTGCTAAGTATTTGACGAATTTATTTATAATATAAAGTATAATTCTCAGAGAATAATACTTCGTTCATCATGAATCATGATCATGTCCTTGTGGTCTTTGTACGTTAAACACGAGTTTGAGTGATTAGAAAAATGTGTTCCAAATAATTAATATATTGACATTGTTTAATTTGAAGATGCTAATTAGCATGCTGCGCGCATGAATCCTTTGAAATTCTTATTCCTAGTTTAATTTGTTTTTCATCGTATTATATATTATGTGTCCTCGCTCTCCAAGTATGAACCTGCAGAAACTTCTAATTAGGAACCCTAGCTACCGACATGACGCTGATGATCTATATTCTTTTTCTTATGTTTACATTCATGATTAGGTAGCATTTTTTTTTAAAGATGCTTGCTTAATTAATTCTGTGACACAATCAAGATCATTAAATGATTCCGATTGCACTGCATGGTTCTAATAATTAGTTGTCAATCAATCATGTTTTTCTTTTTCCTTTTGTTGAATCCTTGAATTTCAATGAATCCAGCTTGATCATGCATGCATGTAGCTAGCTAACTATATCCTATTAATTGCTTAACTAGTATGTGATATATATATATATAAACATACAAAACTCATTATATATATATAATTTTTTTGTTAGAGATAAATCTTTGATGGGTGTTTTTTCTCCTTCGATTTTATCATCTTAGCAATTTGTGTCAACTGATCTACTAGTTCTCGCATGATCAAATTGGAAGGTTTAATTTTAAAGAAAGTACCATACTCAATATGTACCATTAATTGAATAATAAGATGAGATGAGATGAAATTGTTTATAAAGAAGTGATCAAAATATTAATATTGGTTGAAATATAATCATGAGTTAAGATAAATTGAGATGAGATGAGATAATTTTATCTTACTTCTGTATCTAAACTAGTCCTAAAAAAAAGAGAAGGTATGAGATGAGATTAAATGTTGTTCATGTAGAATTTTCACCGTCATACAATTCGGTCAAACAATAGACAAACGGTTTCAATTGTCCATTCTTATTTAAGCTATAAGCATGAAGCTCTCTACTTCAATAAATTTCATCAAAATTCCTTAGCTAGCTTCAATTAATATTAAATGATTTAAGGCTGCCAAACGTAGTCGCATTGGATACCGCATAAAGAAGTACTAGTATAAGGAATGAATCATTTATAAACCATTTATAACTATATAAAAAAGCTGTACTGTGAGAGAATAGAAAAATTAAAAAAGCTAGGAATTATAGTTGTTGATGAAACACATCATGATACAGCTTGCTTTGATTGAGACATGAGTGCTGGTCTTCCATAAGAGGACCCAAGACATCTTTTTGGAGGTGCTCAAACTTTCCCAGCCCCTTGTTAAAGGCATCTGCATACTGAACAACACATCTCAGCCATATTGGACACCCTGCTCTTTCACTGTCACCACTGTAGATCAAACGTCAGGCAACGAGTAACAGGCCGATAATTGTACTTTAATAAATTGTGATTTTAAAAGAGTACTGAAGAAAAAGAAGAAAAAGGAAGAAGAAAAGAGAATTCATCTTCTTTCTTATCTAATAGAGTTCATTATTGTCTATGATAGCTTTTGGCACCGTCGGAAATGGCAAAAAGGCTCTAAGCCTTTCCACTCCTTCGTATCACATGCAAGATTTATTTTTTAGTTGTAATCATGTTAGTAATATTCTTAGAGAGATAAAGTAATTACAATGTAGGGGTCAAGAGTTTTGTTTCTAACGATTTCTAGCTCAAACTAGTTAATTCTTAAATACTACAAATTAAATGATTTTCTTTTTTAGAATGAAGTACTCGCAAAAAAATGAACTAATAATTAAAAAGAGTGGTAGTGAACTATGAATAATGCTAGATATATATCGTGCATTCTTTTTTAAAAAGATTGAGATTTATTATTAAATCATTAATTTTTCTTGTGAATTTCATATTTATTTAATTTTTTTTAAAAAAAGAGTCATGTGCGATGCCCATACACTCTATAACTGCAAATATAATTTCTCATGAACTATATAATGACCATGTATTGCATTGGTTGGTAGCGTGCGTGCATGATGGCAGCAAATTATATGGTATATCTACATGATTATATTATATATATATATATTATAATGACAATGTAATCCGTTTCCAATAATGTAAAAATACACCGCTATATATAGTAACAACTATTAAGTACGTGTTGGGAATTACGATAAAAAATATAGTTTATAACTTTATAGCTTATAATTTATAACTTAAATAATAAATTCTATATTTTAAAAGTTGTTTACTGTTTAATAAACATGTATCTAAAGCATTTTTAAAATTAGTTACAAGAATTTTTAAAAATTATATAATTATCCACAAAAGTTTTTGATAAAAGTTTCAAGCTGATACTTTTTAAAAAGATCGATTTTTAGCCTTTTTAGATAGTTAAAGCACTTTTTATAAATTTATCAAACATGGTTTTTTTTTTAAGTATTTTAAACAGTTAAAGTAATTTTTAAGCTTTCAAAACAATTCCTAACAGGCTCTAAATGTAGCGGTGTGATTTTTTGGCTGGAAACGGGTTTTTTTTTTTTTTTGTAGTAGTAGTAGTTCTCCATTCTTTTATAAGAAGATTAGGAGCATGAGAGCCCTTGATTCTAAGAAATTAAGCAGTAACATATAAGACATATACAATAAATTAGATAAATTATTATAATTTTGTTAAACTTTAAAGATATGTAAGATCAGAGTACGGCCGGTGACATAAAATATATGATAATTAAATCTTAGTTAATTAAAGATCTAAGATCATGATTATATTGATTTAAGCGGTGTTTGTAGCTTATAATTAAGCATGCATGGTGGCCGCGAGACTCGAGCTACCAATAAGCATTTAGTTGCATGCATTGCCTTTAAACGAACTAATTTGGGGTGTGAGGAATGGATCGATCAAAGAGGAGCAAAAGATCATGATAGTCAAGCGTTTTAAGTACATAACCAACCTTCATATATATAAATATATATATATATATATTATAAACAAAATTAAACAAATTATGAAACCAAATTATATGTATCTGAATGATATGGAACTATTGGAAGCACCAACAAAGAAAAAGACTAACTTGAAGCTGGCTTTGAACGAAATTGTACACGTGTTATTCTTACAGATCACGCAAAGGTGGGATTGGGGATTAGTAAAGACTAAAGAGTGCCGGAGCCAACGGTACTGGGATGTGGCTTCTTTGCTGTACGTAAAACAGGACGGACGGAGATTCTTTGTGAGTGCAGAGTTGATAAGATTTTATGTGATTTATTTTATAATAAAAATAATTTTATATTTTAATAAATTATATTATATTATTTTAATTTATAAAATGACTTTTATAAAATTTATTTTCGAATAGAGTATTTCTCTAAAAATAATAATACTCCATTAACGGATTGGAACATATTCTTTTCCTTTTTTTTTCTTTTTTCTTTTTATAATCTCCCGTCGCCGCCAAAGGGAAGGCCAAAAAAAAGGGGAAAAAAAAAGAGACATATCCTACGTGGGCGTGTTTTGTACGCGCTGACGCGAACTACCCAACTTTTGTCTTGTGGAGGAATTGGTGTCGTTGCATGCAATCCATGCATTCACGCATACCCGACAAAAGTAGACGCCAATGGGTCCTACAGAAGGTCTTCCTATTGGCCAATCAGGCCACACAACCTTCTCAATTTTGTAGGGTCTACGTGCTTTGAGGGGTCCTTATCTCGTGGCAACAGGCCGATTTGTGCTTTCTTTGATCCTTTTCTTTTTTCTTCTAGTGTGAACGTTTGAGGATTCTTTAGCAACACGTACATGGCTACTTTCTCCATCTCGTCAATTTCTAATCTAATTTCCGTGAAACTCTCTCTCTCTCTCTCTCTCTCTCTCTCTCTCTCTCTATATATATATATATATATATGTTTGTTTCTCTGCCCAATCCGGTTCAAACTTGCTAATATTTGATAAAAAATGGAAATATTATTCACAATATCTTTTTAATCTTTATTTTTTCATCATATATGATATCATATGATTGAAAATTACTTTTTATTTACGTGTTAATATTTGTTACGTATATAATAGCTTTAAAAGATGTTAATTCTCATTTTCATTACGTGAGCTTGCTATCTAATTGCGATATTGGAGTTCTAATTGACAGTACTAGCTAGTCCGCTGTTCCTGGTTTTTTCCATTAAAGTTCGCGTGGCGAAAGTTATTAGTTGAGGAAGACTACTTGCTAACTGGTTTTTAACCTAGCTCCATGCATGTGAATTGTCAAGATGGGGAGGATACAATGTTATTGGCCAATATTTCTTTGGTGAAGATGAAATATAGTTAGTTAAAGTAAGTTTAAAGCTAGTGTAGTCTCCTCTCAAAGCACTTCATTATGGCACTTTCTCTAATCTTTTTTTTTAAAGGGAATAAGTAAAGGTGGGGGTGGTGGAGTTTTGTCTTTGGGTCTGTACAACTTTAGACACAAGTGGAAAGCGACAAAACAAACATAACTTTAACGCCACCAAATTGACTTGTTTGATCTTATAATTTTTCTGTTAAGATCATCGACATGACATTGATTTCAATCTATAAGCGATTGTCATGTAATGCTAATAGCTCTTTAAATTATTATATATAGCCTTTCTTGGTTTAAACTAGGGTTTTTTCGATTTTATAAACTAGGGTTCAACACTACATACAATATTCATGCACATATGTGTATATATATATATATGTAAATGTATTCATTAGGGAGGAGCAACCTTTTTTCCTAGTTTAGTGAAATGATTACTTTTAAGAATTGATATGATTTTTATAAAGAAATAAATTTTGATTAATATAATACATAAAGAAAAAAAATGTAAGTTTAATAAATATTTGATCGGTATTAAAAGAAAAATATCTTAACAACGGAAAAATTATATAAAACTAAACCATAAACTAATGTGAAGAGATGAAGATAACTATTTAATAATTATTATAATTTCATTTATAAAATATTTAGTTGAATTTAATGTTTCCTAATGAATTTAAATTGAAAAATAAATAATAATTTATTGAAATAATTGTATTCGTAAATTTAGTTGGCAAACAAATTTAAACTTAATTATTTATATTTTTTTTATAAATAACGAATAGAAAATTTAAATCACATATATAAATTTTTATATATTATAAATTATAAATTTATATAAAATAATTTTATATTATAATTTCTAACATAAAGTAGGTTTACTAATATTATAATATTATATAATAATTTGCATGTTATATAATTTATTTCTAATAAAAAATTAGTAATAAAAAATTAGTAATTTATAATTTGCATGTTATATCAATTATATAATTTGTGTTGTTTAATCTAAATCTTGAACGAATTTTATAGATGATGGGGGGAAGAGTAACATTAATCATAAAGAGATTGAATTGAGTTTGAAATTGGGTGTTGATTTCAATTTAGGAATTCATTTAAACTGTAACTGAGGGATAATTAAACGGATTTGAGTTGAGGGAGAGTTCTGTATTTGGCTAGATTTGAATTTGAAATGTTTGATTTAAGAATTTAAATCAGGAGACCAAATTTCAAAAGTCACATCATTTCAAAATTCAGATAGACAAATAAATGTAGTTAAATCTAACGAAGAAATAAGAGAATTTAACTGAAAAAAATTTTGTTAAATAACTATTAGATAGCCATTATCTACACCAGTACCAGGTCGTCAATGACAGGCCTGCGGCAGTGGTGATGTGTGCACCACACTTGCTACTAAAAAAAAAGAACCCACAATAATATTAATAAGATTATGAAAAATGATAGATGTAGTCGTGGACTTGTAAGTAACGTGCATTCATTTTGAAGAAAAATAAATATATATGAGATTCATATAAAAAAATTTAATTTTTTTAATAGTAGATTTTTTTTTTAAAGTAATTGTATATCTCTTATAATTTTACTATTGTATGTAATATTTTTTTAAGATTATTGTTAAAAGCGATAAATTTGGATTGTTAAAAGAGTAATTAATAAATTTTAAAAGGCGTGCTCATGTACCGATCGCTTGCATAAAAGCAAGCCTAGTTGGGAGAGCAACTCTGTGATTGCATGGGCAGGTCGATCGAAAGCTGAGCAAATAAAGGGAGAGAATCACAAAAGCCAAAGAAAAAAAGCATGATTAGTGACTTGAATTATAAGCTTCAAAGAGATAAAAAAAAGAAAGGAAGAAGAAAAGAAAATAGTCCTCTGACGCGTGTCGAGCATGTCATGCATGTGTGAAATTCCCATGTATATACATGAACCCCTTCCCATACATCCACACACGCAAAGATAAAAGGCGCCATCATAACCTCTAAAAGTCCCTCTCCATTTCTCACTTTGAAAAGGAAGCTCAGAGCCCAAGAAGTCGAGACATTTACGTACCTTCAGCGCTCTCTAAGCTCCGTTTCTCACTTTTCGATATCCCAAGCGATGAGAGTTAACGTCAATCCTCCACAAACCAGCCAATCTCCAAACCCTAAACCGGTTTCTTGCAACAACAACAACACTGTCCGAAATATCGGCTTTCACGCCGGCTCTGTCAATACTCCCAACCAGCTTTCCTACGAACCCACCTCGGTTCTTGACATACGTCGGAGTCCTAGCCCCGTCATCGAAAGACCAGCCTCTACTACCGAAAGCTCTGCCCTTACAGACGTGTTGTCCCGACCGGCAGAGGACCCGATAATTGATCAGTGGCCGGACGATCATGTTTTGCATACTCTGGATTGGGATTCCATCATTAAGGAGTTGGGTTTACACGACGATCCTGCCCCTGCTTTGAGGAGTGTTAGTCTTCAGTTCAACCCATGTGAGCCTCATGTTCCTCACCTCCAGGAGCTCCCACAATCTCACCCGTTTGATCCCATTCACTTTGTTCAATCTGAGTTCAATCTCTCTGAAGTTTATTCTACACACAATCTGGCCCACAGTCTGAATTCTGTTGATTTGGCACAAGATTTTCATCATTTCGGCCTCAACGGGATTGAGATTGTGGAAGACCTTCTTCGCGCTGCTGATTGCTTTGACACCAACCAGTTACAGATCGCCCAAGCGATATTGGAGCGGCTCAATCCACGACTCCGATCACCAGTCGGAAAACCGCTCCAGAGAGCCGCGTTTTACTTCAAAGAAGCTTTCCAAACCCTCCTAACCACTGCGGGTTCGAACCGGACGGCTCGCCTCTCGTCTTGGTCCGAAATCGTCCAGACCATCAGGACGTACAAAGCCTTCTCTAGTATCTCCCCTATCCCTCTGTTCTCTCACTTCACCACAAACCAAGCTCTCCTCGAAACTCTTCCTGGTTCAAACTTCATCCATGTCATCGACTTCGACATTGGTTTTGGAGGTCAATACGCTTCCTTCATGAAAGAAATATCCGAGAGATCAACGTCCGAGCCTTGCAAAGCCAATAACTCGCCGGTTCTTCGAATCACCGCTGTCGTTCCTGAAGAATATGCTGTCGAAAGTACACTGATCAAAGAAAATCTGACCCAATTCGCTCATGAACTCAAGATCAGACTCCAGGTCGAATTCGTGCTCCTTCGCACCTTTGAAATGCTATCTTTCAAAGCCATCAAATTCATGGACGGCGAGAAAACCGCTCTACTGTTATCTCCAACCATCTTTCGCCGTCTCGGGTCGACCAACAGCATCGCCGCTTTTCTCAGTGACCTACGCCGAGTCTCGCCGAGCGTCGTCATATTTTCAGACAACGAGGGGTGGATGGAAGGCCCTGGAGTGGCGTCATTCCGACGGAACTTTGTGAACAGCCTTGAGTTCTACTCCTTGATGCTTGAGTCTCTGGATGCGGCCGTCGGCGGCGGAGGCTGTGGCGGTGATTGGGTCAAGAAAGTCGAGACGGTGTTGTTACGACCGAGAATCGTTGCGGCTGTAGAGGCGGCCGGAAGGCGGGTGCCGCCATGGAGGGAGGTTTTCTGTGGGGCAGGAATGAGGGTGGTGCAACTTAGCCAGTTTGCTGACTTTCAAGCCGAGTGTCTGTTGGGAAAGGTACAGGTCAGAGGCTTCCACGTGGCTAAACGACAGGCCGAGTTGGTGCTTTGCTGGCACGACAGGCCAATGGTTGCCACTTCAGCCTGGAGGTGTTAGGCAGCAAAGCTAGGATTAGGGAGGGGGGCGTAATTAGTAGGAGCAATATGGATTTAACCGTAATTAGCCCCGACCATGCATTATATACTGCATATGTTTCCTTTTGTTTGTATTGTCGTTTGTGTTAGTGTTCTGTTGGAGAGCAGCAGGCAGCTTATATAAGCAAAAGTGTCTGGCTCTCTGTCTAATTTGTATTAGTACTGTTTGTCCTTAAGAATACTAGAAGCCCAACAAAGAAATGGGTATCCCTTCAGGAAATCATGGCTAGTATCTTATATTAGGCAACCTATATTTGGAATTATGTTACGTTCTCATCTTCTTCTCATTTTAACCTTGCTATGTTCTTTTCTTTTCTTTTCTCTTCATTTTAACCTTTTTATGTTCTTTCTCTGCATTTTTTTTTTTAATTTTTATACGTCGCTGAATTTCCAATATCTTTGACCCATTTCTATTGTTGGTTGAACAAAAAATTTCTTTTCATGCTCCTGTATATATATATATTGTTGACTGGTGGGGCGCCCAAGTGGGCTGCCCCTCTCCCTTTGTTAGTAACGTATGGCATTTAATGCCATACGTTACATAGTTTGTAACGTTTGGCTTAAATGCCATACGTTACAAAATAAATATTTTGTAACGTTAGGCTTAAATGTCATACGTTACAAAATAAATTTTTTATAACTGTAATTTTAATTGCAGAGTAATGGCTAGTATTTAATGTCAGCCATATGTGGGTTGACTATAAATAGTTCCCCACTAGTTTGGTTTTTGTGACCAATCTAAAAAGTGAAAATCTCTCTCTCGTTTGTTCTCTCTTGAAACGGTTTTTAGGCTGTGGATTGTTAAGTGTTACTCTAGTTTTATAACTACGTAGTACACTTCACCACTAAGAGAAAAACGCTTGTTTTTGTCGTGCTGGAGAAACTTGTGGAGCAATTCTTTAAGCTAAGCCTGAGGTATTTTTCCGTTACGAATTTTTTTTTAACATTGGTATCAGAGCACATCGTAATTGCTTCCAGTTTTTTTTTTAGATACATGCAAATTATAAATGTGTTTTTTTTTTAATGCTGCTGCGTTTAAAAAAAAAAAAAAATTTGGCCGAAGCCGGTGCAGTGGTGCAGCGTGCACCACCTGAGCGCGGTGGTGCAGTGCGCACCACCTGGGCGCGGTGGTGCAGCGTGCACCACCTGAGCATGGTGGTGCAGCGCGCACCGTAGGGTGCTGCGCACCACGGTGCCGCATGCACCGCCTGGAGCCCACGGTGCATGGTGCACCGTGGGGCACCCAGCGGTGCTGCAAGCACCGCCTCGGTGCTGCGCGCACCAGAGGGGTGCTGCCAGCACCACCGTGGTGCTGCGCGCACCAGCAAGGTGTTGCGCGCACCACCCAAGTGCTGCAAGCACCTCCCTAGGTGCTGCGGCAGCACCCAGCCTCCTCGAGAGGATGTTTCCGATGATGGGACGGCGGTTTCCGGCGATGGGCAGCGGCCTGGGGCGCTGTTTTTCGTTTCTGAAAATTGGGCACTGTTCACGTGAACAGTGTCCTGGCCGAAGGTTGAAGAAGAGAGCAGTCTCTTCGGGCCGGGCTTGGGCCTTGCGGCCCATGAGGTTTTTTGGGCTGGGTTTTTTTTATACGGCCCAGCCCCTTTTCTTTAAATAATAATAAAAAAAAGATGTTAAGTCCGACCGTGGGTTTCGAACCAAGGCCGGATGACTAATTCTTTGGTCCACCCACCACTGGACCGTGAGGGTCATGTGGTGATATTGTGTGTTTTATATATATATATATATTTCTTTTAATAATGATTAAAAAAATGCATGTTTTAATATATGCTTAGATATATATCCTGTCATAACATGTGATATTTTATTTAATTCTTTAGATTAAATATGATTACATGTGGATATTTTTTTTTTGATAAATTACATGTGATATTATGTTTAATTTTTTTTTGATTAAATGTGATAACATGTATGTATATAACATGTGTATGTGTTATTATTTTATCATATATAAATGTTAGGCTTGTATGATTAGACATTAGCCTTTATTTATTCTAGTGATAAAATAGGAAATTCCCACTAAGTAGTTTTAGTTAAAGTTGTCAGTGTCGATTGATAGGCTGAAAGAATTGCAGTGACCCCAGTAAGAACTGTAAATGCACTGTATAGCGACAACACCATGGTAGCCCCAGTAAGAACTGTAAATGCACTGATGGAATAAGAAAAATGGACTGCAATGGTCTTATATGAACCATCTTTGTAGACTGGCCCAACAGGCTGCTGTGGTTGTTGAAGCTGTCTTTGTAGACTGGCCCAACAGGTTATTGCGATTTTAGTAGGATCTGTCTCTACGCGTGACTAGGACTAGGTGACTACTTTAGATAGTGGGAGTATGGTTGAGATTTATGATTAAATCTCCCATATATTTTTTTTAAATTTGCGCGGGAATTAGGTTAGAAATTTAATAATTGGATATTGTGGCGCAAGAGATGATTCTGAAGCTTAGCGATTTTTCGATCTTGCGACATGTCTAAATTATTTTTTTCTAACTTGAATGGACGCGGTAGATTTCTTAGGTGTGTGTGTAATATCCCTCCTTTGCGTTTTGTAGTGAAATGGCATCCAAGAGTATTGTTGCCGATTTAAACAAAGGGGAGAAATTGGATGGGGAGAACTATGACATATGGCATCGCAAGATCCAATATGTCTTAGATGAGCAAGAAGTCGTAGAGGCCTTGTCTCACTCCCTGACTAAGCCCAAGGAAGGGGACTCAGAACAACACAGATTAGATGAATTAGCCTATTCTGAATGGGCTAAGAAAAATCGGTGCGCGCGCATAATAATGTTAAGCAGCATGCACAATGATCTAATGTGTGAGTTTGAGACCTATGACACTGCCCAAAGCATGTGGGAGGCTTTGAAGTTGAAGTTTGGTGGAACTTCGGCCACTAGGTTACGTGGATTAACCATGAGGTTTGACTCCTATAAGATGCGCTCTGACCATACGATGAAGCAGCATCTTAGGGCTATGTCAACCGTGATCCGCGAACTTAAGACGGCAGGAAACGACCTGACTGATGAACAACAAGTCCAGGCAGTGATAAGATCACTACCAAGTTCTTGGGAGAACATGAGCCAGAATCTGACGCATAATGAGAATATAAAAAATTTTGATGATGTCTCGCGTCACTTAGAATTGGAGGCTGAGCGCCTAGAGGCCGCTAAGCCCAATCATTCGGTCTATGTGGCTAATTCTGGTTCACGCAAGGCATCAAGGCCTAAGCGTTGGAAATCCAAGAATGGGGTAGCTGCTGGACAAGTTAAGAAGGTGGGAAGAACAAGTCAAAATTAGAGTGTTACAACTACGGAAAGAAAGGCCACTTCGCTCGTGACTGCACTGAGCCGAAGAAGGTATACTTTAACTTCTCTCGTATTGTTTTTGTAACTAGCCATGTGATGGTTGCTCACTCCTATCCTGTGTGGACTGTTGATTCAGGAGCGACCGAGCACATAGCGCGAGATAGAGTCGGATTTGTGGAATATCGCCGGATTCCAGCTGAGAGTCGTGATATCAAGGTGGGGAATGGAGCTAGCGTGGAGGTGCTAGGACTTGGTACCTACAAGCTGGACTTGCGGGGTGGCCGCACTCTTTTCCTCCACAATGTGCTATACGCTCCCGAAATCCGACGAAATTTACTTTCTTTAGTTACTCTTTTAAGACTTGGTTTTCGGATTGAATTTGAAAACAATCACGTTTCTTTTAATTTGGACCATGTGTTTTATGGCAATGCTTTTCTTCAAGACGGTTTTATGATAATGAATTTGGATTATTCAAATATGAATGAATCTTTTGCTTTTCTTTCTGCATCTGATAATTTGGATTCATATAAATGGCATGTTAGGCTTGGCCATATAGGGCAAGATAGAATGACTCGGTTAGCTAGAGAAAGCCTAATGGGCAATCTCGCTAAGGTCATCTTGCCCACATGTGAACATTGTCTAATGGGAAAAGCTAAGAGAAAACCGTTTGGAAAAGTCAATAGGGCATCTTTTCCACTGCAATTAGTTCATTCTGACATCTGTGGTCCAATGTCTATAAAGGCGAGACACGGAGGTGTTTATTTCATCACATTTATAGATGATTTTTCACGTTATGGTCATGTCTACTTAATCTCCCATAAGTCTGAAGCATTTGAGTGTTTTAGGCGATATTTAAGAATGATTGAGAATCAGTTAGACAAGAGTTTAAAAACTCTGAGAACTAACCGAGGACGAGAATATCTTTCTGAGCAATTTAAAAGGCTCTGTGATGAAAAATGAATCAAAAGACAGTTAACGATGCCGAGTACGCCACAACAAAATGGCGTGGCGGAAAGGAGAAATCGAATACTGCTTGAGATGGTTAGGTCAATGATGGCGCAAGCAAACCTACCAATTTCTTTTTGGGGGGATGCACTTATGACTGCTGCCTACATTCTTAACAGAGTACCCTCCAAATCAGTAACTTCCACCCCATATGAACTATGGACTGGCGAGAAACCCAATTTGAGTAACTTGCGGCCATGGGGTTCAACGGGTTTTGTTCATGATCTTTTTCATAAGTATGGGAAATTAGGCCCTAGAGGGAAGAAGTGTATCTTCATAAGGTACTCAGAACACTCTAAAGGGTATGTGTTAATAGGTGAACAAACTGATGGAAGTATGACTGAAATTGAATCACGAGATGTGGACTTCATTGAAAATGAATTTCCAAGTAGAGGTGAGGTTGATAGGAGTTTAGAACTTCATGAGATTATGGAACAAGAAGAAAGTGCTCCAAAGAATTTAGTTGAGAATGAGGAAGAAATTCTTCAAACTCCTACAAATAAGGAATTAAATCCTAGTGGGAGCACACCACTTGTCAATCAATCACAACAACCTCAGCCGCGTAGAAGCACACGTGAAAGTATTCCCCGTCGTCGTTTTGAGATTGAAGGGGAAGCTTTTATGGTAGCTTCGCATGATGATGATAAGCCTAGGACAATTCATGAGGCTCTCTCATCTTCTACTAAAGATGAGTGGATGAAAACTCTTAATGATGAAATTGAGTCTATGAAAACTAACCAGGTCTGGGATCTAGTTGATCTACCGACAGGGCGTAAACCTATTGGGAACAAATGGGTTCTTAAGATCAAACGCAAGTCGGATGGATCAATAGATAGGTACAAAGCTCGCTTAGTGGCGAAAGGATATACCCAACAAGAGGGTATAGACTATGAGGAAACATTTTCACCAGTGGTGAGATTTGCCTCAATTCGTCTAATTCTAGCTATAGTAGCAGACATGGATTTGGAACTCTACCAGATGGATGTTAAGACAGCATTTCTCAATGGAGAACTAGATGAGGAGATCTATATGGATCAACCACGGGTTTTGTGGTCAAAGGTCAAGAGCGCAAAGTGTGCAAGCTCAAACGATCTATATATGGCCTAAAACAATCATCTAGGCAATGGTACCTCAGATTCCATCGAGCCATTCTTTCTAATAGGTTTACGATGATCATAGAGGACCATTGTGTCTATGTCAAGAGATCCAAGAAGAGTTTCATTATGTTGTCATTATATGTTGACGACATACTACTAGTTGGAAATGATAAAGGGTTGATAGTCACCACAAAAGAGTGGTTATCTTTCAATTTTGAGATGAAGGATATGGGTGAGGCAGAATACATTCTGGGAGTTAAGATCTATAGAGATCGCTCAAAGAGAATATTGTGTTTGTCCCAACAGACTTACATAAAGAAAGTTCTCGAACGCTTCCTAATGAGTGAATGTAAACCCATTGACACCCCTGTCACAAAAAGCAAGAACTTATCTAAAGAGTTATGTCCTAAGACTCAAAGAGAAAAGGAAAAGATGGCCCGTGTCCCTTATGCTAATGCTGTGGGTAGTCTGATGTACGCAATGATGTGTACTCGGCCTGACATATGCTATGCAGTTAGCTTAGTAAGTAGATTCCAATCTAACCCCAGACTGGCTCACTGGAAAGCAATCAAGAGGATTATGCGATATCTGAAGGGAACTGCAGACTATGTGCTGTGCTATCAAGGTTCAGATTTGCAGCTAAGAGGTTACAGCGATGCCGACTGGGGCAGTGACCTAGATGAGCGTAAATCAACCACTGGGTATGTCTTTCTGCTCAACAATGGCGCCATTATATGGAGCAGCAAGAAACAACCCTGTATAGCTTTATCCACCATGGAGGCAGAATACATAGCTTGTTCTGCAGCAGTTCAAGAAGCTGTTTGGTTACGGAGGTTCCTCAAGCATTTAGACATTGGCACGGATACTTCAGATCCGGTGACGATATTCTGTGATAGCATGGCAGCTCTCGCATATGCTAAGGACTCAAAATATCATGGAAGAACCAAACACATAGATATCAGATATCACTACATAAGAGATATGGTAGCGCAAAAGGAAGTGGTTCTGAAACATCTTTCTACGAGTCGCATGGTTGCTGATCCCTTAACAAAGCCTATTGCACGAGATGTATATGAGGCTCATGTTAGGAATCTAGGACTACGTAGATTGTAAATGTAATTTGATTTTCAAATAACATTGAGATGTAACATTTCCTTTGGGATATTAATACAATATGATTCAGTTCTTGTCTTTATCGTATTGTCTTTTACTAATACACACACACAAGATATGTCAACAGGCTAAGATTGGCTCACTCACACAAGCAATCGCCTCTAGCGCTTAAGTAGCGAGAAGAGATGAGACATTGTGTCCCTAAGTACTTGTCCAAAGGGATAAATTAGTTAACACAAAGATATGTCGCCTTAGTGGGAGCTAAGATGAGGTCTTTTGAGAAGACTGTGAATGGATTACCCACCATCCATGTAGCCTGAGATTAGCCAGATGCGAGATTCCCTTTGACGCCTTGGAGGCGTGCAAATAGAGAAACTTGAGTTAGATGCTTAATGAGCGCCTAGACTAAAGATCTGTACGGTGTTGATATAGACATATGCTCTTTGAGAAAAAGAAATCCACCATAGCATGTGTTTCATACTACATGTGCTTATTCGACCATATGAGTAAGTGAGTAAATGGTTCCCCTCTTTCTCACTGTGTGAGTCTCATTTTTTT
Organism: Platycarya strobilacea; assembly: GCA_036898215.1. NCBI lineage: Eukaryota > Viridiplantae > Streptophyta > Magnoliopsida > Fagales > Juglandaceae > Platycarya > Platycarya strobilacea. Next base: position 4,572,394 of record CM072545.1, on the reverse strand, counting down.
AGGTGTCCTTTACTTTTGACTATGTCACAAGATAGAGGTTAAAACGTCTGCTACTTTGGCATGCTGTCTATGGCCATGATTGATTCGGTCTAAAGAGGTATTGCTAGGAAAGCGGTTTAACCAAAGTTGAATGATATGAGTGCAAAAGGAAGATTTTTTCGATATCGTATCTTCGATAGTGTTTGCTGACGTCAAACTATGACGCTGCATATTTGTAGCGGCTAAGGTTGTGAACACATTGAAATGATTTGGAAAAAGTCAAGTATTGTTCTGAGTTTATTAAACTCAAGAGGGTTCGAAAATACTTGACTTGATGCGATCGAATAAGTCTAGGACATGACCATACACTTCGGGGATGTTACTATGCTGGTCTTCTCTGGGAGAGATTTGGTGTATGTACTCCCATTTTTTTTGGTGTGCTTGGTGGTCGCACGGCCTATTTACTTGTATGAACAAGATTGAGAACATAAGAGAGATGCTGATCTAGGGTCATGCCCACTGTGTGCGAGTGGGAGATGTTGACTAGTGGGGCGCCCAAGTGGGCTGCCCCTCTCCCTTTGTTAGTAACGTATGGCATTTAATGCCATACGTTACATAGTTTGTAACGTTTGGCTTAAATGCCATACGTTACAAAATAAATTTTTTGTAACTGCAATTTTAATTGCAGAGTAATGGTTGGTATTTAATGCCAGCCATATGTGGGTTGACTATAAATAGTTCCCCACTAGTTTGGTTTTTGTGACCAATCTAAAAAGTGAAAATCTCTCTCTCGTTTGTTCTCTCTTGAAACGGTTTTTAGGATGTGGATTGTTAAGTGTTACTCTAGTTTTATAACTACGTAGTACACTTCACTACTAAGGGAAAAACGCTTGTTTTTGTCGTGCTGAAGAAACTTGTGGAGCAATTCTTTAAGCTAAGCCTGAGGTATTTTTCTGCTACGAATTTTTTTTTAACATATATATATATATATATAGCTGGTTATTCCTTGAGATAATTGGATGGATTTCCACACACCGTTTTTCCCCGTTGAAGCCTAAAATTACGCGGTGTGCCAAAAGATGACTTTGATTCAAGTTTACATTTTTATTATAAAGGAAATCTTGCGCCAAACTATATGGTAAATACTATATATATTAATTATGTTGCGTGATGTCTGCACTGCAGCCATTCAAAAATTAAAATATAATAAAAAGTGGGCATGATTAAAGATGATAAATTCAACACGAAGAAAAACATTTCTAGTAAATTAATTATCATCCTTGTAGATCAATATTCATTATAAAAAAAATTACTTATTTACAATAAATCATTTTTAATGAAATCATCGCTACTTTAAATTAAAATGAGTCTGTATTCTTCATAAATTATCATTTTCATTACAAATAATTAATTACAAATACTTATTTTTCTTATAATGATATTAAATTTAATCTAAACATGCATCTTCCCTCCCTCCAATCCCCATATTGCATCATGACGTCGCCACTCCCAATCCAGTTATGCACCATCATTGTTTATATTCATTGACTTATTAGTAATAAAACGAGTAATATTATTCTTGGTGATCTTAATTGGTTATGAAGTTTTGGACTATAAACTTCATTTCTAGACGTTGTTGAATCAGCACGTACTCCCATTAACAATAGCAGATGGCCGGGGCCATTCAAAACTGGGTTTTAAAGTTCTTTTCCAATCATACATTAACAACAATGTGGTACATATATATATTAGATGGATCAGCTAAATTGCATATTGAGATTTCTTTACAAATTTTCTTGCCAGAATTTATAGCAGTGATATTATATGTAAAATGCACACATCTTGTTTATGTCTGATCTCTACTCTCCGTAAAAGAATTATGTTGTCTACCACACTTATCTCGTTTATAATATCGATATTCTCCATCAATCATTATATATAGTTTTGTTTGGGATAATGATTACTACTCAGACCTACATGGTTTTATATTTTGTTCTTCAGCTCCACCTTCTACCCTTATGGGATCGATGGAGAGGATCATGCTGATCTGCCCGGTTCATGATGAAGAGGAGAGGGGTGATAATTTTAGGGTTTGAGATTGTAATTTCATTATAAAAAAATTACTTATTTACGACAAATTATTTTCAATAAAGTGACTATTTGTTAGAATCCTGCGTATGAGCTCAGTAATATAATACAGAAAATGCAATACTAATTAAAGTTCACATATGAAAACGCATGGACGAAGAAATATGAACGCCGAGATTCATTAGCCACGTTGGGATTTCTTTGAGGGAATCCCTTCCTCCAGAGAACTCGACAACAAACAATATTCTTCCAGATTTTTCAATGCCCTTACCACGACTCATCTGCCCTTACATATATTAGAACAGACAACCAAGGCCATGGGCCAATCCAAACCACTTAAACAACTCAACAAAATAAAATATATCAGTAGGAGTATATTTTTATCGTAAATAGTCTTTTTTATACAAATAATTAATTACAAATTCCAATTTTTCTTGTACTATTTTAAATTTGAAAAGGAAAATAAAACTAACAAAAAGATTTGAGTCTCAAAGAGGGTGGAGGGACTGAGGGATGTTCCTAAAACTAAGAGATTTGAATATCAAATTGTTAAACATAAAACTTATGATTAGTGCTATAAAAAGATCGAACCAGATCGGTTGGACCGAACTAGGACCAAACCAGACCGATTGAAATTCAATCCAGTCCGGTCCAAAATATATATGGATCGAATGATTCTGATCCGGTCCCGATCCAGGAGATTTCTCCCATTGGACTAGACCGGACCGGATCAAACCCCTAAACTTTTTTTTAATATATCTATATATAAATCATAGTATATGAATTTTAATATTAATATTAATATATATTAATATAATAACATATTAATATAGAATATATACTCTTATATTATTAACGTATTATAATTTATAATAGTTGACTAGTTGTACTATAAAAATATAAATTATAGTATATCTATATAGAGTATTAGTAATAACTTATAAATAATAAGTGTATTATTATTATTTAATATATTATTACTAATTTATCACTATTTATTAACATATAAATATATAATATACTAATATAATAGTGTTATTAGTTATAATTTACTAACATAACTTAATATATAATATATACTCTTATAATATTAACATATTTAATATATACTCTTATAATATACTAAGAGTAAGTTTTTTTAATATTTTTTGGCTTAAATATGTGATAAATACGTAAATTAGACTGAAAATAATTAAATTTGGGCCAAAAAAATATTTAATCATTACAGAATTTTAAATTAAATTTAGCCTATTAAATCATATGAGGTACCCTTAAATCGGACCAGACTGCCCCTGGACCGAATCGGTAGGATCGAATAGGAGTTCAGTCTGATCCAAGATGAGAGAATTTTTGAACCGAATGAAATCGGTTCATAAATTTTTCGAACCAGACTATTTATACCCTTATTTATGACAAAAAACAAACTAGAAGAGCAGAAGACAAAAAAAAAAAAAGAGCGACGTAAGCTTGGATAGGAAACAAGTAGTAAAGGATATCATTACCTTTTGTTTTGGGTAATAATATATACAATTTCAATGTGTAGTTTCAATATATTGTATTTGAAAAAAATTAGATAGGGCCTCTATTAAAAAATAATCTCTTATATGAATTTCATATTTACTTTAAATCTTTAAAATTGCTCATTGTACACTTTAAATCTTTAAAATTGTAAATATCAGTTTTTTATTTATTTTTAAAACATTATTATATTATTGAAACGAGGTTTCATGTGTCATGTCGTATATAACATTTATTTGATTTAGAAAAAAACATTTTATTTTTAAAATGAAAAATCCAAACATGCTTTATGAAATGGGCTCATTAGGTTGATCGATGAAACATTAATGGCCCAAAAGAATACTAAAGCCCAGACGGACTTGTTCGATTATTACTTTCCAAAATCCAAATGGAGTCTGACGATACCGTTTCTTCTATAGGTCCATCTTAGGAATATTATTTAAAGGAATTGCACAAAACAACGATTTAGAAATCGGAACGGCAGAAATGGCTCTTCTGGGACCCAACGTAAGCGAGGTAGGAATCATCTTTCTCCGTCTGTTTCGATGCGTGTTCTTCTTCGCTCCTTCCGTCTAAGGTTTTGTGATCTTTCCCTGTTAGAGTGTGGGCCCAATTCGGGACTGGAGTGTTCATTTGTTTCGATCCTGCAAATTTCCATGATCGCCACTCTTAGAAACCTTATAATTCGGTAGGAGTTCATGTTATTGAGGTTAAACATTGCGGCTTTGTGGAAAGAGTGTTTAAAAAATGGCAAGTGAGGGCTTAGAGACTTGAATTGTGTTTTTGGACTTTTGATAGTCTTTTTGCTTGGTTTTGATACTGATACATGAGGTAATTTCTAGGAATTCATATTATTGAATTGGCTACACATTTTTACGGAGTGAAGTATAATACATGAGACGTGGAGGTGGATGTATTGGTGAGACGACAAGAGAGTTGCATTTAGATCAGGGCTGTGCTTTGTAGTGAACGGAAGAATATTGCAGAAAGTACCAGCAGATCAAGAGTTTTGTATCAGATATAGGAAGAAACATGTAATTATCTAATACAAAAGAGAAGCAATAATATTATTATGAGAGATTGTAATGATCTTTGTATAACTAGTATTATCTCTCTGTTATCTAAAGCTGACGTATGAGATGTATTACCGAGTTATATAAATAATGTTTTGTTGTTTTACTTTATTTCACTGGCACTTTCGGATGTGGTGGTCTTACTTTGGATATGAAACTATATAAATGTTTGATGATCTTCTAAGTGTGAGAAAAAGTTTTTCCCGGATGGATGTTGGTAGTGTAAGGGGGATGATTCGGTTGATGTTTTGTTACAGTATTTATGTATTGGCTTGGAATCTATAGGTGTTTGTTATTTTTTCTTTACATATTGGGGATGAGTTGGGTAATGTCACTCCTTTTGTGTGGGTGAAGTGAACTGGTGTGTTTTGAAAAATAGAGTGGAAGTAACTTTGAGGGTCTGAAGTGTTTTGCTCTGGGTTAAAGCATATAAGCAAGCATCTTTTGGGATTTTTCTAGAATTGATTTAAGTTCTGAGAGGGCTTTGTTTTTCGGAACCTTTTTTTATATGCCATGTCTATTTTTCATTTATGTTTATTCTCATTAAATTATTAATTTGTAGTGATGTAACTGGTGCTATCATTAAACTTGTTATTCCGTACATAGAGTATTAGAACTACTTCTGTTTTCTAATAGATACAGGATTAAAATGATGTAAAATATATTTTATGCAGGTTGGTTTGCGGTTGCTCCTGTGTCCTCTTGGTTCTAACATTGTAATACGGACAGCTTGGTGAGCTTTGATCAATTTTGCTTTGCTTATTATTATTGAATGCCTTTGTTGCATCTCCTTCCTTAATTTATTTTCATTTTTAAGCTAGACTCTTTGGCATGCAATAGCACCTTGAAGATTCTTTTGGAGGTTTTTTGGACTTTAAAATATGTATTCACCTGGAAAAAGTCTGGCCTAAAAAAGGCCACGTTTCATCATCCAAGCTCTGATCTTACACTTTAACAACTAAGTGCTGATATGTCCTCTTTCTGCTACAAAAGAATAGCAAAATACTTTTTTTTTTTGGCATGTAATTGGAATTTAGTCTTCTGCTTGTGCAGCTGTTCTGTTGGGATTGCTTTACCTGTGTACTCTACTTTCAAGGCAATTGAAAGGAAAGATCAAAATGAGCAACAAAGGTTGCTTTTATATTGGGCAGGTTGAGTTTCAGATTTTGTCAATGTTTTGATTGTATTCCATCTTTGTTATAAAGTTTGCATATTATGTTTGTATAGCACTTTTCTCTTAAACTTGTTTCTTAGTTATAGTGTCCTCTAGTGGCTAATTTTCATGGACGGACTGCTGGCCATTTTTGTAATGTTTTAAGTTAGTGTTATGGGCCAGAATGTTTCTAGTTTAGATGCTGTGCAAGGAGGCTCAAAGGCTTTTAGAGGTTTGGGAAAGCCAAACGGGGAAGGGTCAACTCTAATTTGTAAAACTCCCCTTTTCATGTATGCCCAATGTTTTCGTTTTGGGAACCAATGAAATCCTTTTTTTTTCCCTCCAATTTTCAGTTTTGTAAGCCAGAAGATGGAAGGAGTAGATTGAATTTCCTGAAAGGCTAGGGTTAAACTTTGTCACATTCCTGAATACGAGTTATGAAAATCTACATATATGAACCCTGATTAGGTTGAATGGACAAAAGAAAGCTTTTTAGTAGCTAGCTCCATGCTGCATGGTTTGAGCTGTATAATGGATAAGGAGGTAAATCATCCAGGGTTTTTTTTTTTTTTTTGGGTGACAAGAATTGAAATTGAAGAGTCAACCAAGGAGACATTATTTCATATGTAGTTTTTGTGGTGCTCTTGAGTTGATGGAAAGGAGAAACACAACAATAACCACTATTGTTGACTTAAATATGCATTTTATTTTTCTGGTATGGGACAGGGACAAGTTACCTTGATGATATTATTTGTCGTGGTTCCTCAAATTTTTGAAGTACATGACCTCTAGCCTCTACATTCAACTACTCTGATCCGGTTCATGTCTGATTCGAATGATTGCAGCTTATGGATCTTTCAGCATCGTGGAAGTCTTTTCTGACAAGCTTCTTTCTTGGTATATTATGAACTCCATTTTATCTGATTATAACTGAAATTGGTTATACTAGACATGCTGTGCCCTTAGTATGAGAGGTCTGGTGTGGTTGGTATAATCAATGTGATAATTACTTGATGGTATCTTATGTACATTCCTCCCATGTTTACCCAGCTTTTAAATACTTATAGATTCAAGCAATTTCTCTCTCTCTCTCTCTCTCTCTCTCTCTCTATTTTGATGATTAGATTGGTTAGGCTACAAGTTATGAGTAACATCATATATCTAAGTTAGTCAAAAAACATTTTGAAAAGTTTAAATATTGTCTAGTACGTGAGTTCTAGCTCAGATTTCACTTCCTTCCCAATTAGAATGGGCTGGAGGGTAAGTTCAAGATCTATTTGATGGGTGTGTTAAGTGTTTGTGTCCAATGTGGAGACAATTTATCTCCAGAATGCTTTGTTCTCTGGTCAGCTTTTAATACAAGTGAGCATTACAAAATCTGTATGGCAAATGGTGATAGCTCACAAATATGTTAAATCTCTGTTCCCTTCTACTGCACCTCCTTGCATGCTTATATGTTGGGCAGCCCTTTCCCTTTCTTCACCTGTGAATCTTTTTTTGTTGATAGGTATCAAAATGGAAATTAAATAATCATGTACCCTCCCTAACATTACTCCATGAAAACCAGACCATTTCACAAGGAAGATATCCTGAAGGGAACTTAAGAAATATTACTAGGTCATCTTCCGACACAAAATTGGTGTAGTCACCATACTTGTGAATCTTATGACAAGCAAGCAGTTGGACCTGCCAATCAATTGTTTATGAAAAAACTCGTGCTGGCGGATCGAAAAATCATGTTGGCAAAATTGATGACAAACAATGTGTTCTCAAACTCTATTGACTATTTCATGTGATTCATAGCGACAGTAATTTAAATCTTATCCAATTCTCAAGGAAAGATGACTACTCCATATGAGTTTCTTGTAAGACACGTAATTGTACGGTTGCATGTTACTTATAAAAAAAAATTGTATGAATGCATGTGAACTCGATAGGTTTCCCAATATTGTTAAAATGAATTTTAGGCACTTTATTGCCTTGTAAGAACAAGGTGAATGTTGAGGGTTCAAAACTCACTGGGTGCTCGTAACCAGTCAAAGAAAGAAAAATTTTCCTTACATTTTTCATTCCGTGCAGGTTTCCTTTGTACTACCACGTGAAGTTTGCATTTCTTGTTTGGCTTCAACTTCCATCCACTGATGTGAGTTTAATTAAGCTCATGCTTCTTTTTGAGTATGTGTCAAGTTCTGAGAAGAAGTTATGTTTTGCTTCTAACAATTATTGTGTACCCCTCGACTGTAGCTTGCTAAGTTTTTGACACGTATAAACTCATAATTTGAATTGACTGCTTGCTTTCACTAGGGGGCCAAGCAATTATACATGAACCACCTACGTCCATTCTTCTTGCGGCATCAAGTTAGAATTGATCGAATTATGGGTATTGCATATGGTGAAATGGTATGTCTTTGAAGTCTTCGTATGTTTTGGTTTATATTGTGTGAATGTGTAAAATGTAAGATATTTATGTAACTTTTCGAATTAGAAAGTGTTAAGATTGAGTATCACGAATATGCTTTTTTCTTAGCTAAAACATGGAAGAAATTCTACTCCACCAATTCCCTCCACCTTTAATTGATTGAACACTAGACCTTCTATCTTAGAAAGGCTAAGAAGGCCAGTATATGACGAAGTTGGTAATAGTACTTGGTTGTGCCAAACCCAATTATATTGGGATAGCTGAGGTGCTTTTACTCATTGCACATTTCCCTTGGTTAACAGTACCCTTGAAGTTGTGTTTTTTTCAATTGAACTTGAAAAATCGGTGGCTGATTGTTATATATGAAATGCTGATTTAGCAAGGTTCTCTGGTTCTCTAAATGTTTTCAGCTTAAACTTATAAGCGCACATCAAACGGAAATTCAGTTCGCTAGGAATGTGTTTGTGAAGATTATGGGTGCAGGTGAGGGCTGGTTGACAGTGCTTTCAGTCGCTTGACAAGCTTTATCTTTTCAAATTCTAATGTTTTTACTTCCCTTGGACCAGCGGAACAAATGTTGAGAGGGGCTGTGAAGCCCGATCAACCTCAACAGAACACTGCAATTGAAGGCCCGTTAAGATCCCCAGATACCCACTCAGATCATAATGATTGATTCCGTCTTGTAAGTGTGCATAAAACTGAATCATTTATCCCTGCTTATGAATATAGATAGTGAAGCTTGTATGTAGCTGGTATCACTCTTTTTCATTTCCTTGCAAGATGAAGGACACCCTTATGCTGTATCTTACCCAGGAGATAGGTGGTATTAGTCTTTGTATGTAATATTGGGCCATACGTGTGGACCTTTAGTGGTTCATTAAAACTTGTATCTATTTATTTTACCCTGTAATAACACTTCATTTTGTTTTTGTTTGTTTTTGTTTTTAGTTCTTTTGTGGTCTGTACTTCAGAACATCTTGATGATTATGGAAGTGAGCACATAAAATTTTAGTGCATCCTCTTTAGGAATTCAGTCTCATGCTCTCTAATGACATTTTTCGTGGTCTATTGGCCCACTGGAATAGCAGCCTCTCGAGGAAATGAGGGGAAGAAATCCCACTTAATGCAATGCTTTCATTGCCTTGAGTCAGACCGCACGTTGATTTGCGTTAGGAATCTTGCAGCTTTGCTGTCGGGGAACGAGTTCTTCTATGCATAGGCCTAGAGTTTCTCCAACACCACACTCTACTAAGATGGATTTTATTTTTATTTTATTTTGCTACAGTAACACGCATGCTACTCTTAACACCTCTCCTCCCCAAATCAGTATCTCCACTCTTGTGAAATCAGTGCTTTCGAATCATCAAAACATGATAAATTTTTCTATATTCACGGCCAAAGAAAATAGAAAAATTAAAAAAAAAAAAAAAAAAAAGAGGAGAGAATTGTCGAAGTGAATTTTCCATCCCTCATGATATGTAAAATCATGGGAAATCAGTTACTTTTCCCCAATAGGTTCTTGGCAACCAAAAAATCAATCTCTCTTTCCCAACAGTTACTAATTACTCAAAAGTGAACAAAACAGATTCTTTAATTATTTTTTTCAAATTCGGTACTCGGATGAAGTGAACACGAGAGGGAGAGGGAGAGAGAGGGGGAGGGGGTGGGGGTGGGGGCGTTTTGGAGAGGAAGAGAATCCCGGTACTAGAGAAAAGGGGGGGGGGGGGTCAGAGAGATGCCCACCTCACATATCCCTTTGATTTTTCATACCCTGCTTCCTCAATTAGCACTATAACCATTCTTATACTTGTTGAAACGTAGAACCAATACTAATTCATTTACTTAACTTTTGAGTTTTGAAAACTTTTTTGTTTGATAAGGGTTTGGATGGAAACTTCGGTAAAGAATAAATTTTCAAGAGATAAAAGACGGGTCTGGATTTTTTGGTGATAATGGAATTCGAACTTAGTTGCACACCGATTTGAGCATTGATTCTAGGGAGAACAATAGTTCTTCAAAATCGAGCAAGGAGACTATGAGTGGAGAAGTGAAAGCAAAAGGGTTTTTAAAAAGACGAAGAGAATTTGAGGGGGGGTTTCAAAGAGAAGAAGAGAATCTCGTCGTGGGGGAGGGGGGGAGCGTTTCAGAGAGATGAAGAAAATGGAGGAATACTCGCTTTGAACTACGCAAGGTGAAAATCCTTGACATGATAATCAGCTTGGTTCGCCATGTCACGATGTGCGATGTATTAGTTTAAACTAACTTATTGATAGACTTTTTCTTTGAAACATCAAACTGACAGCAAAAACATCTCAACCACCGGAGATGCCTAAAGTAAATATTATTCTTCAATTTGCCAAAGGATATTTATATCCTTATGCAACAAATGTAATCCCAAGAGATTATATCTATTTAAGAAATTATATTTATAGTTTGTAAAATATGTAAATATTGCACAATTTTCTTAAAAAGGGTAGAATTTACTTTTAATAATTAATCTTGTTTCATATAGATCTCTTATTTACTCACTTTTTCAAAATGATTATATAATACGCGCAATTTATTCTTTTAAAGTGATTATATAGTACTTGCACATTCTACAACTATATGTAGCATTACTCATCCAAATTTTTTTCCATTTTTTTATTTCTACAAAAAGAAATTATAGTATCTTCATGAGAATCAAAACCATGATCCCGCCTTCTATTTTATCATTGGAAAGGGAAAACATAAAAATTAAATTACAAGGCAGAAGTACTTGAATTCATGTTTGTTTTCCATAGTGGAGCTCCCTCTAATTATAAGCATGGCAAGCATGAAACATTTAAATAGTCAAGTGTTGATGAGCAACTAAACCAAACGTGAATTTCTACAACATTGCGATTGCACTCCATATCTAAACAGTTGCCGTGGAATTCTCCTATATGATAGAACTTTCTTCACAACAGTCCAATACAATACAGATGGAGGCATCAACGTATCCACTCAGTTTAGGATCATAAAAGTTATAGTTACAAGAGGTTAAGGCTATAGATTAGTAAGAAAAATAATGCTCCACGCTCAATGAGAGCCAATGCCATTACTTCCTGGAGTTTAATTAAATTCTGTTTTCTGACTACAAAGTCATTTGTCATAGGAGGGTTCCTAACTGTTGTCATTACCATCATCAGACTGAACAACTGTCGCAGCAATGTTTCGTTCGAGGTTAGCGACTGCATCTTTTCCACAAATACGCGTCAATTCTTCCTGTTATAGCAGCAAAAATAGGTAAAACTTCCCCATCAGACAAGTGGGATCTTCAGATGATCAGAATTCATTGAAATTGTTTCGACATATCGATTGACAACCAGAAAACAAAAAAAACAAAAAAAATTAGAAAGAAGAGGGTTTTAAAATTAAACCTTGATGGAACTGTTTTCGGATGTAAGCTTTTCACATTCCTCAGAAAGTCTCTGCATCTCGTCTCTGAGGGTGCGATTCTCATTACTCAAGTTTTCCACCCTCACCTGTAGTTCTTCACATTCCGCCTGGTTGATACAAGTAATGCAATATTGATTTAAAATATATGCAAAATCACACAAGTATTTCAGCTTTCTGACAAGATTAAAAGTCCAAGCTATTTATTCCTGCAGTATGCATTACAATAATATCAAGGGCCATAAAGTTCAATAATAAAAATAATGTTCCCTCAACTTCATATCATTAAACTTCATAAAGAGAGGGGAAACACATGTAGTAACTTGCTTGAAAGATATATGATCCTTTTGTCACAAATTAAGATGGTTAAAACATTGAAAGAAGCACACCTAGGAATTCAGGAACATGCCTGAACATAAGAATTCAGGTCGGTTGTAATATTAGTAAAGAAACGGGCAAACCCTTGAACCAAGCAAGCAGCAAAAAGTACATCTGTACCTGTTTTCGTAATCTTGACCTCCGAGCTGACTCCCTATTAGACTGCTTCCTCTTCTGTCTTTTCAGTTCGCGTTCATCCTGTTAACATCAAGAGCTAGAATTCAAAACACAGTTATAGAGATCTTAATTGGTATAATGTAAACATGGATAATAAACTACTATAATAACACAAGAAACAAGTTATTGAACAAGCGTATATGCAAGTCAACCACAATCACAGGAAAGCATATCAAGTGATAAACTAAAGACACCATGCCATATAAACACAAATAGGATATCATCAGCACTGCTGGGATGTCATAGCTACAGGCGCACGTGTGCCCAAGCATGGCCGTGGTTGACAACGAGAAAAAGACGCAGAAATATCAAGAGATTTCATTGTTAGGTGATTTTTTTTTTAAATATAGAAAATTGGAACGGAAAACAGGCACAAGAGAAGAAAGAACAAAAGAAGAAAAGAAGAAAAAATAATTGAAGGCTAGTACCTGTACCCACTGATCAGGCATTACGCCTTCGCATCCAATCGTCGTTGGTCTCACTTTTGCAGCTCCAGCACCACCAGGGGATGCACTCCATAAGTCCATTCCAATATTCAAATTAGTTGCAGGCATGGAGACCACGGGCTTCCCAGGAACTGAACCTTGAACAATGCCCCCAGCAGTGTTATTTTGTGCATTGGCTCCTGAGGGAGTCATGGTGAGTACAGAATTATCACAGCTAAAGGAAGATAAAAGGGACAAATTAGATTGAAGATGAAAAGTATACCATCTGCCAGCATCTGGTGAAAGCTTCCCTTCTTACTCGCAGCCAAATCCTACAGAAATGAGCATATGTTCATTAGGACAAACAAAACATCATATCAACAGGCCAGATTAATACAGATATAAGCACTAAAAAGTTCCAAATGTTAAGGACAGGCATGCAGAAACCAGAAAACATAAATCAGTGAAAAGCACACCTCTTGATATTGATATGATGTACCTGTTGGTCATTATTCTCATCACTTCCATCTGATGAACCCTCAGTACCACTTTCAGCACTGCTAACAAAAAAAGGGGGAGGGGGGAGCAAATTTCAGATCAGTATGTACTGGTGAAAATCTTGATGGCCAATGTTAAGGAAAAGTTCATGCAAAAACTTGTCAGAAGAAGATCCAAAGTTACACTTTATGTTGCTGCACCTTTGTGAAGCACCATCATTTCCCGAACCTGAAGTTGCCTTCACACTCTCTCCAGCTTTGCCTGAATTTCCAGAAATTCCTTTGGGTTTTTTAGCTGAAGCTCGGTCCTTCCCATCAGGTCCTTTCCCTTCCAACTCTGCATTTGTCTGTAGTGAGTTTGGGATCTACAGAAGCAATGGGGGAGAAAAAAGTAAGATGACCAATTGAAAAACTTTCCAGTGTTTTTACTTGTAAAGAAAAAAAAAAGGAAACCTTTCAGTATACCACAGCAGCAAGTGTGTGTGTGAGCATGAGTTTGTCTTGTTAAAGAAAATGCACCAGGGCAACTAATTTGGAATGAAAATGAGAGAACACTAGGATTACTGTGGCCATATTAGGATGAGCGTAAACTCCTCCTGTAGGATATAGAGCTGGGTATGGAACTGGGGTCCCATATGGTGGTATCAAAGGGTGCTGAAAAATGGCCAACAGAAAAGCATATAAGAACCTTCAATCCTCTAGAATGTATGCCTCTACATGACCCAAAAAAAAGGGAGATATTCACCTGGCTTCCCCACAAATAGGGGTGGGGTGTTGGAGATGCAACAGTTGAGGCAAAAAATGGAGGTGGAGTAGCTCCATGACCATAATAAGCCTAAACAAGAAACTCAATTATTAGCCACAAACACTGATTATCCATATATTCAAATAACCCTGATACATAAAGCAAAGATTCCATAAATGCATAAATAAATTGAAAAATTAAACATAGTTTCACCATAAACCTGCATAGAGCTCGACCAATCAGGATAAGGTGTTGTGGGTATTTCCTGTAAATACATATAATTATGCTTGGGAACCAAAGGAGGAAACCTACAAAAACGAAAACAAAAAACAAAAACAGAAGCAAAAGATAAGGGAGGAGGGGTGGGGAGGAAGGGTGAGGAGGAGGATGGGGATACCTGAGTTGAAGAAGCTGGTTTGGAAGGTTTAGGAGGTGCGCTCTCTTCCCCTGTCCCCATTGAGGTCATTTCAGAAAATCCCTTCAAGTGCCTCAGTTAATGACAAGATCACTTGTATCCTCAGTAAAATCTATGAAGCACCTGACAACGCCATATGAAAAACATATATGTGAGAGGTACCAAACTATAAGGAAGATTTAAAGATGAGAACTTACATACCACAGATACTGTTTTGAATTAAACAAAATCAACTTATATCAATTCACATGAAAATGTCAACCTGTACAATCCAAGGCCTCCTCCATACATCAAAATGAAGTAAACTCACCACCACAATGAACAAGGTCATGGAGCTCTTCTTTTACAAGTGGAAAGGTGGCAACAAAATTGTAAAAGAAGAAAAATTATACTTGTAACAAAGCAATTATTCAGCAATACACAACAAAATTGTAGCTCACTTGAATGTATGTGTTTTTTTCTTTTTCCTGTAAGTACCCCCCCCCCCCCCCCCCCCCCCCCAAAACAGAAAAAAATAAAGAAAAACCCACCCCTTTTCTTCTGATAAGCAATCAAAACAAGACAAAGATAATGTAATTCAAAGCTGAACCTGATCAGAGTTTCTTCATATGACACTTTTGACATAACTCACTAATCTGATGGCAATTTACAATTATCAATATAATTTTCAAAGGAAACTTTACTTATAAAAGATATATATGTCAACGAAATCTTGATTCATGGAACATATCCATCATAGGATACTCAAGAAATTTATAGTGGCTTATCTTCAAATATTTTTTTTTGATAAGTAAAAATGTATTAATAATCAAATAATAGGCAACAACCAAGTATAAAGTACACCATGCCTATTAACTAGGCACATTGGAAACAAGAAAGTCATGAAGGTCTACGCTATTAAAGTCTATGGCAATTGACCATGTACACAGAGTTCTATAAAATAAAACAATCAATTCCTCTCTTGATCTTTCCTTGTCTTCAAATGTCTTGTCATTTCATTCCTGCCATAGACAACATGATATAGAAGGGGATCATCTTCCATATGGCTTTGATCTATAGCATGCCACGTATAGAAGGCCAACATGATATAGCATCCACCATAGATTTCGGCATGACCCATGCTAGATTTAGTCTATAAAAAATCTCATCCCAAAGAACTCTAGCTGTCTCACAATAAAGTAGGAGATGATTCCCAAAATCTTTCTGCACATGCAACACCAATCTGCAATGATAACCCTCATTTTCCTCAGATTGTCCGTAGTGAGGATCTTGTCTAACGTAACTATCCAAACGAAAAAAGCTGCCTTCGATGAAGCCTTATGTCGCCAGAGCTTCTTCCATGGAAACTGGTTATCGGGCACTTATGTTAGAGCTTTGTAGAAAGAACGAACAATGATTATACCTCTCCTGGCAAGGGTCCACCATAGACCATCTTCATTCTGCAGGTTTGATCGATGAGAGTAGATGAGACTATAAAATTCCACAAAATTGTTCAGCTCCCAATCCTGCGCCGCTCAGTTGAAAATAATGTTTTAATGAATCTGATCTTCAACAATCCCCAAAACCTCAGCCACTGTGGAATCCTTTGCACTTGCAATCTGAAAAAATGAAGGGAACAAATCTCTAAGTACCCTATCTCCACACCGGACGCCTGTCCAAAATCTAATTCTTGTGGCGGTACCCACTTGCAGCCTTGTTGGTCGCTGAAAAACCCCTCACCCGCCTCTAATGTTCTTCCACACACCCACCCCAACTACCCCCCTAACTTCATTTGTGCTTCACCCCCCCCCCCAAACAACAACACTCATCCCCATATTTGTAATCTATCAGCACTTTCCATAGGGCTTCTGGTTCCCGATGATATCTCCACAACCACTTACCAAGTAACGCGCGATTGAACAGCCTCAGGTTCCGTATACCCAAACCACCATTTGAAATGGGACGGCAAACTTGCTCCCATTTGACCAGATGATACTTGAACTCCTCCCCTAAGCTACCCCATAGAAAGTCCCGTTGGAGTTTCTCTAGTCGTTTAGCCACAATTGCCAAAATAGTGAAGAGTGATAGGAAGTAAGTGGGTGGGTTTGATAGGATACTCTTGATCAAAGTAACACGGCCCCCTTTGGACAAATACATCATCTTCCACCCTACTAATTTTCTCTCCATTTTTACAGTTATTGTATCCCAAATAGCAGCTGATCTTGAGGCTGAACCCAAGGGAAGCACCAAATACATCACAGGCAGTGATGTGATCTTGCATCCAAGCGTGCCTGCCAATACCCACATATTGTGCACATCTCCAATCGGCACCATATCGGATTTCTCATAATTCACTTTCAGTCCCGACACTATTTTGAAGCACAACAACAACACCTTTAGAGCTCTAACCTGGTCACGATCCGCGTCACATAGGACAAGCGTGTCATCTGCAAACAATAAATGAGATATATTAGTAATTCTCCACCCAGGGATTCCAATTGAAAACCCACTAATGACATTATTAACCATCAAAGCCGAAATCATCCTACTTAATGCTTCCATGATGATAACAAATAGTAGAAGAGATAACGGATCTCCTTGTCTCAACCCTCGCGAGCTCGAGAAAAAACCTTCCGGGTTAACATTAATCAACACCGAAAATCTTGCAGTAGTTATACATCATCTAATCCAAGACTTCTACTTGTTTCTAAAACCACACCTGCTGAGAATATATAGAAGATCCCAATTCACGTGATCATATACCTTTTTCATATCTAATTTACACAAGATCCTTGTACTGCCACTTTCAATTTGATGTAGATACATTCATTAGCTATAAGGACCGCGTTGAGGATCTGTCTTCCTTTAACAAAGGCATTCTAGGGGCTTAGTGACAATCTTCCCAATCACCTCACTTAGTCGATTGGCTAGTACTTTCGAAATAATCTTGTACATTCCGCTCACTAAGCTCATGGGCCGGAAATCCTTAATTTCCATAGCTCCCACCTTTTGGAGAATTAGAGCTAAGTATGTATTATTTATACTTTTCTCGAATTTCCCGAACATGAACAACTCTTGAAACACCTTCATTAGGTCATCATTTATCACATCCCAGTATTCTTGGAAGAAACCCATAGAGAATCCATCTGGCCCCGATGCTTTATCTTTAGTCATTTTCCGGATTACATTGGACACATCTTCTTCCTCAAAAGTCCGCTCCAACTGAGCTGCATCATTTGGTTCTATGGTATCGAAAGGTAACCCATTGAGATTAGGTCTCCATCCCTCCTGCTCCTTAAGTAAGTTCTCATAGAAGTCAACAATGTGATTTTGAATTACACAACTGTCAGTACATTCAGTCACATCAATCTTCAAAACCTCAATATTATTATTTATGCGATGAGAGTTTGCGACTCTATGAAAGAATGATGTGTTACAATCTCCTTCCCTTAAGCAAAGTGCTCTTGATTTTTGGCACCAAGACACTTCTTCTTGCAGAATCACCCATTCTAAATCGGCCACCAATGATGTTTTCTGAATTTGTTCTTCGTGAGTGAGTGGTCGTAGTTCTTGCACCCGTTCTAACACCTAGATATCCCTTAGAATAGCATTCTTGTTCTCCCCTAAGTTACTGAAAGATTGAGAGTTCCATCTCTTCAGGACACTCTTTAATGCTTTCAACTTGCTTGCAAATATGAAACTTGGGGTACCATAATACTGATAGGAAGATCACCACTGTTTAACCCTATCCACAAAGCCCTCTGATTTTAACCACATATTATCGAATTTGAAATAGCGGTGCCCATTCTGAAGCCCACCTCAGTCGAGTAAGATAGGCCAGTGATCCAAGGAAATCCGGTCCAAACGTTTCTGCCACATATCAGGGAAGTGTCTTTCCAAATCTGTTGAAATAAGAAAACAATCTAGCCTAGAACAAGTGTGGTTGTTAGACCATGCGGTTGGCTCTCCAGCGAGCGGTAAATCAACCAAGTTCAAGTCTGATATACACTCTAAGAACTCCAAACTAGCTTGTCTCACTCTTTCGTTACCAAATAGTTCGTTGGAGAATCTAACAACGTTAAAATCGCCTCCAAAACACCACAGGACCGCCCACCAACTGTGAAGACCAGCTAGTTCTTCCCATAAAAGTCTTTTATTTGCGTCGAGATTTGGACCATAAACACATGCAAAAACCCACAAGAAATTATCAGACACACTTTTAAAAAAACACGCTACTGTGTAGCGTCCAATGTAATCCTCCACTTTTTCCACCACCTGTCTATCCCACAACACTACTATGCCTCCCAACGCCCCAGAGGATGCCATATAGACCCAATCCATATGACTTCCACTCCACAAACTTTGGACCATTCTCCTATCAATCATTAACAATTTCATCTCCTGGAGACACACTATATCCACCTTCCATTCTCGTACCAAATTTTGTATCCTTAGATGCTTATTAGCTTCATTGAGTCCACGGACATTCTACGACAAAATTTTTGGTTTCATTGGAGAACGACCTGCCCTTTTCCTTTCACCCTTCCTTTACTAGAAGGTCCCTCAAAGTTCATAGATCACTCCAAACGTTTTAGTTCCTTGACTTGTTTGGATTCCCCTCTACAATATGGCTTGTGACCCACTTCAATGGCAGTAAATAGAGCCAAAAATTGCTCTTCGTATACAATGCATCCAATACCCACCATCTGTTGAATCCCTCTGACCATTTGCATGGCCCAATCTGCCCCCTAGTCTGGAAAAGAATAATATAGTGGGCTAGGGTTTTGAAACTCCTCTTCAACCGATATGTCATCCAGTTTGAGCAAATTTTATAAGAGTCCACCGAGAGCATTAGATCTTCAAAGTCATCATCCTTTGACATCTCGAAATATTGCTCAAGATGCAAGGAAGCGTTCATCAGCAAGGGAACCTCACCCCACCCTTTAACGTCGTCATCCGTGGACCCCCTTGCAAAGAGCACTGCATTCCAAGCTCTGTCGGCATTTTTTGTGCACACTGTAAAAATGAAACGTCGCTTGAGGCATCCCATGTCAGCGTTGACCCCATCGGCATCGTCCCCATCACTGTCGATCTCGTCGGCGTCATCTGATTCCGTCCCTCTGGTCCCACCCCCGTCAACAAGGTCTCTGGCAATGTTTCCAGCACACAACCAAGATGTGAATTGGTAAAGGATCCAATGGGCTGTTGTAAACCCATTCCGGAACTAAGCCCTTCCTGATGTTGGGCTTGGCCCAGTCTCACCCGAATCAAGAGCCTTGGGCATGGGTTGGGCTTCGCCTTATTACTCCCCCAGAGTCAACCAGCAATGTGGGCTGGGATGCCCTAGTGTCCGACACAGTTTTAGAGATAATACTGGGCTTGGGCTTGGACCTAGACCCATCCACCTTCCTCCAAGACACATTTCCTTTCCCTTTTAATTTATGGGCTACACCCTGCGGCCACTTGGCACATCTTCTTTGTTCCTCTTATAACCCGATAGTCTATTGTCTAAAACACCCATCAATACGTCTCCTTCCTTAAACAGCTTGACAGCTTGTACAACCTCCTTCATGTCCTTCTGCTGAGCACGCATTTGAGCCTGCAATTCCAGCAATAGTCTGCGCATTTCCCATACCTCAGTCTTGACAAGTCAAGGCTCAAGAAACTCTGCTGCTCTGACTGCTTTCCTCCCTTTCGAAGGTCTCCAACGGTCGGTTCATCATCTCCATCCCCTACCTTCCTTTGATTTCTAGTCTCCGATTGAAGCACCTCCTTGTAGGACCTCGATGACTCCCCTTTTCCCCATTGTCCAACTTTCGGTTTGTCCCCCTCATGAACGTCCCCCTTGTGTTTTAGTCGTTGGTTCCAGACATGCAACTCTTCCTTTATTTTCTGCCAACCCCAACCGCCATCACCTTTTGGGAAGCTTACCTTCAAATAATTGAAACACACAAAACCTTAAATTTCTGCTCTAGGTTTACTAAATTGATCCAAATCCTCTTTCAAGTCATAGACTGCTATCCCATTATTCACCATAAGACACATTGTTTATCACAATCAACATCTTCTTCAAGTGCCTAAAAACTTATTCCATCTCTCTATTCACAGGTGCCAAACTTATACTATTTCTATACACACTGGTGCACGCATTTCAGACTAGATGACATAGCATATCATCAAGTGCTGTATGTTTCTATCCAAGGATCAACACTTGCAAGATTGCATAGGTTATCTTTAAGTTCAGGGCTCTGTGGACGCCTTACTACTAGGAACACAATAGAATGTGTATCGGAAAGATTGATTAAAGGCAAGTCATGCAAAGGCATCATCCTAGTGTAACATGCCTTGCCATGACAATCTCGAATAACAGGACCAGAATATTCCTCGGATGGTCCAAATTCCCTCGGTAATGTCAGAACAAGGACAAGTCATAAATCCCTAATTTCTCAAAATCTTAATAGGCACCTAAATAATGCTATAAGAAGTGGTCCATACATAAAACTAGTTGATATCCAACACAGATTACAGGTACTTGTCTGGTAATATATACAGCAAAGACACCACAAAAGAAAACCAGCATATCACATACTTGATTGAGCTCATGCCAAAAATGCTTTATTTAAACAAGATGACTATATCCTTTTTTTATATATATAGGTAAGAGATTTGGAGACACAATCCTAAATGTCTATCTCATGGCCAGTCCCAAATGGTAAAGGTAGCAACTCTGCTCCACAAGGCAATGGAATATGAGACTGCCCGTCAACGGAGGAGCTCCCAATAGAATTGGGAGGACCATCAACGTGAACAGGCATTGTTTTGTGACATTAACTTGGGAATTTGCAAACACAACAACAAAAGTTTGCTCCGCATCAAGTAGGGGATTGGATCTAAAATCCCCTCTCACACATACGACTAGAACCCATTCAAACGTAGAAAGCCACAATTTCATGGGTAACACACAATATCTCTGACAAAAGTCTTAAGATCAACAACCAAATCAGTACTTTGATACTGTCTAAGACAGCAAACAGAGATTCATGATATGAGGGAATGGCAAAAAGAATAGAGAGACTAAGACCTAGAAGACAGTAAGGGTGATAGATGAACCCCAATCCCCAAAGACAAACTAAGTTGACTGTATCTTTTAAACTATTCTTCTATTTTTTGACATGTTACATCCAAGCTTGTAAGTTGTAAGGGTTTTTGGTAATTAACTCGTCCCATAACTACATACTCCTGTAAGTGTTCTCTTCGATAAACATCCAAGCTTCTGACCACTGAATAAGGTATTATCTATTTGAAGTAATCCCTTGTGCCAAATGAACAAATCTCAAAAGGCAACTAGACATTAAAGCTTCACTCTTGCTCCTATAGGTTCCTTCAAAGCACATATATCCACCAGCATCTTACATATATTCACTCCCTCACTTAGACCAGCAACCATGTAATACTTCCACGGATAAATCTAACAATCAAGACCCATATCTTACCGAAAAATTCTCAATTAAACTTCATAAGCCTAGTCTAGGCATTTCATTCATGAATTTTCTTCTGCATACCACTCTGTTAGAGCAAAAACAACCCAAGCACTGTATATTCCATGTTCAATTCGTTAGCAAGCTCAAGACTCAAATCTAATCAGATTAGAGAAGCATAAATTATAATCATTAGCAACAGAAAAAAAAAACAATCGAAATCCAATAACAGAAATCGCAGATAGGAAATTTGAGATCAGGAGCTTAATTATGAGATAATTAAAAAAAAAAAAAACAGAAAATATTGATAGCCACCAACACGTAGGCGGAAAGAGAGAGAAAGAGAGGGACTGACCTGCTTTCATGGCGGTTGGAGAAAGGTGAGGTGGATGTCCAACTGGGATAGAATTACAGCCCCCTTCTTTTTCTTTCTTGTATATACTATCTTTTTTCTAATTTTTCTTTTAAATCAACGGCCGAAAATTTTAGAGGCTGAGAAGCCAATCTGTGCGGCGTAGATTGCACGCACGTACGGCGTAGCAAGCCTACCCTTTCGGCTTTCGGTGTCTCCCTTCCCTCTCAGGACAGGAAGCTGTTTATGTTATTAATGTTAATGTACGGTGTTGTCGTCTTTGATGTTCGTGACGAGTATAGATCGTACGGCGAGGGAGTGAATCCAGTGTGGCGGGGTCGTATTGGAAGGGAGGGCGGTGGTGGAAGCCGGAAGGGAACGGAGGTTAGGGTTTGGCTAGTGCGACACGTGAGAGGAAAAGAGGATTCCAGCTGTCCACGTTGTAGTGATTGTGACGAAGCAGCGACCCACTATATGACTCCTCCTCATTAACTTATGGATAATCTTTAATATTTGCTGTTTTTTCTTTTTTGACCTGGTCCAAAAACTCCGCGTGGCATTGATCATATACCATGGGCTGCCCCTCTCCCCTGTTTTGGAATATCGAGAGAAAAGTAGATTAATGCCGAGTATAAGTAGATTTGTGCGTATATCCACTTATATATATAATATTTTTATTATTTATATAAATAGATATACACGCAGGTTTATTTGTACATAAATTTTTTCAAAAAGGTATTAATGATATTTGCAGTTGCACTCTTACAAATTTTTAAATTTTTATATAGAATAATATAAATAATTTAAATTTTTTTAAATCTTAAAAAAATATATTAAAAAAATATTTTAATAATATTTTATTTAATTTTTCAATTTTATCTAAACTTATCTTATTTTATTTTTAAAAGTAGAATTAGGATTTAATGTTTGAGAAGTGATTGACAAAATTATAGTGAAATTTGTGATTATTGATATTTGAAAAATTTTAGTAAAAAATTTGAAGGCCCAAATATCAGGAGATTAATTTCAATAAAAATTTTGAAAATATGAGAAAAATTATACTTTGGAGACTATTAATTTAAAAAAAAAAAAAAAAAACTACCCCCAAGCATGCATTGATTCCCAAGCTTGTTCAAAGAGATAACAATTAAGACTACCATCTAACGCTCTTAATTTTAGGAGTATAAATGATACGGTTCGATCTGGGAAATATATAAACCGATTTCATTCGGTCTAAAGATTTTTTCATTTTAGATCAAACCGAGCTCCTAATCGATCTAACCGGTCTGGTCCAATTTAGTATAGATTCAATCTAGATTCAATTCAAGGCCATCTAATATGATTTAATTGGTTAAATTTAGTCCAAAATTTTACAATGATCAAATCTATTTTTGATCCAAATTTAAATATTTCAGTTCACTTTACGTATTTATCACATATTTAATCTTAAAAAAATTAAAAAAAACTTACTCTTAAAAGTTTATATAATAATAAAATAGTAAATAATAATAATACACTTATTACTTATAAGTTATTAACTTATTACTAATACTCTATATAAATATAGTATAATTTATATTTTTATACTACAATTATTATAATATATTAATATTATAAAAATATATATTATATATTAATATGTTATGTTACAACTCTTAATATATATTAATATTAATATTATATACTATTACTTATAGGATATATCATCTATATAAAAAAAAATTAATTGTGGTATTTGGTCTGGTCCAGGGGGAGAAATCTTTTGAACTGAGACCGGACTAAAAACATTTAATTCTTAAAAAATTTTGACCGAACCAAACTATATCACACACAGGTTCGATTCGGTCTAGACCAAAATTCTTACATCTCTACCTAATTTGAGTAGGCCCTCACAAAGAAAAAAAAAATTATAGAAAATATTAGTTAGTATAAAAGATGAAAAATATTTTGCTTAGAATAAATATTAAATGAGATATTTTGGCTAAAAAACAAATAAATATAAAAATTCTACTCACGAAAATTTTACTCAAAAATTACAAGATTTTCAAACAATAGAGTAAAATAAAAGTAATAAAAGTATGTGTATTTTGATGCTGATGGCGTTATTGATTTTTAAAATTAAGTGTTAAAAAATATTTATTACTTAAAATAAAAGTAAGTATTTAAGTTATAAAAGTATATTCTATTTAACAAAAATTAGATTTTCCTTTAGATTTTTATATTATTTATAGATATTATTAGTAAAAATAATTTTAATATTTGTTTTGCATCTCAAAATCTTCAATAAAATTTTATTATTTAATATTTATATATTATTATTACTTTTAAATTAAAATATAATGTACTTAATAGTCGTCTTAAACCGCAAAATATATTGAGTCATCCCTGTTTATGTTTATCTTGTTTTATCTATAAAAATAAATGAGACTTATATATTTTTTTTAAAAGAATAATACTACTCATCTTTTATTTTTTTATTATTTTATAAGATAATATTATATAAATAGAGACTATTTATTATATTTCATTAGTTAACATATCATTTAATACAATATCATATAATAACAAGATACTTATAAGGAAATAGATGGCAAGTAAACTTTTTCTTCTTTTCAATAAGTAAATTTGAGATCTATAAGAAAAAATTATTTTTTAATAATAAATTTTACTTTTAAAAAAAATACATAAAATTTATATATTCTATCACTATATCTAACATTACTCCACTTAAATTATTAAAAGTCTGAATCACGTCGATGGTGGGTTCCATCTCACATAAATAATAATTTTAAAAAGATTATTTATACAGTCTTAGCCTCTTAGACGCATTAATTCATGTCGTCCATTTAAATATATATATATATATATCATAAATTTACAAACAAACTGCACAAAACTTTCATAATTTTAATTACACGAACGACATATCATACGTTTGATAATTATTTTATCTAAAATTTAATGGCCTGTAACATCGATCAAATATCAGCATATTCTGAAAATTTTCAATAATTACTCTAATTTAAATCCTTTGATTTTTTTTTTAAGGGAGGGAGGGTAAAATAAAAAGAAATAAATGGACAATGAACCATAAAAATAATTTTATTTCGGAAACGTATGAATTCAACAAATCTTCTTGCGCACACAGTTTTAAGTTATTCCTAAGTAATACAGCCACCGGGAAAGTGGAAAGTAAAATGGAACTAGGCACTTGGACATGAATGGTGCGTGGAAAAAGGGCTGGGAAGGGAAGTAACATCCCACTTATCCCGAAGTACCTTTTCAATCACCAACCCCTTCAATATATATATATATATATATATATATTTATTTATTATTTACAACCTATCAAACAGAATTTTTTATTTTAACAAATCTGTTAAATATTTTTCTTGTTTTAAAGTTTGTTTATAATATCTGTCTGCTGACTAAATCGTCTCCTTACTAAATTATCTGTTTAAATGTCATACTTTATGTCTATTTAATATAAAATTTAAATGTTTATGCTCTGCATGCATGCTCTTCCCTATTAGAATTCTTCTAAATAAAACGTGTCAATTATCAAAATCAATGAACTAAAATATGGAATTTAAATGCCTTTACCTCCGTTTAATATGGAATTTAAATTCTAACCATCCATTTGATATGTATTTCAATGTATTTACTCTATTAGACATTAATATTGGTAAAGTAATATTAAAATGCTTCACTAAATTGAAAATTATACATTAAATTCATAATTACCATATTAATCCGTTTAATATGCAATTTAAATTGTGTCCATCCATCTGCCATGAATGCATGCTCTCATTCATAGTATTTACTTTATTAGACACTAATATCGTTCAAGTAATGTTAAAATACTTCATTAAATTGATAATTACACATTAAATTCACAATTATAGATTTAAAGGTGTCATTGTTTGCCAATAATACATTAGAAAATAAGAACCAAAATAGAAGAAAACCCTGACAATCTCTTAAGTCCAGGTCATTCACATGCAGCAGTGTTCAGAGTAACAAGCAAACATTTACTCTGGTTGAAGGTATTCATCTATATTAATAATCACCTTCTGTTATTTCTTCAAAATTCCCCTCTCTTTTTGGTTTAGATAGGTGTCATTGTTTGTCAATAATACATCATAAAAGAATAACCAAAATAGAAGAAAATCTTGACAATCTCTTAAGTCTAAGTCATTCATGTGCAGCAGTGTTCAGACTCACAAGCAAGCATTTACTTTGGTTGAAAGTATTCATCTAGATTAATAATCACCTTCTATTATTTCTACAAAACTTCCCTCTCTTTTTGGTTTAGACTCTATTGATCTTGTTGCTATTTGGAGTTATTAAAAATTTGCTAGGTTTAAAATATTGTTCTGTATCTTTATTCATCTGTTATTTCATTTCTTCAATTATGTTTCCTTTGTATTGTTTTACTAATTTTGTTAAACTTCATGTTATTTTTTAATATGCATTAAAATAAATAAACTAATTTCTTGTGGAATTTTATTCTTTTTTATATTTTATTCTGTTTTATGATTTCTAAATTTTGTTTTTATTCTGTTCTATATTTTGTAAATTATGTTTTTAATATAGATTGGAAGTGACATAAACATATATGTTATTCTCTTCTATGTTTATTTGCAAAAATTTTCTTGTAGAATTTTATTCTCTTCTATGTTGTCTTCTATTCTATGATTTCTAAATTATGTTTGTATTCTGTTCTATGTTTTCTAAATTATATTTTTAATATGGATTAGAAGTGACATAAACATATCTGATATTATCTTCTATGTTTATTTGCAGAAGTAGATTATTCACAATTTAATTACTTCATTAATTTTCTAGAATATATTCAAATCAACCGTTGTTTTTTCTTCAAATATATTGTTACTATTTATTTTTTGTATTCAAAATCCCAAAATCAAAAATCAAAAAATTTTTTTTTGGTTCATATTGTATTGATATTGTCATTGTTGTACTAAGATTTTGCTGGATTTAAAGTATTAATCTCTATCTTTTTAATTTGTTCCCTAATTTTTTCAAATATTTTAACTTTATATTATTTTCTCCAACTTTTCTCGACTTCATATTCTTTTTTTAACTTGCATTAAAATAAATAATTTAATTCCTTGTGGAATTTTATTTACAGTTTAATTTTATTATATTTTCTCATTTTATATTATGTTCTACGTCTATACGTCTAGTTGAAGGTATTCCTCTAAATTAATCACCTTTTGTTATTTTTTCAAATATATGATTTCTCTTTATATGGTTCCTCTAAATTAAAAAAAGTTGAAGTTAAAAAAAATATACAAAAAATAATACAAAGAAGAATACTTGAAGAAATTAGAGAACACATTAAAAAGATACAGACCAATAACTTAAACCAAGTAAAATCTTAGTAATAAAGACAAAACAAATAAATTAATTCCTTATGGAACTTAATATTTTGTTACATTTAATTGTTTTCTATTCTGTTTTATAAGAAAGTAACTAATTTCTTGTGGAACTTAATATTTTCTTCTCATTTATGCCATGTTCTAATCTCTGATTTTATTTCATCTTTACTCTTTTTTTTTTTTTCTTTTTTTGCTTCAGATTACATTGATCTTCTTGCTGTTTAAAACTACTCAAAATTCCATTGGTCAAGGTACTAATTTGTAACTTTCTGTTTTATCATTTCTTCAGAACTTTTAATTTTTTTTAAAGGTTTCTTTTGATGTTAATTCATATTCTGATTTTTTAGTAAGCATCTTCATTTTGTTTTTTCCTTAAAAAAACACTAACCCAAAGTTTAAGCATATTCCCAATTAAGTGCACGACGAAATGCTCTAATGAATGTAGGGACAATAAATACTAGCACTACTAACCCAGTAATCCTTTCTATTGAAACGTTTTAAGCACTAAGATAGAACGATCATAAAATGACAACAGAGCATGATAAAAAAAAAAATACCGAAATATTTATATAGAGTAAGAAATAAAGCAACGTCTAAAAAGCATAAATTCCCATCGAAACATCGAAGCAAATCCTTAGAATAAAAACTGCTAAATAAATATACCAAGTAAAATTATTCAACGGAAGAATCAAAACCCAACTCATAAGGAAAATAAAAAATAAAATAAAATGATCAAATATTGAGGGGTTCGAATTAGAAGGAAAAAATTCTAAGCTGATTTGTTCTGCATTTTTCCCTTAAAACTTGTAGGAACAAATATATGGAACAAATCTGAATAAGCAAATAAAGCAAGGATTCAAAATAACCATTTATGTAAAATGAATATTTCAATCAGGATCAACAGACAAAGTTTCAGACTTTGAATTCACAAAGAACAAATTTTTTTAACCTTCTGAAACGTATAAAAAAACAACAAAGACACAACAAAACAGACGAACAAAGTATCCAAATGCAAATAAGTACTAATTTCTTCAAACAGATTCCAAGCTCAATATGTATATATGCAGTCGCACACAAAGAGAAAAATACAATGAAGAATAAATCATGCAATTACTAATAAACAAAATTAATAAATCATGCAACTAAAAAAAATTCTAGATATTGAGAAATAAAAAAAAGCAAAGAACATGTATCTGAGAGTCGGTGTTGGATTTTTCTGCGTTGTGATTTTTTGGATGAAAACCCTAACTCCGCAAAAAACAAACTAACAAATTAGAATACACAATAAAAATAAATCTAGGTGGATAAAACGAATAGAACATTTTCAGACATGCTAGCCCTTACACAGAGTGAGGGAGGAGGATGAAGTTGAAAGAGACACAGAGAGGGAGGGTCAGGAGGGAGTAGGTTCGAGAAGAAATAGAGAGTACGGGAAGGATTAAGGGATAAAGAGAGAAAAACATAAATGATCAAGTGAAAAGAATGCTTGGGAAATAAAAAAAGAACAGAGAAAAACTGAATGGTGAGGGAAGGGAGATAAGATAGAAGTAAAATGAGGAATTGAGTTATTGAAGGAAAAAAATTTCTGACACGAATCTAGAGCATGATCTGCTTTTGTACCAAATTAAAGATTTAGTGCTCTTGATAATTTGATTAATATGTTTATAAGAAAAATACTGGATTTAGATATTATTACAAAAGTATTTTTTTTCTATAGAAAGACACCGTAAAAAAATTAAAATATAAAATCCAAATTTTATAAAAAAAAATGATAAACATTAAATATAAACTTCAACAAAAAATAACGACAATCTAAGATTAAATTAAAAAAAATGGACATAGATATTTTAGACTATATATATAATCTAGAAAATAAGAAACAAATTAAGTAAATAATAAATAAAATTCCAAAATGAACCATTAAAAAGGAAAAATTGATTGTTTAGTAAAAATTTTTGATTGATAGACGCACATAAATCCCCTCACTCTCCAACAAAGTGGTGGCCGGGTCTGACGTTTATAATCATCGTATCTACCTTTTTTTTGTCTATTTTTTTTCATCTAACTTCATACTTATCTAAAACATCTTTAGAGCATCTACATTAATCTTATTTTATTATTATTAAAAGTTAATAAAAAAATATTTATACATATATATCAATTTTTTCTTATCATATTTAATTAAATATAACAAACAAATATTATAAAAATATTTTTTACTTAATTTTTAAATAATAAAATATTAAATTTTTTTAATATATATGTAAATGTATATTTTTTATTACTTTTTAATAATAAAAAAGATGAAATCAATATAAATGTTCTTATCCAGTTATCCTTTAATATTTCTCTCTAATTTTCTTTTAAGAGTATCTCTATTTGTTTTTTAAATTTTAAAAGTATTTGTATTAACTCATCCTCTCAATCAGACATATTGACACTTAACACATATTCGATACTGGCACACAATCTGACATACTACATATAAATTCAAACACTCCACCTATATAAATTAGAAGATACAAAATTTTAAAATATAATAATTAAAATTTAAAAAAAAAAATGTATAAATCTACCTCTAAAAAAGTATTATGATGCGTACTAAATTTTGAAGTAATTATCAGTTTCGTGAAAACAATTATTGGTTATTGAAAACTATAACTTTTTGGAATTATTGACTTCATGATTGACCCTCATATAAGGTGGTATGTTTTGTGTTGGTATTAATGTTTTTGGAATGTTCTATTATTTGTTGATATAATGATGTTATAATAATGTTCTTATAATGTTATTGAGATAATACAAAATGAGGAAAATGTTGATCATCGTCTTAAAATTAAAATTATCTGAAAAAAATATCATAAAATTATGTTCTATATTTATTTGTGAAACTATATTATTATTTTTAGCGTTGCTCTTCTTTTATTATATATATAAAGACATATAATTATTTATCATTTAGAATATCATGAGAAACTGTTAAATTTAAATTAGAAATTAAATTTATCTAAACAAAAACATTGCATAATTATTAATCAAAAATTATTTTTTAATAAAAAATTTAAAAAAAATTTACCTAAGCAAACGTGGCACGTTAGTTTTACCTAATATATATAAATAGCACTATATTACATGATTTATTAATTCAATATAAATGCAATACGATAATAACAAATTAAATTTAGTTTTAATGAATTTTAAGTCAAAATAGATTGACCCATTATGACACAATTGCTTGATGAATTAATAGTGGGTCATCCTATTTTAACCTGTTATGACATATTATGACACGTTAAGAAAGTTAAAATTACAATTATATTCTTATATTTAATAGTAAAATTATCATTATTTTAATTTCGATATTTTTATTGTTTAGATTGTAATTTAAACTTGTAGTTAGTGTTGTAATTTTTATAGATATTGTGATTTTAACATTTATATAAAATTGTATTAAATTTAATTAAATCAAATGGATTAATTTCAAGTATATTCAACTCATTTACATAAACAGGTTGAAACAGATAATATTATGTCATGTTAATTTATTTCGTAATATTCATTAATGGGTCCTAACGGATTGACATGACACGACACGTCACGTTATGCTAATGGTAATTGTTAGGGTTTGCGATTTTGACATGATAAGTTTAACGGCTCGAGTTAGGGTTAACTTATATAGTATATATATATGTCTTGATACGACATAAATATGACTCATTAACACGATTTAACATCCCGAAATATATATTATTGTCTATCAATTAATTAGGTGGATGATTAATTATACAAATCAGTCACACATCTCACAACTCATAGCACGCTCAAGAGACAATGTAAAACTTATGACCTTCTAAAATTTGAAGAAAATAGTTTAATATAATTCATTTAATGGATTATCTATTTCATAACTAATATACACATTATTAAAGTACTATCTTTGTATCTATAGAATACTATTCATACTTGAATAAATATTTAATTCATTTTTTTTTTCTATTTTTCTATTTTTTATTTTTTATTTTTACCTACTTTATAGTTCATACCTTTTTTTTTATTTGAAATGAATAAAATATATTAAAAAGTAAAATATTTAAATGATATAAAGAAAATATAGATACACTGATGTATGATATATCGTGATATATCGTAAAGTTAAATGTAAAATAGAAAAAATGAATTTTGATGATATATTTTAAATGATAGAATGGAAAAAAGAAGCTACACAACTTCCCCAACCTCCACGCACTATACTTTTTTTAAAATTTTATTCTTTTTTTCCTTTCATCAAATATTTGATATATAAATAATGAATATAAAAATTAGAAATTCAAATAATTTAAAGAAGAATAAATTTTTAAAAAATATTTAAAAAATTAAAAAAAATGTGATGTGTGGAAGTTGGAAGATTGTGTAGGATGGCTCAGATGTAAAAACCATTGAGAATACAATCACACCATGTATAAATAACTCATCATTCCATTTTTTTCTCTCTTCAAACCCTCTTATTTCATCATATCTCTTCATGCTCTCTTCAAATTATTTTAAATGATAGGATGAAAAAACCATTGAGAATGCTCTCAATCACACATCGTACAAATAACTCATCATTTCACTTCTTCTCATCTCAAACTCTCTTATCTTATTAAATCCATTCACGCTCTCTTCAAATTATTCTAAATTTTTTCTTTTCTCTTCATCCGACCCCATCTCTCTCATCATTTCACTATCTTATTCATCTTTTTCATCTATCATTTCACTATCTTATTCATCTTTTTCATCTATCATTTCACTCACTCTCTCATCTCATCGAACTCCCACTCTCTCATCTCATCGAACTCTTATTTCTCTCATTTTTGTCAAGATCTTTCTTGTTTTTGTTAATAGGGGGAAGAGATAAAAAAAAATCCATGTAAGGTGTAAGGTGTAAGAAAAGAATAGTAACAAATGAAAAGAAAATGTCAAGGTAGATATGGAAATTTCATGTGCAAAGATTGACACTAATAAGATATAGCAAAAAAATATAGTAGAACGAAAAAATCATTGAGAATGCTTTCAATCACGCATCATACAAATAATTCATCATTTCACTTTCTCTCTCCTCAAACTCTCTCATCTCATCGGACCCCTTCACGCTCTCTTCAAGTTCTTTTAAATTTTTTCTTTTCTCTTCACCTGGCTCCCCTTTCTCATCATTTCATTATCTTTCTCATCTTTTTCACCTATTATTTCACTCACTTTCTCTTTTCATTGAACTTTCTCTCTCATCAAGCTTTCTCTCTCCTCAAATTTTTTCTCATCTCATTAAACTTTCATTTCTCTCATTTTTGTGAAGAGAATATGTCAAGGTAGATATGAAAATTTCATGTATAAATGATTGATACCAATACGATGTAGCAAAAATATATAGTAAAACGAAATAGAATGCTCTCAATCACACCTCGTACGAATAACTCATCATTTCATTTTCTCTCCTCAAACTCTCTCATTTCATCGGACCCCTTCACGTCCTCTTCAAATTCTTTTAATTTTTTCTTCTCTTCATTCGACCCCCCTTTCTACTCATTTCATTATCTTTCTCATCTTTTTCATATTTCATTTCACTCTCTTTCTTAACTCATCGGACTCCCTCTTTCTCATCAAGCTTTCTCTCTTCTCAAATTACTCTCTCTCATCTTATTGAACTCCCATTTCTCTCATTTTTGTCAAGATCTCTCTTATTTTTGTTAATAGGGAGAAGAGATAGAAAAAAAATCCATGTAAGATTTGAGGTGTAAGAGAAAAATAATAATGATAAAAAGAATATGTCAAGGTAGATATGAGAATTTTGTGTGTAAAGATTGATACCAAGACAATGTAGCAAAAAATATAGTAGAACAAAAAAACCATTGAGAATGCTCTCAATCACACCTCGTACAAATAACTCATCATTTCACTTGTTTTCTCCTCAAACTCTCTCATCTCATCAAACCCCTTTATGCTCTATTCAAATTCTTTTAAATTTTTATTTTCTCTCCATCCAGCCCCCCTTTCTCATCATTTCACTATCTTTCTCATCTTTTTTATCTATCGTTTTATTCTCTTTCGTATCTCATCGAACTCCATCTCTCTCATCAAGTTTTATCTTTTCTCAAATTACTCTCTCTCCTCAAACTCTGATTTCTCTCATTTTTGTCAGGATCTCTTTCATTTTTGTTGATAGGGAGAAGATATACAAAAAATAATTCATGTAAGGTGTGAGGTGTAAAAGAAGAATAATAACTGATGAAAAGAATATGTCAAGGTAGGTATGAAAATTTCGTGTGTAAAGATTGACACCAATACAATGTAACAAAAAAATATAGTAGAACAAAAAAATCATTGAGAATACTCTCAATTACACCTGGTACAAATAACTCATCATTTCGCTTGCTCTCCCCCAAACTCTCTCATCTCATTGGACCCCTTCATGCTCTCTTCAGATTCTTTTAAATTTTTTCTTTTCTCTTCATTCGACCCCCTTTTCTCTCATAATTTCACTATCCTTCTTATATTTTTCACCTATCATTTCACTCTCTTTCGTATTTCATCGGACTCTCTCTCTCTCATAAAGCTTTCTCTCTTCTCAAATTACTCTCTCACCTCAAATTCTTTCTCATATCATTGAACTCTCATTTCTCTCAATTTTGTCAAGATTTTTCTTATTTTTGTTAATAGGAAGAAGATATAGAAAAAAATAATCCATGTTAGGTGTGAGGTGTAAGAGAATAATAGTAATTGATGAAAAAAATATGTCAAGGTAAATATGAAAACTTCGTGTGTAAAGATTGATAATAATACAATATAGCAAAAAAATATAATAGAATGAAAAAATCATTGAGAATGCTCTCAATCACGCATCATACAAATAATTCATCATTTCACTTTTTCTCTCCTCAAATTCTCTCATCTCATTGGACCCCTTCACGCTCTCTTTAAATTCTTTTAGATTTTTTCTTTTATCTTCAACTGACTCCCTTTTCTCTCATTATTTCATTATCTTTGTCATCTTTTTCACCTATCATTTCACTCTCTTTCTCATCTCATTGGACTTTCTCTCTCCTCAAATTCTCTTTTATCTCATCGAACTCTCATTTTTCTCATTTTTGTGAAAAGAATATGTCAAGGTAGATATGAAAATTTCATGTGTAAAGATTGACACTTATACAATATAGCAAAAAAATATAGTAGAATGAAAAAACCATTGAGAATGCTCTTAATCACACATTGTACAAATAACTTATCATTCCACTTTCTCTCTTCTCAAACTCTCTCATCTTATCGAACCCCTTTACGCTCTCTTCAAATTCTTTTAAATCTTTTCTTTTCTCTTCATCCAACCTCCTTCTCTCTTCTCATTTCGTTATCTTTGTCATCTTTTTTACCCGTCATTTCACTCTCTTTCTTATCTCATCATACTCCCTCATCTCTCATCAAGCTTTATCTCTTCTCAAATTACTCTCTCTCATCTCATCGAACTCCCATTTTTCTCATTTTTGTCAAGATCTCTCTTATTTATGTTAATAGGGAGAAGAGGTAGAAAAAAAATTTATGAAAGGTGTGAGGTGTAAGAGAAGAATAGTAACTGATGAAAATATCAATATGTCAAAGTAGATACTAGAATTTGGTGTGTAAAGATTGATACAAATACGATGTAGCAAAAAAACATAGTAGAATGAAACTTAGGTTGTGTTTGGTGTTGAGATCATCTTATATTGCTATTTTATTATTTATAAATAGTTTATTATTATTTATAAACTATTTCACTATTATTTACAAATGATTTAAAATATTTTTAATAATGTATGTTGACTCAAGAAGTAGTGTCCATACTTTCTAAGCATGATAAATTAAGCATTTCATCTGCAAACTAGCTACCACCTATTTTCACTATGCACCCTAAATTACTCGTGGCCACTATGCATTTTTCATCCAAATCTGAAAGTTAAGATTGTGTCATATATAGCCAATATTTTCTTGATCGAGAGTGTAAATTAAGAAAGTATAGGTATGTAGAGTGTAAACTGAAACTTATAATATAGATGCAAAGTGAAAAATAGGTGATAGTTTGAGCCTTGAGGGAAAAAGAGTAAATTTAAAGAACATTCGTACTAGAGAGAACTAAATCCTTTTGTTGAAGTGGTGTTCAACCAAGATGCTCATACATGGTCGAATCTACTTCTCTCTTGCTTTGCTTATAAAGAAACCTAAAAATGCATCGAGAAAAGGAGAATGTAGCTCATCTATGTCAGAAAAAAAAAACGGATCTAACCAACACAAGACATCTAAATAAACCCATATTTTTGTTTAATATATATGTAGTTGAAGTATCACATAGTCAGCAGTTTCTCCCCAAAAAATAAGAGGTGAATCAACTAAAGGATAACGTAATATTCTGAACACTCACAATCCCTACAATAATAATGGATGCTGATACCTTTCAAGCAAAAAAAAAAAAAGCAGGTTTCAAGCATAACTAGGGCTGAGCATCGCCCTAGGCGGACTCGGATAGGGCATTTACCGACTTCGCCTCCGACTTAGGCGAAGGTCTGAAATGACCTCCGACTCCGACTTCGACTCCACCTCCAAAGTAACGAACCACTGCTCTGTCTCCGACTTGTCGGAGTGGAGTTGGTAGTTTGAATCGGATTGGATTTTCTTGTGCCTTCAAAGCTCAACCTCAATTTAAAATTCTAACTTTCTTAGCAGCCAATCAAAGAGTATATACCACGAAATGGGTCACTAGGATTTCAAAATCGCATGAAAATGGCCGCTGCCGCGTGGAGCTCGATAGTAGGGTTGCAGTGGAGGGGTATCCACGCGATGCCGATACCATGGCGGTCTCTTTTTAGACCATAACCAGGAAAAAATACTGGAGTTGGCACACGGGTTAGGGAGAATGGAGAGGATTTCCTTGGCACTTAGCTAGCGGAAAATGGAACCAAAACTCAGGTATAAGGCTAGCCAAATTATAGGCTACAAAATGGTGGACGCAATTGAGATAAGGTGGCAGAGGCTGTGGTTTGCGGGCTTGAAAGTCACGGGCATGGGTGCTGAAAATGCAGAGGAAGAATGAGAAAGAAATGAAAGGAGGAAGAAAAAAGTAAGGGGTCGGCACATTAAACTAGAGATGGAACCCTAAAGAATTCTTTAAACACAAATGTCATTCGACGTTGTTTTGAGGTTTTGGGGACTGGGCTTCACAAGGTTACGAGTTGGGCTTCTCCTTAGCTCAAAACAAAGACCACTCAAACATAAGAAAACCCAAAACAGGCCCTACAAATTGACCCACCCAAAAACACATAAAACGGTGGTGATAACGTTCAAACAATAACGCGGTAATTGTAGTTTAATTTTGATGTGTCGATTCCACAGAGAGACAAATTAAAAAAATAGTATAATAAGAAATAAACTAAAAAATATATATTAAATGATTAATGAGAAAAGAAAAAGTGATTTTAAATGAAAATTAAAATTAAACTAAAGAATTAATGAAAAAAGTAATCAAAGTTAACAAACAGTAGAGTGTTAGGAATCTCTTGTATATATCCGGTATTTTAACTATTTTCAATTCACTGATAGCTCAATTGAGAAATCAGTTTTGTAATTCTCAACCAGAAGATATAAAATTATAAACCAAAAATTAAATCAAATATAACTTTTTGAAAAATCATTCATCACTTTAAATCACACAAATTGTTATTCACATTGAAAAAACCCAATGACGACAATATACCGAGAGAGCAATATTGCAGTAGAGAATTAAATCAATATAAATAATCAATAGATCCAAACATAATCAAAAAACAAATTCATTCAATAGAAAAAATATAACTGAATTTATAAATGAAATAAATTCTAAAATTATTCGAAGAAGAAAATACTAACAATATTTTGAGAATGATAAAACAAAGAATTTTAATAGTTGAAAATCAAATATATGAATTAAAAATAAATTAAAAATACCATCTAGTGTGCAAGTTCATCCCTAACTCTATTTGAGAATTTAGTTATCCATGCACATGATGGATAATAAAATTCTCAAGAAGAAAATCATCCAAACGGTGGCCATCCTTCTTATTTCCGTTCGTCCATGTACGTCTGCGTCTGCATTCATCTCCCGCCTTTTCTTTCATGGCGCTGAGTAAAAATATATATATATATATATGTTGCCGTGTTGCTGCCCATCTCCAATAAGTGTCGTGTTTCAATTTAGTTGATGGGCTATGCGAATTGTAGTTTTGTTGCCGCGTTGAATTAAATTTGTTGTGTCTTGACACTTGTGGGCCTTTGTGAGAGTCTTGAACCACATGCTACTATGTGGCTTTGAAGTGGTGAGCCATGTTGATGAATTAAACGTGGCATGCTTTAGTGGATTGTGGGCCAACCGTGCATCATGTGAAGTTTCATATGTGTGCTTTTTCCCTCTTCAACTATTAAGAAAGAAATAAAAATAAAGAAATAAAATAAAATAAAATAAATAATGCTTAAAAAATCTCAATGTAAATAGAAATCTAATTAAATAAAATAAGTGAAATCCAATCATATCTATTTTCATTATTTGCAGTTTAATCAAATATTAGGATATTTAGAGTACACTTTCGCGCACTCATCACAACTCCCAACTTACTCATTACTAGTCCCTAACAATTCTCATGCAAAAGAATGATGAAAGAGACCAAAAACAAATCACACACAGAATTCACCAAGTCATACTTTTCAGAATCACATATCAAAGCAATTTTAGAAATTCAATAACCCAATCACAATTAATTCACATATAGCAATCCACAGAGTGTGTGTGTGTGATTCAAACTATATCCATCTAACTACAAACCGTGACACATGCAATATCAAGAACATCTCAAGCAAAAGTTTCAACTCCATAACTCACGGGAATAATAGTGTTTCGTATAGAGGTTCTCTCTATGGAGTTGATAAAGAGTGTACACACACTCTCATAGGTAATTAAGTAATTATATACAAGCAACAAACAAGTATTGATCTTATAATAGAAATATTAACAAATGAGAATTCCACCACTCCTTCTACAGGCTTACTTAGGATCGGAACGACCAACACAAAAAGGTTATAGCGTGGCTCGGATTAGGGGCTATATGAAGAAAATGATAAACTCAGATTAAAAAACTTCTAAGTACATACCAAGGGAATCTTATTAAATATCTCAATAGACTACATTTCTCACCTGAGGCACTCTTCAACTTTTCAGTTAAATAATGATTTTCCTTCTTCTTCTACTTCTCTATCTCTTTTTCTTTTCTTTTCTCTTTTTCTTTTTTTTTTTTCAATCTCTTTGTCTTTTTTTTTTGACTTTGAAACTCACTCAATTGAACACTTTGCACTTGTACTCTTCCCTTTTTCTTTTTCTTTTTTTTTTCTTCATTCGCTCTCTATTTATTTATTTTTTTAACAAAAGAAAATATGTAAATTCCACACGTAGCACACACTTGGAAATAATAAGGGTAGGAAAAAATAGTGTATAAGTTATTCTCCAATGTAGAGAGGTATGGATGATGTGGGAATATGAAAAGAAAAAGTCTATATGTGTTTGTTGGCTCAAAATTGACTACTAAGGGTCTATGATGAGAAGGGTTAGCTTGAAATGTTCAAACATTAATCCTAAGTTGACTTTCGTCATATCCCAAGTATATCTACCATCTTACCACCAACCATATAATGAGATTCTCAAAAAAAGTACCCAATTCAATAGATCAATGAACGCTTATCACAATTCCTACATTTGTAAGCTCTCAACCTTTCCCAAAATTCACAAGAATACTTAAACAAAAGAGTTCTCTGGCTATATGTGTCAAACCACCATCTTACCACAAAACTTGGATACGTGCATTAAAAGTTCTGTGAATGCCTCAGCAAAATGATTAAGATGGATTTGTTGAATTCACCAAAATGGCCATGAATGAGCATGAGTACACATGTAAAAAAGTACTTGTGTGATACTTTTTTTTTTACACATGAAAATATGCTACAGAGTTCCAACAAATATCATTCTTACCCCCCAACTTCAATGAAACGTTGTCCTCAATGTTTAACAATCAAAACTAAATGGAGAGTACTGAAAAGGGTAGAATACACCTGATGTAGAATGTAGGATGACTTGCTAAGCACTAAAGATGGCAAACTGAAATGATAAACTGACACTAACCTGCAAAAAAAAAAAAAAACCAACAGCAACAAAAAAAAAATGAAAAAAAAAACAAAAAACAAAAACAAATAAAAAGAAAACATACATGCGTGGTCTGGTCAAGGTTGATAGACCGGGTCCATAAGTGGAATCTCTTCCACATCCGAAACTTCCATATCAATTAATATTTTAAGGCGCTGACAATTTATTTTAAAAATCCTATCATCTTTAGGATCCTATATTTCTACCGCCCTATTTTCAAAAACATTTTTCACTACAAAATGGCCGATCCAACTAGACCGAAGTTTTCCTGGGTGCTTATGGAGTCTAGAGTTATATAAAAACACTCGATCGTTGGGTTTAAATGTTTTTCTCAAAATATTTTTATCATGAAACGCTTTCATTTTAGCCTTATAGATTTTAGAGTTCTCATAGGCATCATTCCTCAACTCCTCTAACTTGATCAATTGAAATGTTTGATAGCCCAATAGGCTCGATGCTCGAACTCCATAGGTAAATGGCAAGAACATGTCTATAAGGTGACATGCCTAAGGGAGTTTTGAAAACTGTACGGTAGGCCCAAAGTGCATCAACTAGTCTCAAAGACCAATCTTTGCGATCCGAGTTTACCATTTTTTCTAAATTTGCTTAATTTCCCTATTTGCAAGTTCTACCTGTTCACTTGTCTGTGAGTGGTATACAGTAGAAATTTTACGTACTACCCCATATTTTTTCATTAAAGCCTCAAAAGAATGGTTGTAAAAATGTGTACCCTGGTCATTAATAATAGCACATGGTATATCAAACCAAGATAATACATTCTCTTTAAGAAATTTAATTACTATCTTATTATCATTGGTCCTGCAAGCTGCCGCTTCCACCCATTTTAACACATAATCCACTGTCACAATAATATATTGATATCCAAAAAAAGGAGGAAATGGTCCCATAAAATAAATACTCCAACAATCAAAAATTTCAATCACTAAAATTGGGTTCAAATGCATCATATTACGATGGGATATAGCTCCTAATTTTTGATACCTTTCACATGAGCGACAATAGATGTTTGCATCCTTAAACAAGGTGGGCCAATAAAATCCACAATGCAAAATTTTTGCAGCGGTTTTTTTTATTGAAAAGTGGCCTCCACAAGTTTGGGAGTGACAAAATTTCAAGATGCTAGCAATCTCTTTATCAGGAATGCAACATCTCAAAATTTGGTCAGGGCAGTATTTAAAAAGAAGAAGGTCATCCCAATAGAAATTACGTACCTCAGTCATGAATTTCCTCTTATTCTGAGCTCTCCAATCTACCGGTATCTCACCTGTAGCCAAATAATTCACAATATGAACAAATCATGGTAGAGAAGTAATAGAAAGTAAATGCTCATCGAGAAAATCATCCTTGATTGGCAGATGGTCAGAAGTTTCCACAATGTGAGGCTCAAAAGATGGCCAACTACTATGTTCTCCACTCATTTCTTGTCTTTGATGGTGATGTCAAATTCCTGCAAAAGTAAAATCCATCATATTAGTCGTGCCTTAGCATCTTTCTTTGTAAGAAGGTACTTAAGGGCTGCATGATCTGTAAAAATAATAATAGAAGAACCAATCAAATAAGAGCGAAATTTATCCAAAGCAAACACTACAGCTAGCAACTCTTTTTGAATGGTTGGGTAATTCATCTAAGCACTATTTAGAGTCCTACTAGTATAATAAATAACAAAGGGTTTCCCCTCCCTTCGCTGTCTAAGAACAGCACCTACAACATAATCACGAGCATCACACGTAATTTCAAAAGGCAAGGTCCAATCCGGTGGCTGCATTATGGGTGCTGAAGTAAGTTTGCCAATTAGCGTTTTAAAGGCCTCTTCACATGCTTGTGTCCACTCAAATGAGGCATCTTTAGTTAGGAGGTCAAATAGTGGTCTGGATAAAATGGAAAAATTC
This sequence comes from Platycarya strobilacea, assembly GCA_036898215.1. Taxonomy (NCBI): domain Eukaryota; kingdom Viridiplantae; phylum Streptophyta; class Magnoliopsida; order Fagales; family Juglandaceae; genus Platycarya; species Platycarya strobilacea. The sequence goes on along the minus strand of CM072545.1, from coordinate 4,530,769 downwards.
TGTATGAACCTCCTATAAAAGCCCGCATGACCAAGAAATGATCTTACATCTTTTACTGTCTTAGGTGTAGGCAACTTAGAAATTAATTCAATCTTGGATTGATCAACCTCTATCCCTCTGGAAGAAATAATATGTACTAAAATAATAACTGAATATACCATAAAGTGGCATTTTTTTCAATTTAAAACCAGTTCCTTCTCCTCACAACGAGTCAATACTTTCTCTAAATTCAATAAACATGCATCAAAAGAGGATCCAAAAATAGTCAAGTCATCCATAAAAACTTCCATGCTATTTTCAATCATGTCACTAAAGATACTCATTATGCAACGTTGAAAAGTGGCAGGTGCATTACACAATCCAAATGGCATTTTACGAAAAGCATTAGTACCAAAAGGACAAGTAAAAGTAGTATTATCCTGGTCTTCTAATGCAATTTCAATTTGATAATAACCAGAATAACCATCTAAGAAATAGTAGAAAGGATGACCAGCCACACGCTCAAGAATTTGATCAACAAAAGGGAGAGGAAAATGGTCTTTCCGGGTGGCGGCATTCAATTTTCTATAATCAATGCACATCCGCCACCCAGTCACAAGCTTGGTAGAGACTAACTCTCTCAGATCATTCTTCACTACAGTAATACCAGACTTTTTAGGAATAACCTGTGTCGGACTAACCCATTTACTATCAGCAATAGGGTATATGATTCCTGCATCTAACAATTTTAACACTTCATTTTTCACCACTTCTTTCAGAGTGAGATTAAGCTTACGTTGTGGGTCTCTACGAGGGCTAGCTCCTTCCTCCAAATTAATTTTATGTGAACAAATCAATGGACTAATACCTTTTATATCAGCAATGCTCCAACCTAAGGCTGACTTATGCTCACTTAGAACTCCAAATTACTTTCTCACCTTGAGACTCAGACAATTCAGATGAGATAACAACAGGAAAGATATCACTTGGACTAAGGAAAACATGCTTCAAACCCTTAGGCAAAGGCTTCAATTCAACTTTCGGTGCTTCTATACTTGAAGGAATCTGTCTTTCACTTTTCTCGGGCAACTCCTCGAACTTCAGTTGCCATTTCTGTGTGCCATAATCCTGAGTTCTGTTGAAAATAGAACTAATATCAACTATATCAGAAGAATCAGTAATGGAATCAAACTCAGAATTAACCAGAAAATGCTCAAGGAGATCAAAATCATGAGTTCCCAAAACTCCCCTATTTATCAGTGAATCAATCATATATGTTTGGTGGGACTCATAATCCTCCTCCAGTTGTTTTGCAATATAGAAGATATTTACCTCCAGAGTCATGTTTCCAAAAGATAACTTCACGAGCCCATTCATGCAATTGATAAGAGCATTAGCAGTGGCAAGGAAAGACCTACCTAAAATCAGAGGAATTTTAGAGGTAGTATCAACAACAGAGGTAGTATCTAAAATTAAGAAATTAACAGGATAATAAAATTTATCAATTTGAATTAAAATATCATTTACCACCCTCCAGGATACTTTGACTGAACGGTCAGCCAATTTCAATACCACAGTGGTTGGTTGATTTCTCCTAACCCCAGCTTGCATAAATAGAATAAGGCATAAGATTCACACTGGCTCCTAAATCTAGCAAAACTTGCCCAAACTCTTGATTTCCGATGTTGCATGCGATAGTTGGGCATCCAGAATCCTTGTACTTGGAAGGAATCCGTTGCTCAATCAGAGCACTAACTTGCTCTGTCAAGAACGCTATCTTCTTCACATAGTGTCTTCTCTTGACTGTACACAAATTCTTGAGAACTTTTGTGTAAGTAGGAACTTGTTTAATTACATGCAAAAGAGGGAGATTGACTTTACCTGTTTGAGATTTTCCAGGATTTCATTATTATGATCCATAGTTAGCATGCTTGATTTCAGAGCTTGAGGGAATGGTACCTTAACATAGCTCTTTGTCACCTTTAGTTCCTTGGGTAGCTTGAGAGCACTACTATCTTGATCCTTCTCTACATCCTCTAATTTATCCGTTGTTAGGATGTGTGATGAGTTACCACTACGAGTCACAATGACATTCATATCTTTCAAATTCTCTTGTGCCATGTGTTGACCATGGGGAGTGGACTGACTTTGAGAAGGAAACTTACCCCGCTCATTCACACTCAAAGAGCTCATCAGTTTTGACACTTGATTCTTTATCTCTTTATTTTCTTTCACAACCTGCGTAATTAAAGATTCAAACTTTTGATTAGTCTTACCCTGTGCTTCAATAAAAGCATGTAAAGTATCTTCTAAAGGGCTCCTAGAAGATGTAGGTGCATGATAAGGTGCATGATATGATCAAGTGGGTTGTGCAGGTGGTGCAGGTAATGTAAGTGGCTGGTTAAATTAGGGTGATTATGCCACCCCGGATTATAAGTCTCAGAGAAAGGTGTAAAGGGCTTCTTGTACATGCCTAAGGCATTACATTGTTCCTCATACAACTCTCTCATCTCAGCAAATGTAGGACACTCTTGGACAAGGTGATCTACCCCTTCACACACAAAACATGGCCCAGAAGACTCTGCATAATTAGTCAAGTGTGCTGGCTTTAAGTCCTTGGCCTTTAGCAACTCTAACTCCCTAGTAAGTACCTCAACCTTAACCTTCAAGTTGTCTTCCTCCCTGAAATTGTAAATTCCACCACCATTTTGGTTCTCTGTAGGTCGTGACCTATTTGTGCTCTCAGTCACACTAGGATCAGTCCAAGTGTGAGCTTTTTCAGCGAGTTTATTGAGGTATTCTATGGCTTCATCAAGATTTTTCTGCAAAAACTCACCATTACACATCATCTCCACAAATTGGCGCTCTCTAGGTGTGAGTCCCTCATAGAAGTAATTCACTAGACGCCAACTCTCATACCCATGATGAGAGCACATACTCAATAGCTCTTTAAATCTCTCCCAAGACATATATAAAGTCTCACTATCCTTCTGTGCAAATGTGGAGATCTGTCTTTTTAAAGCATTGGTCTTATGCTGGGGAAAATACTTATTAAAGAAAGCCTGAGTCATCTCATTCCACGACCCAATGGATCGTGGTCTCAGTGAGTATAGCTAACTCTTAACTTTATCCTTCAAAGAGAAATGAAAGAACTTAAGTCTCACAATGTCATCAGTTGCATTTTGACTATGGAAAGTCGCAACTACCTCCTCAAACTCCCTAATATGCACATATGGATTTTCATTTTTCAACCCATGAAAAGTGGGGAGTAGCTGTATCACTCCCGTTTTAACATCAAGTTGACGCATATTGGGTGGAAACATTATGCATGATGGTGTGGCTGTGCGTGTAGGGTGGAGGTAATCCTGAAGGGTCCTAGTGGGTTGATCCTCGTGTTCACTCATATTTTCAGAAGCAGAATGACTATCAAACAAAGGATTAGAAAAATTAGACACTGAATTTGACTTTATCAAAGGCCTACAAGCAAATCGACCTAATGTGTCTCTATACCTATTATGCATGCAAAATAAAAATAAAAATAAAAATGCGACACTAAAAAAAAACTATGAAAGAGAAAAATAAAAAGAAAATAATTCAGCAAGTAAAAAGAGGGAACGGAGTTACCGTCTTTACAAACTACTGAAAAAAAACTATCTGATAATTTTTCTACTGTCTCCCTGGCAACGGCGCCAAAATTTGATAACGCCCAAAGAATAACGCGATAATTGTAGTTCAGCTTTTGGGTGTCGATTCTACAGAGAGACAAATTAAAAGAATAGTAGCATAGGAAATAAACTAAAAAAAAATATTAAATGATTAATGAGAAAAGAAAAAGTGATTTTAAATGAAAATGAAAATTAAACTAAAAAATTAACTAAAAAAGTAATCAAATTAACGAACAGTAGAGTGTCAGGAATCCCTTGCACATATCCAGTATTTTAACTATTTTCAATTCACTGATAACTCAATTGAGAATTCAATTTCGTAATTTTCAACCGGAAGATATAAAATTATAAACCAAAAATTAAATCAAATAACTCTTTAAAAAATCATTCATCACTTTAAATCACACAAATTGTTATTCACATTGAGAAAACCTAACGATGACAATATACCCAGGGAGTGATATTGCAGCAGAGAATTAAATCAATATAAATAATCAATAGATCTAGACATAATCAAAGAACAAATTCATTCAATAGAAAAAATATGACTGAATTTATAAATGAAATAAATTCTAAAATTATTCGGAGAATAAAAGAATGATAAAACAAAGAATTTTAATAATTGTAAATTAAATACATGAATTAAAATAAATTAAAAATACCATCTAGTGTGCGAATTCATCCCTAATCCTACTTGAAAATTTAGTTATTCATGCACATGATGGATAATAAAATTCTCAAGAAGAAAATTAGGCAAACGGTGGCCATCTTTCTTATTTCCGTTCGTCCGCGTACGTCTGTGTCTGCGTTCGTCTCCCGCCTTCCTCTTTCACGACGCTGAGTAAAAAAAAATATATATATATATATATGTTGCCGTGTTGCTGCCCATCTCCAATAAGTGTCGTGTTTCAATTTAATTGATGGGCCATGCGAATTGTAGTTTTGTTGCTGTGTTGAATTAAATTTGTTGTGTCTTGACACTTGTGGGCCTTTGTGAGAGTCTTGAACCACATGCTACAATGCGGTTTTGAAGTGGTGAGCCATGGTGATAAATTAAACGTGGCCTGCTTTAGTGGATTGTGGGCCAACCGTGCATCATGTGAAGTTTCATATGTGTGTTTTTTCCCTCTTCAACTATTAAGAAAGAAATAAAAATAGAGAAATAAAATAAAATAAAATAAATAAAGAATAAAATAAAATAAAATAAATAATGCTTAAAAACATCTCAATGTAAATAGAAATCTAATTAAATAAAATAAGTGAAATCCAATCATTTCTATTTTCATTATTTGCAGTCTATTAAATATTAAGATATTTAGAATATACTTTTACGCACTCATCATGTAGCAACCCAACATATAAATTAAATACTAGCATAATAAAATAAAGATATTAAATTCAAACATTAAAATAAATGTGTCACAATAAAATAATGCAAGAAAATGAATTAACTCACATTTAAAAATAGGAATGTCCAAATGATAATACTAGTAAACTAATAAATCCAATAATTCAATTATTTAAAATAACATAACTAATAAAAAGAATAACATGAAATATACAACCAATTCAAAAAGGATTTAACTCGAAAATATGAAAGAAATACATATAATGATTAAAGGAAAATAACCAAATAATAAAATTCAATAAAATACAATTCTTATTAAATAAAAGAAAACACAACAATTTAGACCATAATGAAATTAAAAACTATTAAAACAACAATAATAAAGTTAACTATTCAAATAAAATGACCAATATCAATAATTAAATAAAATAACTATAATATTAGAATTAAAGATCTCACAAACTACCAATATCATAGCTTAATATAATATTTTTTTTTTGTAAAGAATAATTGATAACACTTACACATTAGTATTATAACTTATTACATTAGTTTATGTCATGATATAATAGTATATGTCTACTATTTTATAAATTATGATATTAGTAAATTATAACTATATTAGATGTTTATTATATTATAAATTATTATATTAGTAACTTTACTAACTTCTAAATTTATATTACTTATACATTAGTAATTTATAATATATTAACACTTAATATACATTAGTAATCTAACTAATTGAATTAGTTTATGTCATTAACTATTAGTAGATGTTTACTATATTATAAATTATTATATTAGTAACTTTACTCGCTTATAAGTTTATATCACTTATATATTAGTAACTTATAACATATTAACATTTATTATATCATTTAAAAAATATTTATTATACATTAGTAATCTAACTAATTGCATTAGTTTATTTCATTAATTATTAGTAGATGTCTACTATATTATAAATTATTATATTAGTAACTTTACTAACTTATAAGTTTATATCATGTATATACATTAGTAACTTTTAACATATTAATATTTATTAGATATTAGTAATCTAACTAATTGAATTAGTTTCGGTCATTAACTATTTGTAGATGTCTATTATATTATAAATTATTATATTAATAACTTTAGTAACTTATAAATTTATATCACCTATACATTAGTAACTTATAACATATTAAGACTTATTGTAACATTAGTTTATGTCATGATATATTATAAAATGTTTATTATATTATAAGTAGATTATTTTATAAGTTAGTTTAATTATGTATCTTTTTTTTATTTTTTATATAGATATGATATATTTATAATTTTATATTTATATGCAAAATATCGGAGTCGGAGTCGGAAGTTATGTTGGAGGTGGAGTTGGAGGTGGTATGTCAAAGACGGTGAGTTTGAGTCGGAGGCGGCGGAGGTCCCCCCTCAGCCTTCGCCTCCGACTCCGACTTCAAGAGGGGAAAAAACTCGGAGTCGGAGCGGAACTAGAGCGGAGTCGGGTCAGAACTTGTGTCAGAGTTGGTGAATCGAATTTTTACTCAGCCCTAAACATAACTACAATTTTAGGAATGAGTAAGGGTTTATATTTTAAGCTTATTTGAAATTGTAAAAACTCCACAATAGAAGAATTTTTAGCCACAATTTAAAGTTAAGTTTGGATAATGAGAAATGTTAAAAAGTGCGCTTCGATATCATCTACACCAGGGCCAAACACATATTCAAAACAAGAAGGTGGCCATTAAACAAAAGCAAAGAGCTTTATATAAGGTTATTTTATTTCCATTAGTTTTGAATTCTCTTTCTATCCAGAGTCTTGTACCATGTTCAAACCATAATGGTAATGCAGTTGAAAATAATACCAAGGAGAGAAATTGAAAGGGAAGTTCTTAGTGGGCTAAAGTCTGAAAGGAAAGGAAGGCGAAGCCCACAGTCCAACTAGATCAGCCCAAAGCCAGGCCCAGTCGGAGGTACAGAGATCAGAATAAAGACGAATCTCGAGCGTCCATATTAATGGAGGAGTGAGTCAGGACAATCTCGACCATCCGCCAAGTCAGAGAAAGTTTCATACTGTGAAGATAGTGTATCGTCCCCTCCCACGTCGCGACTGACTTTGCATAAATGAATGACAAGACCTCTGTCAATCTGACAGAGCACCTCATTTAATGCAAAGTCGGTTCAAGCACGCTGCATTAACTGTTGGACTGGACAAAAAGAGTGCCACATTGATCGTCGCCCATCATTCAGCCTGACCAAGCATCGATCGAAGGGATTAGTCGCCAGGGATGAGACGGATAGAGTCAGACCATCATTCGCCTAGTGACGGCCGGATAGCGTCACTACGAGGTGCACTCTTCCTCGCCTCCTTCCTTAGGAGAAGCATGCAAGTATTTATAAATAAGACCCATTCAATCCAGTATCATGTAGGTTTTTGATGCATACCCTAACATTTTCTTACATAACCTTATAGATCATCTTCCTAAAACTAACTTAACCATCAGAGTGGTTTCGGACCCCGACCATCCTTATTTTTATATTTGCAAGAAGTAGTCGGCTGGGACCACAGAAGGACTGGGCTGCAGAATACGTCCTTAACAGAAACGTTCTTCCATTCTAAGCCTAGCTCAATCAGGCCTGCAACCCGAGCTCACAAAGCCAGGTTTCTTTTTTTTACTGACCTGACCAGGTGTTGTTTCGGTGCAAACTCGAATCAACCGATGAAATAACTTTTGTTCAGGTTGAGCAGATCGGTTAATTGGATGGGTCGGGTCCAAAGCCCCGCGTCATGCACAACCCTATTGCCTTTACCTTCTTGGTCAGGCTCTTAGGATCTTCATCCCAACCACCTTGAGAGGCTTGGTCATTTGTTTTGTCATTCTGAAAGGAAGAGCAACAGTCAGTCAAATGCTGTAACCAAATTATTCATAAATGATCATATATTTGCTTCAATAGCCTAAAATGTATGAGCATGATATCTTCGATATCTTTTGTTCAATTTATATTTAATTATTTTTTCGCAAGTGTTGGGAGGCTTGATTAACTCAACTACGGTGTCTAACACTTCATTGTTCTCATTTTTTGAAAGAACGTAAGTGCTATTCTTCTATTGGGAAGTGAGTTTTGTCAACACACTCAATTGATTTATTTTTATAAGCCCAACACACTCATACTAATTAGAATGCAAGAGATGCAAGAGTACGAGTCAAGTTCGACCAACCCTTTAACTAAATGCGCATCTTCCTTCATCATTACTGGATGTTTTCAAGTAATCCAATCAATATCATACACTAACAACCACTTTCACAACAGTCAATACTAAATCAATTATTTTGAATTATTCTTAAATTAACTTTATCTTTCTACATCAATATCTAATATATTGGCGTGAATATTAAACCTTTATCTGGCTATTTATAAAAAAAAATTATTTGAATAGGGGGAAATTCAAGGACTCACCCAAGGTGACTCTTTTGCCTTACCCAAGAGGAGCAATACCTATCCGTTAATCTAATATAAACACGACGTCAAATTAATGTGTTTGGATTTGATATTAACATGTTCATATCAAAACAGATGAACTATTAAGACACGATTCATTAATGGGTCAATCTGCAGTAAGTTTGACAATTATGTATTCTTGAAATCAAATGATTTAAGAAATGAAGTTTGGAATACAACCTTTCCAATTTCCTAATCTCGCAATCTCGAACATGCCACACGTGCTCTGCCAAGAAATGAACTGCTTTGATACAACTTGGTAACATGAATAAAATAATAAGAGAGAAAACAACTCATAAGCATTGTATCTTCAACAAATAAAACATCCAAAGCTGAGTCAATCATGTTATCCTTTTGTAGAGACTCAATAATTAGCAAAGAGTGATTCAATCTGCAACCGTGGGATACCTCTGCTTGCACAGAATTGAACATCTCTGAAAATTGCCAGCAGCTCCACAGCTTCGGGATTGTCCAGATTGTGTTCAATCATACTCACTTTTTGAATCTTTAAGAATGCAACCAAGATCAGCTTTTAGTATATCAGAAAATACGGCACAATCAGTAAAAAAAAAAAAAAAAGTAGGCATTATCTCAAAAAGTTTAAAATATCTAACCTATTTTAGTAATATATATATATATTTTACCAAAGACATGTACATAATTGATCTATTTTCAACTTATAACTAATATTAATCTAAAAATAACATCTCACCAATAGACAGAAGACAATACGAATGTTCGATCAAGGAATAAAAAAGCAATACGTGCTTAATTTTTTCTGAGAAATGCTACTATATTATCTTAATTATACTGTTCATTTTGCTCTATTGATGTGATATCATCACTTAATATCACGTAATTTATCAAAAAAATAAAAAAATATATTTAAAATTATATAGCCTCCAAAAATAAAAAATAAAAATTCAAAATTCAAATAAAAATTCAAAATTCAAAATTCAAAATAAAAAATGTATTTTGTATTTATTTTTTAATAAGTTGTCAATAAGTCAAAATGAGAGAAATGCACCCTAGCATTTAGGAGTATAAATGGTCTGGTCTGAAAAAAATGTAGACCAGTTCTATTCGGTCAAAAAAAATTTTCACCTTAGACCTGACCGAATAGGATTCGATCTATACCGGTCAAGTCCAATTGAATTCAGGAGCGGTCCGGTCCGGTCCAGGGATACCCTATATGATTTAATAGACTAAATTTGATTTAAAATTTTGTAATAATTAAATATATATTTTTGACCTAAATTATAAATTATTAAATATATACTAGTACTACTTTCATAAAAATATAATCATTTTTTCCAATTGTCAATTTATAATCTCATTTAAATATTAAACAAAATATATAGTTATAATTTATAGACTATAGATTTAATAATTATACTATAAGTTATAACTAATATTTTATATTATATATACTTATAGATTGATTAGTTAATTTAATCCTCATAAGTCATCAATTAATCAATGATATTAATAATCATATTTTATATATAGTTAAAAATAATATTAATAATTAATATTTATAATTATTACATGTAATCATAAGAAGAATAATTATTAATTAATTAATAGTGATTTAGTGATACATCATAAGTTGGTTAACTATAACTAATAATACTATTACATAATTTACATTAATATATTATAAATTTTTATGTCAGTAAATAGTGATAAATTAGTAATAATATATTAAATAATAATAATACATTTATTACTTATAAGTTACTACTAATACTCTATATAAATGTATCATAATTTATACTTTATACTACAACTATTATAAATTATAATATATTAATATTATAAGAGTATATATTATATATTAATATGTTATATTACCACTCTTAATCTATATTAATATTAATATTAAAATTTATATATTATTACTTATATATATACATATATATAAATATATATGTGTGTGCATTCGGTCTGATTCGATCTTGTTAGAGGGAGAAATATTCTCCTCCTAGACTGGATCGAAAATTTCTGATCCATAAAAATATTGGACTAGATCGAGTCGAATTCCATCCAATTTAATTTGGTCTCAGTCTAATTCAACCGACCCGACGCAATCCGACCCTTTTACCGCATACTAGCATTGCTCGGAAGATGGAAAAAAAAAATAATAATAAAAAAAAGACAAATTCAAATCACTCAAATAATCCACTCAGATACGCACAATATTCAAGAACCAGTCCTACTTGGAAGGTAGCCAAATTAGATTCCACAATTCAGATCCAAAGCTCCACCAATCCGAAATAACCCAAAGCTTACTCTAAATTCACATTGTCAAGAAGCATTTTCAGTTTCAAGAATTGGATTTGAGTTTTTCTTGGTTTGGTTCCCATCTGCGCTTGTTGGAAATTCCTTGATGGGGAAAGGAGGCGGCTGCGTTCCAAGCAAGAAGAAAGTACCTTCAGCCGTCGCCGCCGCCGATTCCCAGAGCGGCTCAGCACCGATCGCGGTTGAGGAGGAGTCTCAAGACGTCGAGCCCAATTCCGCGAACGAAACTACAATCTCACTTCCAATTGCGAAGCTGAAAATCTTCGTAGTCTTTTACTCGATGTACGGACACGTTGAAAGCCTGGCTCGGAGGATGAAGAAGGGCGTCGACGGGGTCGACGGGGTCGAGGGAGTTCTGTACAGGGTTGCGGAGACGTTGCCGAACGAGGTGTTGGAGCAGATGAAGGCGCCACCCAAGGACGAGGGGATCCCGGAGATAACATCGGCGGAGCTGGCTGCGGCCGATGGATTTCTGTTCGGGTTTCCGACGAGGTACGGGTGCATGGCCGCGCAAATGAAAGGGTTCTTCGACTCGACGGGGCAGCTCTGGAAGGAGCAGAAGCTTGCTGGCAAGCCTGCCGGCTTCTTCGTCAGCACGGGCACCCAAGGAGGCGGTCAGGAAACCACTGCGTAAGTTACTCTTACCAATGGACTAAAAATGCTGCGTGATCGTATTGGTGCTTATAATCTGTTTGAAGGATTGCCTGCCCGATCTTAATATGTGCTCTTTGAATGCATTGCAGTTGCGTCTGAGAAAGAGATATATTGAAAAAATATAAGTTATATAAATTCTTGATTTGTGTAAAATTAAGGTCATTGGCTATTCTTCATTATGGATATAATATGCGCTGGCTTTTATTGATATGCTTAGACTTTAGTGTTTTAGCCAGCTTCCTGTGAAGAAGAGGTTAATCCGTTTTCCATCACCCTCATGACTCATGGGTTTCAGCTCTTCATAAAAATTCCTGGAGGAAAATGTGCAAGTTTTGGAATAAAAGGCATCAACTTACAACTTCAATGAATTAAGTGCCATTCTGTTTTTTGGCATTAACCCACAATTGATGGCATGCAGTAGAAATCATACAAATACACATACGATATTTATGTGCTCCACACATGCATCTAATGTCTATATATACTCCCAACATAGGTGGAAACTATCCATATGTTTGTGTGTGTGTCTGTGTAGATAAGGGTACGGACTTTGTAGGAAGAGCAATGTTATTTGCAATCTCTTATAGGAAAGATGACTAATCCAACAGAACAGTCCAGTACCTCTCTACCTGACACCCAGAATCAAGTCCATCTAAGATACATGATTTGTAGGTAATGAGAACTATTTTTCAGTGTCTTAATAATTGCTGTTTTTCTTTCTTTCTTCTAATGGAGTTCTGCTCTCTATACGAAAGGAAGCTGCCACTTGCTTCTGATTCTCAGAATGTTTTAGACTCAAGACCACCAAATTCGAAATTTTATGGATTTTAAGATGTACTTTTTAGTTTTTTCTTGAAATTTTATGTGCTTAAGCTGTGGGGTTCCATAATTTTGCTTGCCAAAGTATTTCTACACATCGAAATTGAACTCTTGTTTCTTTGTTTAAAGAAGTGCATCCGTGCATTCTCTCCTTGGTTGTGATGGTTGTCAAGACCAGCAGAAATGGTTGAAAGAATAGGTTCTAAGTCTCCCCATTTCTCCTATTGCAGCTGGACAGCAATCACCCAGTTAGCGCACCATGGAATGCTGTTTGTTCCCATTGGATACACCTTTGGAGCCGGTATGTTCAAGATGGACTCCATTCGAGGGGGTAGTCCATATGGTGCTGGAGTTTTCGCTGGAGACGGCACAAGAGAGCCAAGTGAAACAGAGCTGGCAATTGCAGAGCATCAGGGCAAGTATATGGCTGCAGTAGTCAAGAGGCTCAACGTAGCATGAGGTCCCATACGGCCATACCACAATTCATATGTATAGATTAGTTCAGTCTTTAGAATTTGTGGTGTTCTTGAAAGTTCTAAACTTCTATGGCTTTCTGTCTGCTGCTACTCCTTCTAAGGTGTCTCTCTCCATTGTTCTCTTTAGCATGTTCTGAAATTCTTCTGCTTGATTCAATACAAAAATAATGCGAAAGGAGTCCCGATTGCTTCTTATTTTATACTTTTTTCTATGACATGAAATTAAAATTAGCAGCTTATGTAAAAAAGCTTTACTTCTTTTCAAATCACCAAACTAAATTAGTTTCGTTTATGTTTCTGAATGATAACAGCTGCAGGATGATAGAAGCAGTTGACGTGTTGAAGTTGTGATGACGATATGGCATTTACTGGCAAAATGAACAAATTTGTTATATGGAAATTAAGAAATAATCATATCTTTGCCTTAATTATTATTTGGGAAATTAAGCCAATGTGCAATAAATACTCCACACTCCTGGCATGATATGATTTGATTGATAATAAGATTTGATTGGAAATAAGATGCATCTCTTTGTACCCTCTTATAATTTAGGCTCATATATCAAAATCTTTTATTTGGAATTCAGTTCAATCCTTAGCTCTGTTTCAAAACCGCTGTCTAATCGATTTAGTCCACCTTCCCCCTCCGTTCTTTCCCTCCTCTTCTCTATCTAGTTTCCTAGCCACTTTTGTGTACAGTTAGAGGTGGTTTTCAAATTTTGTGAGTGGTTTTGACTTGTAGCAGGTTGATGTAGTTTGAGTAGCCCAAGCCCACCACATGTCCTGCCGTTGTTCTTGTTATCCGTCAATCTTGAAGTCGTCCAGAACTTTTGTTGAACAGAATGATGCGTGCTCCAAACGCACTAGGCCCTTCTTCGACCCACCTCGCTTTTTGGAAGAGATCTTGCCACCATGAGCGGTTCCTTGCGAATCTAGGGCCACCGTCCTTTTCAACCTTGCGATGGAGCACTCTTAATTTTGTTGTGTTATTGTTTTATGTTTGTATAAATAAAATTCTATAATGAGAAATAGTCTTCCAAACCTTTGATTTGTAGCGTTTTAGTTCTATCCTTATTTGAAGGTAGTTTTTGAATTCTTAAACGTTTGTCTGAGAGATATAGAGTCTGTGTCTTAATTACATGTTAAATGACTTGTAAATTGAGTTATCAGTTTTTATAAATTACATTTGTAAACTAAATTTCTGATTTAACGACAAACCTATTTCTCAAAAAAAAAAAAAAAAGGCTCTCTTTCAAAACCTAAAAATTTGAAAAGAATTCTTCCCAATTTCCATTGGGAAAGTGAGAAAAATAGACACGGAAAAAAGCGCCAGTGTCCATGTCTACCGTGTGGGTAATGCAGTAGCTCTTTATTACCGTGTGGGTAATGCAGCTAATGTGCACTCCAAATATTTTAGAGAGTTTTCCTCAATTGCTATTTTTTTTTTTAATGGAACACTACTGCTATTTTGAGGTTATTGTATGGATATATAAATATTAAACTTTTGAATCCACTAGCATTGAATTGGCTATATCCTAATATTTAAAATTTAAAGAATATATAATTTTTTATCTTTTAACTAATCACTTAAAGCATAAAATTTATATTGAATTAGCTATTATATTCTCTATAGTAATAAAATATTATTATTTTTATTTATTTTATTTTATTTTTATAATTCTTAGTAACCTCTAATAATCATAATCATATTCATTTTTTTAATAAAAACATATTTTAATATTTTTCATATTTTATAATTACACTAACCATATATATAAATTAGTAATTTAATTTGACACTTAAATAATCAATTTTCAACCAAATTCTGAAAAAATATTTTTCAATTCCTTCTTAAAAAATTATATGGGATTGGAAAAGTATAAAATATTGGAATAAAGAGATGAATAGTACTTTTCATACATGAAAAGTAAAATAAATTTACTGTACCAAAAAGTTAGTATGAAAATTTTTTAATTAATCTAATATAGGTTCATTTTAATTCATTTTCTTTAAAATTTAAAGAATAATTACATTTGATTAATCCAATACCAATATTCTAAATCTTATTATTTAACTGATGTTGATAGCTAGTGTGATCTACATATCGATTTTTTTTTTCTTTTTTTATTTTTTATTTTTTTTAAATAAGTTAAAACTAGAAACATGATTTGTGAGGATGGGGTGGGTTCTCGACAATCACCAAAAATCAATAAAGAATAGTGCAAATGAGATGAAAAAAGAGAAAAAAAAAAAAAAAAGATCAGGCTGTTGCCTTTCTATCTTACTGCTTTTCTTAACCCACAATCTTGAAAGAGGAATCGTTGATTTCTTCATGAATTTGCATCAAACAGCGAAATAATGTACTGGCAGCCTTCGTAGCTTTCATCAGAGGTTCTACCACCTCCAACAGTGGTTTCTTTCTTTGTTTTTCAACTAATACCTTATTTCCACTCTAAAAGAATATGGGTAGAAATCAAAAATTTAATCTCAAATAAATTTTTTATTTAATCGACAGGTTGAGTGGACAAAATTGGAACCAATAATGATTATATAAAAATATTTCTTTGTAAATTTGTTTATTGATTGAGATAAAATATTATTTTTTTCTTTAAAAATAAATTATATGTTTATACAAGAAGCTGGAAGTTCAGAAATCTTAATCCAGTATTGAGCGAAACTACATCTAAGATTTCGCGTCAGTTATGGATAGTAATCATAATATTAGAGCATTTTTATTAAATTATTTAAAATTAAATTTTAAAAAATATAGTTTTATACACATATTAAAAAATTTTGATCATATTTAATTAAAAATGAAGAAAAAAAAATTTTGTCTTTAAAATTAAATAATAAAACTAAAAACTAAAACTTAATTTTATTATTCACTTTTAAAGATAAAATATTTTTTTTCCCATTTTTAATAAAATATAATCAAAATTTGTTGATATATATATATATATTAACTTCTACTTTTTAAAATTTAGCTTTTGATAATTTAATAAACGTATATTTGAGATTGTGTTCCGAAATTTTAAAAATACTTTTAAACAATTAAAAGTAATTTAAAAAAAATATTTGGATAATTTTATAAACATATTTTAATAAGTTAAAAAAGTTAAAAAATAGTTTTTTTAATAAGCACTCAATTAGAATTTTTATTAAAAAACTCTTGTAAATAGTTATATATTTTTAAAAAATTATCATAACTAATTTTAAAAATATTTTAAACATATGAATTTTAAATAATAAATAACTTTTTAATAATAACATTTATTATATTAAATTTTAAACTACTAACCTTAAGCAAAAATACAATTTACTCCCAGCAAATTGCCCATGGCGGTATATAGGTGTGTGGATTGTTATGAGTACCCAGCAGGGCCAGCACAAATCATAATATACAGGTCTTCGGTCTTCCTGAATTCGCTCAAAAACTACTCATCCGAGTACGAAAGAGCTCGTCAAGATCGCGAAGAGAAGGGAGATCGGGAAAAGTGCGAGAGAGAAACAGAGAGATGGAAGACACCCTGGGTGCTTTGAGGTCTCTAATGGCGGCTTATTCTCCGCCTCTCGCTGCCTTGGTTGTACCTTCCGAAGATTATCATCAGGTTTTGCCTCCTCTTTCTCTTTTATTTCTCTCTTTCCCGACATCTCATTTCCGTATAATCTTTAGGGAGTCCATCATTATTTTCCTTCCTTTTTTTTTCGTTGTATATAATTCTTTAGTCATGACTTTCCGATGATTTGGAGAGGAAATCTTATTCAATAATTGGCTGTAGAAAACACATTCTCATTAGTCGTGAAGATTGTGCTATAACCTTCCTGCGAAACCTCTTCGATTGTTATGTATGATATATTATTTATACACTGTGGATATAACAACGTTGCAAAATCGCTTGGCACCACAGAATTCGCCTTTTAAATCCGGAATTTTCATGGGGATTAGTGGGGATTTTGTTGTCCGACACCCGGTGCCAATAAAAAAAAAAACTTAAAACTTTCTTGGGATAAATACATTTATAATAAGAATCGTAAATCGAAGCCTCCAATTTCATCCAAATCCAATTCCATGCTGCCACATACAGCTCTAGTCTTTTCCTTTTTAATGCAGTCTCAGTTGTAGACAATGTCACTGTTCTTAGCTGTGTCAATAGTGCCTTTAGCAGTTCATAAGTCTGATCTTACATCATTTATGATACTATTTTTGTAAATCTGTTTCTGACTGCTGCCTTTTCCTCTTAATATCTCTACTGAATTTTACTTTTTTTTGTTGCACACAATTTAGCATTACGGTATTTCCATGTAGTGATTTTACTTTTTTTTTTTTTTTCAATGCGTGATTTTTTTTGTTGCTGCAGAGCGAATATGTGTCTGATCGAGACAAGAGGCGTGAATTTATTTCTGGCTTCACTGGAAGTGCCGGTCAGTTTTAAGTTCAAGAAACAATTACCACTATAAGTTGGGTTATATATATATAATGTATGTATATGCAATTAGTATGCACTACCACCATACTCTCTTAAGATAATCTCGTTCATAGAAAAGGCATGATTTTTTTTTCATATATATCTTAGGATGTGCTGGTTGGGGTTTTCTTTTTATTTTATCATAGCATTAGACTCCTTGTGAATGACGTTCTAATTATTATAGGTAGATGCCATTTGCATCAAATTCACTACCTTTTATCGATTTCATTCAGGTTTGGCACTTGTAACGATGAAAGAAGCACTGCTGTGGACAGATGGGCGTTACTTTTTGCAGGCAACAAAAGAACTTAGTGATCAATGGAAGCTAATGCGAATTGGAGAGGATCCAGCTGTAGATGTCTGGTTGGCAGATGTGAGTTACTATCTTTTCAAAATTATATATGAATTATTCTTAGAGGTTAAGCTTCTGATAATTGTCTCTGTTTAAATTGATAAAAATGTAAATTTTTGAGAAGCACTTTAATTTTTGTTTTGAAAATTGTATGAGCCCTTTCTTTGAGTGGATCCTCTGCTGGTCTTTCTGCCTAAACTGCTAATTCAGGCTGTTAATATTTGTTCTGATTCTTATAAAAAAATATTTGTTCTGATTCTTTATTTTGACTTCTCTTTTGTCATCTTTCTCAGTCTAAAATTTGAAATCTCGTGATCATTGTTACTATCATAGATTTTATTTTCTTTCTATAGTCCTCTTTAAATTGGATTCATGAATCTTGTTCTGTAACTCTTATATATCAATCTAACTTCAATGGAAGCATGTGATTCGAATTTGATTTAGAATTCCTATTCAAATGCCTATTTTCATAAGGTTGGACTCACTGACTCCAACCTCATTCCAAATTCCCTATCTGGTGATAACTTAATTTCACAAAATGCTATAGAATTATTCCGTATACTAATTATTTTGATAGTAGATATGAAGTTTCTTATAGTATCAATAGACGTAGCCCAAGTACATAGGTCGTATATAGGAAAAAACACCTAGTTGCAATTAAAAACCGGTACAAGGAAGTCATGACTTTAGTCCATTAAAATCTATGGCTGTGGCTCAAAGGAACAAAGTTTTAGAAGAAAGTTCTAAGTTCATCCAGTGACCACTTGCGATCTTTAAACTTTTCATTGTTCCTTTCCCTCTAGATACACCACAGTAGACAAATGTGGACCATCTTCCACACCACTGCAATTTGAGTGTCGCCACTTAATCCTCTCCAGGTAGTCAGGAGATCCACTGCCTTTGTAGGCATAACCCATGCTGAACTGACTCTGCTAAAGGAATCATACCACAGAGTGCTAGCAACTTCACAATAAAGTGGCAGATGACATACAGTTCCTTTCCCTTTCGTTCATATAGCACCAATCTATACGATAACCGAAGTTTCCTTAGGTTATCCATGGTGAGATGTCATTTAATAGTTGGCTGCATAGAAGGAACTGTCCTCTATAAATTTATTTGTTGCCATAAATATGCATTTTTAGTGTAAATTGCATTTTTTTTGCCATATCAAGTGGAATTTGTGGTTTTGTTTTTATTAGAATCTGCCAAAGGAAGCTGCCATTGGTGTTGATACTTGGTGTGTATCAGTGGACACCGCACAAAGATGGGAGCGTGCTTTTGCCAAAAAACAGCAGAAGCTGGTTCAAACTTCTAAAAATTTGGTGGATGAAGTTTGGAAAAATCAGCCACCACTGGAAATTAATCCTGTAAATATACAACCATTGGAATTTGCTGGTCGTTCTACCATGGACAAGTTGAATGATTTGAGAGAAAATCTCATAAAGCAGAAAGCTCGTGGCATGATCATTACAACACTTGATGAGGTGAGTTTGTATTTTCCGAAACTTATATCCTTTCTGCTCTTACAGCACTTAGGGGCACCCCTTCACACTTTAATAAGATTGCTTTACTTAAAAAAAAAAAACTCTTGGTTGAGAATTTCTTGAGATTTGGGTCTCTAATGCCCGTTCAGATACTTTATCCTTGATTCTTTCATGCAAAACTTCAGTGTATTTGCTATTGTACAGGTTGCTTGGTTATATAACATTCGTGGGAGCGATGTATCCTATTGCCCAGTTGTTCATGCATTTGCTATAGTAACATCCAACTCAGCTTTCTTTTATGTGGATGGGAGAAAGGTGTCTTCTGAGGTGAGATTATAAAATCAAATTTTACAATCATCCAGCAGTTTTTTTGAAAAGATTAATAAATTAAAAGAGCAAACTTATAAGAACAGTAGTTAATTATTTTCCTGTGGTTACATGTCAAGAAAAGTTATCTTTCTGTAATTGGTGATACATTTAATCAATCCTGTATCTGATATAGCTGTTGAAACTGTGTTGTCTTTCATGCTCCAACTTTTATTCTTATAGCCAAATTTGACCACGAAGTGTTGACCTAATTAAACTGGTACACTTTTCTGACAAATGTTGTCTGCAGGTAAAGTCTTATATGGAGGAGAATGGAATTGAAGTTCGGGAGTACGGTGCTGTAAGCTCAGATGTGGCCTTGCTTGCATCTAATCAACTCAACCCCTCATATCCCGTTAAAGGAACTCAAGCGGAAGTCAAGAGTGACACAAAAAATAATGCCACTGAGTCTGACGTAATGGGAAATGGCACAGAGGGAATTGAAGAAAATAGCTTTGACCTCATATGGATTGATCCCAGTTCATGCTGCCATGCCTTGTATTCAAAACTGTATGCAGATAAGGTTCTTCTGCAGCCATCACCTTTGGCTCTCGCAAAAGCTATTAAGGTAGTGTATGCACTTCCTATCCAATGAATATTATATATGGCCTTTCCCACACACAGTTACTTGTGCCTCTTTTATATAAATACAATTTGTTTTCTGATAAAGAAAAAAGCTACTTGGACCTCTTTTGATTCTAGCCATCTTGGCTTGTTTCAAGCACAAAAGATCATGAGCATGATGAGAATATCAAAGGAAATATATATTTTTTAATTTTATCAATCTTGTTGAGTTTTTAAGCACTAACCTATTTGTATCTTACTTATTGACTGATTGCTATAACTTTTAGAATCCGGTTGAGTTGGAAGGATTAAAAAAGGCACACATTCGGGATGGTGCAGCTGTTGTGCAATATCTTGCCTGGTTAGATATTCAGGTATGCAGTGAAACTTCTGTGCCCAGAAATTAGTTTATTCTCTGGATAGTACAAGCTTACGCTCTCTGTTTGAGGCCTTATTTCTCTCTCTTAGATGTTGTAGTTTTCCACACTTGTAACAAAGAGATCTTGTAGGTTTCCACGTAGTTAGTTTAAATTTGCTAGCATATGAGACAAAACTCAAGGCCTGAAATTGATGTCTATTCTTATTTATTGCAGATGCAGGAGATTTATGGTGCTTCTGGTTACTTTTTGGAGGCAGTAAGAGTGAACCAGAAAAAGCATTCGTGAGTTTATTTTTCTGATTGATTTTGGTAGCTTTTGTCATGGATTTAGTCAGCTGAATCAGGCTGATTTTGAGTTTCTTTTATGGCTATTATCTTCGTGAAAGAAGACATCATATGACTTGTTGATACCGGATATGAGTTGATGTTTAACACAAATAAATTGTTGATAGAGTTACATGAACAAAAACTTCACCGTGTAACAGTGAGTATTGTGACAATAATGCATGGGAAGCATTAACTTTAATGCGCATACTGCACTAGCTTCCACTTGAATAGTCCTAAATTAATTCTAGATAATTAACTAACATCACGTAAGATGATATCTCCAAACTGAGGGTATAAATTGAGACCTTAGGTAGTTTGAGGGTGGAATGTATCAATTTTGGTAATTTGAGGTGCAAATTGCAAAACGCATGGCAGTTGAAGGGTGCAAATTAATTAATATTACATAAAATTTAATCCTCCCCCCCCCCCCCCCCCCCCCCCAAAAAAAAAAGGAAATATGGTGCACTTGACATGATATAATGGGTGGAACTTGTGCTTTACTCGTTGACCAATTTTTTCAGAACTGACTGTTCTCAGTTTAAAGATTATTTGTCATGCTGTATTGGTTCATTTTTTGGCCGTAGTTCAAAGTGGTCTGAACATATTCTTAGTGAAAGGAGTTAACATGTTGCTGATCCATATTTCTACACGTTGCAATGAACTATGGTAGGAAAATCAGGAAGCTGACAGAGGTGACTGCAAGTGATAAACTGGAGGGATTTCGAGCTTCAAAAGAGGTAATGCCCTCTCCACACGAGACTTTTATATATGACTAGTTAGATAGCTAAAGTGTGAGTTAAGACATCACATGGAATTAAAACTTTGAATCAGCAAAACCTGTTCCATGTGAATTTGAATGTTCACTTGAAGAAATGCTTGATGTCATCATCTTCTTTGGGCTGATTTTTTTTAGTGGTAAGATTTGGGTCCAATGAATCAAGTTGAGATATCTCTGGTTTTTTTCTCGTTTCATTTTACTTGAAAGCATGATTTAGGTGTGAAATTCTCTTTGTAAATATAAAGCAACCAAGGTAAAGAATCCCAAAGAAATACAAGGATTGAAGTTAAAAAGGAAGGCCCTGAATTGGTTGCTGGAATATGAACTTGCAATGCAGTTTATGTTGTCTCAGTGCCTGTGCTGGTTTACATTATTGGGTTCTTTTTGTATTATGATTGCAGTATTTCAGAGGCTTGAGTTTTCCTACCATTTCATCAGTTGGTCCAAATGCAGCAATCATCCATTATGCACCACAGGCAGAAACATGTGCTGAATTTGATCCAGACAGAATATATCTTTTCGATTCGGGAGCACAGGTTTGTCAAATTTCCCCAACAATTTACTTCTAAAAATGAATTTATCACAATAACATTGCCTTAACTTATGCTTTCAATAAATACTGGTAAAAAAAAAAAAATTATGTTTTCAATAAATGTCCTCTAAACTGAAATATCTTGATGCTTCTGTTTATTTATTGACGATGTTGATGGTGTGTATGAAGTATCTAGATGGAACAACTGATATAACACGAACGGTTCATTTTGGAAAACCTTCAGAACATGAGAAATCATGCTATACTGCAGTAAGTGTCTTCCACTTCATTTGGTAGTTTGGTTTGTCCTTACTTTTATGATTCTCATTTTTGTTTGAAATATGACTACCCTCCTTGAGTACCATTGATAATCAATACTTCTGTGGATATCCCTTCTACCCAAACATGTTGCACCAAAATTCTGGCCTGACAACCCATAGTAGCTGTACAATCTTAAGTAGTCAATCACCAGATGTTTTATTGTCTTCGTCACTGGAACCTACTATCAATTGTCTATAATAAATTCTTTTCCCATTTAGGGTTAAGATTTTAACTATCCATAAGAACTTGTTTTTACATGATTGAAAACTAAGCAAACAAAATACTAAGGTTTGGTTGGATAGTGAAATGAGATGAGATGATTTGTAAATAGTAGTAAAATGGTTTGTGAATAGTAGTGGAATGGTTCGAGTTGAGATGTTTTATGGGGTTTTGGGAAATGAGAGAGAAAAAGTTGAATAAAAATATTATAAAGTTAAAATATTATTAGAATATAATTTTTTAATATTACTTTTGTTTTGAGATTTGAAAAAGCTGTTTTTTTTTTAAGTTTGAGAAAGTTGTAATGATTAGGTAATAATTAAATGAAAAAGTTGAAGATTTGAAATTAAAATGTGTTTGTGTTTGTAGTGTTTGGATATTGAGATAAGATGTGATGAGAGTCTTTTGCCATCCAAACCAGGCCTAGGAAAACAAAATGTTAATGGCAAAAAAATTCAAGAGTCCAAATGATAAATAAAATTAAAGATATATGTTAGTGAGAAAAGATTTATGGAATTTAATTTATTAGTTTTCATTTTTTTATAATTAATTGATCACCAAAAGAAAAAAATAAACATGACGTTAAATAAATCCAAATTAAGGTAAAAAACCTTGGTACAAGTAAGAATTTTTAACTTTTAAAAAATTAAAAACATAGTTTAAATATGAAAATTCATTTTTTTCATTGGGGACATAAAAAAAGAGTAAGAACAAGAGGACCCTTCTCTAGAAAACTTTTATTTTTCTGAGAAGTAAGAGATGAGTATTATTGATGTGAATGAAATAGGTATAGTCTGTGTACACAGGTAGTATACAAAAGAGCATCTAACTACATTGTAGGAATTGTAAATTAAAGATAAGAAATCATAGACATTGTTCCCATTTAATACAATAGCTGAATACCAACTCAGTAGAGTGTGAATAAAAAATTCTGTAACTCTGTGGTTGTGCGTTCCTTATTTTCAAAGCAGCGTTCGTTCCTTTTCGATCAAATACATCACATAAAATGCAACAGAATCATTTTTCACGCTGCGGCCACTTGAGGACAGCTTTGCATATTCTTCCAACAACCCAACAAATCCATCACCTTCGCTGGCATAATCCAAGCATAATCAACCCTTCGAAAGACCTTGTCCCACAGCATCTTTGATACCTCACAATGTAATAAGTGGTGATCCACCAAATTCGCCATTTTTTTGCACATGTAACACTAATCCATCACGACACATCCCCTCTTTCTCAAATTGTCCGTGGTCAAAATCTTCCCAGGAGCAGTAATCCATACAAAGAAGGCTATTTTAGAAGGCACACATGACCTCCAAATGTTCTTCCAAGGGAAAGGAGCATGATCATGTGTTGACAGGATTTTGTAATGTCTTAATTGTACATTTCTTGTGATCATTGGACCCCTCCACTTTAATCCATCTCTCTTTCACAGAAGTTCCCATGGAGTGTAGTCTGCTCCAGAACACTATCGTGAATGAAAGAACCTCAATAAGAAAGAAGCTCCAAGTTAAAATAAAAAGAGGCACTCATGAGGATCCAGCATGTTCAGTAACTTTTTCAACTTTGGATTTATATAATAACACCATCCAATGCATGTTTCATCACTATTCGGACTTACATGTTATGGATACATAACATATAGCATATAATTTAAATGCGTCTCGGTAAGTTCTGACTATTATTTTCCTGGGAAGTATGGTTTTTTTACCAATAAAAAAGTACAGTTGTTTGAATTAGAGCCATAATAATTAATTCCCATTTCTCTGAACTGATTAGTTAAGGTTGTGTCAATTGTTTGCGCTTAGAGAAAATTTCTTTTCTTTTCAAATAGCTATTTGATTCTTCATTTTCGTCGAGTTTATTGAATGAATTCAACTTTCTTATTATCTGTTATGTATCAGAAGCTAAAATTCTTTTTTTTACCTTGTTTCTTCTTTAAAATCTCTCTCTCTCTATCTACAGATATATGTGCGTGGACGTAAATTTATGTATATGTATGAATGTATATATGTGTTATTTTTGGTGAACCGTAAGTTTGATTTGTAAAAATTTTCTTAATTTGTTTCATTTTGTGCAGGTCCTCAAGGGTCATATTGCTCTTGGAAATGCTCGATTTCCTAATGGAACTAATGGTATAACAAATTTCATTTTTTCCTTTTGTGCATAACTTTTTCACATTCAAATGAGCAACTTTTAGAAGTCTGTCTGTGTATCTGCTCAATTTGAAGATGAAATAGAGACGTTTGCATCTGCTTGCCTTTTCAGGTCAGGCCCTAGACATTCTTGCTCGAGTTCCTCTGTGGAAGGATGGTCTTGATTACCGACATGGTACTGGTCATGGAATTGGGTCTTACCTAAATGTTCATGAAGGTAATGATGAATGAAAACTTCTTGCCGTTGACTGTGCTCTATCCAGTTTTATTTTAGTTAATCACCTGTCCCCCCCCCCCCCCCCCCCCTTTTTCCTCTTCTTTAACGTGCAGGACCCCATTTAATTAGTTTCAGACCACAAGCTCGAAATGTGCCACTACAAGCATCCATGACTGTAACTGATGGTTAGCATTCTTGCCATTTATTATTGTTCTGTTTTAAAGCAACAAATCAGTGTATACCATTCTTGGGATATGGCCATCCCTAAGGTTATATCGGTTGAGCCACTTGGACCACCCATTTTATTTGGTTGATTCGATCTGGGATATCCAAGCAGAATAGCAGATGTAGGTGTTAACGCTTAGAAATTCTAATAACACAGCGTACTATGATCCTTCTCTTATTTTGGGTTATTATGTTTTGTTTCTTGCTGCTCAGCCTGCACTGCTGTGCATGCATGCTTTTTCTTTGAGTTATCAACTGCTATTTTGCCCAGGGATTTTTTTTTTGTGCAAAGACTTTTGGGACTGTAGTCCACACCGGTGAGTTGGTAAAAATGCTCCACAAGATAAGGAGTCGTTTGACTTGCTGTTATAGTTTAAACTGGATCAGAAATTCTGAATCATATAATTTTATGCTGGTTCTGGATTTGTTTCCTCCAACTCAATCTTTTCCTGAGTTTTTACCAGACCATTGCAACTTTTATGACAATGGATCCGAATTACAATTTTCAGAACCTGGTTACTATGAGGATGGGAACTTTGGTATTAGATTGGAGAATGTGCTTATAATCAAGGAGGCTGATACAAAATTCAACTTTGGTGATAAGGGTTACTTGTCTTTTGAGCACATAACATGGGTAAGTTTTTGCGGTTCTTCATACTTTGAGGTGGAAAAAAAAAATGTAATTTGCCCTTACTTTTATGTTCTGTTCACCCCTTTTTTTCTATAGCTCATACTTGAAAGGAATGCTGTTGTCAGAGTATCTAAATAATAATAATAATAATATTAATATTATTATAATAATTATTTATTATTATTAATATGATTTTCCATGGGTGTTACTTCTACATTTGTGTGAAAGACGAGAAACAAAAGTGCAGTCTATCCCAGATCAAATGCATCCTTGAAAAGCCTAAGGTCTTGTTTATTTTCAGAGATGATATGTGATGAGATAAATATTAAAAAAAGAATAAAATATTATTATAAAATATTTTTTTAATATTATTTTTATTTTGAGATTTGAAAAATTTGAATTTTTTATTATATTTTGTATGTGGATTTAAAAAATGTAATGATGAGTTTGAGAAGAGTTTGAAATTTTTATCTGTCTCCTAAAGCAAATCAGGCTTAAGACTTACAGTTCTTGCACATGATGTTCTTCTGCATACAAACCTTATACAACGCAAATATGCAATCGGTTTTAATCAAGTAGAATTTCTTTAGAAGTTTTAAACTCTCGTTAGTTAGGTAATTGAGTTTGAAATATTAGTTATTCTGCATTTTTCATACCATACACTAGGACAGATTTTGACCATTGCGATCCATTCTATGCAATCCTGAATTTTTATTTAGTGTTTAAGTTGGTGGATGTTTCTGGAATTGAAACAGTTTGATCCGATGTTTGCATGGCTATCTATGTTTTCTCATCTAATGTCGGCTGATTCATTTTATTTTCAGGCACCATACCAGAGAAAGCTGATTGACTTGAGCCTTTTAGTTCCCGAAGAGATAGATTGGCTAAATAGCTACCATTCAAAGTGTAGGGATATTCTCGCCCCCTACTTGAATGAATCTGAGAAGGCATGGCTGAAGAATGCCACTGAACCTGTAGGCGTTTAAGGCTATAGCCAACACAGAATAATAAAACTCGTCTTTTACGCATTTATTTCAGTACTTTCCTTGATATCTTTGGGCCATACTATTTCATATGCTCGGCTCTAATTATCATGGTGTTTATGATTTAGAAACTTGTCATTCTATTTATGCTGTTCATCTCACTGTCACTTTATAATCAATTATGCTACCGGAGTCCAACTTGACCTGCAAATGGTATTAATATTTAATATTCCGTAAGTAGTTTGAACTACAACTCAAATTAATAAGAAAGGAGAAATACAACATGTCTATATATACATTATTCACGAGACAGATCTAGATGGATCTTGTCTGGCTATGAAATTATAACTCCTTTTGAAGGAAGTTGCTTACGGACCACCCTTCACAATCTGGCCTTGAGACATGGCATTAATCAAGCACTGCTTTGCCAAGTGAGACATGGCATTGAAAGAAGAACCACCCTGAACCAAGGCCTTTTCCCCGCTGATTTGAAGTTCCTTAACTCTAACCCTCATAGCCTTCCCTTCCAGATTTTCCATAACTGTTCTCACCATCATCTCAATCTCCTCCCTTCCTACTACTCCTTTAGTCGGTGCAATCTTCGGCCGAACTGCCACTCCCACCTCCTCAGCTAGTTTTGTTGCATTCATTTTTTGCTCCGCGTAGAGAGGCCACGTTATCATCGGCACGCCGCTCAATATACTCTCCAGCGACGAGTTCCACCCACAGTGAGATAAGAACCCTCCTGTAGATCGATGCCTGAGGATGTCCGATTGTGGTGCCCATTGGGTGACCACAATTCCCAAATTCCCGGTCCGGTCCTGGAACCCATCAGGCAAGTAATTCAAGGCGTCGTTGCCTCTGCCGTCTTCTTCAGACGAATCCCTCTTACTGGGTGGGCGTAGCACCCAAATAAACCTCTGATGGCTTTGTGCCAAACCCCAAGCAAGCTCAGTGATTTGCTGTGCCGAAAGCACCCCAAGACTCCCAAACGAAATATACAGCACCGATTCTATCGGCTGCTGGTCTAGCCAATCCAACAGGTCGCTCTTCTTCGAATCTGCAGAGGGTTCAACCTGTTTGATCAGCGGTCCAACTGCATAAACAGGTACCGATCCGAAACCTTCCTCCTCTCTCATGGCCTTAAGCGTTGTGGCATCTAGATCTTCCCATGTATTCACCAAAACCCCATCACTCTTCCGCATCTCCGATCCCACTTGTACGAACATGTTGTATTCTTGTTTTGTCCGATCCAGCAGCGGGTCAACCATATCTTCCGGCCGAACGGCCTTGCAACCTGGGATTCTTAACGGTTCTTTTTGTTCGATGTATTCTCCTTCTATCTCCTTGTCAAGGATCGGGACGTATAGCATCAGCGCCAGAGGCCACGCTGAGGTGACAAATGCGTACTTCAACATGTGAAATTCATCGGCGACATCAAGAGCTGGAGTCCCGAAAATATCGACTATGATGGCACTCGGGCTTGGCTTCAGGAGGGAGATACCGGACCGGAGAGTTGGCCGGATTTCGCGCATAACGGCGGTTAGTCTCGCGAAGATCGGAGCATTGGGACCGACTTGGCCGGAGACGTCCACGGGTGGTAGTACGACGACGTGTAGGAGTTTCTGAGTGGTGGCCGATTGGATGAGTTGGGATTCGCCAGGTGAGGCGCCTGGAGATTCTAGGACTACGAAGAAGGTAACGTAGAAATTGTGATCAGAGACAAGGCGATTGCCGAGTTCAAGGTTACAGACTAGGTGGCCAACGCCAGGGCTAGAGACAATAACCGCGTGTGGCTTTGAGGCGTTCTCCATGGAAGCCAAGGAGACGATCAATATAGTAATGTTGGTAGGTTTTTTCTATCAAGAGTGAATATAATTAACCGTTGTTGGAGATGCGTGGTGTAGTTATACAAACGTTGCTTTTATCGAAGACCCGTGCTACAGGAAAGCCCCTGTATAGCACGAGAAAGTATGAAAAAAAATTAAAATAAAAGATAAAACAAAACAATAATTTCCAAACAGATCTTCTGTTTTGACTCTTCAAATAATCCCCGAGCCAACAACCTACGATTCTACTTAGCAAATTTCACTCCAGTTAGACCCAGCCGGTGATGATCCTTATCCAACAAGATATGCCTTTTTTATCCATCAAAGACCGTTGGAATATATAAAGCATGATTGAAAAATTAGAGCTGAAATCAAGAAAAGTAAAATTGAATGAGAGGAAAAGCAGTAGTCTGTTAGATAGAGAAAAACAACGAACAAAAGGAGAAGCAGCAATAAAGTAATCTGTTGATTAAGTTAGTTATACTTAGGTGTCAAACTTTGTATGGTAGTTAGTCTGTATATATAAGCTATCCCCCTGATTGTATTACATACAAACATTTTCAATAATTCAAAGTACAATTCGTGCTCTATTTTCCATTCTTCTATTTTCATCTTGAATATTTTATATGGTATCATTGTGTATCAAGATTTCTGCTGTATAGTCTTCTTGTATGGAAGAAGCCTCTGATTCTGAATCAGACTCATCATCCAATGCTTTTATGGCAAATCTGAATCCATCTGACGACACATCAAGCCCATACTATCTTTATCCATCTGACAGCCCTGGAGTGCTTCTTGTCTCTGAAGTGATCACTGGTCAGAACTATGTGACTTGGAGCAGGTCTATTTCAATTGCTCTAACTGTGAAAAATAAAATTACATTTATTGATGGAACTTTGCCGAAACCTAACCCTAGTAATACTCGGCTTCAAATGGCATGATTGCGAGCAGACAATCTTGTGCTCTCTTGGTTAATGAATTCGATTTCAAAGGAGATTAGAGGCAATCTTCTTTATTTCACTGTCGCATCTGATGTTTGGGATGAATTGAAGATACGATACCTTTGAAGTGATGGTCCTCGAGTTTTTATATTGAAAAAATCATTGAGTTCAATTTCTCAAGGTTCAGATTCAATTATTGAATACTTAAGTGATTTCAAGACTTTGTGGGATGAATATATCAGCTATCGTCCAATTCCAAAATGTTCTTGTGGAATTATGGCTTCTTGCGCCTGTGCTATTTTGAGGAATCTTGCCGAACGCCAATAAGCCGATTATGTCATGAAATTCTTGGTAGGATTGCATAATTCGTACTTAGCAATTTGAAGTCAACTACTACTTCAGTCACCTTTACCTTCTATGGGAAAGGCTTTCTCTTTGTTATCGTAAGAAGAGAGCCAACGATCATTGACTAATGCAGTTGGACTTCCTATTGATTCACATGCAATGACTGCTACACGATCATCTTGATAGCAAGTCTCAAGTGCATCCGAATTCAACAAGTCAAAAGGAAAATCTGATGCCATTTGTTCCCACTATGGTTTCTCTGGCCATTCAGTGGACAAATGTTTTCAGTTAATAGGATATCTACCTGGTTGGAAGGGTCCTCCAGGAAAAAGATTGAATACTCAAATGCCCAATGCACATTAGGGGTGTTTAAGAAGGTTCCAAACTGGAAATTCGGGTCAACCGGCCCGGAACCTGTGACTAAAATCTGGTTTAGATTCCAAACCAGATTCACCTGGGTTGATCCAGGTCAGATATCGGATCCATCCGGTTCTAAAAAATTCAGAAATTCGAATTCTGGATTTGGAACTGCATTTTTTTTTCAAATCTGTTTTATTTTTATTTCTAAGGAAAATTGTTGAAAAATATTTATCAAAAATCTTATATTTTATTTTAATTTTTCCAATAAGTAATGTTGAAAAGCAAACTTTATGTTAAGAATAACTAAGGTTAAACAACTAATTAACTTTTTAACTAAAAATACAAAAAACAAAATGAAAAGCGAAAATGCATACAATTCACTACATATTACATTATTTTATTATTTACATATTACATTATAAAATACAAAATTACAAGATATGAATTACAAAAGCATTAGCACAATCTTCTATCAATGATTTAATCTCACATCAAGTAGCAATTTCAAGTGATCCGGTTGAAAGAGAGCCTAAAAAAAATATGGAAGTAAATAATAAATGTATAATATTATACAAAAACACCAAGGCAAATAAATCTAAAAAACTTTAAAAGAAAAAACCATGTTTAACAAAAAAGAGCAGATCTAGCAAACTAACAACATAATATGATCAACCAATACCATAAAAGTGTAGAGTTATTAAACTTTTGAGAAAAAAACTTCACCTATAATATGATCAACCAGAAAACAAACTCAAAACATTCAATGCTTTTCTACCTGCAATGGCAGAGTCGAGCCATTCCTGTATTCACCATTTTTTTATCCTATTAAAAAGATGGAAAGAGAAGTTGTGCTAATGACACAAATCTAATATTCAAGTATATCAAAGTTCTAAGAGCATACTTTTCTTTTTAATGTTTGTTTCTTGGACTGAGCTACTGTTAGGCTAGGCTTTTTTAAGTTGAGTTATGCTAATGGAAAAACAAAAGATCTTTTGAAATTCTCACGATGAAGATGTAAGTCTAAATTCTGCAATCCTGAGGGGTACTTGGTGTGCTTTGATGTAAATGCATCACAAATTATTCTTATTGAGGAAAAATGATATCCAAAATCATATAACATCATTCCAACTCAATCTAGACATGAACTTCAGTGCAAAATATGTCGATCACAGAAACCTTATGGAATGTAAATTAGCTCCCAATGATAATCTAAATATAAGACACCACCTCTTTAATAACTAGAAGGGAAAGAAAAAGTCCAAAAGGTTCAAACTTCAAAGACAGAATTCCATGATAACTAAATAAATAGAGAGAAGAAAACATACCTAAGGATGAAGAAAACCCAGAAAGAGGACCCAATAGTCGTTAGATTTGCTCTTACGAATTTGGAAACAAAAACAAAGAAATATTTAAAGTTAAATATTTAATGCAAAGTTTTCCACAAAAAGGATCTCATAACACATATAGGGGACCAATCAGAGGAAATTTTTGCTAAAAGAGCGACGGCGAGACAGATCGAGGACCCGTGGTCCCTGGTGGGAAGTGGAGAGCAAAAGAGAGACGACGACTAGGGTTTGGATCCTTCGTTGTCACAAATCGCTCGTAACCCCAACATTAGAACACTCTTGAGAGGTTGTACTTGCTTCTGTTTCAGAAGAGGATGCAAGCTCAACTTCTTAGCGATGGGTTTGGGAGACGGATGCGAGAGAGAGTGAGATAGAGAGGGCTGCAGTTCGTGGTTCATGTTGGCAATGGGGTCACGCCGTCGATAGGGTCACGAAGATGGAGGCTAGGGTTTCAAGTTTTTGCTGCCTTTCTCTGTGAGTGAGTGAGTGAGTGAGAGAGAGAGATTGAAAATGTAAAACCGTTTTTAAAAATGCAATTTTGTTTTGAAAGATCTAGGTACCAGATTTTAAATTCGGTGCGTGGGTTTTTAACTCGCATTTGGACCGCTTTGATAAATATGGATTTCGGTACTGATAAAATCTGGACCTGGATCCAGAACCGGAATTCGATTTTCTAGATTTTAGATCGGGCCGGACAAATATCCGGCCCAGATGAACAGGTCTAATGCACATGTTGCATCTTCATTGGAGCAGAATGCAAGTGTCTCAAGCATGCCATTCTCTCAAGAGCAAATAAAAAATCTGATGTCACTTGCCAACGGCTTGTCTAATCTCTCCATCAATTCTACTGAGTCAAATCCACAAGTGAATGTTGTCGTTACATCAGGTAATATTTATTTTTGTTCCAATGTATCTACTTTAAATACTTCTTGGATTTTAGATACGGGAGCAATAGATCATATGGTTTGTTCTCCACATTTTTTTACATCCATAAAAACACCTACACGATCCTCTTCAGTTTTTCTGCCAAATGGACATTTTGTTCCAATTGGATTCACTGGTACAATGAACTTATCCTCTAACCTAATATTGAATGATGCTCTTTACATTTATTCCTTCAATATAAATCTCATCTCTGCCTCAAAACTAACCAAAAACAATCATATTGCTTTGTTTTTCTTCAATTCTAAATGTGTATTGCAGGACATTAACAATTGGAAGATGATTGGGCTTGCTGAGGTCAAAGCTGGTCTTTACCACTTAACAAGCCTACTTGCCACTTCAAATAAGAGTTTGTCAGATTCAAATACCAACTCCACTTCTGTTGTCTTAACAAATAGTTCTATTTCTTCTTTGAATAATGATATTTGGCATTATCGTTTAGGACATTCCTCTCATACCAGGTTGCATACTATAAATACCCTAGACTCATCTGTAACTCAGTCAAATAATCACATTTGTGAAATTTGTCCATTAGCTTGGTAAAAGAAATTGCCATTTCTAGTATTACAGAGTAGTTCAAATAAAACTTTCCAATTAATTTATGTTGACATATGGGGTCCTTTCTAGTAGTATCTCATTTTGGTTACAAATATTTTCTTACAATAGTAGATGACTATACTATATTTACTTGGTTATTCCTTATGAAAACAAAATCTGATACTTGATTATTAATCTTGAACTTTCTTGCTTATGTTAAGACTCAATTTGACACAAATATGCAAATCCTTAGATCAGACAATGGCCAAGAATTTAATATGCCAGGCCTCTATTAAAAACATGGCATTATACATCAAGTATCATGCATTGAAACCCCTGAGCAGAATGGAAGAGTAGAGAGGAAACATCAACATCTGTTGAATGTAGCCTGATCCTTACTTTTTCAATCCAAACTTCCCTTAACCTACTGGACATAATGTATCCTGACTGCCACACACCTCATAAATCGAATACCCTCACCAATACTACATAACAATACTCCTTGGTTATCTCAAAGTATTTGGTTGCCTTTGTTTTACTAGCATTATTAAAAATAATCGAGAAAAGTTTCAACCAAGAGCTGCAAAATGCATATTTCTTGGTTATCCACCTAATATCGAAGGATATAAAGTCCTTGATTTACAAACTTTGAAAATATTTGTATCTAGAAATATTATATTCCATGAGTCCAATTTTTCTTCAATTCCAAATTCATCTCATATTCCTTTTGTTTTTCCTGAGTTTTCTCCATTTTATGATTCCACAATACCTCAATCTCAAGAACTATCTGATACATCTATAATACTTGACACATCTATACTGCCAGCCACAACTCCTGAAATTAATTCAGAATCAACAACTCTTAAGAGATCTAATAGAATCAGAAAAACTCCTACATATTTGCAGGATTTCTATTGTGGTAATTCGACACAAGCCTCCTCAACAACTCAAGCATTTTCTACTTGTTGTAATTGTGGTAAGCCTTATGCTATCAACCCATATCTTTCTTTTGATAGACTATTTCACAAACACAAAACTTTCACTTCTTCCATATCTAACATTTTTGAATCAAAATCTTTCAAACAAGCCAATGCATACTCTCAATGGCAAGCTGCTATGTGAGAAAAATTAAAAGCTCTTGAGTTAAATAACACTTGGGATCTTGCAATTCTTCCTCTAAATAAAATGTCATAGGCTGTAAATGGGTCTATAGAGTAAACTTTAAATCAGGTGGTACCATTGAAAGATATAAGACTAGATTAGTAGTCAAAGGGTTACACATAACAAAAGGAACTTGATTGTTTTGACATTTTTTCTCTTGTTGTGAAAATGACAACAATCCAAGCCTTATTATCAGTTGCAGCAATTAAGAAATGACATTTACATCAACTTAATATAAATAATGTCTTTCTTCATAGGGATTTGAATGAAGAAGTTTATATGCAACTCCCACCAGGCTATTCCATGCCAAATGACCCAAGAGTTTGTAAACTTAGGAAGATATTGTATGGACTAAAACAGGCCTCAAGGCAGTGATTTTTAAAGTTGTCATCTTCATTGTTGCAATATGGTTTCAGTCAAGCAAAATCAGATTCTTCACTCTTTATCAAAACTACTTCCTCGAGTTTTATGGCATTATTGATCTATGTTGATGATGTGATTTTTGCCTCAAACAATATTAATGAAATAGCTGTTGTAAAGAAATATTTGCATGATTAATTCACAATCAAGGATTTAGGGGAGCTAAAATATTTTTTGGGAATTGAAGTGGCAAGGTTAGCTAAAGGTATCAATTTTTGCCAAAGAAAATATGCTTTAGATATACTACAAGATGCTGGTTTTTCTGGTTGTAAGCCTATAGCATTTCCCATGGAATCAACTTTAAAACTAAGTGCAGATGATGAGTCTCCCCCAATACCCAATCCTGAATCATACAGAAGATTAATGGGTCGTCTCCTGTACTTGACTATAATTAGACCAGACTTATCATACTCAGTACAAGCCTTAAGCCAATTTATGGCCAAACCTAGCACCAAGCATCTTCAAGCGGCAGAAAGGATACTCAAATACCTCAAAGCGACACTAGACCAAGGAATTTTTCTTAGTGCAAAATCATCATTACATCTCAAAGCCTATTCTGATAGTGACTGGACTGGATGTATTGATACAAGGAGGAGTATTACAAGCTTCACAATATTTCTTGGAGATTCATTAATTTCATGGAAATCAAAGAAACAGTTAACTGTTAGTCGATCATCAACTGAGTTCGAGTACAGAGCTTTAGCAACTGCAAAACGTGAGCTTCAATGGTTGATGTATTTACTAACAGACTTAAACATTCCACATCATCAATTAATTCTCCTCTATACTGACAGCAAACTAGCATCAGAGATAGCTTCAAACCTTGTTCAGCATGAAAGAACAAAACATATTCAAATAGATTGCCATCTGGTTTGAGAGAAACTGCAAGAAGGACTTATCAAAATCATCCATATCCCATCTAAGTATCAAATAGCTGATATTTTAACCAAACATTTTGGTTCTCTCAGCTTTCACCATTTAATTCGCAAGATGGGAATGTCAAATATCCATTCCCCTCTTGAGGGGTGTTGGAATATACAAAACAAGATTGAAGAATTAGAGCTGAAATCAAGAGAAGCAAATTTGAATAAGAGGAGAAGCAATAGTCTATTAGAAAAGGAGAAGCAGCAGACGAAAGGAGAAGCAGCAGTAAAGTAGTCTGTTAGTTAAGTTAGTTATACTTAGAAGCCAAGTGTCAAACTCTGTATGGTAGTTAGTTTGTATATATGAGCAATTGCCTTGATTGTATTACATACAATACATTTTCAATAATTCAAAGTACAATTCCAGATAATTTTCTAGTTCTCTATTTTTCATTCCTTTGTTTTCATCTTGAATATTTTACAAAGACCCACAATCTACCCTCTTTCTTTTTCATTCCAAAAAATTTTAAGTTCAAAATAAAAATGGCCAATGGATTTGGAAAATAAGTGGTCATGCTTAGAACGCATCAAGTGCAATACTAAAAAGGAGTACTAAAAATACAAGAATGGCTTCTTCATAGAGCTAGGTGGAGATGAATAAAAATGGCCAACTCATTTGTAAAGCTTCTCCATTGGAATCCTTCAAAGGAAGTGATAAGCTGTAAAAGGAATGAATGAAGAATTAGATCATCACTATCGTAATTGAATCAGCTCTAGCTCCCCTTCAAAAACCAGAGATAAAAAAGATTGAAATGAAGATGATTACTTAAGAAGAAAAAAAAATAACAACATCGCATAAATCATAGAAGGGAAGCCCTACAACTTATTAATTCTTTTTTCTTAATCATTCAGATTTCCTCTCCTCCCTTAGCCTTGCAACAACTTAAGCTAGTCTTTGTAGAACCTCTTGTGGCTGGCAAGGTTTGGTGATGAGTCCGTGCAAAATAGAGCGGGGAGGAGTAGCTGGGCGTGAGATATAGTAGTAGAATGGCCCTCAACAAGAAACTAACAATGGAGGCAGAGATAGAGATTTGAGACGAGAGATGGAGAGAGAATAAGTTGAGAGAGAGGAAAATCAACACGATAGAAGGATAAAATAGAGTTTTCATAAATTTTATGCTTTTTGTATCGAAAAATGCTTGAAAATATCTAATACATAACACTCACCTCTCACATAAATAATTAAATATAATTATTCATCTAAAAGGTAAATATTGTGTATTAAATATTCTATATGTTATGTAACTTAAAGAAAGGAAACTACTATTGCAAAAGAGAAATAAGAAATTCTCTTTAGAACTCTTAACAACTGAAACTTTCTTTCTCTCTCTATATTTTTTTATGAATTTCATTACAACTGAAGCCCCTATTTATAGGCTTTGAAATTACTATGCAAGTTACTATGCAGAATTTAAAATAATAGTGGTGGGGTCATTCACATAATTTTAGTGGTGGGACAGGGGGCGACTGCCGACGTTCGTTCATTACACTCCCCCTTGAATGACCGCCAATAAGGAATCTGCCTCGTTAAAACCTTGCCAAGTAAAAACCCAGTGGGAAGAAAAATCAATGGCGAAGGAAAAAGAGTACAGTCTTCTTATGTATCCACAAGTGCTTTAAGATTGCCTCATTAAAATCTTGCAGAGGAAAACCTAGTGGGACAAAACCTCAGTGAAGGAAAAAGAGTACAATCAGCACATTTACTCCCCCTGAAAAGTGCATGACAAAAGATTTTTGAATTTTCGCATTCCAATGTTATGCACAATCTTCTTGAATGTAGAAGTTGGTAACGCCTTTGTGAATAAATCTGCCAGATTATCACTAGATCGTATCTGCTTGACATCAATTTCACCTTTCTCTTGAAGTTCATGAGTATAAAAGAATTTAGGTGAAATATGTTTGGTTCTGTCACCTTTGATATATCCTCCTTTGATTTGAGTGATACAAGCAGTATTATCTTTATATAAGATTGTTGGGCTATTATTGATGATGGGAAGTCCACACTTTTCCTGTATATGTTGAATAACTGATCTCAACCAAATACACTCTCGACTTGCTTCATGAATAGCAATGATCTCTGAGTGATTGGAAGAGGTAGTAGATAGTGTCTGCTTAACAGATCTCCATGATATAGCAGTATCTCCATAAGTAAATAAATATCCAGTTTGAGATCTACCTCTGTGTGGGTCTGAAAGATAACCTGCATCTGCATACCCAATCAATTCTGGACTTGAACCACGTTGATAAAATAATCCTATATCAACCGTACCATGAAGGTAACGAAGGACATGTTTAATGCCATTCCAATGCCTTCGAGTTGGTGCAGAACTATATCTTGCAAGTAGATTAACTGAGAATGTAATATCTGGTCGAGTGCAATTTGTAAGATACATCAAAACTCCAATTGCACTGAGATATGGTACTTCAGGACCAAGAATTTCTTCATTGTCATCACAAGGACGGAATGGATCTTTCTTCACATCAAGTGTTCGAATAATCATTGGAGTACTCAGGGGATGAGATTTATCCATATAAAAATGCTTTAGGACTTTCTCAGTGTACATGGACTGATGAATAAAAATTTCATTTGGCAAGTGCTCAAGCTGCAGGCCGAGACAAAGTTTTGTTTTGCCAAGATCTTTCATTTCAAATTCATTCTTTAAATATATAGCGGTTTTTGAGATCTCTTCAGGAGTTCTCACAATATTTAAATCATCAACATAAACCGCAATAATGACAAATCCGGATTCTGATTTCTTAATAAAAACACATGGGCATATAGGATTATTCTCAAATCATTCTTTCAATAGATATTTGCTTAAGCGATTATACCACATGCATCTGAATTGCTTCAACCCATATAAAGATCTTTGTAGTCTGAT
Source organism: Platycarya strobilacea (assembly GCA_036898215.1). Lineage (NCBI taxonomy): Eukaryota > Viridiplantae > Streptophyta > Magnoliopsida > Fagales > Juglandaceae > Platycarya > Platycarya strobilacea. The sequence continues at coordinate 4,492,328 of CM072545.1, read as the reverse complement.
TGAGTACATATTTCTAGATGTACTTGTAGATGCTTCAGGCATCTTATATCCTTCAGGAATTTTCATATATATGTCATGGTCTAAGGATCCATATAAATATGCAGTGACCACATCCATAAACCGCATTTCTAATCCTTTTGTAACAACCAGACTAATTAAAAATCTAAATGTGATTGCATCCATAACGGGAGAGTATATTTCTTCATAATCAATCCCGGGTTTCTGCAGGAAATCTTGTGCAACAAGCCGTGCTTTATATCGCACAATTTCATTTTTCTCATTACGTTTTCGTACAAATACCCACTTATATTCAACAGGCATCACACCTTTTGGTATTTGGACAACGGGTCCAAATACTTCTCGTTTTGCTAGCGAATTTAATTCAGCTTCAATAGCTGTTTTCCATTTTGGCCAATCATTTCTACGTCGACATTCTTCGACGCTTTTTGGCTCACTTTCTTCATTACTTTTGGTAATATCAAGGGCCATTTTATATGAAAATATGTTGTCGACAACAGTTTTATTTCTATCCAGAATTTCTCCAGTTTTCATGAAATGTATTGAGATCTCATTATTTTCAGGTACCTGTTCCTCTTCAAGGGAAAATATTTCATGACACACCTCTTCAGGAGGTCCCTTTTTAGGAGATTTATACTCTTTAAGTGTTTCCTCTTCAGGAGGTTCTGGAATAGAAGATTTGAGCTCTTTAGGAGCACCAATTATATTTGTAGCCTGTATTGTGGGTATGTGTTCTTCAGGAACACCAAATTCATTTTGTATTCTTTTCCTTCTGGGAATTTTGTCTTTTGCACCAATAGGTCTTCCACGCTTCAGGCGTATTTTAGATCCACCTATTGCTATTTTGACAATTTGTCCTTCAGGGATTTCAATCCTTGCTGGAGTATTAACAGCAGGAATATAAGATTTTACTACACCTTTAGTGTCAGTAAATACATCCGGTAATTGATTTGCAACATTTTGCAAATGAATAATCCTTTGAACTTCCCGTTTACATTCAGTTCTAGGAGGATCAAAATGAGACAGGGTCTTATTATCCCAAGTAATATCTTGTCGTGCTTCAGACACCGACTTTTCTTTACCCATTACCGGAAAATTTGATTCGTCAAAATGACAATCTTCAAATCGTGCTTTAAACATATCCCCTGTAAGGGGTTCAAGGTAGGGCTGCAAACGAACAGAGCTGCTCGTGAACAATTTGAGCTCGACTCGTATAAACTCGATTCGAACTCGATTCGTTTAATAAATGAGTTGTTCGTGAGCACTAATATTGGTTCGAATATTAAATGAGCTAAACTCGTATAATCTCGACTCGACTCGTATAAACTCAATTTGTATTCGTGAACAAGATTCGTATAAACTCGATTCGACTTGTTTTGAGCTCGTAACAATACTCGTAATATTTCTATATACATATATATAATCTTGTATATATTCTTACATATATTCTTTTATTATATAAATTTTTTGTGTTATATATATTATTTTTGATATTTTATATAAGTAATATATTTTATTACTTTATGTAGAAGTAGCATTTTATTTCTTTACAATAATAGTGTATTAAGTTCATAAAAAAATTATTGAGTCAAATATTTATAAAGAGTAAGAAACTCGAGTAATTACTCGACTAAGTTCGGCTCGTTCGTTAGAGAGTAAAAACAAAGATCGATAAATAACTCGATTCGACTCGAGCTCGTCTTTGATCGGCTCGAATTCGACTCGACTCGGCAAACTCTCAGCTCGACTCGAACTCGAACTCGAATTATTTGAATCCAGCTTGACTCGACTCGACTCGAACTCGTCTTTGATCGGATCGTTTGTAGCCCTAGTTCAAGGTATCTAATAATGGATGGAGAATCAAAACCAACATATATCCCAAGTCTACGTTGATGACCCATTTTTGTACGTTGTGGAGGTGTAATTGGAACATATACAACACATCCAAAAGTACGAAGATGAGAAATATTTCGTTGTTGACCAAATGCAAGCTGTAATGGAGAATATTTATGATATGCAGATGGTCTAATGCGAATTAGAGATGCTGCATGAAGTATAGCATGTCTCCAAGCAGAAACAGGTAGTCTTGATTTTATAAGTAAAGGTCTAGCGATTAGTTGAAGCCTTTTGATCAAAGATTCAGCTAAACCGTTTTGTGTGTGTATATGGGCAACAGGATGTTCAACATCTATTCCTATTGACATGCAATAATCATCAAAAACTTGAAATGAAAATTCACCTGCATTATCCAATCGAATGGTCTTAATCGGATACTCAAGAAATTGTGCTCGTAGTTTAATTATCTGAGCAAAAAGTCTAGCAAATGCAACATTTCTAGTGGAAAGAAGACAAAAATGTGACCATCGACTAGATGCATCAATTAGAACCATAAAATATCTAAATGGTCCACTTGATAGATGAATAGGCCCACATATATCTCCGTGAATCCTTTGTAAAAAGAATGGAGATTCAACAATGACTTTTGAGGGAGATGGTCTAATAATTAACTTACCTTGAGAACATGCAGAGCACGGAGATTCATTGGGTAGAAATATCTTTTGATTCTTTAAGGGATGCCTATGTGAATTTTCAATAATTCGTCTCATCATTATAGAATCCGGATGTCCAAGGCGATCATGCCAAGTCATAAATACTTTAGGGTCAATGCACTTCTGGTGCATTACCACATATGATTCAATTGTTCTCATTTTTGTATAATACAATCCAGAACATAGAGCAAACAGTTTTTCTAATACGAGTTTCTGGCCCGATATTGTTTTAGTAATAAGAAGATACTCTTTACTGCCTTCATTGGTTGTTTCAATATGGTAATCATTACGACGTATATCTTTGAAACTCAATAAATTTCTTCTGGATTGTGAAGAGAATAGAGCATTATCAATACAAAATTTGGTGCCATTAGGCAACACAATATAAACTCTTCCGGAGCCCTCAATTAAATCCGATGAACCTGATATGGTATGGACATAGGCTTTACTTAGTGTTTGATTTTGAAAAAATTTCTTTTCTTTGAGAATTGTGTGAGTTGTAGCACTGTCAGCCAGACATATATCTTTATTATTCAACTCAGAGATAAAAAGCTCATCAATGTGATCCATGATTCTACAAAATATACAAAACTTTTATTACTGATAGAAAGAAAATACATTAATTTAGTGGAACACTTCCATTTCCAATTAAGTGTTCAATACTACCATCAGGATGATTAAAGAAATCAGATACATCAAGATGAGTAATGTCTACATCTACTGAATCTAATAAATCATCTGATGGTTCTACTAAATTTGTTTCATGCACTTTATTTTTTTTAATAGAAACTTGATATAAATCAGCTAAGTGCCTGGCCGTACGACATGTACGTGACCAATGTCCAGTAATTTCACATCTATGGCACACCTCTTCACTTTTTTTTGAAGAATTATTCTGAGAATTTTTACCCATTTCTGAATTGTACCACTTCTGGTGATATGGTATATTATATTCCTTTTTAATGTTGTCATTCCTGTGACCAACATTTCTATAATTTCTCCTACCACGTCCACGCCTCCGATTTCTTCTAAAGGATGCACCATTCACTTCTGGGAATGATGCAAACCTGTTACCATTCACTTCAGGGAATGATATTGAGCCAGTAGGGCATAACTGGTGGCTTTCTAATAAGAGCTCATTATTCTGCTCAGCTACTAGAAGATATGATATAAGTTTAGAATATTTCTTGAACTTTCTCTCTCGATACTGCTGCTGCAGGAGCACATTCGAGGTATGAAATGTAGTAAAAGTCTTCTCTAACATATCATCATTGGTGATTTTCTCACCGCATAATTTTAATACTGAGCTTATTTTAAAAAGTGCAGAATTATACTCACTAACACTTTTAAAATCTTGCAACCTCAGGTGCATCCATTGAGAACGAGCTCTTGGGAGGATGACAGTCTTCTGGTGTTCATACCTCTCCCTTAAATTGTTCCACAAAATATAAGGATCTTTTACTGTGAGATATTCAGTTTTCAATTCTTCATGAAGATGGTGGCGAAGGAAAATCATTACTTTAGCACGTTCCTGCAGGGATGCTTGATTTCCTTCTTTAATAGTTTCTCCCAGATTCATTGCATTAAGATGTCTTTCAGTATCAAGTATTCAGGATAAATAATTTTTTCCAAATATATCAAGAGCAACAAATTCCAATTTTGTAAGATTTGCCATTTTCTACATATATAAATAATGAAATAAATATGTGTATCTCATATTTATAAATTCACACAGATAATCATCAATAAAATATATTAAAGACTTCAAATAATATATTGAAAAATTTACAGAGGGATAAAGTCACTAGCTTCAGAATTAGTAGAACCGTCGTACTGATAACGTGTTATGTAACTTAAAGAAAAGAAACTATTATTGCAAAAGAGAAATAACAAATTCTCTTTAGAATTTTTAAGAACTGAAACTTTCTTTCTCTCTCTATATTTTCTTATGAATTTCATTACAACTGAAACTCCTATTTATAGGCTTTGAAATTACTATACAAGTTACTATGCAAATCACTATATAAATCACTATGTAAAATTTAAAATAATAGTGATGAAATTATTCACATAATTTTAATGGTGGAACAAAGGCGACTGCCGACGTTCATTCATTAGACTATAACATTTCCCTTTTGTATACCTCTCATTCGGGACCTGTAGATTTTTCTTCATCGATTTGACTTTTCTCGCAGGATTTGGTGGATGGGATCGAATTTTCTGCTTTCTCCAACTCGCAATGAGTACTTCCTCTCCAACATCCACTTTTCTCTCCCAAACAGACTTGCGGAACACTTATCACCTAAACCGAAGAATCGACCTGCATGTCTTCTCTAACTTTCCTTCCTTACTTCTAATTTGACTCCCTTGTACCAAAAACAAAGCTTCTCGTCTGAAATAATATGCCTCTTAACTCTTGAGACTATCTTAAGCGACTTCACTCTTATTTATAAATATTATTATTTGACAACTATTGATAATTTAAGATTATCTTAACATCGAAAATACTCTTGGAGCACTCCTAATCGCTCTTGTAAAATACATTTTTATATAATATTTGAAGAAAAATAACTTAAAAGTGCCTTCAATGGCTTGTATATCTTTATATTTATTTTATATTTTGTTATAGTAGCTGAGCGCTAGCAAAATACAAACATATTTTATTTATTTATTTTTCTTTTCATGTACTTTATCTCTCACAATAATTTCTCTCTTTGTTCTTTTTCTTTAACAAATTATTAAATAATATAATATTTAAATGATATAAAAAATAAATAAATTGATGAGTGATATATTATAAAAATCAATATGTAAAATAAAAAACATTTAATAATATATTTTAAAAGATAAGATATAAAAACTATTGGGAGTACTTTTACAATAGAAAGATATCTAAACAAACTGTCAAAACACCTACTACCATTCAAAGAGGGAGAGAGGTTTGACATTTAGATCACTTCGGATATCATATGGATGGAGGAAAAGGCTCCTTTAACCTCGAGCAGAAAAGAAATAAAATATGATGGAATCAAGAAATTCATTTTGGAGGCAAAGTTATAAACAATATATTTTAAATTTTTTTCTATTGTGTAAAAGCCATGAATTATTATTCTTCGTTAATTTCGGAAAATTTGGCCCAAGATTCTGCTCTACGGCTACGACATCTGTTTCATCCGTATAATATTAAGACTTACCTTAAAAAATACGGAGTATGTATGTAATACACAATAGTGGTACGTAGAAGCTCATTATCTAAATCAATTGCTTATCTTTTTATTTTTATTTTTTATGTTTAGTACCGATTCAATCACAAAACAGGACCAATAAGAAAAAATAGAAAATCACAATCTTAATAATCTGTTTGGAAATTGTAACACACCTGATAATCTGATAATAGGTGTTGGGAAAATCAGAAAATAAAAGTGAAAGTACCAAAAAAAAAAAATGGTCAAATTGGAGATTGACCTAAGAAAGAGATAAAGCTGAATAAAAAAGTATGTTATTAGGGTGATGTTGGGGTACGGTCGGACTGCCCCCCACGTCTTTGTAGTCCATCCTATACATCCTCTTAAATTTCTATAATTTGTATAAAAATATAATAAGAAATATTAAAAAATAAAAAAAAAAATAAAATGAAAAAATAAAATGAAAAAATAATAAAAGTACAATAAAAAAATAAAATGAAGATGAATTTTTAAGTCAATTTGGCCTCAGCCCAACCCCCGCCACCGGTGGCGGTGGGTGACACCGCCCAGCCTATTGTGACTGGAGGGAGTCAGCGACTCTACCCCTGGAGAGCTCCGACAACCTTCGGTATACTCCTGGAGGCCTTAAACTCGAAAATAGGACCCCGCCGCCAGAAACGACGAGAGCTGTAAAATAGAGGAGATTCGGTCGGACCGAATCCAAAAAAATTCATGCCATTAATGTTGTCGATAAACCATTTTTGTAGCTACAGTGAACATATATGCTAGAGCCTTACAACACATCTGAAAAAGGCCTCAGCCGTGATAATGCATGACCCAATAGCTAACGGACTGGATAAAGAGATCTAATGGTCTAGCTACTCTGTGGTCCACTTCATTTCTAAACATAAAAGAAAACAACACAAAGAAATAACAGCAAGCTAAGTAATAGGCCCAGCTTGGGCTTCATGATGTTTCTGATCCTACCTCAAGTCGAGACCCAAAATTTAACTGTATATATTTAGTACCTCAATCCAGTTTTGAAGTGTCTTAAAATCATCCTGTGGCGATCATCAAAACCACATAAAGATTCAAGATATTTGAACATAATTCGATCAGATCCATAATTCCTTCCGAGCTTTACCTTCTATTTCAGAACTGCGCGCATCATTTGATCTCATGAATCAAAACTCACAAAAAACAAGTCTCTCATCGATCTTTCATAAGGTCGTACAAGAGGGTTTAGGATAATTTGTTCATGAAGTACTCGCGTCCCTATATCTCATTAATTTATTACGATGCAAAATGATCATATACACCTAACTTTTTTAATAATTCTTATACACGTCTGTTTTAAATGATATATTTTTGTAAAATAATTTATAAAAATAACATCATTTAAAAAATATCTTTAATTGTTATAATTATATAAAAAAATTATAAAAAAATTCAGAAGTAGGACTCTGTAAATTCATCTTAATTAGTTAAATGGTTGGTTGCAACAGTCTTAACATCGCTACTCTTCTAGCGAGAGAGATGTCAGCATTTATTTTGATTTCGGAGATGTGTGGCATATAGCCAAAGGAAAATGCTATATATATATATATATATTTGCTGATTTTTACTACTTGTATTAGCGTTAAAATTTTTTAATTTTAATTTATTTTTTTACTTAGCTATTAAAAAAGGATTTTCTTGTTATTTTTAAAAATATTGCAATTTTTTTAAAATATTAAAAAAATATATAAAAAAAACCAAAACCAAAACCAAAAAGACAAATGTAACTAATAGAAGCCCCTAGCGGGAGCTCCAAGAAACGGGTGTAGAATCGTCCTAAAGCCGAAACGCGGAAGGAGCAGTAGACACAAGTACGTATTCACACCATAGTCATGCCGAATAAGGGTGTAAAAATAAAAGGATGGTCCTATAGCTACTGTTATAGTGCACTGCTCATATGCATCGTTAGTGTAGATGTTTTATTTTGTTTTTTCATTTTTTTATATTATTTTTTAAATACTCCAAAACATTTAAAAGAAAATAAAAATTTAGAATATTATTAAATAATATTTACTTAATCATTAAGTTAAAAAAACAAAAAAAAAAAACAAAGAGATCGGTAGCATTGTGTACACAAATGGTGCATTTAGGATTTTCCTAAAATAAAAAAATGGTGAATCACATTGGACCAAAGTGGTGGGTTCAGTCTACTATCGAGTTTGATTCGGTCCGATACTAATTTTATTTTTCTTAAAATTGATTAAATCGGTCCAATATTAATTTTTCTTTTTCAAAATTAGACTGGATTAGACTAGTTTATATATACATATATATTAATTTTTTATGCTATATATATAATTTTTATATATGTATAAAATTTTATATAAAATAATTTTATATTATATGATAAATTATTAATTAATATAATAGTAAATTGTAAAATCTTATGTCACTATTGTTTATTGTATTATTAGTTATATTAATATTATATACTGCATATTAATAGTTATATTAATACTATATCACTATATTATAATATATCACTAAAGTCTATTATACAATTATAATATATATTATAATACACTACAATATAATATCACTATAGTACTATATAGTATAATATTATATAATATATAATATAGTATATTAAAATTAGACCGAATTGAAGTACTAGAGCTAGTAAAATCAGAAGAATTGATTTATGAGAATAATTGGTGAGGAATCGATTATTGAAGATGCAAAATCGGTTCATACCGCGATCCCAAATTTTGTGTAAAACCAAATCAAATTGAACCAGTTATACTTCTAATGCCAACGGTATTTCGAGCCAAATTATGGTGTGTGAGGCAGTTTTGGATATAGTTGAAAGTTAATAAATATTATTAGAATATTATTTTTATTTTGAAATTTGAAAAAATTGAATAATTTATTATATTTTGTATAAAAATTGAAAAAAAAAACAATTAGATGAGTTGAGTTATAAGGCTTTTTATATCTAAACCTTCACTTAAATTTATTTGAGAAATTAAAATTAATTGAAGACAAACATGTGTAGATTTTTTTTTTTTTATTTATAAGATATTTAATACTATTAAAAAATTTTACAAATAGTTATACATTCTAGATCTTTGGGTACTGTACTCATCCGTTTAAAAATAATGAAAATTAAGAGTACGGAACGAAGGGATATTCTGATTTTTTGATTTTAAGTATCCGAGGGTTATTGTATGTTGCCCAGATGACTAACACAAGAGGGGGGGTGAATTGAGTTGTATTTAAGAAAATAACAATTATAAATCAAATATATAATAAAAAATATAAACAAAATATGAAACAACAATAAATATAAATAGTAAGAGTAAGAGAGAAGCAAACTCAATATGTTAACGAGGTTCGGCCCCACTGCCTACGTCCTTGCCTCAAGCTACCTCTTGAGGATTCCCAAATCCACTATTCAATTTCTTTTAGGTGGAGATAGAAACCTATTACACTTTTGAGCAGCACTGCTCCAAAGAATCCGTGTAGAACACCCTCTACACTTCCAATCACCTTACACTTGGTGATTTAACTATATCCTGTGTAGAACACCTTCTACACTTCCAATCACCTCACACTTGGTGATTTAACTATTCCCCGTGTAGAACACCTTCTACACACACAAGGGTTATACACATCCTTTTACAAATACAAGAGTTGATAGTAGGTAGACTATCAAAGTACACTCCTCAATGAGTGAGATAGAAACAATACAGCGCAACCTATATCTCTCTCAACAAGAACAAGAATTAAGGCTCAAAACTTTAGAAAAGAGAGAATGAGAGTTTTGAAGAAATGATGCAAAACTTAGCAATAGATGTGTAAGCTCTTGTTGTGATTTTTGCAAAATTCAAATGAGCTATTTATAGGCAAATGAGTCTTCAATTTCAAATTTGAAAAGATTCACATGTCAAAGACATCATCATTCACTTTTCAAAAATTTCAAAACCAATCTTTTTACTTTTTGCATGTGACAAAAGGAGCACACTTTACTTTTCAAAAATTTCAAATCTAATCTTTTACTTTTTGCATATGATAAAAGGAGCACACTTTACTTTTCAAAGTTTTCAAATAAAAACATCTACCTTTTGCATAAGTCAAGAAAAACATCTATCACTTTTGAAAATATTCAAATAAAACATGTACATGTGAAAGATGACAATCAATCATCTTAATATTTTCAAAATTCAAACCTTTAATCATATCATGCACATGTGAAAGATGACAATTAATCATCTTAATATTTTCAAAGTTCAAACCTTTAATTATGTCATGCACATGTGAAAGATGACAATCAATCATCTTTCAAAATTTTTAAAGTTCAAATCTTTAATCATGTCATGCACATGTGAAAGATGACAATCAATCATCTTTTAAAATTTTAAAATTTAATTTTCAAAATATTCATGCACATGTGAAAAATGTATTTTAATGCTTTATGATAAAATATTAATTTTGAGCCTTTATCCTAATTTTGAATTTTTAAAAGATTTACAACATTACTCTATGATTTTAATGTGAATTTGTTCCCTTCTTGCTCATGCTTGCTTCCTTGATGTGCTTGATTATATTGTGTGGACAACTTGAACTTGAGACTCCTTTATTCTTTAGATTCATTTATTATCATCAAAATCTATTTGTAGATTTACATGAAACTTGAAACCTTGGGTTCAACATTGTATATAATAAAACTTAAGTTTAATTTTATGGAAAGAGGTAATAGATTTAGTTATATATATTATTTTTTAAAAACTTTTTAGTGCCAGATGATCACTCCGTAGAGTCTACAATACTATATAAATTTATTACTTAGTCTCAGAATTTTAAGGTTGAGAAGATATTAATTTAATTATTTATATTATATTCTTAATAAATTTAAGGTCAAAGAACTTTTTATGCTTCATTTATTTACAGTTTTTTTAAGATGTTATATATATATATATATATATATATTACACACACATATACAAGCACTAGTAAGGGGCCACGTGCCATGCATGTGCGCCTAATTGTGTAAGAATAAATAAAAATAATATTAATTGCATAGATACAGTAAAATATTATAAGAAATACAAAGAAAAGAAAAGCAAGCAGAAGGTCTACTATGGGACAGAGAGAAGTTATATGGAGGAATTTCCTCTAATAAGTTTTGAATTTCATTCTAGTGATCATTTTGGTTGAGGTACTGTAATAAAATATTTTTATATTAATTTATTTTAGTGTGCCGTTTAAAAATCAATAATATATTATAATATATATATATATATATATATACAAACTAACAACTAACAAAACAAAGACATATATTTTTATATATATAAAATGGCTATCTATCAGAAATTTTTGTTTTAATGAAAATTATTATTTTTTCGTTAAAATTAATACTTTTCGTCAATTTCTGTTAAATTAATACTGCATCTAATGAAAATTACCGTTTTAAACACAATTTATTAAATTTATTCACTGAAATAATGTTCTTGGCATTAAAATTAATTCCCCATCTTCAACTTTCTATAATAGTAAACTTTCCATTTAAAACTCATTTAACATCTATTTAATACCACTTAATACTTTAAACACAATTCATTAAACGTATAAATAATGTTAGAAATTTCTATTTTAGAATTCCTACTTATAACATATTTTTTAATTTTATTTTATGTAAAATAAATATAAAATAATAATAATAGTATAGAATGACACAATAATAGTATAGAATATATAAATATAACAATATATAGAAATAAACCATTTATAACAATTTATACGTTAGAGAGTTTAATTTTATTCATGAAAATTTTATTCCTATTATATGATTAATAATTTAATTTTTTTAAATAATTTATAATTTTAAAATGAATGCATTATTTATTAAATTAACTATATATATGGTATATATAGTTACTATATGGTATATACAATTTATTATAATTATATTAAATTGGTAAAATAAGTAATAAATATAATTAATATTATATGTTTGATATTTAATTGAAATATATATGATTAAATAAATTTATATAAATTATAAATTATAATATAACATTCTTATATAAATTATAAACTATATAATTTATTATTTCAAAAAACTCATATTATTTCTTAAAAATAATCACATAACTAAAAAAACATAGATATTTTAATGTCCTCTGTTTTGAGGCCGTACAAAATAATACAAATGTTAAATTATTATCTTGGAATTACAAAATATCATATCTTGAACTAACCTTTTACTAAAATTTTAATCAAAATTATTTCAAACAAGTTTGATACAACTATATGTTATATTTATTTATAAGACTATCTTATTGTTTTTATTAATTTTTTTTATAATATATGAAAATTATAATTATTTATCATCTACTTAATTATGAATAATCATTAAATTTTTATTAAAAATTAAATTAAATAAACGTACTTTGTATCATGTATATGTGTATATATTAGAAAAATTGAAGATTTATAAAATGATTATAAGTTAAAAAAATACAAATTTGAGTTGAGATACAAAAATAAATAAATAGATAAAATATTAAAAAATAATGATATTTTAAAAAAAGATGTATTTAAAATTAAGAAGCATATAAATATATTTTATATTCTAGAATTAATTAAATACCATCTAAATTTAAATTAAAAAAAATTATCATTCAAACACAAAAAAATTACAAAAATAATCTAAATCGGAATAGGGGCCGGAACGGTCGGAATTTGGACCGGAACGACCAGAATTTGACTGGAATAACCGGAACGGGCCGGAATTTTGACCTGAACGGACTAATAAGGTATAGTGTACCGGTTGAGGCACCGAAATGGAACATTTTAGCCGTTCCTGTTGAAACGGAACGGAATTCAAAACTATAGTATTGATATATTCGAAATGTGACTTACAAGGTATAACTTATATGCGACCTTACAAAGAAAATGACAGCTAGCTAAAGACATTGTACATGTATTATATGGCTAACGCCCTAGATAGAAAAGGGAACAATATGCAAAAAAATAAAAGGAAAGCGACACCAATGCATGAGGACTCTTTCCTATTTTACTCTAATGGGATAGCTTTCTTCATTCCTTATTGAGCTGCTAGTAATTGATGGTGCTTGTTCTAAGATTTCCTTATCAATTGCTTGCTTGATTTTCAAAAACCCTCGCAATGTGGAGAGTAGATATTTTCTACTTCCATCTTAAGCATACATGAATAGAAGCTTTGAGAATCCAAAGCTTTAGTCAACATATGTTCCATCTGTGACTTGCTTGAGACATGATGAGGGACAATGATTCCATATTGTATTTTGTCATAGATTAAATGATAGTCAAGTTCTATGTGCTTGGTCCTCTAATGAAAAATAAGATTTGTGGCTATGTGCACAGTATATTTGTTATCACAATACAAATTGGCAGCTTCTAGATGATTTACCTGCAAGTCTTCAAACAAATATCTAAACCAAATTAGTTCACAACATAAGTTTGCCATAACTCTATATTGTGCCTCTGATGATCTAGAGACCACTTTTTGCTTCTTGGATTTCCAGGACACCAATGACCTTCCTATCAAAACACAATACCCTGTTATTGACTTTCTTGTATCAGGACAAGACCCCTACTTCGAATCGCAATACCCACATAAATGTAATTGTAGCTCTAAATTTACTAAATGGTATAATTTTTTACCTGGAACCCTTTTGATGCACTTTAGAATTTTTTGTGCTGCATGCAAGTGTGGAACTCTGGAATATCCATGAATTGACTCAAGTATTGAACATGATTTGAAATGTCTGATCTTGTCATGGTTAAATATAACAATCGAGCCATCAATCTTTTGTAGAGTGTTGGATCTGGAAGTAACTTCCCCTCTTCTTTGCTTAACTTCAAGTTTTGATCCATAAGGATCCTAGTTAGGGCAAAACCAATTATTTTTTAATCACTCAGTATGTCTAGAGCATACTTTTGTTGGCATACGTGTATGCCATGCTCAGATCTTGCCACCTCAATCCCAAAAAAGTATTTAAGCTTTCCCAAATCTTTAATCTTAAACTTTTCATGAAGTGATGCTTTAAGATGATGGAGTCAATGCAATTTCCAACCATAATAATATTATCCACATACACTAAAATAGCAATGAATGAATTGTTGGTTTTCTTGGTGAACAAATTATAGTCAGCTTTAGATTGAGTGTAACCTTGTTCAATAATGAAGTTTGACAGTTTTGAGTATTATTGTCTTGATGCTTGTTTCAACTCATATAGACTTTTCTTAAGTTTGCATACCCTTTTGCTATCACCATTAGAAAACCCAGGTGGAAACTCCATGTACACTCCCTCATCTAACTCACCATGCAAAATCACATCAAATTGAAAAAGGCTCCATTCTCTTATTGCTGCGACAACTAATAGAGTTCTTACAATGACTAGTTTAGTCATGGGTGAGAAGGTGTCATGGTAACTGAGACCTTCTTGTTAAGTGTACTCATTTGCTACTAATCTTGTTTTTAATCTCTCTACACTCTCATAAACATTGAATTTAACCTTATGCACCTACTTGCATCCAATTGGTTCCTTGTTAGGTGGTGAATCAACTAAAATCTAAGTGTCATTAAGTTCAAAAGCCTCAGTTTCGGCTCTCATGGATTTGCAGCATTCAGGATTATCCTTGGCTTCTTGGTAATTATTTTTTTGTCTCAAGTTGTATAACATAATTTATTCTCTTCTTGATACTCTAGAATATTGTACAAGCTGCGTATAAATACCCATAGTAGTACAATACAAATGAAACATTGAATTTTGTCAATATGTTACTCTAATACTGTTCATCCATTTTATTCTATAGCTTATTCTTGAAAGGAATGTTGTTTTCAGAGTATCTAGAAACTAATAATAATAATAATAATAATAGCAATAATAATAACAATATTAATATGATTTTCCATGGATGTTACTTCAACATTTGTGCGTGAAAGACAACAGTCCATCCCAAATCAAATGCATCCTTGAAAAGCTTATAGCCTTATGAATTATGCTACTTGCATGATGTTCTTCTGCATACAAACCTTATACAATGCAAATATGCAATCGGTTTTGATGAAATATAATTTCTCTAAAGGTCTTATACTCCCATTAGTTAGGTATTTGAGTTTGAAATATTCATTATTCTGCATTTTTCATTCCATACACTAAGACACATATTTTGACCATTGCGATCTATTCTATGAAATCTTGAATTTTTATTTAGTGCTTAGATTGGTGGATGTTTTATGGAATTGAAACAGTTTGATCCAACGTTTGCATGGCTATCTATGTTTTTGCATCTAATATCTGCTGATTCATTTTATTTTCAGGCACCATACTAGAGAAAGCTGATTGACTTGAGCCTTATAGTTCTTGAAGAGATAGATGGGCTAAATAGCTACCATTCAAAGTGTAGGGATATTCTTGCCCCTACTTAAATGAATCTAAGAGGCATGGCTGAAGAATCCCATTGAACTTGTAGGCGTTTAAGGCTTATACCCATTAAAGGATAAACTAATGCAAAACTTGTCTTTTACACATTGTGCTGAGTCGTATTTTGCGACCTAAGTAGATCTAGGATAGCCCCAATTGTCAAGAGCTACGGTGGGAAAGAAGGGTAGGGGATCTCGGTGGCTGTTGTGACCACTTTGATGCCAAACTCAGATGTGGATGTCATGAGGATGGAGGAAACAATATCAGATTGGGAAGGGGAAGAGAAAGATTAACTTCTATTCCAATGGATACGATATCATATTTATACGTAGCTTGGATGCTGCTGTCGAGGAAGAATGATGATGGGGTCACATTGAGTTAGCCTCGTTATCATTTGTTTGACTATAACTGTGTGTTAGTGGTTGGCTTAGAAAGGATTACTAAAGGAGGTTAGAGAACGAACATTGCATCCGAGTCAAATCGACCACTGTCAATTGATCATGGTGGGGCTTAATGCTTGGCCCGGACACTGTTCCTGAGAGGGGCTGAGGGATAAACACTTTTTCTGAATCGACCCTATCATTTGACCCTTGTCATTGCGTGTTCGAGATTTATTTAAATGCGGCGTGCTTCTGACTTGTTTTGCATTGAATGCAGCATGTTTTCTGTCTAACTTGCATTAAATGCAGGGTACTCTAGTCGCTTATGTCCTGTCAACTTTGTAACTTCCTTCTGTTGTAGGGCTTGACTATCCATTGAATTAGGTCGGGGGTTTAAGTCCTTTTGGGTGTACACATTTGATAGTAGGCCTGGCACATGATTTCTGGGTATTGTCCCTCGACACGCTAGTTTGGACTCTCGACTTCTTTTCTGTGCTATTTGGATGGATCTTTTCCTGAGCCTAGGCCTCCCCTCTCACATTGATTTCAATACTTTCCTTGATATTTTTGGGCCATACTATTTCATATGCTAGGCTCAATCTTTTTGGTGTTTATGATTTAGAAGCTTGCATTCTATTTATGTTGTTCATTTCACTGGCAATTTTATAATATATTATGCTACCGGAGTCCAACTTGACCTCCAAATGGTATAATGTTTCATTAATAGTTTGAACTACAACTCGCACTAATAAGAAATGATAAATACAACATGTCTATATTTACGTTATTCACGAGACAGATCTAGATGGATCTTGTCCACTATGAATTATAACTCCTTTTGACGGAAATTGCGTACAGACCCTTCACAATTTGGCTTTGAGTCATGGCATTAATTAAGAGCATCCTCAATGAATTAGGTAAAAGTTAAACTCAATATACAATTAACTATTATAAAAGAAAAAGTAGCAGAAATGGATTAGGCAAAATAAAAAATTTTTGACTTTAGCTACCGTAACTTCAAAAATAAGATCAGATCAAATTTAGTAGGCACTTTTCTTTAGCCAAATTTTTACCATATTATTTTTTCTCTCTTCTTCTCTATATTAATAAAAAATATGGTTTCTTTACAAAAAATTTAATTAGAATATAATTACTAATTAATATATAATAGATAGAAAAGTAAAATATAATAAGATTAAATAATTAATAATTAAAAAATTAATCTAATGTAGAAATTTAATGTGAATGAAATAGTCAAAGTCAAATTGATATTATATTATTTAATTATTATATAATGAATACTGACTATAATAATATAAAGATTTGATGCGAATAAAATAGCTAAAACTAAATTCGTCTCATCAATTACCATATAAACGCCAAGTTTGAATTGATGACTTGGCAATTAGCCTGTAAAATTCGCATCGCACAATTCAACTTAAAAGAAAGAAAATGGCATATGAAACTAAAAAGTCGCTTGGAAAGCTTCTACTGTTTTATGCAGGAGTGCCATTTCCCTCGCTCACACTTCTTCTTCCTTGCATTCCTCTTCCGCTCTTCTCCTTTGCAAAATTGAAAAATACAGTATTAAGCGAGTACCCAAATGGCTCATCTTCTCAACACTGCTTTCACCCCCTTTTACTCGACCCTTCGCCGAGTGAGTCCCAATCTCTAGGTTCTAGGTCACCAGCAAAGTAGAGTCTCGGCTCATATTGATATTAAGATCTGGGAGATCTTCATCATGTCAACACTGAGAATATTATGACAATATGTCTAATGAAGAGGACGTAAGAGAATATAACGAAGAGGGGGCACCAAAAGAATCTACTTCAAGAAACAACGTCGTGGTGTTTCTTACCATGATCCTTCATTGTCGTTGGAACTGCAAACTACAAAGACACCGCAAGGTTCCACAAGAAGTACCGTAGGGTGAGAGAAAGAGATCATTTCAAGGGCGGGACATGTCCATTATCAATCAAAAGGTATGGATAATCGGCCGTCGGAGGTCACCGAACTCACTCGAGGTGAGTCAATAGTAGAAAATGTCAAAACTCCGTTAAGGGCGTTTCAGTGAATATGGAAAAAATGCTGTAGATTTTCATGATCGACGATAGTAATGCTCCGAGACGAAGAAGTGGCTCGACTCTTCAATGAGATTGGCACTGACTTGATTTCTGACTCCAATGCATATTGGGAAGTCAAAAGTGCCATTCAAAGACATGACTACAATACTAAATGGAAAACCTGGATTGCTGAAGCCCTTGACATAAATAATTTAAAAATTGATATTTTTTTAATAATTGTAGTAGTGATTATATATAATAAATTATTAAAAATTCTAAAATTTAATATAAATAACAGTTCGTGCATTGCACTAATTATAAGTTTATATTAGCTAAAAGTGAGCTTTAACTAACCTATTGAGAGCGCTCTAAACATTGCTTTGCCAAGTGAGACATGGCATTGAAAGAAGAACCACCTTGAACCAAGGCCTTTTCCCCCCGTTGATTTTAAGTTCCTTAACTCTAACCCTCATAGCCTTCCCTTCCGAGTCCTCCATAATTGTTCTCACCATTGTTGATGTGTGTTCTGCACTCTTGAGTTGAATTACAATTTTCAGTCCTAATCTGCAATAAAAAAGATGGAGGGAGGGGTTCCTCGACCCTGAGAACTCTCCGAAACTTTTGTTAGAGATGAAAGTGGATATATTCAAGACATATAATTCAAAAGAGTTTCAGATAGATGTACATACCTCTTTCGAGTGATCTATTCTTTTCTTTATATGGGCTGAAATATTGATCAGATACACGTGTAATTATCCAGGAATGTCGGGGGGCAGATTAATCCCCTCCACATCCTAGGTTTCCTGATATCATTTATTGGTTTTGTTTCTTCTCAATAATATCTCTAGTAATATGATTACCTCCGAGCGATCAGTAAATATCTTTAGATATTTACATCAATCCGCATTTAATGCGATACGCTATCTTGCTAGGCATTAAATATTTATAAGATCTCTGATTATAACACTATCAATATGTCAGGGATAACTATAACGAGCTAACTAAATTTATCGTCTTCGTATAATAGGAATTCACGTGGAAGGGATTTAGTTTGAGTAGGAAATACTCAAAATCCAACTGAAGGA
The DNA here is from genome assembly GCA_036898215.1 of Platycarya strobilacea. Lineage (NCBI taxonomy): Eukaryota > Viridiplantae > Streptophyta > Magnoliopsida > Fagales > Juglandaceae > Platycarya > Platycarya strobilacea. Next base: position 4,473,575 of record CM072545.1, on the reverse strand, counting down.
ATCTTACATAACACAATTCCTTCTAAGTCTCTGAAAGAGGTGTAATAGGCGGGCCCACTTCAAAGGATGCCTACCGCCTTATCCTCTATCGCAATTACCCCCTCACAGTACCCCGCGAATCTTAATCGAATGTAATTCGATTGAGATTCATTTCAGTCTTATTGCTTAAATTTATGAAACTTTATTCCGCGTAAAATCAAATTTGAATGGGCGAAACAGGGGCATAATAGTCATGTAAGCACTTGTTGGCTTGCAGACAAGGACGGTTTGGCTTCCGCTCACTAAGCGTGAGAAAAGGAGGCAGTTCTCTGCCATGATGACACGAAATATCGTGCGCTGTATTTATGAATTATTTCCATCATTATTCGCTTGGCTTTGCAATTTCCCGAATAATTAATTGTCAGTTATTTCTTCATTAATTGAGGCGTGCCCTCCACGTGCTAAGTAGCCATTTCCACCATTACTCTCCATCTATCAGTCGTGTCGTTTCACTTCCCGAAAATTGTGCTAATTATATCATTTGCTTTCCCCACAACGGTTACCATTTGTAATATAAATACCTGTTTTCCAGAATATTTCACTCTTTACTATCGTTTCGCTGCTGGAAAATTTGCCTATTCTCTCTTTACCATCTCTTCTTCAAACCTTCTCTGCATCTTTATCAAGCATCAATGGGTGATGGTTCTATCTATACTGGGCATTAGTGGGTACCATCATACCCTCCTTCAGCCATTCAACATCTTTGAGATCAGGGTTACATTCCAACTTCAGACAGTTTCGGAGTAATTCGAGAATGTCCTTGTGACACAGAAAGGCAGACTCAGCATGTGCTTCTGTATGAAGCCATGTTCAAGAATGGGCTGCGTCTTCCCTTCATTCGACCAGTGCGTGAAGTCCTTCATTATCTGGGCTTGGCCCAGGCTCAGTTTGCCGAACGCTTGGCGAATACTATTAGCTTCATGTATAGTATTTCGTTCATCGCTATTGGAGGCCGGAGAGGTGTATCCTAACCTTACGGCTCGAAAGTTCCTCTCTCTGTACCGTCTGATTAGGAAACCAGCCTTAAATTTGGTTGGTTTTCAGTCTCGGGACAGTGAGACTAAGTTATGCACCATCGAGAGTAGGTACTCTAATGTGAAGGACTACCACGAAAAGATATTTTATGTGAAGGGGGACAAATGGTAGTTTCCCAAGGACGAGACCAGAGGGGGAATTCCCCATTCAGGTAAATTGGGGCGAGCTACCCCCAGCCTCCCTTTTGGATATTGATTTAAATAAAAGGGAGAGAGCTCGGGTGGAAATAGTGATACTTTGGAAAGCGTCACTTTCATCGGCTGGAATCCGACCTCATTCTGACCGACCAAAACATCAACGTACCTGGTCGAGCCACGGTGGGGTTATGCTGAATTTCAGGATTTCTCCAGCATACCGACTGCTGAAGCGCTTGATCACTCAGGGGTAGTTCGCAAACGCACTGCCCCTCCACTCAAAGAAAAATGTACCAAATCTTGTCGTGAGGGTGGCGAGCAAGTCGCTGTGGAGACTCCTGAGCCTCCGGCTCTTACTTTTGCTCAAGAAAGGTGAGTTAAGACTCGCCGTGATACAAGGGCTACTCGCCCTTCACAAGAAGGTCGAGCACCCTCCTCTCCAGTACAACCTTCTCAACCTTCCCTGGTACCCGTGGCGTCTGCTGGTGGGGAGGATAGCCAGTACACCAGATCTCCTTCACCGGAAGGGTAGAGGGCCAGTATGCCAGAACCGTTGGTGGTGTGTCTGCCTTCGAATCGCCGGCCTCACCCAGATGACAGGCCTCTGCCTTCGACCTCTGGGCAGACCGTAGATGAGGTCGAGCTAGCCTTCCTAAATGCCCTTTCGAATCCTCCCGCCTATGCTGCCGGAACTCCATACTTCCAGACTTCTGTGTTGTCATCTACACGGGCTCCTGCTCGGGAGGATATTTCTCAATCAGCCTACCCTTCTTCGTCCAGAGAGGGTGCCCCGAAACGGGTAGGGAACATATTTCCGAGGAGGAGGAGGATCCATCCACTCGGAGTTCTGGTGGGTGAGGCGTGGCAATAGTTGAACACAAGGAGACAGAACACCATTCGGGATTAAGGTCGCCCGGCAACTTCAGTCCAACTCCGGGTATGATGCAGTCTCAGTAGATGCCACGCCCGCCGAAACTAATGAGAATATAAGGAAGGAGTCTTTTCGTAAAGACGGTGATGACGCCAGATCAATGATGGACTCTTCTCCCCACCATGCGATACAACACCGCTCCAATCCCGCATCACCAACTACCTTTACTCCTGAATGTTCTAAGCAGGCGGGAATGGTAGTCGACTTACTTCAATCACTTTTGCCACAGGTACTCATTCAGAATTCCATTTTAGTTCGAATTTACTTCATTTGTCTAACTACTTGTTATTGTTCAGGCTTCCGATCAAATCGTTGGGTCTGTTGGCTCTGAAGTGACGAGATTATTAAAAGGGAGTGCAAAAAAGACTCGGGAGCAGCTTCAAGAGGCAGAAGAAAAATACCGAGAGCTTGGTACTTTGGTCAGCCAGCTCATAGAAGACAGAGATCTTCTCAAAGCCAATGTTATGGAGTTGGAGGAGGAGCGGGATCACTATTCAGAGATCCATGGATCCATGCTAAAGGCGGTGGCTACATTAAAAGAAAGGAACCGGTTCCTGGAGGCGAGCAGGGATGACTCCTTCGAGGGTAAGAGTCTATCGGACAGACACTTGCTATTAAGGAGAACGAACTCTCTCTCACCACTCAAGAGATGAGTAGCCTGAAGTCAAACTTGTCTCTCCTAGAGCACTCGCGAGCCACTCAAGAAGAAGAGTTAGAGACTCTCCGAGCCAAAGTAGATACATGTGACTCTCTTTCTCGAGAATTAGGCGAGGTGAACAGAGAGCTTGAGTTTCTCAGGCGTCAGGCAACTCAGCATCGTTCCCTCTGCATAGCCGCCTGGAGTCAAGGTTATGTGGAGGGTTTAAGGCGGCTAAGGCAAGAAATTTTTCGGAACTCGACCTTTGATGTGGCCGGCATGGATCCTCGAGATCTCGCTCCCAACCCCATAACAAAGTCAGAGGTCGCCAAGATAGGCACACCAAAGTGCCGCATACGTTTGCCTCCCTGATAGTTAGTTATATTGTACGGACTTGTATATAGAATTTTAGCTGTAAAGAGTATTTAGCTAATACATCATTTTTTTCACTGTATACCTTCTTTGTATTTGTTACTGGATCGACTCGCCATATCTTAATAAAGATTGATGTATTTATACAGATTGATGTGTTGCATTCCAGATATCCATATTAATTTGAATATTGTGATTAATTTTTCAACAACCAAATATGATTGTTTGTTGGAGACCGTACTACCCCGCGAATCTTTATCAATGTATGCAAACGAGCTAGTGATAAAGATTTGTAATGATACACAAACTCTTATTATTATCCGATCGCCATGAAGATTAGGCGAATGAGGTTTAAGCGAGCATGTACCTTGTTAATCAGTGAGTGCGATGATGGGTGGACGATCCGGGGGTAGCATCATCTTGCTTTGTTTTTGAGTCCTCATTCAGAAGAATTGGTGAGTAGTGATGGAGTCGTGTTTTCTATATCGACTCAAAGGGTGAGGAGAAAGTAAAAGAAGATTATCTTCTTTTATTGATCAGGAACCTGTCAACGAGGAAACCAAGGAATGAGGCTTGGAGTCAAGGCGACCCCGCGGTCTGAAGACGGCGAAGGTGAGGGAACAGGTTCTCCCCTTTGGCGAGCGAACCGAGGGACGAGGCTGTTAGCCCAGACGACCCCGCGGTTTGAAGACGATGAAGGTGAGGGAACAAGTTCCCCCCCTTTGGCGAGCGAACCGAGGGGAGAGGCTGTTAGCCCAGGTGACCCGCAGTCTGAAGACGGAGAAGGTGGGGGAATAGGTTCCCTCCCTTTGGCTAGCGAACTGAGGGGCGAGGCTGTTAGCCCAGGCGACCCCAAGGTCTGAAGATGGTGAAGGCGAGGGAATAGGTTCCCCCCTTTGGCGAGCGAATCAAGGGGTGAGGCTGTTAGCCCAGGCGACTCCGCGGTCGGAAGACGGCGAAGGCGAGGGAATAAGTTCCCCCCCTTTGGCGAGTGAACTAAGGGGCGAGGCTGTTAGCTCAGGCGACCCCGCGGTCTGAAGACGACGAAGGCGAGGGAACAGGTTCCTTCCCTTTGGCTGGCGAACCGAGGGGCGAGGCTGTTAGCCTAGGCGACCCTAAGGTTTGAAGATGGCGGAGGCGAGGGAACAGGATCCTCCTTTTGGCGAGCGAACAGAGGGGCGAGGCTGTTAGCCCAAGCGACCCCGCGGTCTGAAGACGGCGAAGGCGAGGGAACAGGTTCCCTCCCTTTGGCTGGTGAACCGAGGGGCGAGACTGTTAGCCCAGGCGACCTCGCGGTCTGAAGACGGCAAAGGCGAGAGAACAGGTTCTCTCCCTTTGGCTGGCGAACCGAGGGGCGAGACTGTTAGCCCAGGCGACCCTAAGGTCTGAAGATGGCGAAGGCAAGGGAACATGTTCCCTCCCTTTGGCTGGCGAACCAAGGGGCGAGGCTGTTAGCCCAGGTGACCCCATGGCCCATGAGGTGCCTATAAAATGACTGAACATTTTTGCCATAAAATGGTAATTCACAATCATCATATTATATATAATTCCAGTAAAGATAAAATCGAATTATACATAATACTTCTTCAAATGTTCCGCGTTCCATGGATGAGGGAGGGCGCTGCCTTTACTGTCTGTAAGTTTGTATGATCCCGGTCGAGTACTCCTGGTAACAACGTAGGGTCCCTCCCATTTAGGCCCTAACTTGCGTTCTTCAGTTGTGGTTACTCTTGTGCGCTTCAACACTAAGTCTCCATGTTTAAAAGATCTGGGGTTGACTCGTCTGTTGAACCACTTCTCAGCCATGCGTTTATGATGTTCTACTCTCACAGCCGCCTCTACTCGCCTTTCTTCTATGAGGTCCAATTGTTGTAGCAGCTTTATTTCATTGTTATCTGGATGGAAATTCTTTACTCTGAAAGTAGGGACTCCTACCTTCGCCAGGATGACAGCTTCGTTACCATACATAAGGGCGAAATGAGTCTCTCCTGTAGGGGTTCGAACAGTAGTACGGTAAGACCATAACACTCCAGGGAGTTCGTCCGCCCACATTCCTTTATAGCTTCCCAGCTTCTTTTTAAGGATATATCAAATGGTCTTATTAGTTGCCTCTACTTGAACATTTGATTGAGGATGTCCAGGCGATGAGTAACGTACTTCGATTTTCAACTCGGCACACCACTGCAGATAGTGTGAAGAGTCGAACTGACCTCCATTGTTGGATATGAAACACTGGGGTACGCCAAACTGACACACAATAAATTTTCAGAAGAACTTAGTAATGGCTTGGGAGGTTATAGTTGATAATGCTTCCGTCTCTACCCACTTAGTGAAATAGTCAACTGCTACCACAATGAACTCCTCCTCGGCCCACGGGGAGGGGACCTATAAAATCTAACCCCCACTGAGCAAAAGGCCAGGTTTCCACTATAGATGTCAAATCTGTAGGCGGGAGATGCAAGATATTGGCATGTTTTTGACATTACGGACATTTTTGGGTGAACTCTTTTGAATTCTTGAAAAGGTTCAGCCAGTAATACCCCGCTCGACCTAGTTTGTTAGTCAAAACTCTTCCTTCCGAATGACTCCCGTAAATTTCTTCATGGATTTCTGCTAATACATACTGAGACTCCTCAACCGATAAACATCTGAGTAATGGTTCTGAGAATCCCCTTCTGTACAATATCCCCTCCAAGATAACAAATCTGGCGGCCCGGTTTTTGATCTTTTTGGCTTCAATTGCGTCATCGGGTAGCTTACTCTCTTATATAAATTCTATTATCTCTTTAGCCCATTCAGGTTGGCTTGTTTCTACTTGAAACATTTCTTTCTCAATAGAAGGGATCTCTACTTGTCTTACTTCTGTATTTTCGAGAAGAAGGACATCCATCTATCCGAAAGCTATTCTAGCTAAGCGGTCGGCTTGGCAATTATCGACTCTTGGGATTTGCTGAATGGAAGAGTACTGGAAGTAATCTCTTGCTTCACAAACCAACTGACAATATTGCTTCACCTGGTGAACCACCACTTGCGAATCAGCATGCACTATCACTTCCTTAGCCTCTAAGACGCAGGCAACATTCAAGCCAATTAACAGTGCTTCATATTTTACCTCATTGTTGGTAACCTTGAAAGTGATCTTAACGGCATACTTGTATTCCCTACCATCGTCAAAAATGATATGGATACCTGCCCTTCCTCCTGCTTTACATGTCGATCCATCCACATATACCATCCAAGATTTGGTGGGGAGTGTTTGAACAATATCTTTCGAGAAGCCAATGAGCTCGACTACGATGTCAGTGAGTACTTGCCCTCTGATTGTCTTTCTGGGAGCATATTAGATGTCGAATTCGCTAAGTTCTATGGCCCACTTTTCTAATCTTCCCGAGGCCTCTAGTCATTATAAAACAGCTTTCAAGGGCTGTTTGGTAAGTACTTGTATGGCGTGAGCTTGAAAGTATGGCCTGAGTCGTCTAGTAGCTACCACTAAGGCGAAAGCCATCATTTCCAGCTTAGGGTATCTAGCTTCCGCCCCCCGAAATGCTCGACTTATATTGTCTACTGGTTTCTGCCAGGTTGTCGTGTCCCTCACTAGAACAACAGAAGTTGCATTGGGCGAGACGGCCAGGTATGCAGTCAATGTTTCTCCGGGTTTGGTTTGGTTGAGCAATGGTGGGTGGGTTAAATATTCTTTTAACTCATCCAGGGCCCTGTTACAAGAAGGGTTCCATTCCTGTGCATTCCTCAATATTTGGAAGAAAGGTAGGCATTTGTCAGTGGATCGAGTTATGAAGCGATTCAAGGCAACCACTCGGCTCGCCAATTGCTGCACCTCGTGGTGATTCCGAGGCGCTACCATGCAAGATATGGCTTTCACCTTCTCAGGGTTGGCTTCGATTCCCCTCTCAGAAACCATGTAACCCAAGAACTTCCCCGACCCCACTCCAAAAGGACATTTACTTAGGTTAAACTTCATCTTGTATTGACGCAAAACTTTAAAAGCTTCCCACAAGTCATCCACATGTTGTCCGGGTGTTTTACTCTTGACTAGCAGATCATCAACATATACTTCTACATTCCTTCCAATCTTCTGTTAAAACATCCGGTTGACTAGACGTTGATACGTAGCCCCTGCATTTTTCAACCCAAAGGGCATTACCTTGTAGCAATATAACCCCCGGTCAGTAATGAAAGCTGTTTTGTCCTCATCATTTGGGTTCATCCTGATCTGATTATATCCTGAGTATGCATCCATGAAGCTGAGCAACGAATGACCAGCCGTTGAGTCTACGACTAGGTCGATACGAGAGAGTGTGAAGCTATCATTCGGACATGCCTTGTTTAGATCGGTGAAGTCCACACACATCCTCCATTTACCGCTCGCTTTCTTTACCAGCACTATATTAGAAAACCATTCTGGATACTGGGCTTCTCTGATAAACCCCGCCGTTAGTAGGCGGTCCACCTCCTCAGCTATAGCAGTACATTTCTCTGCACAAAAGCTACGTCTTTTTTGTTTAACCTTCCGAGCTTCTTGATTGACACATAAATGATACTCAATAACACTATTATCTATACCTGGCATATCTTGATGGGTCCAGGTGAATAGGTCTTAATAATCAACTAGGAGTCGTTTGAGTTCTTACTTCAGGGTAGGCTCCAAATTGGCACCTATTTGAATCTTTCGCTCGGGTTTCGCTTGGTCGAAGGTGATTAGTTCCAATGGCTCTCCGGGTTCTGCTTGCTTGATGGTTTGCTCATCTCAAAAATTTTCATCCCATCTTGTCAGAGGTGGTGGAGGTAGCAACTCAGTTGCCCTTTCACTGTGCCTCGGACCCTCCTCGGCGACACCGATTATTATTTGGATTAGAGGCTTGAACTCGTGAGAGTAACATTCACGAGCCACGGATTGCTCGCCTCTGACTTCCCCTATACCATTTGGAGTTGGGAACTTCACTTTCAGATGGTACGTTGAAATTACGGCTTTCAGACGATTCAAGGCAGGCTGCCCCAATATAATATTATTCGAAGAAGGGGCTTTGACTACCAAAAACTCAACCATAACCATTGAAATTTTAGGCGCCTCGCCGGCCATTACAGGCAGAGTTATGACCCATTCGGGTTGTATAATTTCGCCGGCAAATCCCCTAAGGGATGTTGGGGCTCGTCTTATTCTGTCCCGCCCAATCCTCATTTTGTCAAAGGCGTCCCAATAGAGGATATCGGCCAAACTTCCGTTATCGATAAGGATTCTTTTGGTTATGAAATTGGCGACTAATATTATGACCACCAAAGTGTCGTCGTGTGGCTGCATCACTCCTTCATCATGCTTATCAAAGACAATTGGGACATCTTTAGAAGATCGTTTGTCCTGAGTGAATTTCGACATGGTGAACACCTCTGCATATCGCGCCTCTCGAGCATACGCCTTCCTTGAAGCTAAAGTTTCCCCTCCTCTCGGTACTTCTTCGGCAATGGTTTGTATTTCACCCAATGGTCCCCCCCTTTGGGACGAATCTTTGGCGTTCCTCTCTCTCTGGGGGCTTGGACTGCGTTTACTGTTAGGATATCCCCAATTTCTTTGCGACTCTTCCCTTTCACCTTCATTCTTTCTCTTCAAGGTTCTACAGTCCCGGATATTGTGCCCAGTAGACTTATGATATTCGCAGTACATGTTTTCCAGTCGATACTGGTTCTGCTGATAATACTGCATTTCCCTAGGTTCTCTGTCTACCGCTCAATTGGTATGAGGACGCAGTCTGTACTGCGGGCTCCCGTGAGATGACGGCCCCCCTTGTACATTTCTTCTCTTCGAGTCGGCTGTACTTCTTCTTCTTGCAGTCAGGTTGGCTTCAGTTTGATTGGCACGCTCTATTTCTTCCCGCCTTGGCCCTATAAGCGCTTGCAAGGTGTATTCAGCGTTTATATATCCGTCCGCCCTTCCATGAATTCTACCAAGGTGGCAGGAGTTCGTTTAGCAATCACTGTTAGGAGAGGACTATCAGGCCATATCCACTTAGGAGGGCAGCCAGAGTGATCTTCTCATCCTGATCTCCTACCGTCATCAGTTCCTTGTTGAACCGAGAAATATAGTTTTTGAGACTTTCCTGACTGTCTAGTTTAAACGTGAGGAGATACGTAGCTGGTCTTTTCCTCTTCCGACTTCCCAAGAACTGGGTTATAAAGAGGTGAGCCAGACAGTTAAAGCTGTCTATCGTGCCAGTAGGGACCGTCCCGAACCAGGTACGAGCTACTCCTTTAAGGGTGAGAGGGAACGCTCGGCATGCTACTTCATTAGGATAGCTATGCAGACTCATGTGCATCCTAAACGTCTCTATATGCTCATAGGAGTCAGCGCTCCCATCATACAGCTCCATCTGAGGTGCTCGAAATTTTGCTCCCTTTTTCTGCTTTATTATGTCCATTCTTCTTGTATAGCTTTTTTCAGTTGTATTTTGTTTGGTTACAGAGTGCCTCATCGTTACAATAGCTGCCGTTGGTGCCAATTTTTCTAGGCCCTCAATGTCTAATTTTTGCTACTTTAGAGATGTTTAGTTTCTTTGGATATATGGGATTCTTCAAGGCTAGGATAATATAATAGGTTGCATGAATCTAGATCTTGTTTGATAGTCTTGATAATAATATATCCCCGGTGAAACATATGTCCCTATTTCATGCCTTTCCAAAGATTATAATGTCTGGTTCTGCCTTTGAGGTAGACTTAGAAGAAAAAATTCTTCATTTGCTTATGTGACGATTCTCTGCTACATATTATATCTAAACTGGACATGAAATAACTTTGGAGCTTGAGGCTTTGGCTTCCAAGTTATGCATTATGGTACTATCTTATATTGGAAAAATATAGAGAGAATGAAAAAAATGGCTTCCTGATAGTGAACAAAGGAAATGTTTCTCCTTTAAAGGAAAATCGGGGTAGGTTGTAGGTGCTTTGCTAAAGCCCAAGAATGAAGGAAATTTTGTATTGAAGCTAGCAAGAAAGTAACTTAATTTTTAACAATAATCTGCATGTTTTCAGATAAATCATTTGCTACATCATCTGCATGGGAAACGAGAAAGAACAGCCATCTATGCAAAGATCATGCAGCTCCCCCATCCACGGTATGATGTTATATCATTTGATATATCAATGAAATTGGTATCGTTGAGGTAGTATTTATTTCCAAAATTCATTAATAACTTTATCTAATAACATGTTAGGACATACCATCAAATAGTCCAAACATCTCAAATAGTATGCCTGGTTACTATGGACTAGTACATGCATGGTCATCGGCGTTTCTGCCATATCCGGTTGGCAACCAATATCCAATCAACATACAAGTGATGATAACATGTTATAATTTATTTTTATTAACTTCTTTGCATGTACTAAAAAAAAGGTTGCTTCTTTGTAAGAGTCTAAAGGTTGTGGATATGGGATGGAATAGCATAGATTTTTAGCTATGGTGAGATCAGGCAACATGCAGATGGATCCCATTTTTTGTTTATTTTTTGCTATGATGAATTTTTGTTGTGGCTGAAAAGGAGACAAATGGGTCCATATTATGGTAGTCCATCAATCTTTAGTCGTGTGTTTGAGCTTTTTGTAATGGTGTTGAAAATCTTAGAAGTTACAACAAGCTTGTTGGTGGATTATAAAATTTGAGAAGCTAGATTCGAACATGCATGCACGCCTGTTTGGAGTACTACTAAGGCCAATTCCAAAGTGCCAAGGAAAGTGAATTATAAACCATGAAACATGCACGATGAGAATTAGTGATATATATATATATATTTATATATGCATAAAAAATTAGGATCAGTAGTCTTCTTTTATTGGCTGGACTTTGTATCTACAATACTAGTATATATGCAAGCTATACAATATGCACTCCAGAACTGCACTCTGCAGTACTCAAGCAAAGTACCCAACGACTTGTTCAATACCAAATATTCTTTACGTTCTCGATTCATACCAGATCTACCTTTTAAGAAAATTTTTAAACGAGAATTGTTTGGAAATCTGAAAAAATGTGTAAAGAATGTCACCAAGAATGTTCGGAGGAATGGATCTTGAAGAAAGGAATCACAGTGGACCTCTCACAGCGACTGTAGACCTCGTGGAGACGGGGGAGCTCGTGGAGAAGACAGAGATGGAGAGCTCGTGGAGAAGAAAGACGGGGAGCTTTGTGGGGGATTCGTGGGAGAGGGATTCAAAGAGATAGAGAGCAGAGGGAGGGACTTCGGGCAAAGTGGAACGACGTAGTTTATTTTCGTTGTCCACGTGGGATGCGAAGTCGCACCAGAGTTATTCCTCTGGTTACCTTTACGAGCAGTGCTAGATACACACATCTTCGCGTACACGATGCGGACACGCTGACATCAGCCAGTTTATTAAAAAATGAAAAATAAAGCAAAACAAAAGTCGTGTTATGAAACTTAAAGAAAGGAACTACTATTGCAAAAGAGAAATAAGAAATTCTCTCTGAAACTCTTAAGAACTGAAACTTTCTTTCTCTCTTTATTTTTTCTTATAAATTTCATTACAACTGAAACCCCTATTTATAGGCCAGGAAATTACTATGCAAGTCACTATGCAAAATTTAAAATAATAGTGATGGGGTCATTCACATAATTTAGTGGTGGGACAGGGGCGGCTGATAAATTTCGTTCGTTCATTTCACTCCCCCTTGAATGACCACCAATAAGAAATCTGTCTCGTTAAAATCTTGCCAAGTAAAAACCCAGTGGGAAGAAAAACCAATGGCGAAGGAAAAAGAGTACAGTCTTCTTATGTATCCACAAGTGCTTTAAGATTGCCTCATTAAAACCTTGCAGAGGAAAATCTAGTGGGACAAAACGTCAGCGAAGGAAAAAGAGTACAATCAGCACATTTACTCCCCCTGAAAAGTGCATGACAAAAGATTTTTGAGTCTTCGCATTCCAATGTTATGCACAATCTTCTTGAATATGGAAGTTGGTAACGCCTTTGTGAATAAATCTGCCAGATTATCACTAGATCGTATCTGCTTGACATCAATTTCACATTTTTCTTGAAGTTCATGAGTATAAAAGAATTTCGGTGAAATATATTTGGTTCTGTCACCTTTGATATATCCTCCTCTGATTTGAGTGATACAAGTAGTATTATCTTCATATAAGATTGTTGGGCTATTATCGATCATGGGAAGTCCACACTTTTCCTGGATATGTTGAATAACTGATCTCAACCAAATACACTCTCGACTTGCTTCATGAATAGCAATGATCTCTGAGTGATTTGAAGAGGTAGCAGATAGTGTCTGCTTAACAGATCTCCATGATATGGCAGTATCTCCATAAGTAAATAAATATCCAGTTTGAGATCTAACTCTGTGTGGGTCTGAAAGATAACCTGCATCTGCATACCCAATCAATTCTGGACTTGAACCACGTTGATAAAATAATCTCATATCAACCGAACCATGAAGGTAACGAAGGACATGTTTAATGCCATTCCAATGCCTTCGAGTTGGTGCAGAACTATATCTTGCAAGCAGATTAACTGAGAATGTAATATCTGGTCGAGTGCAATTTGTAAGATACATCAAAACTCCAATTGCACTGAGATATGGTACTTCAGGACTAAGAATTTCTTCATCGTCATCACAAGGACGGAATGGATCTTTCTTCACATCAAGTGTTCGAACAATCATTGGAGTACTCAGAGGATGAGATTTGTCCATATAAAAATGCTTTAGGACTTTCTCAGTATACATGGACTGATGAATAAAAATTCCATTTGGCAAGTGCTCAAGCTGCAGGCCGAGACAAAATTTTATTTTGCCAAGATCTTTCATTTCAAATTCATTCTTTAAATATATAGCGGTTTTTGAGATCTCTTCAGGAGTTCCCACAATATTTAAATCATCAACATAAACTGCAATAATGACAAATCCGGATTCTGATTTCTTAATAAAAACACATGGACATATAAGATTATTCTCAAATCCTTCTTTCAATAGATATTCGCTTAAGCGATTATACCACATGCGTCCGGATTGCTTCAACCCATATAAAGATCTTTGTAGTCTGATTGAGTACATATTTCTAGATGTACTTGTAGATGCTTCAGGCATCTTATATCCTTCGGGGATTTTCATATATATGTCATGGTCTAAGGATCCATATAAATATGCAGTGACCACATCCATCAACTGCATTTCTAATCCTTTTGTAACAACCAGACTAATCAAAAATCTAAATGTGATTGCATCCATAACGGGAGAGTATGTTTCTTCATAATCAATCCCAAGTTTCTGCAGGAAACCTTGTGCGACAAGCCGTGCTTTGTATCGCACAATTTCATTTTTCTCATTACGTTTTCGTACAAATACCCACTTATATCCAACAGGCATTACACCCTTTGGTGTTTGGACAACAGGTCCAAATACTTCTCGTTTTGCTAGCGAATTTAATTCAGCTTCAATAGCTGTTTTCCATTTTGGCCAATCATTTCTATGTCGACATTTTTCGACGCTTTTTGGCTCACTTTCTTCATTACTTCTGGTAATGTCAAGGGCCATTTTATATGAAAATATGTTGTCGACAACAGTTTTATTTCTATCCAGAATTTCTCCAGTTTTCATGAAATGTATTGAATCTCATTATTTTCAGGTACCTGTTCCTCTTCAGGGGAAAACATTTCATGACACACCTCTTCAGGAGGTCCCTTTTTAGGAGATTTATACTCTTCAAGAGTTTCCTCTTCAGGAGGTTCTGGAATAGAAGATTTAAGCTCTTTAGAAGCACCAATTATATTTGTGGCCTGTATTGTGGGTATGTGTTCTTCAGGAACACCAAATTCATTTTGTATTCTTTTCCTTCTGGGAATTTTGTCTTTTGCACCAATAGGTCTTCCACGCTTCAGTCGTATTTTAGATTCATCTATTGCTGCTTTGACAATTTGTCCTTCAGGGACTTCAATCCTTGCTGGAGTATTAACAGCAGGAATATAAGATTTTACTACACCTTTAGTTTCAGTAAATACATCCGATAACTGATTTGCAACATTTTGCAAATGAATAATCTTTTGAACTTCCCGTTTATATTCATTTGTAGGAGGATCAAAATGAGACAAGGTCTTATTATCCCAAGTAATATCTTGTCGTGCTTCAGGCACCGACTTTTCTTTACCCATTAACGGAAAATTTGATTCGTCAAAATGACAATCCTCAAAACGTGCTTTAAACATATCCCCTATAAGGGGTTCAATGTATCTAATAATGGATGGAGAATCAAAACCAACATATATCCCAAGTCTACGTTGAGGGCCCAATTTTGTACGTTGTGGAGGTGCAATTGGAACATATACAACACATCCAAAAGTACGAAGATGAGAAATATTTGGTTGTTGACCATATGCAAGCTGTAATGGAGAATATTTATGATATGCAGATGGTCTAATGCGAATTAGTGATGCTGCATGAAGTATAGCATGTCCCCAAACAGAAATAGGTAGTCTTGATTTCATAAGTAAAGGTCTAGCGATTAGTTGAAGCCTTTTGATCAAAGACTCAGCCAAACCGTTTTGTGTGTGTGTATGGGCAACAGGATGTTCAACATCTATTCCTATTGACATGCAATAATCATCAAAAACTTGAGATGAAAATTCACCTGCATTATCCAATCGAATGGTCTTAATTGGATACTCGGGAAATTGTGCTCGTGGTTTAATTATCTGAGCAAGAAGTCTAACAAATGCAACATTTCTAGTGGAAAGAAGACAAACATGTGACCATCTACTAGATGCATCAATTAGAACCATAAAATATCTAAATGGTCCACTTGATGGATGAATAGGCCCACATATATCTCCGTGAATCCTTTGTAAAAAGGATGGAGATTCAACAATGATTTTTGAGGGAGATGGTCTAATAATTAACTTACCTTGAGAACATGCAGAGCACGGAGATTCATTGGGTAGAAATATCTTTTGATTCTTTAAGAGATGCCCATGCGAATTTTCAATAATTCGTCTCATCATTATAGAACCCGGATGTCCAAGGCGATCATGCCAAGTCATAAATACTTTAGGGTCAATGCACTTCTGGTGCATTACCACATATGATTCAATTGTTCTCATTTTTGTATAATACAATCCAGAACATAGAGCAGGCAGTTTTTCTAATACGAGCTTCTGACCCGATACTGTTTTAGTAATAAGAAGATGTTCTTTACTGCCTTCATTGGTCGTTTCAATATGGTAATAATTACGACGTATATCTTTGAAACTCAATAAATTTCTTCTGGATTGTGAAGATAATAGAGCATCATCAATACAAAATTTGGTGCCATCAGGCAACACAATATAAGCTCTTTCGGAGCCCTCAATTAAATCCGATGAACCTGATATGGTATGGACATAGGCTTTACTTAGTGTTAGATTTTGAAAATATTTCTTTTCTTTGAGAATTGTGTGAGTTGTAGCACTGTCAGCCAGACATATATCTTTATCATTCAACTCAGAAATAAAAAGCTCATCAATGTGATCCATGATTCTACAAAATATACAAAACTTTTATTACTGATAGAAAGAAAATACATTAATTAAGTGGAACACTTCTATCTCCAATTAAGTGTTCAATACTACCATCAGGATGATTAAAGAAATCAGATACATCAAGATGAGTAACGTCTACATCTACTGAATCTAATAAATCATCTGATGGTTCTATTAAATTTGTTTCATGCACTTTATTATTTCCTTTAATAGAAGCTTGATATAAATCAGCTAAGTGACTGGCCGTACGACAGGTACGTGACCAATGTCCAGTCATTCCACATCTATGGCACACCTCTTCACTTTTCTTCGAAGTATATTATAATCCCTTTTAATGTTGTCACTCCTGGGACCAACATTTCTATAATTTCTCCTACCACGTCCACGCCTCCGATTTCTTCTAAAGGATGCACCATTCACTTCTGGGAATGATGCAAATCTATTACCATTCACTTCAGGGAATAATATTGAGCCAGTAGGGCGTGACTGGTGGATTTCTAATAAGAGCTCATTATTCTGCTCAGCTACTAGAAGACATGATATAAGTTCAGAATATTTCTTGAACTTTCTCTCTCGATACTGCTGCTGCAGGAGCACATTCGAGGCATGAAATGTAGTAAAAGTCTTCTCTAGCATATCTTCATCGGTGATTTTCTCACCGCATAATTTTAATACTGAGCTTATTTTAAAAAGTGCGGAATTATACTCACTAACACTTTTAAAATCTTGCAACCTCAGGTGCATCCATTGAGAACGAGCTCTTGGGAGGATGACAGTCTTCTGGTGTTCATACCTCTCCCTTAAATTGTTCCACAAAATATAGGGATCTTTTACAGTGAGATATTCAGTTTTCAATTCTTTATGAAGATGGTGGCGAAGGAAAATCATTGCTTTAGCACGTTCCTGCAGGGATGCTTGATTTCCTTCTTTAATAGTTTCTCCCAGGTTCATTGCATCAAGATGTATTTCAGCATCAAGTATCCAGGATAAATAATTTTTCCCAGATATATCAAGAGCAACAAATTCCAATTTTGTAAGATTTGCCATTTTCTACACATATAAATAATAAATATGTGTATTTCAAAAAATATATTTATAAATTTACACAGATAATCATCAATAAAATATATCAAAGATTTCAAATAATATATTGAAAAACTTACAGAGGAATAAGGCCACTAGCTTCAGAATTGGCAGAACCGTCGTGCTGATAACGTGTTATGAAACTTAAAGAAAGGAACTACTATTGCAAAAGAGAAATAAGAAATTCTCTCTGAAACTCTTAAGAACTGAAACTTTCTTTCTCTCTCTATTTTTTCTTATAAATTTCATTACAACTGAAACTCCTATTTATAGGTTTTGAAATTACTATGCAAGTCACTATACAAGTCACTATGCAGAATTTAAAATAATAGTGGTGGAGTCATTCACATAATTTAGTGGTGGGACAGGGATGGCTGATAAATTTCGTTTGTTCATTTCAAGTCGTACTTTTTTTTATACTTTGATTTGTGTCTTGCATTGAGAATGAGAAAAATAGATTCATCAACCTGTAGCTCGCTATCTCAAGTAACCTATGCGGTATTCTACAGAACTCTAGTCTCCAAGTAACACTAACGAGGAAAAAGCCACCCAAAATAAAAAAGTTAAAAATTGATGAAGAGAGGAATACCTGAAGAATATCCAAGGAAATATTTTCAAAGAAATCAACGTCGGGATGGAGGCAGCTGGTCTAGAACTTTAACTTTGGGGGCTTAAATGGGTAGTCATTAGGAAACATTTTTTCTTTGCTTTCGATAATTGTTCCTTTCCATCTATGTTTTGCATTTCGTATTTTTCCTTTTCTTTTTCGTGTTTCAAGTATAAAATTGTCAGCCATTTTCTTGTTAAGATGCTGCGAATTCGAAACAGAAATGGGATGTTGCCATCTCCTTGTAAAATTATCAACCATCTCCTTTTCTTTTTATTTCATTTGGTTGTAGTTGCAAAGATGCTTTCAACTATTTCGAGGCAGAAGATTACATAAAGAAAAAATCTTTAGAGCATCCACTATTGAGAGTATCCATTGCACTCATAAGCAATGCTTAGGATAAATTTACTAAATTATCCTTAAACATTACTCATGAGTGTGATGGATATTCTTAAATAGTGGATGCTCTCTAGCATTGCTCTTACATAAATAGTGAGTTCTATAGAATGGCAAGAATTAATGCATGATGGTATCGCAGTACATGTGCTTATATCATGCCTTGGTACCGGCCTGCTCCACGTGCCAACACTTCGTTTTTATCTTTATTTTTATGTTTATAAGCCACCGTGCCTAACAGCGGTTCGTCCAATCAATTAGCACAGTCAGTATAAAGTAGCTAGGTTTGCAGCTAGTGACACAGTCAAAAATTTATTTTAGGAGAAGTCAAATAAAATTAAATAAAATATTTAAAATATATTTTTTTTATTTTTATATAATTTTTTTTAAAATATAAAACATGCTAATAATAAGATTTATAATAAAAATAAAATACGTTTAATATAATTTATTTTATATCAAAAAAATATATAATATGTCAAAAACATATTATCATAATAAAAATATATTAAAAATATGTTAGAAATTATATAATTTTTTTTTATATTTTTATTTATAATAAAAATATATCATCATATTATTATTTTATTTTATTTGATATTAGATATATTTTATTTTTAAATTAAATTAAATTTTGTAAAAAAGCTAAAATAATTTTTAAAAAGAAATTAATATAAGATAAAATTAATATTATTTTATTAAATTATAAAAAACTAATATATATTATCCTACTAAAAACCTAACAATACCAAAAAAAAAAAAAAGAGGAATATTGTGCTAATAACTTAGCCGCCACCTACTCCCCACAAAGGGAATCTACCTGAAGTGGTTTTGATATGATCTGAAATATGGACTACAATGCCATAATGGGAGGCCACAATGGATTGTTTTGCACTAGTGCATTTTGCTTGTTTGGATTGATTGATAAGACTTTTACTGTTATAAAACTTAAAGAAAGGAACTACTATTGTAAAAGAGAAATAAGAAACTCTCTTGAAACTCTTAAGAACTCAAGCTTTCTTTCTCTCTCTATTTTTTCTTATGAATTTCATTACAACTGAAGCCCCTATTTATAGGCTTTGAAATTACTATGCAAGTTACTATGCAAGTCACTATGCAAGTTACTATGCAAGTTACTATGCAAATTTAATATAATAGTGGTGGGGTCATTCATATTATTTAGTGGTGGGACAGGGGGCGGCTGCCGTCCCTCCACTAAATTCATTACACTCCCCCTTGAATGACCACTCATAAGGAATCTGCCTCGTTAAAACCTTGCCAAGTAAAAACCCAGTGGGAAGAAAAACCAATGGCGAAGGAAAAAGAGTACAGTCTTCTTATGTATTCACAAGTGCTTTAAGATTGCCTCATTAAAACCTTGCAGAGGAAAACCCAGTGGGACAAAACCTCAGCGAAGGAAAAAGAGTACAATCAGCACATTTACTCCCCCTGAAAAGTGCATGACAAAATATCTTTGAGTCTTCGCATTCCAATGTTATGCACAATCTTCTTGAATGTGGAAGTTGGTAACGCCTTTGTGAATAAATCTGCCAGATTATCACTAGATCGTATCTGCTTGACATCAATTTCACCTTTCTCTTGAAGTTCATGAGTATAAAAGAATTTAGGTGAAATATGTTTAGTTCTATCACCTTTGATGTATCCTCCTCTGATTTGAGTGATACAAGCAGTATTATCTTCATATAAGATTGTTGGGCTATTATTGATCATAGGAAGTCCACACTTTTCCTGGATATGTTGAATAACTGATCTCAACCAAATACACTCTCGACTTGCTTCATGAATAGCAATGATTTCTGAGTGATTTGAAGAAGTAGCAGATAGTGTCTGCTTAACAGATCTCCATGATATGGCAGTATCTCCATAAGTAAATAAATATCCAGTTTGAGATCTACCTCTGTGTGGATCTGAAAGATAACCCGCATCTGCATACCCAATCAATTCTGGACTTGAACCACGTTGATAAAATAATCCCATATCAACCGTACCATGAAGGTAACGAAGGACATGTTTAATGCCATTCCAATGCCTTCGAGTTGGTGCAGAACTATATCTTGCAAGCAGATTAACTGAGAATGTAATATCTGGTCGAGTGCAATTTGCAAGATACATCAAAGCTCCAATTGCACTGAGATATGGTACTTCAGGACCAAGAATTTCTTCATCTTCATCACAAGGACGGAATGGATCTTTCTTCACATCAAGTGTTCGAACAATCATTGGAGTACTCAGAGGATGAGATTTGTCCATATAAAAATGCTTTAGGACTTTCTCAGTATACATGGACTGATGAATAAAAATTCCATTTGGCAAGTGCTCAAGCTGCAGGCCGAGACAAAGTTTTGTTTTGCCAAGATCTTTCATTTCAAATTCATTCTTTAAATATATAGCGGTTTTTGAGATCTCTTCAGGAGTTCCCACAATATTTAAATCATCAACATAAACCGCAATAATGACAAATCCGGATTCAGATTTCTTAATAAAAACACATGGGCATATAAGATTATTCTCAAATCCTTCTTTCAATAGATATTCGCTTAAGCGATTATACCACATGCGTCCGGATTGCTTCAACCCATATAAAGATCTTTGTAGTCTGATTGAGTACATATTTCTAGATGTACTTGTAGATGCTTCAGGCATCTTATATCCTTCAGGGATTTTCATATATATGTCATGGTCTAAGGATCCATATAAATATGCAGTGACCACATCCATCAACCGCATTTCTAATCCTTTTGTAACAACCAGACTAATCAAAAATCTAAATGTGATTGCATCCATAACGGGAGAGTATGTTTCTTCATAATCAATCCCGGGTTTCTGCAGGAAATCTTGTGCAACAAGCCGTGCTTTGTATCGCACAATTTCATTTTTCTCATTACGTTTTCGTACAAATACCCACTTATATCCAACAGGCATTACACCCTTTGGTGTTTGGACAACAGGTCCAAATACTTCTCGTTTCGCTAGCGAATTTAATTCAGCTTCAATAGCTGTTTTCCATTTTGGCCAATCATTTCTACGTCGACATTCTTCGACGCTTTTTGGCTCACTTTCTTCATTACTTCTGGTAATGTCAAGGGCCATTTTATATGAAAATATGTTGTCGACAACAGTTTTATTTCTGTCCAGAATTTCTCCAGTTTTCATGAAATGTATTGAGATCTCATTATTTTCAGGTACCTGTTCCTCTTCAAGGGAAAACATTTCATGACACACCTCTTCAGGAGGTCCCTTTTTAGGAGATTTATACTCTTCAAGATTTTCCTCTTCAGGAGGTTCTGGAATAGAAGATTTAAGCTCTTTAGGAGCATCAATTATATTTGTGGCCTGTATTGTGGGTACGTGTTCTTCAGGAACACCAAATTCATTTTGTATTCTTTTCCTTCTGGGAATTTTATCTTTTGCACCAATAGGTCTTCCACGCTTCAGGCGTATTTTAGATTCACCTATTGCTGCTTTGACAATTTGTCCTTCAGGGACTTCAATCCTTGCTGGAGTATTAACAGCAGGAATATAAGATTTTACTACACCTTTAGTGTCAGTAAATACATCCGGTAACTGATTTGCAACATTTTGCAAATGAATAATCCTTTGAACTTCCCGTTTACATTCATTTGTAGGAGGATCAAAATGAGACAGGGTCTTATTATCCCAAGTAATATCTTGTCGTGCTTCAGGCACCGACTTTTCTTTACCCATTAACGGAAAATTTGATTCGTCAAAATGACAATCTTCAAAACGTGCTTTAAACATATCCCCTGTAAGGGGTTCAAGGTATCTAATAATGGATGGAGAATCAAAACCAACATATATCCCAAGTCTACGTTGAGGGCCCATTTTTGTACGTTGTGGAGGTGCAATTGGAACATATACAGCACATCCAAAAGTACGAAGATGAGAAATATTTGGTTGTTGACCAAATGCAAGCTGTAATGGAGAATATTTATGATATGCAGATGGTCTAATGCGAATTAGAGATGCTGCATGAAGTATAGCATGTCCCCAAACAGAAATAGGTAGTCTTGATTTCATAAGTAAAGGTCTAGCGATTAATTGAAGCCTTTTGATCAGAGATTCAGCTAAACCGTTTTGTGTGTGTGTATGGGCAACAGGATGTTCAACATCTATTCCTATTGACATGCAATAATCATCAAAAACTTGAGATGAAAATTCACCTGCATTATCCAATCGAATGGTCTTAATTGGATGCTCAGGAAATTGTGCTCGTAGTTTAATTATCTGAGCAATAAGTCTAGCAAATGCAACATTTCTAGTGGAAAGAAGACAAACATGTGACCATCGACTAGATGCATCAATTAGGACCATAAAATATCTAAATGGTCCACTTGATGGATGAATAGGCCCACATATATCTCCGTGAATCCTTTGTAAAAAGGATGGAGATTCAACAATGATTTTTGAGGGAGATGGTCTAATAATTAACTTACCTTGAGAACATGCAGAGCACGGAGATTCATTGGGTAGAAATATCTTTTGATTCTTTAAGGGATGCCCATGCGAATTTTCAATAATTCGTCTCATCATTATAGAACCCGGATGTCCAAGGCGATCATGCCAAGTCATAAATATTTTAGGGTCAATGCACTTCTGGTGCATTACCACATATGATTCAATTGTTCTCATTTTTGTATAATACAATCCAGAACATAGAGCAGGCAGTTTTTCTAATACGAGCTTCTGGCCCGATACTGTTTTAGTAATAAGAAGATGCTCTTTACTGCCTTCATTGGTCGTTTCAATATGGTAATCATTACGACGTATATCTTTGAAACTCAATAAATTTCTTCTGGATTGTGAAGAGAATAGAGCATCATCAATACAAAATTTGGTGCCATTAGGCAACACAATATAAGCTCTTCCGGAGCCCTCAATTAAATCCGATGAACCTGATATGGTATGGACATAGGCTTTACTTAGTGTTAGATTTTGAAAATATTTCTTTTCTTTGAGAATTGTGTGAGTTGTAGCACTGTCAGCCAGACATATATCTTTATCATTCAACTCAGAGATAAAAAGCTCATCAATGTGATCCATGATTCTACAAAATATACAAAACTTTTATTATTGATAGAAAGAAAATACATTAATTGAGTGGAACACTTCCATCTCCAATTAAGTGTTCAATACTACCATCAGGATGATTAAAGAAATCAGATACATCAAGATGAGTAACGTCTACATCTACTGAATCTAATAAATCATCTGATGGTTCTACTAAATTTGCTTCATGCATTTTATTCTTTCCTTTAACAGAAGCTTGATATAAATCAGCTAAGTGCCTGGCCGTACGACAGGTACGTGACCAATGTCCAGTCATTCCACATCTATGGCACACCTCTTCACTTTTCTTTGAAGAATTATTCTGGGGATTTTTACCCCTTTCTGAATTGTACCACTTCTGGTGATATGGTATATCCCTTTTAATGTTGTCATTTCTATGACCAACATTTCTATAATTTCTTCTACCACGTCCACGTCCACGCCCCCGATTTCTTCTAAAGGATGCACCATTCACTTCTGGGAATGATGCAAACCTATTACCATTCACTTCAGGGAATGATATTGAGCCAGTAGGGCGTGTATTGTGGCTTTCTAATAAGAGCTCATTATTTTGCTCAGCTACTAGAAGACATGATATAAGTTCAGAATATTTCTTGAACTTTCTCTCTCGATACTGCTGCTGCAGGAGCACATTCGAGGCATGAAATGTAGTAAAAGTCTTCTCTAGCATATCTTCATCGGTGATTTTCTCACCGCATAATTTTAATACTGAGCTTATTTTAAAAAGTGCGGAATTATACTCACTAACACTTTTATAATCTTGCAACCTCAGGTGCATCCATTCAGAGCGAGCTCTTGGGAGGATAACAGTCTTCTGGTGTTCATACCTCTCCCTTAAATTATTCCACAAAATATAGGGATCTTTTACCGTGAGATATTCAGTTTTCAATTCTTCATGAAGATGGTGGCGAAGGAAAATCATTGCTTTAGCACGTTCCTGCAGGGATGCTTGATTTCCTTCTTTAATAGTTTCTCCCAGGTTCATTGCATCAAGATGTATTTCAGCATCAAGTATCCAGGATAAATAATTTTTCCCAGATATATCAAGAGCAACAAATTCCAATTTTGTAAGATTTGCCATTTTCTACACATATAAATAATAAATATGCGTATCTCAGAAAATATATTTATAAATTCACACAGATAATCATCAATAAAATATATCAAAGATTTCAAATAATATATTGAAAAACTTACAGAGGAATAAGGCCACTAGCTTCAGAATTGGCAGAACCGTCGTGCTGATAACGTGTTATAAAACTTAAAGAAAGGAACTACTATTGTAAAAGAGAAATAAGAAACTCTCTTGAAACTCTTAAGAACTCAAGCTTTCTTTCTCTCTCTATTTTTTCTTATGAATTTCATTACAACTGAAGCCCCTATTTATAGGCTTTGAAATTACTATGCAAGTTACTATGCAAGTCACTATGCAAGTTACTATGCAAGTTACTATGCAAATTTAATATAATAGTGGTGGGGTCATTCATATTATTTAGTGGTGGGACAGGGGGCGGCTGCCGTCCCTCCACTAAATTCATTACATTTACTACTTCTTTTTCGTGATCTTTGGTTAAAAAAAACGAAAACATAAAAAAATAGCAAGTGACAAATGGTTCGAATTGCCAGGAGATGATCGTCAATGGCTATGGAGGCGCATAGGGACACGTGCCACTGTTGGAGAGTGGGCTTGGTCAGATCTGAGAGTTTCAAGCAACTGATCCCACTAATGTTGCGCATAGCAACAAAAAGCTCATCTTGGCATTACGGCAAACAGATCTCACACTTGATTTAGGTTGTGCATGAGGCGATGTTCTTCTTCGAGCCTAAGGATCAGCGGCTATGGAGTCTTTTATAAAAATTTCTTTAACGAGAGCTATGCGAGAAGTGAGGAATTTATGGATGATCATTTGGAGTTTGTATTTTGGATAACGCTGGATATAATTGTGGAATAAGCAAATGCCTTGCACTCCTTTAAAAAAAAAAAAGTAAAATCTAATATTATATAAAAAATTAATTTTTTTTATATAAATCTCGTATTTACTTAATTATTTTTTTCAAAGAAATGCACATAACTTACCGAAAAGAAATCATAGGAGTAAAGATGTAGTGTTATTTTAGAGAACATATAGGTTTAATAAAGGATAAATAGACATTCGAGAAAGAAGAAAAAACAAAACAAGAGATATCAATCTTCTAAATGAAAACTCGAAAGACGTAATTTTACCAACCGATACAAATTATAGATTTCAGAAACTCAAATACAATAAAGAGATTATTTTGCTAATGATACACAAAACACTATTCATATGTCTATACACATCTTTAAGATTATAAATTTATAAGTAGAATTAATCCAAATGTTAAGGACGTATTCTGCTATCCTGTCTACCGATCCCGTGTGAGTGTAACCTGCAAAACAAGGACGAGAAGGGTCGGGGTCCGGGACCGCTCCGACGATCAAGTTAGTGTATGGGAGAAGATATACGACAAAGGGAACAAGAGAATTTGTGAGCGTACCGTCCTTCCGTCGCTGGTTGGGCGTTATTTATAGGTGCCCCCCCCGGGAAGAGGGTCCGTGTGACGAGAGCGCCGAAATCGGGGCATCACTCGTCCGTCATCCTCGATAAGGAAACCTGGTCTGATTCGGTCGGTCTCATCGCATTAATTGAATATCCTCCCATTTAATGCTCGATTAGCCCCTTTTGGACAGGGGCATTAAATGCCGCCGTATCCTCTGTCAATTTGGGAATTAATGGTGTGTGTTTGTAGTGTCCGTATATTTAGAAAAAAGGGAAGACGTAGACCGGCGGCTGTCTGTCGTTCATAAATGCGGGAGTGGTCTTGATGGGAGACGGGTTCAGGGGACATGCCGGCACGTGAGCCGCCGTTCTGCCTTTAGCGTGTTCTCGAAGCTGGTTTAACCATTTCCTGCCCAGATCGGGAAACCATTTCCTGCTCAGACGTGGCTCGGAATCCCGCGGGGTCGGTCAACCCACCCACGCGAAGTATCCGCCTCGGAGTCCCGCGGGGTCGGTCAACCCACCCACGCGAAGTATCCGCCTCGGAATCCCGCGGGGTCGGTCAACCCACCCACGCGAAGTATCCGCCTCGGAATCCCGCGGGGTCGGTCAACCCACCCACGCGAAGTATCCGCCTCGGAGTCCCGCGGGGTCGGTCAACCCACCCACGCGAAGTATCCGCCTCGGAATCCCGCGGGGTCGGTCAACCCACCCACGCGAAGTATCCGCCTCGGAATCCCGCGGGGTCGGTCAACCCACCCACGCGAAGTATCCGCCTCGGAGTCCCGCGGGGTCGGTCAACCCACCCACGCGAAGTATCCGCCTCGGAGTCCCGCGGGGTCGGTCAACCCACCCACGCGAAGTATCCGCCTCGGAGTCCCGCGGGGTCGGTCAACCCACCCACGCGAAGTATCCGCCTCGGAGTCCCGCGGGTCCTCGGAATCCCGCGGGGTCGGTCAACCCACCCACGCGAAGTATCCGCCTCGGAATCCCGCGGGGTCGGTCAACCCACCCACGCGAAGTATCCGCCTCGGAATCCCGCGGGGTCGGTCAACCCACCCACGCGAAGTATCCGCCTCGGAGTCCCGCGGGGTCGGTCAACCCACCCACGCGAAGTATCCGCCTCGGAGTCCCGCGGGGTCGGTCAACCCACCCACGCGAAGTATCCGCCTCGGAGTCCCGCGGGGTCGGTCAACCCACCCACGCGAAGTATCCGCCTCGGAGTCCCGCGGGGTCGGTCAACCCACCCACGCGAAGTATCTGCCTCGGAATCCCGCGGGGTCGGTCAACCCACCCACGCGAAGTATCCGCCTCGGAATCCCGCGGGGTCGGTCAACCCACCCACGCGAAGTATCCGCCTCGGAGTCCCGCGGGGTCGGTCAACCCACCGACGCGAAGTATCCGCCTCGGAATCCCGCGGGGTCGGTCAACCCACCCACGCGAAGTATCCGCCTCGGAGTCCCGCGGGGTCGGTCAACCCACCCACGCGAAGTATCCGCCTCGGAATCCCGCGGGGTCGGTCAACCCACCCACGCGAAGTATCCGCCTCGGAATCCCGCGGGGTCGGTCAACCCACCCACGCGAAGTATCCGCCTCGGAATCCCGCGGGGTCGGTCAACCCACCCACGCGAAGTATCCGCCTCGGAGTCCCGCGGGGTCAGTCAACCCACCCACGCGAAGTATCCGCCTCGGAATCCCGCGGGGTCGGTCAACCCACCCACGCGAAGTATCCGCCTCGGAATCCCGCGGGGTCGGTCAACCCACCCACGCGAAGTATCCGCCTCGGAATCCCGCGGGGTCGGTCAACCCACCCACGCGAAGTATCCGCCCACGCGAAGTATCCGCCTCGGAGTCCCGCGGGGTCGGTCAATCCACCCAAACCAATTCGGAATTCCTGAACCCCGATCTTAAGCACACCCACCGGGTACGTTTGAGAAATTTTTTTTTTAAGTTTACACTTATCCAAAAAATTTCGCAGGGTAAAGATAAGAATGAAGTTATGAACAAAACACCAGAAGAAGATTAAGTCAAAATTCATATGTATTATCGGTCATACAAACTCGCTCGAATCGAGCTCGAGCATCATTACAAAAAAAAAAAAAAACTTGTACAAAAATCAGGTCAAGCCTCAGGAGGGGGCGGAGGAGGATTGAGGTCGTCAAAGGGAGGGTAGCCGCGCTTCCCGATCTTCTTGACGAATCTCTTCGCAGCCCGGTCTGGACGAAGAGACCCCACGCTTATCCTCTGAGGATCGAGCTGGGGATCCACCAAGAGCTGGGATCCTAGTCGGCGTAGGCCCTCGGCGTAGCCATGCCCCCAGGCGGAGTTACGGATCGCCACCACTCGGGATACCTGCGGCTCGAGATCGGCAATCCTCGAGTGGGCCTCTTCTAGAGCACTCCGAGCACCCGCAAGCTCGGACTCCCGAGCAGCCCGGACCTCCTCAGACCGCGCCAACTCCGCTTGCAAGATCTCCCGGGCGCGCCTCGAACCGACCAGTTCCTCCTCCAGAGCAACCCGAGCCCGCTCGGACATTTCTAACTCCTCTTCCCTCAGAGATAGAATCTGAGAAGAAGCTGCCAGCTCCGCTGTCCGAGCGGTTAGCTCGGACTGAAGGAGGATCTTGTCCTGCTCGGTGGTCGATCGTGCGTCCACGAGACGGGCATTCCTCCGATGGGCCACTGCCAGTGATTCCCGAACCGCCTCCAGTTCGGCTCGAAGGGAAGAGTTAGCTCTTTCCAGCCTGCTCTTCTCCACCCCCAGCTCCTCGACCGATCTTATCAGCCCTCTGCAAGTTTCCTCCGACTGCTCGAACTGGTCCCGTGCCTGCCGCAGCCTGTAGAGCCCGAACTTGCAGACGGTTCCGAGCTCACTGTTGAACTCGGCAAGCTCGGCCAGCTCGGATCCCACTGTCCGGGATATCTCCATGGCGACCTAAAAACACCGAACGTGCAAAAAAGAGAAAGAAAAACTTAGCAAATTTAAAAGAGAAGACCACCCGAAATTCGACAAGGCCTACCAAACAAACCTGAGTCAGCAGAGGCTCCAGCATTGAGGCCACCCGGGCTGTAGCATCCGCCTTCGCCTGGTCGAATCGGGAAGGCCGCTCCGAACCGGTCTCATCGGCCTGACGAGCTCCTTCCTCTGAACCCGACCCGAAGAGCTGCCCGAGCACAGCGACCCCACTTCGGAGCCGAAAAGGAGATGGGGGCCGGGGAGGAACTTCCGAGCCCGGAGGTGGGCCTGCGTCCTCAAAGTGAACCCCCGAGGTCGACCCCCTCTCGAAGGTCGGAGGTGGGCGCTCAGGAGACTCCTCGGACTCAGTGGCCGGTCGACCGCTCTCATCTCCGACCTCCGTATGGCTCCCTTCCTCGGGATGGTCGGACCCCCTCGACCTCTCGGAGGTGGCCTCGTCCCGACCTTCTTGGGCCGGAGCCCCTTGCTGCTCGGCTCCCTCGCGAGCGCCCTGGGAATGGGCCTCCCCGCCAGATACTTCATCTTCCCCCTCGGAGGCATCTGAGTGGCGCTCGGAAGATGAAGGGGGGGGAGTGGGCAACTGATTTGCCCTAGCAGCCTGCTCCTCCGACTCCTGTCGAAAGACCTGCGCAAAGGGCATGGCCCCCGGAGTCAGATCGGCGGCATGTTCCAGAGCCTCCTGGAAAGCGCGCTCTATCTCCTCTCCATCTGAGGAGTCGACCCCGGCCCGGTCCATCGCCTCGATCTGGGCTTCCATGACCGTCCTCCCGGCCTCGGCCCTCAGTTCCTCGGCCTGCAGGAACCGGATCTCGTCCGAGGACGACGACGAGGAAGTCGGCTCGGGACGTCCTGCAGGAGAGTCTGCGGGGGGGGCGCCTCCGCCCAGACCCTCGGCCCGTGGACCCTTCCCCTTCCTCTGTTTCTTGGGTCGGGCGCCACGGCTCGAAGTAGCCTCACCGGCCCGACTCTTGGCGCGCCTCTCTTGTTCCACCTCCCGATCAGAGGCTCGCTTACGGGAGGAGGCAGGAGGCCCTTCCGGGGCAGCGAAGAAGTTTTGGCCCTCGGCGTAGGACCGATCCGGTCGGGTCAAGAACTCCTCGATGTTCTCCTCGGTGAGGAGATTATCGGACCATAGCCGATCGGGATCCTCTGCCCCCCAGGAGAGCACCGCCTTCACCCTCTCCGCCTCCTGGGCCGAGAGGGTGACCTCCATGTGTGTCTGGGAGGGGAGGAAGCCCCAGTCTTTCTGAACGGGGAAGTCGCTCCTCTCTCCCTCCGGGAACTCCCACTCCCTGCCCGAGACGAAGAAGAACCTCTTGTGGTAGTCCCGGGCGCTCGAATGCCTCTCCTCCATTCTGATCAGCCGACATTTCGGCTTTATCTGGAAGCCGGCCACATTCCCGTCCCAACGGAGAAGCCGGTACAGTGAGAAGAACTCTCGAGCGGTGAAATCCGGGTAAGGATCGTTCTTCCCGGACAGAACGATCCTGAATGCCACGCAGGTGGCCAGCAGGATACGCCACCCGTTCGGCATAAGTTGGGCAGGGGCCAAACCCAGGAAGTGCAGGACTTCCCGAACCGGCCGGATGAAGGGAAGGCGCAGACCCTTCGAGAACATGAGGGAGAAGAGCACGACCTCCTGAGCCCTCCCGTCACGTTCACAGGCCCTAACTCCATCCCCCGGGGCCTCCAAAGTGTGCCGCCAGGAAACATGGTGCTTCTTCCTAAGCGTATCCACATCGGAGGATTGCATGGTGGACACCCAGCCGTTGCCGGCGAAGAAGGGGCATGGGTCAGAAGAAGCCATGGGGGCTAAAGCAGGGAGCGGCAAGACAGCAACAGAAAAAGAATGAAAGACGAAGAAGAGCAGGGGCAAGGAAGAAGGACAGCAGAATGGCAAGAAAGCAAACAGTGAAACGAGGATAGTGACAAGACCGCTGGGTAATTTATACCCAGAAGCCAAATTTAATGCGAGCGGGAAACGAGGCCGCGCCGAAACCGTCACCTCAGACGTGGCTTTGGAAACAGAAAGCACGCCCCGAACTGACCAATCAGAGGAAAGAGGCGTGCGCCGAAATGACAGGTCAGTCAATGATGGCCACGCGCGTGCGCCCCACCATTTAATAACGGATCACTGACGGTTCGGGAATCGGAACGACGGCACAATTGAATTTCAAAACTGCATTAAATGCCTGACACGAAATATGACGGGTCACAATTCGGCATTAATTGGTCAGAATTCGAATCGTCCCTCTGAAGTCCGAACGGCAAACGAAACGACGTGCCAGCAGAGACCGCCCGAACACACCCAACCTCGTGTTCCCGCTCGGTAAGGGAAATAAAGGAACACCGCCCAGTATAGAGGGACGGTACAATCAAAGGAAAGGAAGACCCTAGCTCTTAAGTGTTCGGAATTTCCATCAAAGTGCCTTCGGTGGAAACTCGCGGGGTACTGAAAGGGGGGTCCAGCCTAGTCGGGCCCGAGCCCACAAGATCGTCCGGCCCAAGGCCCGTCACCCGCATCCACCTCGACGCAGCGTCGGAATTCAACTGGGAAGACCGAAATCGGGGACGAGCGAGTCCCTGGTTTCCCGATCTGGGCAGGAAATGGTTAAACCAGCTTCGAGAACACGCTAAAGGCAGAACGGCGGCTCACGTGCCGGCATGTCCCCTGAACCCGTCTCCCATCAAGACCACTCCCGCATTTATGAACGACAGACAGCCGCCGGTCTACGTCTTCCCTTTTTTCTAAATATACGGACACTACAAACACACACCATTAATTCCCAAATTGACAGAGGATACGGCGGCATTTAATGTCCCTGTCCAAAAGGGGCTAATCGAGCATTAAATGGGAGGATATTCAATTAATGCGATGAGACCGACCGAATCAGACCAGGTTTCCTTATCGAGGATGACGGACGAGTGATGCTCCGATTTCGGTATTCCCAGTTGAATTCCGACGCTGCGTCGAGGTGGATGCGGGTGACGGGCCTTGGGCCGGACGATCTTGTGGGCTCGAGCCCGACTAGGCTGGACCCCCCTTTCACCAAAAAACCAAATAAATATTAACGTTACGCACGGATGACAAATCTCAAATAGATCATCTAGGGTTCTTCTACCTAGCTACTCACAGCTATCCTCTACATAGTGAAATATGGGGTAAAAACTAAAAAGAATTAATTAATATTTTATTATTTGTACGAAAGAAAAAGGTTCTTCTTGCCACTTAAATAATTTTATAGCAAGGTTGAATTAACTATATGGGTCTACAGGCGATATTTTTCCACAAAATAATAAATATATGAGAAACTCGCACGTCAATTTTCCACTTCTCTCTTCATCTCGTTGATCCCCCAAATACTAATAAATAAATAGTAAAAGTCCAAGTTAATTCCACCCAACATGTACTCTTTATGTACTGTGCATCACTCTCAGTATTAATACGTCTCTCCGGGTGCGGTTGGAGCCAGGTTCAGTACTATTTCAGATACGTTTCGGTTTTGCAAGAAAGCGTAAAATTTAAGCGAAAATTATAGGAAAAATTTATAAAATTTTTTATTATTAATTTTTTTTTTATTTTTTTATCAAATTTTTAATATATAAATAATGATTAAAAAAATTTAATTAGTTTAAAAAGAATAAATTAAAAATAATAAAATAATAAAAAATTAAAAAATAATGGTGTGTGGAAGTTGAAAAGTTGTGTAGAACTTTTCAAAATTATATGATTTGGTTCGTCATTTGTCTTGGATATGTATAATATATGAGTAATACTACATATAGACGTGGAGTTACAAGTGGCGTGTAGTCGTTTTGAAAAAAAGTAGAGTCTACTGTTAAAAAAGTTAAGTTTTTTTCATGTGGGTCTCATTTATAATCATTTTTTTTCAAAGTGACTGCATACTGTTTATAAGTCCATAATTACATCTATAATTTCTCATAATATATATACATATATATTTATATATATATATACATGTGTGTATATGTTTACATTATATATGTATGTGTGTATGTGTACAGTGTACTAGCTAGGTACTAGATAGGAGTAGGGGTGTCAGGACGTGTACATAATGCTTAAAGGGTCAATACGAACACGATCCATTAAAGATTTCATGTCAAAAACTTCAACCTTAACACGATTCTTTAAAATAACAGGTTGACACGACATAACCCGTTAAGACCTTTGACATTATATGATACGACATGACACAACACGGTCTGACACGTTTCAACCCGCAAACTCGTTAGTGACCCGTTTAAGTTTAGCCTAATTGATTTTATACAAATATTAAAGTTTAAATAATAGTTATAAAACATAAAAAGTTAATTATAAATTACAATTTTTAAATTACAATTCAATAAGTAGTACACTATAAAATATGATAAATACACAAATATGATTCACACATTGTAAAATATTAAAATTATAACTCAAACATATTAAATAACAATGAGTTAACTCGTTAATGATTTTTTAATAAGTACTTAAATTTGGTAACTAAGTGTCTAAGAATATAAAACCAATTTTAAATTAGGATTTTTTAAAGTTTAGATCAAGGGTATAAAAATAAATTCAAATTTCTTAACGTATTTTAACGGGTCTTAACGAGTTTAACTTGTTATGACCTGTTATCAAATTATGTCTTAACGGGTTAACATGATTTGACCTAAAATCCGTTAAGACTAAACACTAACTCGTTTTAATTGTATCGTGTTCGTTTCGTATTAACGTGTTGTATCATATATTGCCATCCCTAGATAGGAGCCTATATACGCACAAAACACATGATGCATATGGTGATTAGGCAAAAGTGTTGCTGCATTTTATAAATGGCAAAATGTAACCATTAAAATGTATATCAATTAGAACAAATTATTAAGACTAAGAATCATCGAGGAAAAATATAATTTTCATCATGATAATGATATAGAAAAAATAATTGTTCATTGCAAACCAAGATCTGCATATATATATATATATATATATATATATATATACGATTGGATTATCAAGATGGGATGGGGAGGAAAGGTTGGCGATCAATTGATGGACTATATGATGTAGATGAAGGGTTGATTTAAGCTATGGCTGGAATGGCTGCTGAGAGAAGAGAGAAAACTCATCTTCGAGAGAGTTGGCATCTGTCCTTCGTCTCGGTGAACTCATGTACTTCTAGGGCTCTACTAGGTACAAGCAGTTCTGTGCACAACCATTGCGCACCAATACTAACGTGGATGTTTACATTAGAATAAAAAACAAAAAACAAGCAGAAGAAATAAATGAAAAGCTTAAGAGAAGCAGATAGTTAGCAGCGAATGCCAACACGATGGAGTTGTCTGCAACAAGAATCTCTCCACCCTAATGTAAGAGTTTTATTTAAACTCTGTGACCCACACACCTATCTTATCAGTTTGAAATAATTCAAAATCTTATTGGATAATATTTGAGTTATGAAGGGATAAAAATTACTCCTAAGAGATAGGATTAAACTCTATATCTCTAATTATAGTCAAACACAAACTCATAGATTTCTTGATGGTCGGAAGTCAATAAATAGCACTGGGAGGCTCAAGGGTTCTCACCTACAACATTAGAGTGCCTCTAGCCATCAGGAGACACTTGTGAGGCAAACGTTGTTAGGGCGATCCTTCTCTCATAGTCAGATTAACTGTTCATCAATCAGATGGAGAAAGGTACGTTTGTCATATTATTAATTTATTATTGTAGATCATAGAAAATTAAAGATCCGTTTTATTAATGTCATGTTAAAATATTTAACATATGGTATCAGAGTTTCAGATTATAGATTTTTTATTATCTCAATAAAATATGAATAAATGATTATTTTATTAGTACGGAAATTTGTACGTTTATGTTTTCGTGTACGTATGATTTTATATTGTGAAAGAATGAAAAATATGTCTCACGGAATGACATATATATTTAACGCATTTTACTTACATCCAGCCGCATTGTGTTTGTAAAAGAGGAAGATAAAGTCTTTCAAAATTTCTCATGATTCACGATTCCACCAAGTAAAGACGAATATGCATTGATTTTACTTGGGTTTTATTTTCTTATGTCTGTCGTATTACTCATACTGTGTTGTTGGAGAAAGGGTGCTTCAGAAAATTGTAGAGTTGCGCATGATCATGTGTAGCCCTGTCGATTTAAGATCCATCGGCTGAGGGGAGATCGGCGCCTGGAGGACGAGTTAAACTTCTCGCCGGCGTCCCTGTAACGATGGCAGTGGGCTGTGAAGCCCACTGGCCACGGCACTTTCCCGTTGTAAACAAAAAAAAGAGTGCAAGAAACTAACCTGAAGTCGCCGGCGGATAGAGGACGATGACATGTTGCCTCACCGACGATGCTGTGTCGCAACTTTAAGTTGCGGTGGTTGAAGTTTGCAGAACATGAGTCGGCGGCTGGCTGGCATCTGAAGGTTGAAGAAGAATTAAAGATAGGTTTAGGTTTTGACATGGGCCGGGTCTTGGGCGGTGGCCCAGTTAGAATTAAATGCTGAAAGATAATGGGCTGGCCACTGTTGTGGCCTAGCCCGATAAAAGAAAAAAAAAAGGAAAGAAGGAAAGAAGGGGTCGGGCCAGCACAGTAAGGCCCGACCCAGGTCAACCCAAAACGGTTTGACCAATCATAATCCGGGTCCTGACCTGGTTTCTTGACCCGACCCGTTTCCGACCCAACTCAAATTTAAATAATATTATTTTAATATTATAATATTATTTCAAAATAATAATAATAATAATAATAAATTAATTAATTAAAGTTTTATTATATGCATACTTTAATGTTATGTGTATATATTTAAATTATGTACATGTTATTATAATTATTTACATGTATGTATGAAATGTTTATATACATGTTATCATTGTTAATTGTTATGTACATGTATATATAAAAAGTTTATTAAATTCTATAATACTATTATTGTGATTTTCCTGTAAAATCAATTAAGGTTTAAACATGAAAATTCTTTTTAATGAATTTTGCTATGGGAGTGTGAATGTGTACAAATTGAGGCGGTTCTGTTTAGGAGATTGGAAATTCCAAGTGTGTCCGTTGTGACCCTCCAATCTTTCCTGGGAACCTTGAAATTCTGTCTAGAAAAGAATATTCTTTCCTGGGAACTTACTTAGTAAGTATTATTCACATCCATTGTAAAATTCATCAAAGTTCCTATTTCATGCATATTATTGCTATACACATTGTATGCATATTATTATTGTGCAGTGTCTGTTTTGGCTTTTGTTATTATGCCATATATATCCGATATGAGATAAATGATTTACGTCAAAATCAAGAGAAAATTGGTCGCCCAAAGGTACAAGATTTTCTTGATTTTGGCGACAAGTCATTAAACCCATAGTAAGGTGGATATGATGGAGGGAACACGTTGTGTGTCAAGATCTACTCCCAAAGGAGGGTTTTGATGACACTACTAGTTTATCCATTAAAGTAAGGCTGGAGGGAACATTTTGTGTGTTAGAGTTTACTCCCAAAGGAGAATTCTGATGATACAACTAGTTCATCCACAGAATTTAATACTGGATGGAACACCTTGTGTGTCAAGATCTACTCCCAAAGGAGGGTTTTGATGACACTATTAGTTCTTCCATAATTGTTTAAATTCTGATTATTGTTTATAAGTGTCTAACTCAAAGCAATTTATTATAAAATTTTCTTGCAGTAAGCGTACCCACATCACTACACTCACAGACTTCATCAGTTCCTGTTTTGAATGGCTCCAATTTTTCTGAATGGGTTGAGAGAGTTAGGTTCACCCTAGGAGTCCTTGATTTAGACTCATCCCTTATGAGTTCAAAACCATCACCTATTACTAAAACCAGTACGAATGATCAGAAAGAATCTTTTAAACAGTGGGAGAGATCGAATAGGCTGAGTTTAATGTTTATGAAAATGACCATAGCCAAAAATATCAAAAATTCACTCCCTAGTACTGAGGAAGCCCAAACCTTTTTGAAAAATGTTGAGGAGAGGTTTAAATCCGCTGATAAGTCTTTAGCAAGAACACTGATGGCTAGACTCACCACCATGAAATATGATGGTGCTAAAGGAATGCAGGAGCATATCCTTGAAATGACCAATATTTCTGCCAGATTGCAAACCCTAGGAATGAAAGTAGATGAGTCTTTCGTTGTTCAGTTTATTCTGAACTCATTGCCACCTCAGTACGGTCCATTCCAGATGCATTACAATGCTATAAAAGATAAATGGAATGTGAATGAGTTGGCAAGTATGGTAGTTCAGGAGGAAGCGAGACTGAGATAACAAGGATATCACTCTGTCAATTTCGTGAATAAAGAAGCTGGAAAGGAAAAGCACCATTACAGTAAAAAGAAGCGAACTGGACCACTGAAAGGAAAGCAACCTGTGAAAGCTAATCAGGTTCAGAACAACAGTAGCAAATGCTACTTTTGTAGGGAACATGGACACATGAAAGCTGAGTGTCCAAAACGTAAGGCTTGGTTCGAAAAGAAGGGTAAGCCTCTTACCTTTGTATGTCTTGAATCAAACCTTGTAAATGTTCCTACTAATTCTTGGTGGCTAGATTCAAGTGCTAATGTTCATGTTTCCATAACCATGCAGGGATACCTTACAAGCCAAACACCAAGCCCCAATGAGCGATTCATTTTTATGGGAAATGAGAATAAGGCTGAAGTTTTAGCCATAGGGACCTTTCGTTTAGTTTTGAGTACCAGTCATTGTTTAGACCTTCATAACACAGTATTTGTGCCTTCTGTGAGGCGTAATTTAATTTCCCTTTCTAGACTTGATACTGATGGTTATTCCTTTTCATTCCATAATGGTAGTTTCAATTTATTTAAAAACAGTTTATCTATTGGTTCTGGGTTTCTTTCCGATGGTCTTTATCAACTTTGCCTTGATAATACATTCATTAAAAATACCTATACCCAACACCATGAAACATGTATTGGAATGAAAAGAAACATGATGAATGAAAAATCATATGACTTGTGGCATAAAAGGTTGGGGCATATCTCCAAAGAAAGGTTACAGAGATTAGTAAAAGAAGGGATTCTTCTGCACCTTGACTTTACCAATCTTGAAGTGTGTGTGGATTGCATAAAAGGAAAGCAAACCAAACTGTTGAACCCAAGGTTTCAAGTTTCATGTAAATCTACAAATGGATTTTGATGATAACAAATGAATCCAAAGAATAAAGGAGTCTCAAGCTCAAGTTGTCCACACAATATAATCAAGCACATCAAGGAAGCAAGTATGAGCAAGAAGGGAACAAATTCACATTAAAATCATAGAGTAATGTTGTAAATCTCTTAAAAGTTCAAAATTAGGATTAAGACTCAAAATTAATATTTTATCATAAAGCATTAAAATACATTTTCCACATATGCATGAATATTTTGAAAATTAAATTTGAAAATTTTGAAAGATGATTGATTGTCATCTTTCACATGTGCATGATATGATTAAAGGTTTGAATTTTGAAAATATTAAGATGATTGATTGTCATCTTTCACATGTGCATGTTTTATTTGAATATTTTCAAAAGTAGTGGATATTTTTCTTGACTTATGCAAAAGGTAGATGTCTTTATTTAAAAATTTTGAAAAGTAAAGTGTGCTCTTTTTGTCATATGCAAAAAGTAAAAGATTATATTTGAAATTTTTGAAAAGTAAAGTGTGCTCCTTTTGTCACATGCAAAAAGTAAAAATATTAGATTTGAAATTTTTGAAAAGTAAAGTGTGCTCCTTTTGTCACATGCAAAAAGTAAAAATATTAGATTTGAAATTTTTGAAAAGTAAATGATGATGTTTTTGATATGTGAATCTTTTCAAATTTGAAATTGAAAAATCATTTGCTTATAAATAGCTCACTTGAGTTTTGAAAAATTCACAACAAGAGCTTACACATCTATTGCTAAGTTTTGCATTATTTCTTCAAAACTCTCATTCTCTCTTTTCTAAAATTTTGAGCCTTAATTCTTGTTCTTGTTGAGAGAGATATAGGTTGCGCTGTATTGTTTCTATCTCACTCATTGAGGAGTGTACTTTGATAGTCTACCTACTATCAACTCTTGTATTTGTAAAAGGGTGTGTATAACCCTTGTGTGTGTAGAAGGTGTTCTACACGGAAAATGGTTAAATCACCAAGAGTGAGGTGATTGGAAGTGTAGAGGTGTTCTACACGGGGAATAGTTAAATCACCAAGTGTAAGGTGATTGGAAGTGTAGAGGGTGTTCTACACGGATTCTTTGGAGCGGTGCTGCTCAAAGGTGTAATAGGTTTCTATCTCCACCTAAAGGAGATTGAATAGCGGATTTGGGGATTCTCAAGAGGTAACTTGAGGCGAGAACGTAGGCAGTGAGGCCGAATCTCGTTAACATGCTGAGTTTGCTTCTCCTTACCTTAACTCTTTATATTTATTACTGTTTCATATTTTATATTTTATTTTATATACTTGATTTATAATTGTTAATTTTTTAATACAACTCAATTCATCCCCCCTCTTGTGTTAGTCATCTGGGCAACACAAACATACTAAGAAAGGCGCCACAAGAAGTAAAGAGCTTCTTGAAATAATTTACAAAGATATATGTGGACCATTCTCTATAGAATGTTTTGGTGGAGAAAAGTATTTCATCACCTTTATTGATGACTTTTCACGATTTGGATATATCTATTTGTTGCATGAGAAATCTCAAACTGTATCGGTACTTGAAGTATTTCTCATGGAGGTGGAAAGACAGTTAGATAGAAAAGTGAAAATCATCAGGTCGGATAGAGGTGGAGAATACTATGAAAAGTATGATGAATCGGGCCGTAATCCGAGCCCATTCGCCAAACTTATTGAACAGCGTGGTATTGTTGCACAATATACGATGCCTGGGACGCCATAGCAGAACGGAGTTGCTGAAAGGCGTAATCGGACCTTATTGGATATGGTCAGAAGTATGGTGAGTAATTCTACCTTACCCAAATCATTGTGGGGTGAAGCCATTAAGACGGCAATGTATATCTTAAACCGAGTTCCCAGTAAGGCAGTTCCAAAAACTCCTTTCGAGTTATGGACTGGTAGGAAACCAAGTTTGAGACATATGCATGTTTGGGGTTGCCGAGCCGAAACCAGACTTTACAACCCACATGAAAAGAAATTGGATCCTAGAACAGTAAGTGGGTATTTTATTGGTTACCCAGAGAGATCCAAAGGGTACAAATTTTACTGTCCTAATCACAGTCCGAGAATGGTGGAAACAGGAAATACCAAATTCATTGAACTTGGCGAGATCAGTGGGAAAATTGAACCGAGAGATGTGATCATTGAGGAAATACGGGTAGATGTCCCTATACCTATATCCTCAGAAAAGATAATAGTTCCTCTAATCAATCATCACGATGATACCGTGGAACAAGCAAATGATCACT
Source organism: Platycarya strobilacea (assembly GCA_036898215.1). Lineage (NCBI taxonomy): Eukaryota > Viridiplantae > Streptophyta > Magnoliopsida > Fagales > Juglandaceae > Platycarya > Platycarya strobilacea. Next base: position 4,433,739 of record CM072545.1, on the reverse strand, counting down.
CATCTCAGAATGAAAATACCATTGATGAACCAAGTTCGGAGTCACCAGAACAGATTGTCTTGCACAGATCTCAGAGAGATCGGAGACCTGCAATTTTGACAGATTATGTGGTGTATCTCCAAGAATCTGAATTTGACATTGGGACAAGAAAAGATCCACTAACGTTTTCACAAGCCATAGAGGGAAGTGATTCTAATAAATGGATCGATGTTATGAAAGAAGAGTTGAAATCCATGGATCAGAATCAAGTCTGGGACCTCGTTGAATTGCCTGAAGGTAGTAAAAGACTTGGGTGTAAATGGGTCTTTAAGACCAAACGCGACTCAAAAGGCAACATCGAACGACATAAGGCCAGACTTATTGCTAAGGGTTTCACTCAGAAAGAAGGCATTGATTACAAAGAGACCTTTTCTCCAGTATCCAAAAAGGACTCATTTAGAATCATTATGGCATTGGTGGCTCATTATGATTTAGAGTTACATCAGATGGATGTGAAAACAGCATTTTTAAATGGAAGTTTGGATGAAGTGGTCTACATGGAGCAGCCAGAGGGCTTCTCAGAAAAGGGCAAAGATCACCTAGTGTGTAGACTTAAGAAATCAATATACGGGCTTAAGCAAGCTTCTCGACAATGGTACTTAAAGTTCAATAATACCATTACTGCCTTTGGTTTTAAAGAGAACATCGTTGATCGATGTATATACCTAAAGGTCAGTGGGAGTAAGTTCATAATTTTGATCTTGTATGTTGATGATATCTTGTTGGCTAGTAGTGATCTTGGCTTACTCTATGAAATCAAGGGTTTTCTTTCTAAGAACTTTGAAATGAATGATATGGGTGAGGCATCATTTGTGATCGGAATCGAAATCTTTCGAGATCGAAAACAAGGACTGTTGGGATTGTCTCAGAAAAGTTACCTTGAAAGAGTTCTTGAGAAATTTGGTATGAAAATTTGTTCATCACTAGATACTCCGATATCAAAAGGTGATAAGTTTAGCCAATCACAGTGTCCTAAAACTGAGTGGGAGCGTAAAGAGATGACAAAAATTCCCTATGCTTCGGTTGTGGGAAGCTTGATATATGCACAGATTTGCACGAGACCGGATATTAGCTTTGCAGTTGGCATGCTTGGGCGCTACCAGAGTAACCCAGGGATGTCTCATTGGAAAGCAGCAAAGAGGGTATTGCGATACTTGCAAGGAACTAAGGATTACCAGCTTACTTTCAAAAGAACTGACAGTTTGGAGGTAACTGGATACTCAGACTCTGATTTTGCCGGTTGTCCTGATAGCAGGAAATCCACTTCGGGTTATGTTTTCCTGTTGGCCGGTGGAGCGATCTCATGGAGAAGTATGAAGCAAACAATCACTGCTTCATCAACAATGGAGGTTGAGTTTATGGCGTGCTTTGAGGCCACAGTGCATGGTTTATGGCTGAGGAACTTTATCTCAGGGTTTGGGGTTGTTGACTCTATAGTCAGGCCGTTGAGAATTTATTGTGATAATTCCTCTGCAGTCTTTTTCTCCAAGAATGATAGGTATTCTAAAGGTGCTAAACACATGGAGCTCAAATACCTAAGCGTCAAGGAGGAAGTACAGAAACAAACAGTGTCCATAAAACATATTAGGACTTCGCTTATGATAGCAGACCCATTAACAAAGGGTCTGATAGCGAAACACTTTAAAGAACATGTTAACAGTATGGGTCTTATGATGTCAACATGTTATTGAGCTCATGGATGTTATGATTCTATTTTGACACTTAATGATATCAATTATGGTTATTTTGTTTCTGTTTTCTTGTCTTTCCACTTTATATGTACATTGAATGGTGTGGATGAATGATGACAAGATAATGTCTGCAATAGACATGAATTGGAACCCAAAGGTATTATTGTATTAGCCTTAATTATCCCAATTAAAGATCGTGTGTTAAATTGGTTACTGGTGTTGTGTTAAATTGACATTGATATTATGGAACTCATGAAATGTGTTTTGAGCTATGAAAAGTTCAGGAAATAAATTTGCGTAGTATGGTTAATTTCCTATGATAAACCCATAAACGAAAAGTACTGTTTTATGGGCGTATGGGCCAAGTGGGAGAATGTAAGAGTTTTATTTAAACTCTGTGACCCACACACCCAACTTATCAGTTTGAAATAGTTCAAAATCTTATTGGAGAATATTTGAGTTATGAAGGGATAAAAATTACTCCTAAGAGATAGAATAAACTCTATATCTCTAATTATAGTCAAACACAAACTCATAATTTTCTTGATGGTCGAAAGTCTATAAATAGCACTGGGAGGCTCAAGGGTTCTCACCTACAACATTAGAGTGCCTCTAGCCATCGGGAGACACTTGTGAGGCAAACGTTGTTAGGGCGATCCTTCTCTCATAGTCAGATTAACTGTTCATCAATCAGATGGAGAAATGTACGTTTGTCATATTATTAATTTATTATTGTAGATCATAGAAAATTAAAGATCCGTTTTATTATTGTCATGTTAAAATATTTAACACCCAATTCCCAAATAGAACTTGAACCACCCTCTCTCTCTCTCTCTCTCTCTCTCTCAAAATCAGTTCTCAACCTCTTCCATGGAATCGTCGCAGCAACTCACACAATATAAGCTCAAACGTCTCGATAGTATTCGTCGGAATGATCAACTGGTGGTTTTCCTTAAAATCCACCCTAAGATCTCCGAACTCTCCCTTGCTTCCAAGCGTCAAAAGTTTGATGGAGTTAAACTCATCTATGTATTCTGGGATAAGCAAACACCCATCATCATAATCACTTGATGCTGAAAATTCATGTCTTATTTAATTCTTTTAATGGAGAGTTGCAATATTTGCTGAGAATAGAAGAAAAAAAATCCAAATTTTCAATTTTAGGCATAACATCCTCATTCATTATTGTAATGGAAATAGAAAAAATTGAAGTTAAAAAAAAAACCAAAACAAAAAGGATAGAACAGATAAAAGAGAGGGGGCAATAACTTAAAAAAATTCGAGCAAGCAAAATTTGAAAAATGTGATATTTGTTTTCAAGTTTTGAACTCATTTTGGAGGATTAGTTTTCATTAATTTTAACTCTAAAATTTTTTTAATTCTAGATTTAAAATAATCGATGCATTTTGAAGTTAGAAAAGAAGAAGCAGAAGAGAAGATAACAGCAATGAGAGAGGTAAATTTGAATCTCGGAAGAAATTTTTGAACAGTATTTTATTTGAGGATCCCATGCTTGACTGGTGCGTAACAGGTGCCCGTAGTCATCCATTTTATGGTACCCTGCGCCCCAATCTACCAAAGCAGTGAGAAGGAAACACCCCCAAATCAAACCTTCATGCCTGCTCGAGTCCGATTTTCTCCCAAATCCCAAACAACAATCCAAATAGATGAAAAATTAAAGGACAAGAAATTGATGATTGGGGACATTGATTGGCTGATATAGTGAGCAATTTAAGAAAGCTCTTTTTTTTTCCTTCCCTCTCAAGATTTTTTCTTATCGTGGAAACGAAGTGTTTCCATCAATAATTTAGCTTTTAATTTTTTTGGTCAAGTTATTGCAGAGAAATTTTAGCTCTTTTTTTTTTTGTTGATTTTGTGGTAAGATCATTTCCTCAAGTTAAGATCAGAAGTTCTCTAACGTGATTTGAAGATAGGATGAAATCTTTAAGTAGTGTAGCTTCCAGATATTCTTTTTTCCATTTTTATCGTATTTCCAGTGCGATTTATGACCCATCCCTTCGATTTATTCAGTTGGAATTTTTTTGGTGAAATTCCTACTAGCAGATGGTTTGATTTTGTAGGGATGGGATGCAAGGATGGGATGCAAGGTTGATGACGATGGGTTAGCGCAGAGATTCGAAGGAGATGGGGGAGCGAGGGAGATAATAGGTAAGGGTGGTAATGTCATGTGATATGCTAATCCAACACAAATACGATACGATAATAGTGAGTTAGAATTTAATTATAAAAGGTTTTGGATCAAAATGGGTTGATGTGTTATGACACGATTGCTTAACGGGTTGATAGTAGGTTAACTTTTTTTGACCCGCTATGACACGTTATGACATGTTAAGAAAGTTAAAATTACAAGTATACCCATACATTTAAAGGTAAATTATTAGAATCTTAATTTTAATATTTTTATTATTTATATTATAATTCATATTTGTAATTAGTATTATAATTTTTATAGATATTGTGATTTTAACATTTGTATAAAATTATACTAAGTTTAATTAAGCTAAACTAATTAATTTTGGATATATTCAACATATTCACATAAATAGATTAAAACGTATCATATTTTGTCGTGTTAATTTATTTTATAATATTCATGAATGAGTCATAACGGATTGACATGACACGATACGACACGTTATGTTAATGAATTGTATTAGAATTTGAGATTTTGACATGATAAGTTTAACGAATTAGGTTAGAATTGATCTATATAATATAATATACATATCTTGATACGACATCTATTAATTTGATTTTACACCCTTAAATTCATAAGAAAAAAAAAAAGAAGATTAGATACATGTGAGCTCATTAGTTTTACACCTGTTCGGATTCCAGCATCATTCTTTCTTTAAAGGGCAATGCTGGGGGTAGCCACACTCAGAACACTCCCCCTCACATGAATAGTATTATTACTGTTTATGATACTGTTTATGCGAGGGAGAGGACACCGAATGTGACTTCTCCCTCTCATTTTTTTTTTAAATATGATTAGGTGAAAATAGTCAAATCATTAATTAATGCTCACTAGTCTCTTGATCAATGGCAATAAATCGATGGTACATAGTACGCATGATCCTCACCGTCGGTAGAGGCTCATCGTACTACCTACTACCTGTTGTATATCTCCGGCCAACTGATGAGCCACGTAACATCTATTCCAACCAACCAAAGTTACTATAAATTCTTTTGAACCCTTGAGGTAATTTGCAACCAAAACCAATACAGTAGCTGCCAAAGATTAGTCATTTCCTCCAACTTTCGTCTTCTCTTCCATTAATTCTATGGAGATCAGCTCAAAGCCACATGCACTTTTACTCCCTAGCCCCGGCGTGGGCCACCTTGTCCGTCACCTTGAGTTGGGCAATCGTCTCGTCGCAAATCATAACTTCCATGTTACTTTATTTGTTGTTTTTGAATCACAACTTTCAGCTGGAGAATGCCAACTCATTCAATCAGCAAACGCCCAGAAACTCATCGACATTGTTGAGTTGCCTCCTGTAAACATCTCTGGCAAAGTAGAACCTAATGCTCCGTTCTTCACAAAACAAGCTGCCATTACACACGAAATCAAACCAAGTCTTCGATCCACAATCTCTACCCTCACGCTTCCTCCAACCGCACTCATCGTCGATCTTTTCGCGACTCCAGCTCTAGATGTCGCTGATGAATTTCATATTCTGAAGTTTGTATTTTTCCCCTCTGCATGGCCCCTTTCACTTATGCTATATTTGCCAATCCTCGACAAGGAGATACGAGGACAATACGTTGATCAAAAGGAACCACTAAAGATCCCAGGTTGCATGTCAGTTCAACCCGAAGATGCCGGTTCCCCAATGTTGGACCGAACAAAGCCTGAATATCATGTTTTCCTACAACGTGGGTCAGAGATGCGTAAGTGTGATGGGATTTTGCTCAACACTTGGGAAGATCTAGATTCCATTACGCTTAAGGCCTTGAGAGAGGATGCAGAAAGCTTCGGATCGGTACCAATATATGCGGTCGGACCGTTTGTGAGGCCGGTTGGACCTTCTGCATCAAGGAGCAACTTGTTGGATTGGCTAGATAAGCAACCATCAGAGTCTGTAATTTATATTTCATTTGGGAGTGTTGGAGTTCTTTCAGCCCAACAAATCACCGAGCTAGCTTTTGGGCTGCAGTTGAGCAAGCAAAGATTTATCTGGGTCCTTCGTCCACCGGCAAACAGGAAGAATCTGCTTGGGGACAAAGGCAGCAATGATGCCTTAGATTACTTGCCCGATGGGTTCTTGACAAGAACACAGGGTTTGGGATTGGTGGTCACGCAATGGGCACCGCAAGTGGACATCTTGAGCCATCAGTCGACGGGAGGGTTCTTATCTCATTGTGGGTGGAATTCAGCAATAGAGAGTATGATAAATGGCGTGCCATTGTTGGCGTGGCCTCTCTATGCAGAGCAAAGCATGAATGCTATATTGCTTTCTGAGAAAGTAAGAGTGGCAGTCTGCCCTAAAGTTGCTCCAACTAGAGGAGTGGTCGGGAGGGAGGAGATCGAGATGTTGGTGAGAAAAGTCATGGGGGACGAGGGGAAGGTTTTGAGAGCTAGGGTTATGGAACTCAAAGTTAGTGGAGAAAAGGCTTTGACTGAGGGCGGTTCTTCATTCAATGCCATGTCTCAATTTGCACAGCAATGTGTGATGAAAACGTGACTTCGTAATTAACCTAGGAAATTGAAGCCACCCCCTAATAAATAAAGGAGATACAAGTCTCTGTGAGATGGGGACCTAAGCTTGATCAGTTATATCCTTTTCTGTTCTGTACAAATTTAAATTTAATCTGCCTGAGTAGTACGTTTTTTTCTTCCGTATTTTTAAAGATAGATGTAATTGTAAAATTGAAAATGGCGTGTAACCGTTTTAAATAAAAATAAAATTCATTGTTAAAAAAATTAAAAATTAAAACGATTGCGTCGTTTACAATTTTACTTATTTTTATATAAATTTGTGTTAGAGTTTTGCTAGGTACGCACGACGTTGCGTACACGCCTATCACGTCAGCTAATATTAAAAAACAAAATGAGAAAATAAAAGAACAAAATGAGAAGAAAAATTACGAAATAATGAAACGAAATTCTCACATATCGTCGTTCTCATGTTGCTCGTCCAAAACCTTTGAAACTCAATTGGAAGACCATGCATTAATTTAGTTAGAACTATACCCAATTTGACTACGTAAATTGTTATAAATTTAGAATCTTTTGCAAATTGAATACAAATATTGCATTGAATGGGGAAACACCAACTTATAAGACAAAACTTCTTGACTTTCACTTTGAATTCGTTGCCAAGTTATAGCCAAAATAAACTAGGAATCGAACGAGCAAGCCCAAAATTCCCAAACCAAGCCTCACAGAATCTTGAAACAAAATTGCAAATGGTTTCTCATCTGATTTACCTGCCAAAAACAGAACAAAATATGCAGAATCATAATATGTTTCTAGATCAAATCTTGTTAGAAATCAACACACGCAAATTGAAGAAGCTGGAGGCTTCTGGAAGACGGCACCGTCAGTAGCAGCTGGAAGGTAGGCGCCGCCGGAAAATTCAAGAAAGTCGGCCGCCGGAGTTCCACCGTTTTTTACACGTTCACACTATTTCTTTCTCCTATAAATACATGTAAGATTGTAATGAGGAGGAGAGTCGGAGGTGAGGTCCGTTGGAGAGATTAGAAGAGAGAAACCATTGTAAATAATTGGTTTATTGTTTAATACAAATTTCTCTTCTTTGTGTGTGTGGATGTAGGCTAAAATTGGCCGAACCACGTTATATTCTGGTCTCCATATTATTTGTGAGCTTCCGCCGATCCCAACAAGTGGTATCAGAGCCGGTAGGAGGCCGGATTTGTGAATTTTCGTGAGAGGCCCATTTTTAAACTTGATCGAAATCAAGTTTGGAGGATACCATCAGATTCCTCAGGTCAAGACGAAAATTTTGGTGAAAATTTCGTCTCAAACGGACACCGGACGAAGCTACACGCTCCACACGCGTCTTCTCGGCGACGGCCACGCGCCGGCAACGGGACCCACGCGCCCCACGCGCGCGCAGTGAAGAAGACAACCTCCGACCCGTTAAATCCGGGTGATCCGACCCGACCCGGTTTGACCCGGTTTCCGACCCGCTACAGTAACCAAACGGAAAAAGAATATTCCGTCGGTATATTCCGTCGCCGGAAGAATATTCCGTCACCGGAAAGAATATTCCGTCGTCGGAAAGAATATTCTGGTGCAAGAAAATTCCGGTGACTGAGAGAATATTCCGGTGACCGGAGGGAATATTCCGGTGGCCGGAGAGAATATTCCGGTGAATAGTGGGGAATATTCCATTTTTCTTATTTTTCAGGTTTTCGGCGCAATTTTGATCGGTTTGGAACGAGACAAGAGTCGTTTCCAAGGTTTTCCACCGTTCCGGATGCAACGGTGAGCTCCGTTTGTTGAGATTCAACTCCGAACGTTGAGAAACGGTCACTCAAATCAAAGATTAAAGCCGAACTAATGGAGGACTCGGGAGTAAGTGCGATGATCAAGCTAACATCTACAAATTACGCACTATGGAGACCTCGAATGGAAGATCTCCTGAATTGTAAAGATCTCTTCGATCCAATTGAAGAGAAAAGCGTAAAGCCAGATGATGTAGCGGAAAAAGACTGGCATAAGTTGAATAAGAAAACTATTGGTCAGATCCGGCAATGGATTGACCATAGTGTTTTTCATCATGTTGCACAGGAAACGGATGCCTATCAGCTATGGAAAAAGCTGGAAAGCATGTACCAGGCAAAAACTGCTCGGAACAAGGCATTACTAATGAGACGCCTTGTCAACTTGAAACTCAAAAGTGGCATCTCAGTGGCCGCACACACCAACGAGTTTCAGAATCTTGTAAATCAACTTGCATCCGTTGATTTTAAGCTCGGAGATGAAGAGCAGTCTCTACTACTTCTCAGTTCCCTACCAGATAGCTGGGAAACGCTAGTGGTCTCACTTAGTAATTCAGCTCCAGATGGAAAGCTCGCCATGTCAATGGTGATAGACGCCTTGTTTAATGAAGAGGCTAGACGAAAGGAGATTGGAGGAGATGAGACAGATGCCTTTGTAACAGAAGGAAAGCATCAGAGAAATAGTAGAGGTAGAAGTCGAGAAAGGAGCAGAAGTCAAAGCAAAGGGAGATCCCAAAGTCGCGGTAAACAGCGAAAGAAGGGAAAATGCTTTTATTGTGGTATTGAAGGCCACTTTAAAAGAGAATGCCGAAAGCTGCAGAAGGAGCAAAATCAGCCAAGCAATCAGTCAAAGCACGAAGAAGGCGAAGCTGCAGTGACGCTTTCTGGAGATTGTGTACTCCTTTCCGCTGGTGAAGAATCTTGCTTGCACGTTTCAAGCGAGGAAGCCGAGTGGGTAATAGATACAGCAGCATCCTATCATGCCACTCCTTGTAAAGATTTCTTCAGTACTTACAAGGCAGGAGACTTCGGTACAGTCAAGATGGGAAATTCGAGTTTCTCAAAGATCGTGGGCATCGGAGATGTCAGGATAAAAACCAGTGTTGGCTGTACTATGGTGCTAAATGACGTTCGGCACGTACCCGATCTTCGACTCAACTTAATTTCTATAAGAACCCTTGATCAACAGGGTTACGAGAGCATCTTCAGCAACAATGCTTGGAAATTGAAGAAAGGAGCAATGGTCGTTGCACGGGGACATGTCTGTGGCACTTTGTATAAATCAAGTGCTAAGATATGTGCAAGCAGTCTCAATGTAGCTGAAGATGATACATCACCAAACTTGTGGCATCGGAGACTTGGCCACATGGGAGAAAAAGGGGTGTTTATGCTTGCAAAGAAAGCATTGATTACAGTAAATAAAGGTATTGCTCTCAATCCTTGTGAATACTGTTTATTTGGTAAACAGTATAGAGTTTCATTCCAGACATCTGCTGGAAAAAGATCAGAGTTATTGAGCTTGGTACACTCTGATGTTTGCGGTCCTTTTGAAGTTGAATCACTTGGAGGTAACAAATATTTTATTACTTTTATTGATGATGCTTCACGAAAAGTGTGGGTGTATTTCCTAAAAAGGAAAGATCAAGTTTTTGAGCAATTCAAAAACTTCCATGCCATGGTAGAAAGAGAAACTGGCAAGAAGCTGAAATGCCTTCGGACAGACAATGGAGGTGAATATATTTCTCGAGAATTCAGAGAATATTGCTCCAGACATGGCATCAGACACGAGAAGAGTGTCCCCTACACCCCACAACACAATGGTGTAGCAGAACGGATGAACCGGACCATTGTGGAACGAACCAGATGCATGCTGAGTATGGCAAAGTTGCCTAAGCCATTCTGGGGTGAAGCAGTAAAAGTAGCCTGTTATCTGATCAACAGAACACCGTCAGTTCCACTGCAGTTCGAAGTCCCAGAGATGGTGTGGTCAGGCCGCAAGATTTCATACTCTCATTTAAGAGTATTTGGGTGCAAAGCATTTGCACATGTATCCAAGGAGAAAAGACAGAAACTTGATGAAAAGTCTACTCCATGTTTTTTCATCGGCTATGGAGATGAAGAGTTTGGATACAGATTATGGGATCCAAAAGCGAAGAAGGTCATCAGATGCAGGGACGTAGTGTTCCATGAAGACCAGATGTTTGGATCAGAACAAATAACTCCAAGTGCTCCAGAACCAACTCCGAGTTCACTACCACTTCAGTCTGTTTCAAACACTGAAGATAGACAGGAAGTTTCCCCAGAAGAAGAAGAGGATACTGACAACGGAGAAACCACTACTGAGCAGGGGGAGCAGTTGCCTTCTCCATCAGAAACTGCAGAGTTTCCACAGTTGTCAGGTGATCAACCTCAGCAGGACAGATCCTCTAGAGGGCGATTGTTGATTCCGTCACGAAGATATCCGGAATCAGATTATATTCTTCTTACAGATCAGGGGGAGCCAGAAAACTTCCAAGAGGCAATATCTCATCCAGATAGCAACAAATGGATGCAGGCTATGCAGGATGAGATGAACTCGTTACAGAAGAATCAGACTTATGAGCTGATGGAACTTCCAAACGATAAGAGAGCACTGAGAAACAAATGGGTGTTCAAGCTGAAAAATGATGGCAAGCAGGTGAAGCACAAAGCTCGCTTGGTCGTCAAAGGATTCCAGCAGAAGAAAGGAATTGACTTTGATGAGGTATTTTCACCTGTTGTGAAGATGACTTCAATTCGAGTGGTACTCGGATTGGTGGCAAGTCTTGACTTGGAGCTTGAACAGATGGATGTGAAGACAGCATTTCTTCACGGCAACCTTGATGAGGAAATTTACATGGAGCAGCCAGAAGGCTTCCAAGTTCCTGGAAAGGAACATTTGGTCTGCAAGTTGGAAAAGAGCCTTTACGGTTTGAAGCAGGCTCCCAGACAGTGGTATAAGAAGTTTGACTCATTCATGATGAGTCATGACTACAAGAAAACTGCTGCAGATCAGTGCGTTTACATCCGAAGATTTTCAGAAGGTGACTTCGTGATGTTACTGCTCTATGTTGACGACATGCTGATTATTGGAAAAGATCCATCCATTATCAGGAAGCTAAAGAAGGATCTCTCCAAAGTTTTTGAGATGAAAGACTTAGGACCTGCTCAGCAGATTTTGGGCATGAGGATCACTCGTGACAGGAAGAAAAAGAAGCTATGGCTGTCACAGGAAAAGTATGTTGAACAAATACTAAGAAGGTTCAACATGGAGAAAGCAAAGCCAGTCAGTACTCCACTGGCTAATCACTTCAAATTGAGCAAAAGCTCATGTCCCTCATCACCAGAAAAGATTCAAGAAATGGCTACAGTACCGTACTCCTCAGCAGTAGGAAGTTTAATGTACGCCATGGTTTGTACCAGACCTGACATCGCTCACGCTGTTGGAGTTGTGAGCCGTTTTCTTTCAAATCCAGGGAAAGAACACTGGAAAGCAGTACAGTGGATTCTCAGGTACCTTAAAGGTACATCAAAGTTGTGCTTGTGCTACGGGGGAGCTAACCCAGTCTTGGATGGCTATACAGATGCTGATATGGCAGGTGATCTTGATGGTAGAAAATCTACATCAGGATATATTTACACATTTGCAGGTGGAGCTGTATCATGGCAGTCCAAACTGCAGAAATGTGTGGCTTTATCTACAACAGAAGCAGAGTACATTGCTATAGCAGAAGCAGGAAAGGAAATGTTGTGGCTAAAGCGGTTCCTCCAAGAAATGGGAGTCAGTCAAAAAGAGTACAGAATCTATTGTGATAGTCAAAGTGCTCTTGATCTGAGTAAAAACTCGATGTACCACTCCCGAACAAAGCACATCGATATTCGGTATCATTGGATACGTGAAGTAATGGAGCAACAACTGTTGAAACTTGTAAAGATCCATACAAAGGAGAATCCAGCGGACATGCTAACGAAGGTAGTCACATACGAAAAACTTGAGCTATGTAGAAACATAGCCAGGTTAAGTACCTTGAATTAAAATGTGTCAGGATATCCTCCATTTGGTGTTGAGGGGGAGATTGTTAGAAATCAACACACGCAAATTGAAGAAGCTGGAGGCTTCTGGAAGACGGCACCGTCAGTAGCAGCTGGAAGGTAGGCGCCGCCGGAAAATTCAAGAAAGTCGGCCGCCGGAGTTCCACCGTTTTTTACACGTTCACACTATTTCTTTCTCCTATAAATACATGTAAGATTGTAATGAGGAGGAGAGTCGGAGGTGAGGTCCGTTGGAGAGATTAGAAGAGAGAAACCATTGTAAATAATTGGTTTATTGTTTAATACAAATTTCTCTTCTTTGTGTGTGTGGATGTAGGCTAAAATTGGCCGAACCACGTTATATTCTGGTCTCCATATTATTTGTGAGCTTCCGCCGATCCCAACAAATCTACCATTAGGAACGTATGGAGTTTTAATTGTTGTTATCAATCTAAGAGAATTTATATCCCTTGTCGATATCCTGCAAACATGGTCAGAGGCTTAGAGCACAAATGACCATTTATAGCAACAATTCTCTAAAATATAAGTAGATATCTCAACCAAGACTTTTCACCAACAATTTTTTTGGATACTGACAATTACATCCAATCCAGCACAATTTAATTACTCACAAAGATAAATTTTTCAACGAAAAAACCAACAAAACACACGTGGACATGATGTACAATTCTTCATCCAATTTAGTTCCTGATTCCTAGTATGCAACGAAAAAATAGCTGAAAGTAGCACACATCATAAACGAGGCTACTTCATAAACCCAACCGTTTAAATACAAACTCAAAGTTACTATTTTTTCTACTCTTAAACTGATCAAGAAAATCCAAAGAATTTAAACGCAGAGTTAGGATTAGGGTCAGGGTTAAAGTTAGGGTTGGAGTTGGGGTTGGGGTTGGGGTTGGGGTTGGGGTTGTGGGAAGAGCGAAGACGAAGTTAAGAAGATGAAAATGAGAGGATTCAAACTGATTTTCGTGCCCATGGGAAGCAGATTCACCCTTCAAATAGCTTAAATGAAACTTTTCAAGGTAGCTATCCAAATAGGAGTGCTCGTAGGGAAGAAGAATTCAAATCTGCGTAACTGCGGATTTGATATCTGTGATGAAAGACAGAGCGCGAGCAGATGAGAAATAAAATGCAACATTTTATATATTCACGTGGAGGCTCGTGTACGCTGAAGGTACCCTCTCGTGTCTATTAATATATACAGTACTATAGATCAGGTCCTATTAACCGCTAGATAATGTAAATAATGTCAATATCATGATAATTGTATGCCTCGGCCTCCAGGAGTCTAGTGATAAAGATCAAGTTTCGGGAAATTAGCCTCAGTGCACTCTAGAGCAATTCTAGGGAATATCCACACTCAGGATACTCCCTCTCACATGAACAGTGCATGAACAGTATCGTACACTGTTCATGTAAGGGGGAATATCCTGAGTGTGGATACTCCCCATAATTTCTTGTGCACTCTATAATTGAAGAAAAGAAAAGGTAGGGCCTATTATCAATATCTGGCTGTTCTGGATGTTCCAAAATAGTAACGGCTGTCCAAATTTATTCAAATCTAAATGGGGCGTAGATCTCAAAATGTTAATGGGCCTCCTACCGTGTACAACGCATTCACATGATGTAACGCCGGGAGGAGATTCTTCCGCCGGAAAATAATTGCAAATGGTACGTGCATATCAGTACAAAGTATATGGATACGCTATTAAAAAAAAATCAATATTTTGACGGATTATTTGTTATGAATATAATTATTGGTTGTAAAAATTGATAGAAATAATTATTTTAATAAAAAATAATTGATCACATATAATTAATTTTTTTTTATAATGATAAATAAATGTGTTAATTATATTAAATGAAGTCCATACTTTTGGCATGTCTTTTGTCTCTTTTTAATTAAGCGAAACCAATTAATAAATAATGAGTCTACCGCATGGCAAGATTAATTGCGTTGTATCGTAGTACATGTGCTCATATCATGCCTTTGGTACTTGCTCCCCGTAGCAACACTTCGTTTTAATTTATTTATTTTTAGACACCGAAACGTCAGCGGTTCCAATCAATTAGCATTTTATAAGCACAGTGGGTATAAAGTCATAATCTAGCTTTGCAATCAAAAACCAAGTTGCTGCCCCGGACCATTATAAGGCCGCGTTTGGTTCCCCAATTGCACCTAGTGCAGTTCACTTTTGAACTTTTGTATATCTCTCGTCTTCTCGTCCATTATTTCCATGGAGATCAACTCAAAGCCACATGCACTTTTACTCCCTAGCCCCGGCGTTGGCCACCTTGTCCGTCACCTTGAGTTGGGCAATCGTCTCGTCGCCAATCATAACTTCCATGTTACTTTATTTGTTGTTTTTGAATCACATCTCTCAGCTGTCGAATCCGAACTCATTCAATCAGCCAACGCACATAAACTCATCAACATTGTTGAGTTGCCTCCTGTTGACATCTCTGGCAAAGTAGAACCTAATGCTCCGTTCGTCACAAAACAAGCTGCCATTACACGTGAAATCCAACCGAGTCTTCGATCCACAATCTCTACCCTCACCCTTTCTCCAACCGCACTCATTGTTGATCTTTTCGCCACTCCAGCTCTAGATGTCGCTGATGAATTTCATATTCTGAAGTTCGTGTTTTACTCCTCTGCATGGCCCCTTTCATTGAGGCTATATCTGCCAATCCTCGACAAGGAGATAAGAGGACAATACGTTGATCAAAAGGAACCACTAAAGATCCCAGGTTGCATGTCGGTTCAACCAGAAGATGCCGGTTCCCTGATGATGGACCGAACAAAGCCTGAATATCATGTTTTCCTACAACGTGGGTCAGAGACGCGTAAGAGTGATGGGATTTAACTCAACACTTGGGTAAATATAGATTCCATGACGCTTAAGGCCTTGAGAGAGGATGCAGAAAGCTTCGGATCGGTACCAGTATATGCGGTCGGACCCTTTGTCAGGCCGGTTGGACCTTCGGCATCAAGATGCAACTTGTTGGATTGGTTAGATGAGCAACCATCTGAATCAGTAATTTATATTTCATTTGGGAGTCTTGGAGTTCTTTCAGCCGAGCAAATCACTGAGCTAGCTTTTGGGTTGGAGTTGAGCAAGCAAAGATTTATCTGGGTCCTGCGTTCAGCGGCCAACAAGAAGAATATGCTTGGGGACAAAGGCGGCAATGATGCCCTAGATTACTTGCCGGATGGGTTCTTGACACGAACACAGGGTTTGGGATTGGTGGTCACGCAATGGGCACCGCAAGTGGACATCTTGAGCCATCCGTCGACGGGAGGGTTCTTATCTCACTGTGGGTGGAATTCATCATTAGAGAGTATCCTATATGGCGTGCCTCTTGTGGCATGGCCTCTCTATGCAGAGCAAAGCATGAATGCTATATTGCTATCTGAGAAAGTAGGAGTGGCAGTTTGCCCTAAAGTTGCACCGACAAGAGGAGTGGTCGGGAGGGAGGAGATCGAGATGTTGGTGAGAAAAATCATGGGGGACCATGAAGAAGGGAAGGCTTTGAGAGCTAGGGTCTTGGAACTCAAAATTAGTGGAGAAAGGGCTTTGATTGAGGGTGGTTCTTCATTCAATGCCATGTCTCAATTTGCAAAGCAATGTGAGATGAAGTTGCTTCGCAATTAACCTAGGAAATCAAAGCCACCCCCTAATAAATAAGAAGCAACCCTCGTCCTCCATCAGCATCGATTAAAATCTCTGGTCTTTGCTCGATATGAAGCAACCCTTGCCCTCCCCTTGGCCGATTGAAGTGTGGATTGAAGATATGAATTGTTTGTGAAGTGTGGATTGAAGATGTGATTTGTTTGTAAAGTGTGTAGCAGTATAGATATTTTATTTGTTGTTTTAGAAAGTGTTTACACTCGCTTGTTTGTTAGAAGTTGTGAATTGATTTAGCAAATTGAAGTTTGTTACTTATTAGAAAAAAATGGAAGAGTTTGTATATTTTGTTCATAGAATTCCCATTTTGGACCCCTCTTCTTCTGAAACTGAAATGCTGTCGAAGATGGGAACACATTTATGCTTTGTGTAAACTGGTATATTAACAATCACAGTTGATGTTCCTTCCAATAAAGTTAACTAAGGCAAAGCTTTCACAAGCAATTCATATTGACTCTGTTTTGTTTGTACGCAGCATAGAAATATGAAAAAATGACTATTTTGTTTGGTAGCATAGAAATATGACAAGATGTTAGTGGCTATTAGACTTTGTTTCATTGTAAAAATTGGTTTTATCAAGTTAGATTATTTATAATGTTTTGTTTCATATTTCTATGATACCAAAGAAAACAAAGTCATTTTTTCATAATTTTATCAAGTTAGAATATTTATAATGTTTTATTTTATCAAAAAGATTCTAACTTTATTGTCAAGGGCATGCAATTTTTTTTATATTTTTATTGGTTTGTGTGTACGCAATTTTGTATTGATTTATTTGTTTGTGCGTAGTAGATCCTGTTTCATATTTCTATTGGCTTGTTTGTGTACAATTTTTATTGGTTTGTTTGTTATAAGTAGTGTTTGGTTGATTTTATCCCAGTTTTTTTCATTGTCCGCACGAGTCTTTATTTTATAAAGGTTATGTAATGACTTGTTTGAGAGGTTTATATTGGACATAGTTGGAATTTTCGGGAACCAAAAAATCAAAGGCATGCATGTTGTTTCCGCAGTGTATGTTTTGTTTGCTTTGCTACCTGAACTTGGTATTAATCTCCAAGTTGTTCCCCATTTTTATTCTTTTTAGACACTTATTCCCCCCATTTTTCTGTATATTTCTACTTATCAAAATAAATAAATAAATCTGGGTATTTCTTATTGTACTAACTCGTGAAGAATTTAGAGCCTTCTTTTGCCAAGGATTGGATGTATCTATTTCAAAGCTTTGGGATTATTATGATTCTTTTCATGTAATTAGCTTCAGCATTTATTCATTTTGCTGCTTAAAAGACATAAAGAAGTCAAGTTCATGCATGCAAGGAGCCATGCTAAAGTCAGCCCAAATTTGTCTACATTTGATAAAGTCAAATTATCACAAAGCAGTCAAGTTCATGCATGCAGGGAGTTATATCAACAGCCGATAGTGGTATGGGCGGTCCAAATTTAGCTATCTTGCCTCCAACCATCGCTATTATGTCATCACTATTTGATATGTATGAAAGAATACCTTTTTTATTTTATACATTTTATATCCAATGTATATTGATAACTTTTACAAATATCTATCTATATATAAAAGAGCATATCTAACAGAAATTCTTGGTTTAACGGAATTATAATAATTTTAACGATTTCCCGTTAATATTGGTTTAACAGCCTTCTGTTAAAAAGTAACTTTCCGTCTGTGAACGTTTCTGGAATCCGAAGAGGCAGTGGTTCTCGTTTCCAAATGTAACGTCGCTTCATTCTCTCTGTTACTTTTTATCATTCATAGACAAGACCCAACGTCTTCACACAATCTTTTCATTTCTCTTACTATATCCGCTCTTTCCTCTTTGTTTCTCTCTCTTGCATCTTTTGCTTCGTTCTCTTTTCATTTCTTCGAAACAGATGGGGTTTCGATGATGATCTCTCTTTTGGAGTAGGAAGAACGACAAGACTGAGACTCAAGAGAGAGGGTCGGACATCATTGGAGTTTTACAGTTAGTGGTGGAGACTGGGTAACTGAAGGCGATACCTGAAATCCTTATATTAAAGTCGAAGCTGGCAATCATCGAGAACGAAAGGCGGGTGGGAGCGGAGTCGATCCATGCCGGCATCAATATCACCGGCCTCCAAAGAGCATTTGATCTTCACTGGTTTATTATTTGCAGCATTGGTTTTGTTTTCATTTCATCAATGTGATTTTTTTTTTCTATTTCTTTATTTAAGCATTTTTTTAAAATAAGAATTTTTTTCGTTGCGTGATTGGTTTTTCTTTCTGTGAATTTGCGTGTTGTAAGTTCGCTATCTTTGAATTTTCTCAGTTTGTTATTGTAGTACGGGTGTTTTCGTTTCATTGGCATGATTTTTCTTTGTTTGGTATTTTCGTTTCGTAAGATCAGAATAGTGAGGAGCAGAGAAAGGAAGCGGCACTTGGTTTTTGTGGAGCAAAGAGAGAGGTCTGGAAGGAGCACGCAAAAGGTGACATTAGAAACTACTAGATTTTCCCACGCTTTTTCTATTTCTCTATTCTTGATATTTTTGGATCTTAAAAAAATATTACAGATAGTGATTTATTTTTCCTCAAGTAAGATAAATCTGGAACTACCGAATGGATTATTCCTACAACGAATCTTAATAGGAACGTACAAAATAAGAAATGATCAAATTTTTGGATAGAGAATTATTGAAATGAAAAACAGATATATAGGAACTCATAAAACATGATCAAGAGGATATAAGATATACTTTGATTATTATTATTATTCTGTGTCTTCG